>JASUUH010000137.1:4800000-5533750 GCA_030449925.1 Citropsis articulata | reverse complement strand
AGCTCTTGTTTCTTCACACTTTCTCACGTTGGCTTCCTTGGCCTTTTATATTGTTAGCTTTTGTTTGCTTTCCCTCACGTTTCTTTTCCTCTTTTGCTAGCTTTCCTAATCCTTCTTGGCTTCTTCTTCCTCTTAATGCTAGGAAACCGAATCCCTCAAGTCATTGGTCGGCCCACGTCCAGAAAGTTCCCAAATAAAGCCCTTTTTATCCACTTTTTATCATAATCTCCATGTTTCACCTCCTAAATCAAATCAAACATAATTTCCACAATTTAGCACAAGATCAATCAAAATATGAGGGAATTAAACTAAATATAATATGACTATTTATGACCTATCAATATATATATATATTCTTTGGCTTAGTAGAGTTAAACTTTTTCTTATCTATTTGATTGTATTGGATTTCAAGTTCATCTTCAATTAACCTTCGCAGCAAGCAAGGCCGGACAAGCTGTATGAACCTGGAATGTCTCAATGAAAGAATAGTATATGAAACTTGCCAATAACGAACAGTGATAAGAACCAAGTAAAAACTTTGACAGACATTTTCTAAATGGTGACAAATAATTAAAGAACGCTTAAGCGAAAGCGAAAAAGAGAATTACCATTGAGAATGGCAGTTGAATGAAACTCTATCCCTATTTCTAAGTCTAGTTATACTAGTTATACTGGTAATGCGCTGAGCATTATTTATTTTTAAACTATGCCAAATTACCAGGCTAACATAGATTATTTGTAACAAGTAAGGCTCCGGTTCAAATCCACTCTTCTTAGACAGTTCAAAAACTTCACTTAACCTCTTCTCAGATCCCTACCAATTAGCCAAAGTACAGAAAATATGCGGAGTAGCTAGGGTTGCAATTATTCGCTGCCATTGTGCAAAACACCTCAACGGGTCCTCATCCTCCTCAGCCTCACAGTAGTGCACTGAGAGATTGCTGATGAAGAACATGATTGAAACGCTAAATTATGTATTTCTCTGTTCACTTCTAGGACATTAGGAAAAGTTTCATTTTCAGCTAAATACTATCTAATAAGGTATCTGATGTTGTGCATTAACATCATCCTTAATAAATGACTCAAAATTGTCTGACAGAAAAATCACTTTATGTAAACTCATTGGTTTATATGTACTAAGAAACTCAAGCATCCACTCGCAGCATTACACCGATAAACCAAAAACGTAAAATAATTTTTTTATTTAAGAAAAGAAAGAAAATTCAATATAAATATAAATATATCAACGTCTTATTTTATAAAAGTGAATTTCCTTAAAGAAAATTCAATAGAAAAATATAAATATATCAACGTCTTATTTTATAAAAGTGAATTCCCTTAAACAGTTGAACTAACGAAGTAAAAGCTTTTACTTGCGGAGAAAGAAATAGGCCATTAACTTAGGGTTAGAGAGCACTTCGCTCCACAATCTTTTGAGTTCTAATAACTACCGAATCCGTATCTCTCCATTAACTATTTTAATGCGTTTTTTCTCAATTCCCACTTTACTCAGGAAAAAGAATTACATGATCACCGGCTGTTAACAAAATCTCCTTGAAATTCTACAAATATATTCTTCCTTCTTCGTAATTCTTTCCGATTGAAACCCAATAAAAACAACTTCATTCATTCATTTTAGCCCTTCTCATTCGTTATTCTTTGAATCTTTTGAAACCTTGCAACTTTTCAAAACAAACAATCAAACACACAAATTGGAAGCATAAAGTAACAAACTCGAGTGAGTTAGGAAGACAGTTTATTATCAAGAGAAGACGTGGTAGGTTTGCTGGTGGTGTAGATTCTTGTTCTTCCGAGCCGCTTTTACCATGCACACACTCTACTGTTAGGGGAAAGAAGGTGAATTTTTTGCAACTAAGCCATGGGTGATTCCTTTGGTTTATCTTTTGATTATATTCTGCCAGGATTAGTATACAGTGAAGAAGAAGTTTTAAGTTTGAAGAAAAGAAACAAAAATGCATTCATTCTCTACAGAACCTGAGGATTGTCTATCGGCAGAGCAAGAGTAGAAGTTCCTGTTACGTCCAAGGTGGATAGATGCTTGTTATTTTCTCTGGCGTAGGCTGCCTGAATAAGATTATCTCCCCTGATCATTGAACAATCTTCAGTTTTCAAGCCATTCTTGTAAAATTGATGTTCAATTTAATAGCTATGTTTTGCTGTCAGCAATTTTATTTCGCGATTGCAGCATTCTTATATCTATTTTCGGAAATTAACAGTTGTTTTCTAGCATGAAGCCTTTCACATTATGAACTTTCTTATATGATAGTATCTACTAAAACAATGTGTTATGATCAAATTTCATGGTCATTGGCACAGGAAACTATGAGCAAATAAATCCCTTCTTAGTTTTCATCGTCATTCTTGCCAAAGTTTCATAGGCCCTTCAATTTTCAGTATTTTGATTTGGAAGAAAGCTCTTAGTAACTGCCGTTTTGAAGTTATATATTCTTGTAGCATGTACATCGAACTATCAAGAAAAATTAACTATTGTGTGTATTAGTTTCTGCTACTGGCATTTGTAGTTGAAACAATGCTGGATTGTTCCGTGAAGATACAAAACACTTCATGAAGAGAGGTGAAACAACCTCCTGTTCTATCTTTGAAATACTACAAAATTCAAATGGTCTCCACTTAAGAGTTTAACACATTCTTGCAGGCTGCGACTCCGTTAAAGAACTCTTCCCTTCCTTTCCAAAGTGTTTGGATGGCAAAGATGTCTAATGAAAATAACCAAGAACTTGGCCACCCGCATTCCGCCTCAGGGCCTCTTCATGATCCAAAACACCATCCGGAGTTGTTATCACAACATAGCCCCACTGCATTGCAAGATCAGAATGAAAAGCACACCAAATAAGTTCCAAATATTATGTCATTTATTGCCTTTTTTTTTTTTTGGGTGAAAAATGTTGGATTCATAAACATACATAATACACAACCATTCCCGCCAGTGAAACCCCACTTACTTCAAATGGGCAAGCATATATAAAAGGACTTAAAAGAGATTTGAACAGACCTGTCTAGTTGGAAGAGCACGCACCGTGTACCCTTCAATTTCCCTTGCCTTGACATCCTGCCTATAAGTAAGAGCTCGACAATCATTTACCCTGCCTAGTAGTTCAACTTTGATCTTGCCCAACCTATGTGGATCATACACCTGAAAATCCTTGATGTATCCTTTAAATTTATTAAAAATAAAAGAAAAGAGAAAAAAGGTCAAGTTCGGGGGGGAAAAAAAAAAGCCTTCACACTGCATCTAGAATAAACAATAGCCAGTAAGCTTCAAAGATATACGTACATTTTGTAGCCTCTATTGCAAAATAATTAAAGAACAGAATGCAACTCTTTACAAATAAAGATTGAAGAAGGTCTAGAATGATAAGTTTCTGTATAGATGGTCCTATTTTATTTGTTTCGTATGAATAGATCTAGCAGATAAAGAAATCAAAACATCTCATAAGCAGCTTAAACAAACACTTACTGGTTAGAAATTATTAGGAACAGCAGTTTTACCATGAACCATGTCCATTCAGCGAACACCATAAGAAAACAATAAATAAACCTAGGTACCTCATCCTTGACAAATGTACTTGCAAAATTGCAATCAATTTGTTGGAAGGAACAGCAAATGACTTCCAAATACATGAAAGTTAATCCAAGGAATTGCTCTGAAATCTATATTGCATGATCCAGAACAAGAATAGAAGCATTATATAAAATGAAGGCAGGCAACTTGTTCAGTCCAAAATTCATGTTCATCAACAACCTTCTGTATACAATCAGGGTGCAAGCTAAAACCAGGAAAGTCTGCGGCATTTCACACACATTTTCATTAATACTCTGCAGCAATTCAGAGGCACATTTTTGGTCATAGAGAATTTCATGTAGCAACCCACCTTCTTTTCTTTCCCTTAAATTTATTAACCAATGGCAGAGTGTTTTCAGTCAAAATTTAAGGTGTTGCATGCTATGCATGCTCGTGAAAGTAAATATGGTAGATCTGTATGTGATGAACCAATAATGTTAACATGAGCATAATTAAAGAGTGCAAATAGCATATCTTAACTAAAACTCGAATTCAATTTGTATATTTAAATAAATTTTGTTCTTGGATTCAATAATATAACCCAAGGCCTTGTGGATGAAAATGTATAGAAATTCGATTTGATTATTTTAATTCAAAGTTTGCATGCAGGTACTATCATCCCTTCAAAAGAATAAGGGATGAGAAAATAGTCAAAAACCAAAGAGACCAAATCATGCTAATGAACACAAGGTATTGCTTTATCACATCCATGAACCTCCTTCAAATCTCTGTGTCCTCCATAGCCACCTCATGGTTCTCCAAAACAAGGTAAAAGGAAAAAGTAGTCAAAACTACGTATGTGGTTAACTTTCTCCATTTATAGTTTTATACACAAGTCTACACACTTATGCTTCAACCTTCTTTATAGATTCCCAACTTAGAAACTTACTATGGAACAACTCAATCACCTATTGTTCTCCACCATTCAAGACTATCCATCCAATAAATATTCATTTTAGAACATAACCACAAACTGAAACAAAAACAAACCTGCATGACTATATTTTCTACCATCTAAACATTACCCGTGGATAATGATGCAAACAGTAGAGAGAACTAAAATGAAGCCACTCGCAGGTACCATCAGATCTACCTAGTTTACATTGGTAAAAGTAACTTTTAGGTAGAAATCTGTATAAAATTACTTTAGAAAAAAAATATTCAAAAGAGTAAGGAATGGAGTTTGAGAGGTCTTAAAAATTCCATAATTTCACAAAATGAAGTAAAAAATGAAAAAGAAGAAGGTGAGAGGTGAAGATTACCTCGATATTTCATGATATTAAGAAAAGAAGACATGACAGTAGAGATTGGCTGCAACTCAACAGTAGCTTTGCCCCTCCTCTCTGCATTCACTATTGCTCTCAAAGCATCATTTAATATCCTCCTCCCCATCACTGTCTGCACTGCAAATAGCAACACCACAAGGCTTTCAAGCCCGTCTCAGGTAAAGGGTTTTCGACAAAGGAAAGCCAGTTCTTCTGATATTTTAACCAAATTGCAGCCTACACTGCACACTTTGGGTACGGTTTGATTTTTTCAGAAAACCAAACAAACCCAAAATAATGAATCATTTTTCTTCTGGGTGACTTGGATTTTCGGGCATTTCACTTTAATCTTGACTCTTTTTCTTATTTTCCCCTCATTTTCATCACATACATAACACTAAAAAAGAAAAAAAAGGAACAAAAACAATAAAATCAAGTCCTATTATATCAGGTAGCTTCAAAAATAATAAACACTTCTCAAACACCTAGTCGTACAATTACAGCCCAGCAAATCAGTTTCACTTAAAACATTTCACTTAAAACACATAAAGATTAAAAATTTATAAATAAATTCATATGTTCTAAAATTCCCAACAACAATTTCATAACCGACAAGCAAAAGATGTTACATGAAAGTCAGAATTTAAAATTCATAACAAAGTCAGAATATTGGCAGCAGCAAACCTTCAACGACGGCGGCAGCAGCGACGGATTCTAGGGTTTGTGACAATATGATCAATTAACATAAAATCAGCTCAATTAATGAAATAAATCAACACAAAGACCGCAAATTTCGCAATATGTTTTTCAAAAAAAATGAAAAAGGAAACTAAAAAAGAGATAACCTTCGCGAGGGATGGTGGATGGCGATGGTGCCGCGGCGGCGGCAGCAGCAGCGGTGGCTTCGGCGACGGGCAATGGCTGGCTATACTAAAGCCATTTAGTTTCGCTCTAGGGTTTCTGTTCTATTTGAAATGGATTTTATTTTCAATTTTGGGTTATTTTAGAAAACACCCAAACGAATCAAAAAATGCCACATCACACCATGTGAAACAACAATGTGCGAATTAGACCCATTCCTTCTGTTAACCGGACGGACAAATCACAAAAAGAGTAAAATGAACATTAAACTTTAATGGGATCTTTACATAAGTAGCCATAAAATTTTTACTTAATTTCAAATTTACAAGAACTTTTTTCTATTATCTTTAAATTAATTTATGCTGTTTAATTAAAATATCCTCGATTATTTTAACATTATTTGGATTTAATTTCGTTATATTCCTATATTAATTTATATTATCTTTACTACGATCATTTCTCCTACCATCATATCTACATCTATTTTTCATTTTTTCAAATATCTTTTTTATTTCTTTATATAAATATATATGTTGATCTGATTCATATAGATCAATAAATTCTTCATATATATGTTCTCCCATATTAATTAAATTGGTTCTTTCATGCTCTATTTGATCAATTTTTTGATTTAAGAAATTTATGTATAAATTTATCCTGTTTTCCCAACCTAATAGCATCTGGTCTATGCATGAATTTAATTCTTGAATTCTATCAAATGCCTGTTCTATTAAAAACTGTTGATGATTCATTATATCTGGAATTTTAAAAGTGTATAGAATCAATTATAAATTTGATACCATTTTTATTATTTATTATATACAATTTTATGTATCTATAGTCTTTTCTGGCTGGCTCTGACATATGATCTATTAATGGCTCTGATACCATTCTGATTGCGGCATAGCCTTTAATTGATATTTTTGACATAATTGACATATTTGACATAATTTAATTGATTTTGTCATATTTGAAAGTTCAATACCTAAATAATTTTAAATATTATTTAAACAAATACTAAGAATTAAAGATTTTAAGAGTTAGCATTTAGATGTTGACTATTATCATCTCGAAATATACTGAAATTTTCATATATATTCGTAATATCTTCTATTTCTCTTTCTACAAAGCTTTGAATTATTAAACTTTTTAAATTATCCCATTCTATTAATTGTATAATTTCTCTTTTTATTTCTGGTGGCAAATTTATATTTGAAATTGCTATTAATCCTTCTTTATTTATTAAGTTTTTTGTTTCGAATAATATACTGTTATATGAATAGGTTCCACATTTGAATCCTACCATTAAATTTTTATTACTATAAATAATTTTTGTTTCATTATTTAACCATTTTAGTTTTGTCATACCCATTTGTTTACATAATTTTTCATGATATTTTTCCATGATTGATCAAGTACGTGAATTGTTTACCGTAAGACAGAGACTATCGTTCATCTCTAACCACACCCAATTTACGTTACTGGTTTCCATCGATATACTTTGATCAATCAACATCTGATATATATATATTAAATTCTAAAATCTGTTTCATTTGACTTAGGATTCTTTTTTCCATTATCAGTTGTACTTGGTTGACAAATTTTTGATCTATGTTTGTTGGATCTAGGAACCAACATAGAGTCTGTATTTTATCATCAAGTCTATTTATAATTTCTCTTAATTGATCTGTATTTTCAAAATTTATATTTTCTACAGATCTGATTATATTATCAGCTTTTTCCATAAAAATATTTCTCCTCCTCAATAAAACATTAATCATCAACAACCTCCCACCAAAAGATATAGATTAAGAATTATTACCCTCAAATCTTCTGGAACTTCTCCAGATCTAGCTCCTCATCTTGTTGACTGGTCACCTTTTCCCTGTAGCTCTGCCCTGCTTGCCTTCACGCCTTCCTGGCTTCAACGGCTTAATGGGCTATGCAAATGGGATCACTGTGCGTCGGTTAGATCTTGGAGTTTTGATCTTTTTAAAATTCTAGTTGATTCTTAGGTTTCTCTTTCTATCCTTTTGGGTGAGTTGTTTATGATCTTGTTTTATGATTTGGAGAGAAGTGTTTTTAGTTGTTCTTTGACATTTACAGAGAGCTTTTGAACGAGAAAGCTTTCCGAATTTTTTGAGTCTGAATCTGAACTAAAATCTGTTCTGAGAGTTTCTTCTCTCTTTCTTTTATTTATAGAAAGTTTACATCCTCCTCAGAGGTTTACACCTGTCCTTTTGGATAGGATTACATTATTTTTTCTACTAATGGCCGACAGATGGCCGATCTCTTTTTGACTTTTTGAAAAGTAAAGTTTACATTATTGATATTGCTGACGTGAGTGCTTACGCATTTAGAGCTTATGACGTAAGCGCTTACGTAAGACATGCCAAGTGTTCCATTTTCTCACATGCTATACGTCTTGTACTGGGCCTACATGGAATCTGATGTCCATCTATGTCACTGATGAAGCTGGCGAGCACTCCTGATCTGCCAACACCAGTGCCAGGTGTACAGAGGATAAAATTGTCTTGTTGTAGAAGAACTTTATATCCTCGCTCATATAAGTTGGACGCAATTGATTTGATGACAGTGACTCCACCGCCTCTTCCAGAATCGCCCAGTCTCTACTGAAAATGGGTTCTTTGAGTCTACTTTGGCCTACTTCCAGGTTGAAGCTGTTTGTGACAATGTTGAGGCTGATGAGGTGAATGGCTTCATATTCTACTTCATCGTCATACTCAGGACTGATAGTATAGAACTTGAGACATACACTTTTCTTTTGACCATACTGGCTTACTTTACTTACAAGAGCTGGATCAAAGTTAAATAATTCACCGAGACTGACATCAGGATATATTAGGTCAAGATACCCATAATCTGCTAATCTCTTAACAAATTCGGGATCAGAACCCTTGATACATACGACTCTTGGATAAACAGATTTACCAAGATTTAAAAGCTTTTCGAATACTCTTCTACTATAGATATATTCTTAAAACTCCTATATTCTTTTTCTTTCGTGAAAGGTTTACTACCTCGACTCCACCAATGTTTATTTTTTATCGCAGCCCCTACATACGATCTTCGAGGGTCACATCGATTTCATCAGAATTATTTTTTACGAGATGGGATTTCTACATAATCCTCATCACGATAGATTTACCGTGTGGTTTTGGTCCACCAACGCCCACTTAAGGAATTTACATCAGGATTTACTGGATTCCCACTTAAGGGATTTACTTTTTTATTTTCTTCGAATTCCTCTCTCAAATGTTTTATAGAGAGTCGAAGATTGTTGACAAAATTGCCAAGGATAGTGACAACTTCTTCAAGGTCTACGAGATCTGTTTCCAAATCTGCAATTCTTTTTTCCATGCTTACTCTGCAAATTCTACGTTTCTACTGAGAAAATCAGCTAAAAAATTGTTAGCTCCTTTTATATGAATAATTTTGAAATTATAATGAGATAAATATGCTTGCCATCTATGTAATCTTCTATACTGTGGTTCATTGGGTAAATTTCTACAAATTAAAGAACTAACTGGAATATTGTCCGTTTCTATTATAAATTTCTTTTGTAATAAAAATAAAGAAAATTTTTTTATTCCTTTGTAAATAGCTAATAATTCCTTTTCATGGACTGGATAATTTATTTGAGCTTTATTAAATGTTCCACTAGTGTATCTACATATTTCATTAATATCAGTTTTAAGTATTGCTCCCCAATGTAAATCAGAAGCATCAGTTTGTAAAACTAAATTATCAGTTTCATTTGGTAATCTTAATTCTGGTAAATTTTTACAATGTTCTTTAAGTTCTATTACAGCTTGTGTATGTTCTTTACTCCATCCTTTTGTATTATTTTTTCTTAATAATTTTTGAAGTACATCTCTTTTCTTTGATAAATTTCTTATAAATCCTTCTGCATAATTTAAACATCCTAAGAATTTTTGAATTTGTTGTTTATTTTCTAATTTATCTGGAAAATCTACTATTTTTCTTGATATGTGACTTTGTAATTTTATTCCATTTTTGTCTACTATCATTCCTAGAAATTCTATTTTCTTATGTTCTATTAGTGCTTTCTTTTCTGATAGAACTATTCCTTCTTTTACACATTTGTTGACAAAATCTTTTAAATGTGTTCTATGTTTTTCTAATGTTTCAGAAGCTATTAATATATCATCGACATAGACTATGATATGGTTATTTTCCTTAAATATATTATCCATTTTTCTTTGGAATATTTGAGGTGCATTTTTTAATCCAAATGGCATGACTAGCCATTCGTATTGCCATGTAGGTGTACTAAAAGTCAGACATCAGATACTATCTTTTTCCATTTTTATCTGCCAAAACCCTGACTTACAGTCAAATTTGGAATAATAATTTTTTCCTTTTACTAAATTTATTAGTACTTCTTTATTTGGCAAAAAGTATCCATCAAATTTTGTATATTTGTTTAATTCTTTATAATTTATTACCATTCTAGCTTTGCCTCTTACTTGTTCAGCTCTTTTTCTAACCATAAAGGCTGGACTATTATGAGGGCTATTACTATGTCGGATGAGGTTTAAATCTAGTAATTCTTTTATTTGGATTTTAAATTCTTCCTTATCTTCAAGTGTATACATCATTGGTTTTACCCTAATTATTTTGTTTTCTAATAATTCTATTTTGGCTTTGGGATGATTTGGTTTCCATAAAGCTAAAGGATTTTCACTATATACTTGTTTTAATTGTTGTTTTATTGTTTCTAATTTTATGTTGTATATTTGTCCTTTTTGTATTAAATAATGTTTTTCATATAATAGAATATCACCACGCTGGGCTGGCTGTACTCTGAAAGGTCTGAATTCTCTAGGGATTCTTAGTATATTGTTACAAGGGGTTTTTAAAGTAATTAAAAACATAGTTTGCTGGTAGTATTGAAATTGTTGTAAAAAATCATTTCCTAGAAGTATATCACAATCCATGTTATTGTATTGATATATGTATTTTACAGAGATGTTTTTACTTCCTAATAATAATTCATAATCTGTAACTAGATTATTAACTTGATGTTTATCTCCTGTAATACCAGTGATCTTTATATTTCCATCTGGCTTCCATTTATGAGATAAGAATGTTTTCATTATTGTAATTTCACTTCCTGTATCTATTAAAGCACATGTATGTATATCTTTTTCTATAGTGTGTACTTGAATATATACCGATAAAGGGTATTTGAGGTATGCTTTATTTAACATCTTTGACAGAATATTTCATGTTCATTTACTTGCATAGTTATTCCATACTTTTCTATTTTATAATATTCTAATCCTTCTAGAAAACTATTTCCTAAGAGGATATGATTATCATTATTCATTTTAGAATCTATAAAGCAAGTTACTATAATCCTGGTACTTTCGATTATAATTGGTACTTTTACTTCTTGTTTACATATATGTTTATTTCCATTAAAGTCTATATATTCATAAGCTGGATCTCTTTCTTTTATTATTAACCCATTATTTTTTATAGGGTTTATATGGTTATGACTTGCACCTGTGTCTATAGTTATATAAGGTCCTTTTACATAGTCTAATCCATTAAAGTATTGTCCTATTATTTTCATTACTTTAGCTGTTGGTTTAGCTATTAATTGATTATTTTCTGAATAACTTTTTCTTGATGAATTTCCTCTAAGTAAGGTTTTACCTGAAAAACTAATTGGAATAATTGATGTTTCTTGAGTTTCTGAATTTATTATTTCTTTTTCATCATCAATACTTAATTTATAATTTACTGGTATTTTAATTTCCGATTTAATGGGCTCTATGAGTGTAGTTATTTCTTCACATTCTTTGTTTATTTCTATTAATGGTTTATCATTATATATTTCTCCATAATTTGAATTACAGAAACTATATAAGGCTGAGTAATGGAAGGTCATTAATCTATTTCCTTCTTTCATTAAGTTATTTTTTAATAGCTTAAAATGTAAGCTTAATGTTTCATTAATATTTTTATCTTTTATATGTACACAGTATCTGGGATAACATGTAAATATTAATTTTGTATAACATAGATTTCCTTCTATTGTTCCTAAATGTCCTATCATAGGATCATTAAATCTTTGATCATGTAAGGATAGTATTATTGGACTATCTATTCCTTCCTTAAATAAGGATTTTACTAGAATTTGTATTTCTGCTAGGTAAACATATTGTATTTTTTCTTTTATTTTCTCACTTTTTATTTTTCTAAGGGCTAAATCTACAGTTCTTCTGTTTATTAACCCTAATCTTATATTTCCTTCAGCTTGAGTGACTTCTATGGCTTTTTCTTGTTCATAATATTCATGTAATATTACCTTTTTTCTTTTAAAGATATCTCTTAATCTATGTAAAATTCCATAATCTGGTTTTTCTAATTTTGCTTTTAAAAGTTTATTATATTTATTTCTATTAAATGTTGCTACTAAACTATATCCATGAACATTTTCTTCTTTTTCTACTTCATAGATTTCTTCTTTATTTACCTCTTCAGAGTCTATTTCTTTATTCTGACTCATTATCTATAAGTTCTTCATATATATATATTTCTTCCCCTTCATAATCAGATGGATTACTTACTAATTCTAGTTCCTCTTCTATGTCTTTAAATTCGCTTTTAAGAATTCTAACTTTCTTTTTGGTACATTCTGTACTTATATGTCCTATTTCTCCACAATTCCAACATTTGCATTTATTTTTATCAAAATTTCTTTGTTTTTTGTATTTCCTTTTATAATATTTTCTATTGGGTTTGATATATTTTTTCTTAAAATGTTTATATTTTTTATATTTTCCTTTTCCTAATTTTTTATAGCTTCTGTGTTTTTTATATGGTAATTGACATCCCCATTGGGTTGGCATTTCTGTTTTATGACAACATATATCTCCTATTGTTCTACTCCTTTTTATTAAATTACGTTGCATACATATTTCACTTAATCTATCATTTAAGAATCTTATTCTAGATCCTAATGTTTCAGGTACTGTATTAGTTATTTTATACTTTTCGTATTCATTAACAAAATATGTACTCCATGGTATTGGTAATTTAGAGTAGTATAAATTAAGATATATATTTTGATCTTCATTACTAAAAAATTGTGAATAATAATATTTACTAAATTCACAAGTATATTCTTTAACATAACACATATTACATATACTTAAATTAATTAATTTCATCCTATTGTTTAACTTTTCATTTTTTATTTCTTGATCTCGGTTTAATCTCCAATCTTCTCCTAGAAATTCATTTGAGATGTATTCTACCATTGTTTCTATTCCCAATTCTTTATTTCTTAGGAATCCTGTCTTTACATTATTATTTATTAATTCTTTTACGTTATCTGTTAATCCGTTCCACCAGCTATATACATTTCCTATAAAGCTTGCTATTAATATTTCTGTGAATACTCCTGCTTTTTGATCTTCTGTTTCTACATTCCAATCATCTTTTGATCCATTATACATAAAAAATAACCGCATTTGTAATGCCCATTCTACTAGGGTTTTATGTGGATTTGTTCTACAGTCTAAGTCTAAGAATACTCCCGCATTACTTATTATTTTTAGTTCACTTTCTTGAGGAATATACTCATTTTTCCAAGGTTGACTTCTAATTGGTGGTTTATATTCATAGAAGTGTCTTTTTCTTCTATTTTGTCTATCAAAGTTACTAGGTTCTTCAACGTGGGGTTTCATTTCTGGTCCTCCACTTGTATTCATATTTATTTTATATTCCTTTTCAATATCTTCTAAATCACTTAGATTTAATTCACTGAATATTTCAGTAAGTTTTTCAATTTCTTCTTCCATTAATCTGATTCACTGCTTTCTTTTTCTTCATTTTCTAATTCTTTTATTAAATTTTCAGTGTCCTTTATAATTTTTGGATATTTATTTTTCATAAACCACTCATCAAAGCTACCTGGTTGTGGTTTTTGGGTTAAATTTATATTAGGTTTTTTAATTGTTTCTGATTTTAAAGTTTTATATTTTTCTAACTTTTTATTTTTCTTTTTACCAGCATGTATTAATGTTAATTTTATTTTTAACTTTTCTATTTCCTGTTTTATTTCTTTGATTTCTTCCTTTAAGTGTATTAATAATTCTTTTACTTCTATTAAGGTTGTTTCCATATTATTAAACTCTATAGGGGCCTTAATGTATATTTTACAAGCAAGATTTTATGAACGACCTTTATTCTGGCTACTGATAGAAAAACTTAAAGCTGTTATTTTTGGAAATCTAAAAATTTTTAAGGTTATTTACGCACATTTTCCCAACTTTAATTTGAACTAAAAAATACGCTATTAAACAAAAAAATTAATATTAACAAAGTAAACTTAATCGTTTACGTATTTAGAAAATCAGACCCATTCGAAATATAATAAAGAAATTCAAACAAGCATGCGTTCTTTACAAAACATAGAATCTAAATCTTCTCAAAATAAAAAAAAAAACTAGAATCTAAATCTAAAATAGAATTACAAAAAAAAATTTATTTTTTCTTGAGAAAACAAAAATAGAAAAAAAGTAAAAAAGTAAAAAAGGCATCTTTAAGTTTTTTTTTTCTTCCAGAGAAACTAAAGGTAAAATCGTTATTAATTAATTTAAGAAGATATAAAAATTTAAAATAAAACAAAATAGACCGTTAATTTAGCCTTAGAGAGAATAGTCATGGCGCGCAAATTCTTCGGTTTTAAGGGCTACCGTCATCTCTCCTCGCTTTTTTTTTTTTTTTTCTCCGATTCAATTCTAGATTCAAAAAAACCTCATTAAAATAAAAATGAAAAATCAATTGGCATCCCCCATATGTTCTTACAATAAGCTTTTTACTCACAAAATCAAAGATTTGCATTTACGTACTTAACACAATCTCTCTCAACTATATACTCAATTTTTGCCTAAGAAAAATTCCTATCTGTCTTCCCTTTATTCTTTCCGATTGAATCCCAAAAAAACGCTTTTTTGCATCTTTCAATGCTTCAAGAGAAAGGTTTTTTCAAGGGGAAGAAAACAGAGAGGGGGGGAATCCTAATTTTTATAGGGTAACAAATTATATGTCTGCTCTGTTCATAAAATTTATGGTGCTTTGCAAGTTACACAGGAATTTGAGAAGCTAATTGACCTTCATACATGTCCTGTAAGATCATTTACTCACGACTGTTTTAAGTGGTGGCATAAATCTCTTCATGACATTGCAAATACCCAAGTTTCTTGTAAATTTGATGTTCAATTTAATAGCTACTGTTTGCTTTCAGTAGTTCTGTTTCGTGTTTGCTACATTCTTATTCTGACTTTTTGACAAATAATAAAAATGTTAGTAGATTATGTGGTCACCTAATGTATATATAATCGCACATTGTAAGTTAACTTGCTTATTTCAGGCCTATTAAATGAGGAGAGTTGCATTAATACGATATACTTTCAAATCAAACCTAGCTTTAGTCTGTATTGTCGCCGTCCTATGGCACTTGGCTTGGCTGTTTCCGGGTGGACTGTGGTGTTAGAATTTGTCCAAACCATAGAGTTTAGAATCCTAGATTTGGTTATTTTCTGAAAATATATCTGACATATAGGATTTATGATTTTCCGAGGATTTTGGATGACGTTTTCTCTGAAGGCGAAGTGTTCTGCCAAGAATCTCCTCTGCATATTTGGCAGTAACAATCAATTTGATATTCTGTCGGTGCATTCCCTCAAACAAGGTTCCAATATCACAATCTCATTTGTCCTGCAGCCAGTCAGTTTCCAAAGTCCTGTCCAGTAAGTTCTCACCAGTAACCAGTTTGTTAGAATCTTCAACTAGAAGCAAGGCACAAACAGAGAAGCTTCAACTAGAGCTGGGAAATTACCATTCTGCACTTATATGTTTTTAATGAAATCTCTATCAGTGCACACAAGCCCTTGCTTGTAAAAAGCTGAAGTGGGAAAATGCAACTGATGAAATAAAGAAAATAAAAACAAACAAATCAATGGATTGATTCAATTCATCGTCAATTCCGCACTTTCCCTATGTAAAACAGTCAGTGATTTTTAGGTCTTCTTTAAGTTTTTATAATTGATTTCTCACTTTCTTTTTCATTTGCAATCAGACAAATTTAAAAAAGTAAAAATTGTTTAAAAACAGAAGCAGGACAAGAAAAAAAATTAACAATTTATTTAGGTGAACGCGTTATTTTAAAAAAAGTGAAATATCCTAAACTTGTTAAAATTAATATAAAAGATAATGATCTTTACTTGGTGAAAAAGAAAAGGATTAATCCATTTTAATTAGGGACTTACCAAGAACATAAATCTGAATTTTGAGGTTTTTTGACCGTTAGGGTTCGGTAGCGACCGTAGCGTTTATATTTTAACCGCGTTATTTTTCAATTCATTTCTTACAATAACAAATAGATACCGAAAGCCCACCTCAATTAGGAAAAGAAATACATTTACAGAATTAATTGCCGTTGCCAAAAAATATCTCCCAAATTCTGCTCTCTTCAACTCTGTTTTCCTCTTCATCATTCATTCTTTCCAATTGAAACCCAAGAAAACGATTACTTGGGCCAGTCATTCATTTTAAAGGCTTCAAAGAGAGAAGGGCTTTTTTGAATTTTGAATTCTTGATTTTGATGGGCACTATTAACAGAAAACGAAGCGGAAGCAGAAGAATCTCTAATATCTTGAGCAAGTTTGGGCAAGATCCTCTGCCATTACCAATTCTGATTCTTATAATGCTCGCCATGATCATCTTTCTAGTCACAGCCCCTCGGACTTTCTCTGTTGAGTTGAGCAGTGTAAAACCCACAGAAGTCAATACCCATTTGGTGCTTCTAGCCGTATCACTTGTTCTAGTAATGCTGATTCAATTTCTATCTTCAGCGCAATTTTGGCTGTCGGAAGGATTCTTTCAGTTCAGGGTTACTGCTTTGATAGTGTTGTTAGCTTTCATGGGACCATATCAGAACCAGATTCATGCAAAATGTTGTCTTTTTGGGTTTATTTTGTAGAATTATATGTGTTTAGCATTAGAAATAGGTGTATAGTTGTGTTTGAAATTTCTTAATTGTTACACATTACTAGTTAATCAATTCAAAATTAGTTCCCTAAGCGTGAAGCATTGGCAATATCTTGTAATTCTTTGAGAGTTAAGATATACTTGTAAAACTAGGGATTTTTTTCCTTGATGTGAGATTTGTAGTCTTTGTACTATTATCATTGCCAATGAGAAGCTTGGTTACAAAAATTTCAGTTATTTTTCTTGATTTCTTTTCAGTATTTTGGCTTTGTTGTTTGGTTAATTGAGTCGTGAATGGTTTGTTATTGAAGCTTCAAGATCAGACTTTGTTAACTAATCCTAACACGCAACTTTTTAATCATTTTCATAGAAAAATCAAGTCGCTCCATCTGGAGAATGTTTTGCTCATTCATTCTAAAGAGGGGTTAAATTTATGAGTGTGTTGCCATTGAATCAATCATGATGATTTTAACTGACCATTCTTGTTTGCTACGCCTATGCTTATTGATAAGATAAGGTCACAGATTAAATTAAGAGACAAACCAGTGCTTGTACGGCAAAAGAGTCATCTTAATTAGTACCCAATGCATCAGCCTGCAGAAGTAAAGCATGCTTTTATTCACATTAACTTTCATAATATGGTTGAAGCTCGATTCAAAGAAATTCAAATAACTGCTCATGAGTCATGAAGATGAGAGCGAATCTCAATTTCATACCCAGAAACGCTAGCAAGTGCATCCTCTGTCGCCTGAGATACTTGCTTTAAATGGATTTTGTAATCAATTTATGCATTAATTATAATGACATGGCAATCAATTTATACATTAATTATTATAATCTTTAAATGGATTTTGTAAAACTACACACGCCAGGATTGAATTTCTGCATTTGTTGACATTATATGCATTTATGTACTCAAACCCTTTTCAAATATGTTCTCAATGTGTGTTATAAACTAAAATTGGATATGGACGGAGGAACTTCACATGTAGTTGGGAGACTTGCATTCTATGGTTCAATGTGTGTTACAATGTCTGTTGCTTCTTATGGTCTTAAGATAAAAAATTCACCAAAAAGAATGAAGAAAAGATTTCCTTCCCGTGACTAAGCAACTGGAGATGAAGAGTGATAAGTAGCAACTAAATCGAAGAGGACAGAATCTGTGAGTCTTGTAGACCATCAGCTAATTCGATCTGGCCCAAGAGCTTGAAAAGCAAGAGAACTTGTTTGACTGCCAGCTTCATTACAGAGAGTAGGTTATGCAGATGGAAATGCTGTGAAATAACAGAAAAGAGAGCCCGTGAATTGGCTAAGACGGAAACCAAAAATTTGGAATCTACCGGTAAAAGCATTAAAGTTTTCCTTGAAAGACAATACATGCACATTCTCCAGAAGGCTACATCTCAGAAGATGGAAGTTTCCACTTTAACTCGTAAGAGTGTCTGAATTGAAGCTTGTGCAAAAATATTCCAGAAAAAGCCTCTCAGGCGTATCAAGAGTGGCCTTTTGGAGATTTTGAATGAGAATGAGCAGTATTAGTCATCTATAGCTTTTGGCTCTGTCAGGTAAGAAGGACTTGATGAAGAATTATCCAACGCCAAACACCGAGGGAGAAAAACTCCAAAGAAGAAAATGTTTGGTGAACAGAAAATGAAGAAAATGGCTCAAGTCAAAATCTCGCATAATGATGTATCATTTCAGAATATAAGAAGAAGAGTCTTGAGGGCCTTTAGCTAATGATTTTGAATTCTGGACTATTAATCAGAGAGAGGCAGATCACAGCTAAAATCTAGTGTGGACTTTATTTATTTCTACCTATAAATTTCTTCTTTTGCTTATTCATTTAAAAGGCCCACTCACGTACAAAAAATTCAAAATAAATAATAAATAACATAAATAAAATGTTAACAAGTAGAAAAGCGAATAAAAGTTGAAAATTTATTACTCAATAGCCTAAACTTATGAATTAATAACCTTTTCTTGCAGAAAAAGAAAAAGGGTAGGGTAAAAATGCCGCAGAATGGAAAGTAGAATGCCGTCACAAGTACTTGAAAACAAAACGATTAAGATTACTCTGAAAAGGCGCTTTGCTCTGATGATCGAACACAGCGGCGATGAAGATGAACAAGTGAACGGAAGAAAGCCCAAAAAGCAGAGGAAGAAGGGTAAAAAGAACGTTTATCAAGAAGAAAGAGTTGTTGCTGACTTGCCTGAATCGTTTAAGAATCCAATCCGAGAGGAGAATGGAACAGACCTACTGTTGGTGATGCAGAAAAAAATCACAAACTCTGATCTAAATAGTTATGTTAATCGTCTGTCGAAACCACGGACTAAAATGAGAAATGATCAGTTTCTCAATCAAGTGGAGAAGGGCATTCTTGATGCAGATGAAGGCATAGAGGTCTTAATGACTCCCCCATCTCTTAAACGCAATGTTACATTGAAGTTGAAGAAGTGGAAGATAGGTAAGACTTACACTTACTATCTCATTGAGAAATGGCATTCTTCTGTTGTGAATGATCAAGATAATGGACTAAAGTCCAGTTCACAAGTCCAGCTATGGAGATTCAGGAAAAACAGTAGTGATTTGTGTTTTGCTGTGGTTAAGGTCTAAAGTCCACTTCACAAGTCAAGCTATGGAGATTCAGGAAAAACAGTAGTGATTTGTGTTTTGCTGTGGTTAAGGTCGAAGAAATTAGGAGATGAAAACAGCTTATCACTAGACTCTTCAGATAGCAGAATTGCAACATGCCACTAGGAGCGAGAAAAATATTTTGTTTCATTGATAGATGAAATATGAAGTAATGCTGTAGTACTGTAAGTAGATACTATCCTAGAAAACGTTTAAACTACCAAAAGTTCATAACATAAAAAGGCTTCTAGAAGTCCATTGTTAATTTCTGAAAACAGATGATAGAATGTAGCAATTGCGAAATAAAATTGCTGGAAGCAATGCATAGCTATTAGATTGAACATCAGCTTTACAAGAAAATTGGGCGTGTTTACAATTTTCTGAAAAGAAAATTCTATTCATGTACAAAAACAGAAGCCGAAAAGAGAGCCCTAATATTATTCGTCCAATTGGGTTTAATCTACCACTGAAAACAATCGCGTGTAAATGATCTAACACGACCCGTCTGAACGCCGATAAGCTTCTCAAATTCCTGTGTAACATATAAAGCATCGTTCCATTCAACAGTTCTTTGAATCTTTTCTACCGCAAGCCTGGCGATTTCCCTTTCTTTCGGCCTTCGCGTCTTCTTCAACTCCATCTTGGCAGCTCTGATTCGAGCTTCAGTAAGAGCTTTCTCCTTTTTCAATCTTTCCTTCTCAGCTTTGTTGCTTTCTTTCAGGATCATGTTTTGTTGGCATCTCAATATAGTCTCAGCAAACCTAGTCCGGATCTTTGCAGCCCGCAATCTGTTTTCAGAATCAGCGGACATGTTCGAGCAAGAAATCGAAGAATTATCTGCCAATGTGTTCTGCTTCTTGAGATTAACATTACTTCCACCAGCGACTTCAAGAAAACTATAGGTCCGTTTCAGACCAATCGTAGGCATTTTGATCAGGAAAATGGACGAAACTCTTTGTGGGTTTCTGATTATTTTTCAAAGGGTGAGAAGATTTAACGAAATGCTTATGAACGGAACAAAGGAATGAGCGTAGTGGGATTGGGGAATTACAAGAATTAGGGTTTTGTTGGACAAAAACCGAAAGAGCAAAGAGTTGAGAGAGATTTTAGTCGATTTTTTTTCCTGAGTGAAGTGGGAATTAAGCAAAAACGCGGTTAAAATCTTTATAATTGCGATATGTGGATAAAGCCGTTAATACCGCGCACCAAGACTGTTCTTTCTAACCCTGGTAGAGGTTAACGGTCGATTTTGTTGAGTTTCCAATTTCCCTTTTTCTTTCTCTGCAAGTAAAAGCTTTTTCTTTAATTTCTTTTTTTAAAATCTAATTGTTTTAAAATAAGGCGCTACTTAATTTTTTTATTTGATTAATTTTTTTCTATTTCGTTTTTTGAAGGAATAAAAAATAAAATTTTTTATTTTTTTTATTTCCGTATTTTAGATAATATGTTCCGTTATATAAAGGGAGGTGCTTGTTCGAGTTTCTAAAAACATTAACAATGCCCAAATTAATGCTCTGATTACATTTGAGAGAAATGGGTGCCTTTGTACCCATTACTTTTTTTTGTTTTTTTGAAATAGATTTTTTAATTACTGATTTAGGTCTTTAAAATGGGTATGAATCTTTTCACGTGGAAGAGGTAAGCGACACTTGATAATGGTTGAATTGATCAATCTCCGGGTGAACTTAGCAATTTAAAATGAATAGTGGGCATGGTGAATGCAATGAAGTGAAAAGGGTTGTGAAATAAATGCACATTTGGTTTGATTTTGAGGAGCTAGAAGGGTTAATGACAGAGTTGTCGAAGCTCTTCAAAATAAATACTGATTCGCCTAAACTAATTTGTAGAAATAGTGGAACCAGGTCGAATCCCAAGAGAACTAAGTATTTAATTTCTCAAAGTTTAAAACAAAATTAATTTCCCAAGAAAATTTCTGGATTTGCAAGCTTCTGCCTGTAAACGGATCACCGTTTAGTGAAAACGGTTAGCCGTTTATTGTTCAAAGAATTCTGGGAGTTATCCGGCTAACCGTTTAAGGAAACCGGATGTCCGTTTGCGGTTTGTCTACTTACTGACTTTAATCGGTTAACCGGTAATGGAAATCGGCAAACCGAATTTCAGCTTTTTCCTTTCTGTTTTTATTCGGACAACCGGTAAGGGAAAACGGAAGACCGAATCTCGTTCGTAACCTTTCTGGGCACAATCGGCTAACCGGTTAGCGTAACCGGTAAGCCGAATTTCTAAACTATCGGTTCTGTCCACTAACGGTTTAGCCGTTTGGGATTAACGGTTATCCGATAGAGGTTAACGGTGAGCCGTTAGTGATTAACGGTTAACCGTTTTTCTGGGTTTTAATTTCTTCTTAACAAGAAATTGATAAAGTAAAATAAAATAAAATAAAACAAGACTTTTAAAATTAAACAAGGAAAATCAATCTTACCAAACTTCCAATCCAAGGGTTTTAATTCCATCCAATTGCAACTTTGATCATAGGCAAAAATATAAATTACTCAATCCAAGAACTTAGTCTACTTAATCGGAATCCCGCAGAAAGCAATTATTCTCCTAATGTAATAGACTCAAACAATCGCTCAAATCCAAACTTATCACTAATTTAACTGGGCATCATCGTTCCATATCAAATTAAGTGATGGCATTAAGAATAGTGAGAATGACTAAAACAAGATCAATTAATTCAGATTACTCCAATTCAATCAATTTGTATTTTTATTTCCCTAGAGCCTATCATGCAAGCTATGTAATTGTGGCCATCAATATACACACACATGAGCCAACTCCTTGCTACTCAATTCAGTCATTCATGACAATTACGGATCACAAATTCATGACTAGCGATAGAAAAATAAATATTGAATTAAGGCGTCAACTCAATCAATATAAATAATTCATAGACAATAAGAACAAGAAAATAAAAATTACTTGGATTGAAGAAATTCTTGTTAAGTTCAAAGCCTCACAAAACTACAATAGGAATTTGATTAACCCTTGGACCGGAATTAAAACCTTAGCCACTCATGGTGGCCAAACAAAACAAAAGTTGTTTTTGAAAGAACAAATTGCAGCCGCTGGTTTTTGCTTCTCTTCCTCACACGCCCAGCTCTCTAAATTCCTTGTGTCACGTTTTTGTGTGTTTTTATATTGCTCTCTCACGTTAGCTTTTCCTCTTTTGCTAGCTTTCCTTTTTCTCTTGGTTTCTTCTTCTCTTAATGCTAGGAGACCAAATCCTTCTCCAATTCTGATTGCTAGGACCGAATCCTTCCAGTCAATGGTCACCACGTTCGATGGTAAAGCCCTTTTCATCCAAATTTTATCGTAACCTCCATGTTTCACCTCCTAAATCAAATCAAATACAATTTCCACAAATTAGCACAAGATCAATCAAAATATGAGGGAATTAAATAAAATATAATATGACTATTTATGACCTATCAGTTAATGAAGCAATATATGCTTTAGCGAAAACGGAGAACCTTAGAATGAAGCTGCAGTTGCTGGATTTGATAATAAGTTGTACATGATTTTGTTAGAATAGTGGGAAAAGAGAAGAATTTGCCAAGAATGAATGAGGTCTATAGAGAAATGTAAGAAAACAGCAACGTTTCAGTGAAAGACAATTACATCACATGCCATTAGCAAACGGTAATAAGCACACCATATGAACTCCGACAGGCAATTCTATGTGGTAAAAAACTCGAGAATGTAGCTAAGACCAAAAACAATTGCCTCAACTAAAGAATGCACAGAGACCATTGTAAGCCTTGCCATTTTGGTCAATGTGGGCAAGCAATGGCAGCATAATAACAAAATGTGGAAGGCTCAAACATCTAAGAACTAAAAGAATGATGTACCGTATAATTGGTTTGTAAAGCAATTGAATAACTAAGTTTACATAAATGAGGTCATAGAAATGTAAGGAAGCAATGAATCAAGCAAGGTTTCGATGCTTCGTCATTAGAAAATAAAATTAGTTGAAGTTTTAGTGTACATGGTTGTAACAGAAGAAAATTAGGGAATTCATTTTATTAAAACAAAGCATTTTAGACCCGCGAAATAGGATCTCCATAGAATAATTTATCAGCTCATTTTGAACAGAAGAAAACAGAACTCAGAAGGGTTAACACAACTTAGAAATGTTGTTCCTGAAACTCCTCAGTGGCACAGTCACACCAAAAACAACTTAGAACTGTTGTTTCTTTATCATTCACAACCAATGAAAGCCAAAATGTGGACTGTACAAAAATCAAAGCATGAATTTTGTTCTTGTAAACCTCCAATTGATAATGTGTAATGTGGAGGATCAAAGGAATAAATCAACAAATATAGGAAAAAAATTGATCCATCAATAAATAATTTCTCACAAACAGCCTCTACTGGTATGTTTTCTTACCAAGGTTACACCTTGATATTATCAAAATTTAGCTTAGTTCTTGACAATGGCTGTCATGTTTGTAGAACAAGCTCCATACAATAGATGTGCACAAGAGGCAGGGTAAAGGTAGCCAGAATTAATCGAATCGGGCTCTATATAAGTTGATTGGAGAAAGAAATTGTAGAGTACAATTAAGATTTAGTCTTTCAAAATTTGACTGTTAGATATGGTTCAAAAGTTCTGTCTCAGACACCTAATGATTGCAAAGCCTGGGCTTGTCGCTCTAATCAGAGGTATATGAGGCCTGATGGGCAATGGCATCTAAAAGCTTCAACGCGATCAGGAAACTAACTTCATCGAAAATGCTATCATGGCGGCCAAAGAAAGAACTATTGCAGATATTTCTGCAGTCTCAAGGAACTACTTCTACTAAAGTCATCATAAACACTATCTCAGCTTCCAATTAATTAATGAGTTGAAACAGAAGAAGAACTTGAAAATTGTATAATTACATATTCAATGAAAAGATTAAAATTAATTAAATAGTGCTGGTACTCTTTGATTTCAACACATAACATTAATGTAGAGTATTACAATGAAGCCATTGTAAGCATACTGGAGTATGATTTCTGAATACATACAAAACATGCCTATAAAAATTAAGTGCGGAAGTTTAGAAAAGAACCTCCAGCCATTGATGTGTCTTGTCCGATTTTTACTTCTGATTTTGATACTTCTGTAGCCTTAGTAATCAATAGTAATGGTGTAGTTTTTGTTTTCTTTTTTATTACATTCTGCAGGGACCAAAATCATTTCCACCATCTCCTTATATTCTGTCATCTTTCCATCAAAGATGAAGTGATGGTAGTTATACTGAGTTATCATAACATCTAACAGCTGGTTCCAAATGTGGCAGAATTAATGTCAATGAAATGTTGGTCCACATTAGTCCGCATACTAGAGACTTCTTTTAGAAAAACACCTTGACAGCCAGGATCCAACAGCCATGAGTGGTAGAATCAGTAGCAGTATTACATTACATAAATGAATCAAAGATTGGCTTAAAATGTATAACTGAAGATTGTTCCATGATCAGGGGAAATATTCATCTTCAAGCTGCCTACGCGAGAAGAAATAACAATCATCTATCCACCTTGGGTGCACCAAGAACTTCTCTTGCTCTGCCCAGAGACAATCCTCAGGTTCCGTAGAGACCAATTGCGTAACTGAGGAGTCAATTACTTTTGTGCACGTGGCTTCCATCTCCTTTTCCCTTCAACTGCTTCGTATAAAATCCTCAAAATCGTTGAAAAGTAAAGAACATCCCTTGAGAATCCCCCTACGAATTTTCGGCAAGTAAGTCCGAACTTTTCTACGGACATTGTCAAAGAACAACCTATGTATTGTTTTCAGAACTCTCAAAATGTTTGCCAATGCCCCTTCATTCTCACTTTCATCAGTTAATGTCTCAGAATAAGATTTGTGATCGCCTTTCAATTCTTTATCCCTGAAGTAGTCATATTTTCCCACCACTGTCAAGTTCTCAGTGTGATCACTCCACACACTCTCAGTGTCACCAAGAATATCAATGCCCCTCTCTTGGCCCAGTACTAGGTCCAGGTTCTCCCTATCTTTTCCGTTGAAATCTTCATGAGCAATGATTTTGGAATCTGGGTCCAGGAGCTTGACAACTGCCTTAGCGTAACATTGGGTACCCATCGTGCATACATACATCTCAAACAAGCCACTGGCTTGTTCAAGAAAAGTGTGCACAAATGGCCTCAATGTTGCGGAAGCGCATAGTTGAGCAATTACTAATACTGTGACTTTTGGAGAAATATAAATGTAGTGTTAACAAATACAAAGAAAATAGGACACAATAATTTACGTGGTTTGGCGTAATGCCTACGTCCACAGGTAAAGACTGGAAGATAATTTCACCAATAAATTCGGAATTTACAAAGTGGGAAAAACTCTCAATATCCAAAACCCCAATACACCCAAATGAAACCTCACTAGAACACTCAAGTAGAAGCTCTCTCAAAACTCTCAAATTGCTTCACTTAAAATACTCTCAAATCTCTCAAATTGGGGATGATAACAAATGCATTTTGCTTCTCTATTTATAGGCAAGCATAGCCTTGCTTTGCCCACTTAACAAATGTTTTCAATTTGGCTTCAATTTGCCAATTTGAAAACTTAGCAATTGGTGCCAACTTTCTCACCAAATTATGGTCAAAGCTAGTTGTCTCATGCCATTATTCAATTTGTATGATAGCTGTCCCACGCAAGTATACTTGACTTTTCAATAATTCTCCACCTCGGTGAAAATTTAGTAAATCGGATCCGACTATCAATAAATCATCCTACAGCCTCTGCCTTCTCCAACTACTTTCAAACTTGTAAGACATTGATCAAGTTTAGACAATTCTCAAACTTGATCGTTGTCACTACCCTTGTCAATTTGCAAACCTAATTTTCTTTTCCAGCAACTTTGAATCCATCTGGCTGAGTCATGTAAATTTCCTCTTCCAAATCACCTTGTAATTACAGTTTTTACATCAAGCTGACATAGGATTTATGATTTTCCGAGGATTTTGGATGATGTTTTCTCACGAAGTTCCAATATCACAATCTCATTTGTCCTGCATGTCGGTTTCCAAAGTCCCGTCGATAAGTTCTCACGTGTGATTTGTTAGAAGCTAAAGCAAGGCACAAAGCAGAAGCTTCAACTAGAGGAAATTACCATTACGCACTTATATGTTCTTAATGAAATCTCTATCGATTGCACACAAGCCCTTGCTTGTAAAAAAGCTGAAGTGGGAAAATGCAAGCGATGAAATAAAGAAAATAAAACAAACAAATCAATGGATTGATTCAATTCATCGTCAATTCGCACTTTCCACATGTAAAAGCGATCGGTGATTTCTAGGGCTTCTTTAAGTTTTTATAATTGATTTCTCACTTTCTTTTTATTTGCAATAAAATTTAAAAAGTAAAAATTGTTTAAAAACACAAGCAGGACAAGAAAAAAAAATTAACAATTTATTAAGGTGAACGCGTTATTTTAAAAAAAAGTAAAATATCCTAAACTTGTTAAAATTAATATAAAAGATAATGATCTTTACTTGGTGAAATAGAAAAGGATTAATCGATTTTAATTAGGGACTTACCAAGAACATAAATCTAAATTTTGCGGTTTTTTGAACGTTAGGGTTCGGTAGCGACCGTAGCGTTTATATTTTAACCGCATTATTTCTCAATTCATTTCTTACAATAACAAATAGATACCGAAAGCCAACCTCAATTAGGAAAAGAAATACATTTACAGAATTAATTGCCGTTGCCAAAAAATATCTCCCAAATTACGCTCTCTTGACTCTGTTTTCCTCTTCATCATTCATTCTTTCCAATTGAAACCCAAGAAAACGATTACTTGGGCCAGTCATTCATTTTAAAGGCTTCAAAGAGAGAAGGGCTTTTTTGAATTTTGAATTCTTGATTTTGATGGGCACTATTAATGAAAGCAAGCGGAAGCGAGAAGAATCTCTAATATCTTGAGCAAGTTTGGGCAAGATCCTGCCATTACCAATTCGATTCTTATAATGCTCGCCATGATCATCTTTCTAGTCACACTCGGACTTTCTCTGTTGAGTTGAAAGCGTGTAAAACCCACAGTCAATACCCATTTGGTGCTTCTAGTATCACTTGTTCTAGTAATCTGATTCAATTTCTATCTTCGTAGATTTTGGGTCGGAAGGATTCTTTCGATTCGAGTTCTTGCTGCTGTTGTTAGCTTTCATGGGACCATATCAGAACCAGATTCATGCAAAATGTTGTCTTTTTGGGTTTATTTTGTAGAATTATATGTGTTTAGGATTAGATATAGGTGTATGGTTGTGTTTGAAATTTCTTAATTGTTACACATTACTAGTTAATCAATTCAAAGTTAGTTCCCTAAGCCTGAAGCATTGGCAATATCTTGTAATTCTTTGAGAGTTAAGATATACTTGTAAAACTAGGAATTTTTTTCCTTGATGTGAGATTTGTAGTCTTTGTACTATTATCATTGCCAATGAGAAGCTTGGTTACAAAAATTTCAGTTATTTTTCTTGATTTCTTTTCAGAATTTTGGCTTTGTTGTTTGGTTAATTGAGTCATGAATGGTTTGTTATTGAAGCTTCAAGATCAGACTTTGTTAACTCTGATCTAAATAATGATCTTAATCGTCTGTCGACACCACGGAATAAAATGAGAAATGATCAGTTTCTCAATCAAGTGGAGAAGGCCATTCTTGATCCAGATAAATGCATAGAGGTCTTAATGACTCCCCCATCTCTTAAACGCAATGTTACATTGAAGTTGAAGAAGTGGAAGATAGGTAAGACTTACACTTACTATCTCATTGAGAAATGTCATTCTTCTGTTGTGAACAAGATAATGGACTAAAGTGCAGTTCACAAGTCCAGCTATGGAGATTCAGGAAAAACAGTAGTGATTTGTGTTTTGCTGTGGTTAAGGTCGAAGAAATTAGGAGATGAAAACAGCTTATCACTAGACTCTTCAGATAGCAGAATTGCAACATGCCACTAGGAGCGAGAAAAATATTTTGTTTCATTGATAGATGAAATATGAAGTAATCTTTGTAATCTTTGTAAGTAGATCTTATCCTAGAAAAGCGTTTAAACTACCAAAGTTCATAACATAAAAGGCTTAGAAGTCCATTGTTAATTTACGAAAGCGGATGATAGAATGTAGCAATTGCGAAATAAAATTGCTTTGGAAGCAATGCATAGCTATTAGATTGAACATCGACTTTACAAGAAAATTGGGCGTGTTTACAATTTTCGAAAAGAAAATTCTATTCATGTACAAAAACGAGCGAAAGAGAGCCCTAATATTATTCGTCCAATTGGGTTTAATCTACCATCGAAAACAATCGCGTGTAAATGATCTAACACGACCCCGAACGCCGATAAGCTTCTCAAATTCACATGTAACATATAAAGCATCGTTCCATTCAACAGTTCTTTGAATCTTTTCACATAAACTGGCGATTTCCCTTTCTTCGGCCTTAGCGTCTTCTTGACTCCATCTTGGCAGCTCGATTCGAGCTTGATGAAACTTTCTCCTTTTCAATCTTTCCTTCTCGAACTTTGTTGCTTTCTTTCGGGATCATGTTTTGTTGGCATCTCAATATAGTCTCAAGAAACCTAGTCAGGATCTTTGCAGCCATAATCTGTTTTGAGAATCGTGGACATGTTCGAGCAAGAAATCGAAGAATTATCTGCCAATGTGTTCTTCTTGAGATTAACATTACTTCCACCGACTTGAAAACTATAGGTCCGTTTCGGACCAATCGTAGGCATTTTGATCGGGAAAATGGGACGAAACTCTTTGTGGGTTTCGATTATTTTCAAAGGGTGAGAAGATTTAACGAAATGCTTATGAACGGAACAAAGGAATGGCGTAGTGGGATTGGGGAATTACAAGAATTAGGGTTTTGTTGGACAAAAACCGAAAGAGCAAAGAGTTGAGAGAGATTTTAGTCGATTTTTTTCTGAGTGAAGTGGGAATTAAGCAAAACGCGGTTAAAATCTTTATAATTGCGATATGTGGATAAAGCCGTGTCTGGCGCAAGGTATTTCTTTCTAACCTGGTAGAGGTTAACGGTCGATTTTGTTGAGTTTCAATTTCCCTTTTCTTTCTGCAAGTAAAAGCTTTTTCTTTAATTTCTTTTTAAAATCTAATTGTTTTAAAATAAGGCGCTACTTAATTTTTTTATTTGATTAATTTTTTTCTATTTCGTTTTTTGAAGGAATAAAAAATAAAATTTTTTATTTTTTTTATTTCCGTATTTTAGATAATATGTTCCGTTATATAAAGGGAGGTGCTTGTTCGAGTTTCTAAAAACATTAACAATGCCCAAATTAATGCTCTGATTACATTTGAGAGAAATGGGTGCCTTTGTACCCATTACTTTTTTTTGTTTTTTTGAAATAGATTTTTAATTACTGATTTAGGTCTTTAAAATGGGTATGAATCTTTTCACGTGGAAGAGGTAAGCGACACTTGATAATGGTTGAATTGATCAATCTCCGGGTGAACTTAGCAATTTAAAATGAATAGTGGGCATGGTGAATGCAATGAAGTGAAAAGGGTTGTGAAATAAATGCACATTTGGTTTGATTTTGAGGAGCTAGAAGGGTTAATGACAGAGTTGTCGAAGCTCTTCAAAATAAATACTGATTCGCCTAAACTAATTTGTAGAAATAGTGGAACCAGGTCGAATCCCAAGAGAACTAAGTATTTAATTTCTCAAAGTTTAAAACAAAATTAATTTCCCAAGAAAATTTCTGGATTTGCAAGCTTCTGCCTGTAAACGGATCACCGTTTAGTGAAAAAGTTAGCCGTTTATTGTTCAAAGAATTCTGGGAGTTATCCGGCTAACCGGTTAAGGAAACCGGATGTCCGTTTGCGGTTTGTCTACTTACTGACTTTAATCGGTTAACCGGTAATGGAAATCGGCAAACCGAATTTCAGCTTTTTCCTTTATGTTTTTATTCGGACAACCGGTAAGGGAAAACGGAAGACCGAATCTCGTTCGTAACCTTTCTGGGCACAATCGGCTAACCGGTTAGCGTAACGTGGCAATTTCTAAACTATCGGTTACGTCCACTAACGGTTTAGCCGTTTGGGATTATGATTATCCGATAGAGGTTAACGGTGAGCCGTTAGTGATTAACGGTTAACTGCTTTTTCTGGTTTAATTTCTTAACAAGAAATTGATAAAGTAAAATAAAATAAAATAAAACAAGACTTTTAAAATTAAACAAGGAAAATCAATCTTACCAAACTTCCAATCCAAGAGTTTTAATTCCATCCAATTGCAACTTTGATCATAGGCAAAAATATAAATTACTCAATCCAAGAACTTAGTCTACTTAATCGGAATCCCGCAGAAAGCAATTATTCTCCTAATGTAATAGACTCAAACAATCGCTCAAATCCAAACTTATCACTAATTTAACTGGGCATCATCGTTCCATATCAAATTAAGTGATAGCATTAAGAATAGTGAGAATGACTAAAACAAGATCAATTAATTCAGATTACTCCAATTCAATCAATTTGTATTTTTATTTCCCTAGAGCCTATCATGCAAGCTATGTAATTGTGGCCATCAATATACACACACATGAGCCAACTCCTTGCTACTCAATTCAGTCATTCATGACAATTACGGATCACAAATTCATGACTAGCGATAGAAAAATAAATATTGAATTAAGGCGTCAACTCAATCAATATAAATAATTCATAGACAATAAGAACAAGAAAATAAAAATTACTTGGATTGAAGAAATTCTTGTTAAGTTCAAAGCCTCACAAAACTACAATAGGAATTTGATTAACCCTTGGACCGGAATTAAAACCTTAGCCACTCATGGTGGCCAAACAAAACAAAAGTTGTTTTTGAAAGAACAAATTGCAGCCGCTGGTTTTTGCTTCTCTTCCTCACACGCCCAGCTCTCTAAATTCCTTGTGTCACGTTTTTGTGTGTTTTTATATTGCTCTCTCACGTTAGCTTTTCCTCTTTTGCTAGCTTTCCTTTTTCTCTTGGTTTCTTCTTCTCTTAATGCTAGGAGACCAAATCCTTCTCCAATTCTGATTGCTAGGACCGAATCCTTCCAGTCAATGGTCAGCCCACGTTTGCAAAGCCCAAATAAAGCCCTTTTCATCCAAATTTTATCGTAACCTCCATGTTTCACCTCCTAAATCAAATCAAATACAATTTCCACAAATTAGCACAAGATCAATCAAAATATGAGGGAATTAAATAAAATATAATATGACTATTTATGACCTATCAGTTAATGAAGCAATATATGCTTTAGCGAAAACGGAGAACCTTAGAATGAAGCTGCAGTTGCTGGATTTGATAATAAGTTGTACATGATTTTGTTAGAATAGTGGGAAAAGAGAAGAATTTGCCAAGAATGAATGAGGTCTATAGAGAAATGTAAGAAAACAGCAACGTTTCAGTGAAAGACAATTACATCACATGCCATTAGCAAACGGTAATAAGCACACCATATGAACTCCGACAGGCAATTCTATGTGGTAAAAAACTCGAGAATGTAGCTAAGACCAAAAACAATTGCCTCAACTAAAGAATGCACAGAGACCATTGTAAGCCTTGCCATTTTGGTCAATGTGGGCAAGCAATGGCAGCATAATAACAAAATGTGGAAGGCTCAAACATCTAAGAACTAAAAGAATGATGTACCGTATAATTGGTTTGTAAAGCAATTGAATAACTAAGTTTACATAAATGAGGTCATAGAAATGTAAGGAAGCAATGAATCAAGCAAGGTTTCGATGCTTCGTCATTAGAAAATAAAATTAGTTGAAGTTTTAGTGTACATGGTTGTAACAGAAGAAAATTAGGGAATTCATTTTATTAAAACAAAGCATTTTAGACCCGCGAAATAGGATCTCCATAGAATAATTTATCAGCTCATTTTGAACAGAAAACAGAACTCAGAAGGGTTAACACAACTTAGAAATGTTGTTCCTGAAACTCCTCGATGCTTGCAGTCACACAAAAACAACTTATTGTTTCTTTATCATTCACAACCAATGAAAGCAAAAATGTGGACTGTACAAAAATCAAAGCATGAATTTTGTTCTTGTAAACCTCCAATTGATAATGTGTAATGTGGAGGATCAAAGGAATAAATCAACAAATATAGGAAAAAAATTGATCCATCAATAAATAATTTCTCACAAATTTCATCGGTATGTTTTCTTACCAAGGTTACACCTTGATATTATCAAAATTTAGCTTAGTTGACAATGGCTGTCATGTTTGTAGAACAAGCTCCATACAGATGTGCACAAGAGGGTGGTAAAGGTAGCCAGAATTAATCGAATCGGGCTCTATATAAGTTGATTGGAGAAAGAAATTGTAGAGTACAATTAAGATTTAGTCTTTTAAAATTTGACTGTTAGATATGGTTCAAAAGTTCTGTCTCAGACACCTAATGATTGCAAAGCCTGGGCTTGTCGCTCTAATCAGAGGTATATGAGGCCTGATGGGCAATGGCATCTAAAAGCTTCAACGCGATCAGGAAACTAACTTCATCGAAAATGCTATCATGGCGGCCAAAGAAAGAACTATTGCAGATATTTCTGCAGTCTCAAGGAACTACTTCTACTAAAGTCATCATAAACACTATCTCAGCTTCCAATTAATTAATGAGTTGAAACAGAAGAAGAACTTGAAAATTGTATAATTACATATTCAATGAAAAGATTAAAATTAATTAAATAGTGCTGGTACTCTTTGATTTCAACACATAACATTAATGTAGAGTATTACAATGAAGCCATTGTAAGCATACTGGAGTATGATTTCTGAATACATACAAAACATGCCTATAAAATTAAGTGCGGAAGTTTAGAAAAGAACCTCCAGCCATTGATGTGTCTTGTCCGATTTTTGCTTCTGATTTTGATACTTCTGTAGCCTTAGTAATCAATAGTAATGGTGTAGTTTTTGTTTTCTTTTTTATTACATTCTGCAGGGACCAAAATCATTTCCACCATCTCCTTATATTCTGTCATCTTTCCATCAAAGATGAAGTGATGGTAGTTATACTGAGTTATCATAACATCTAACAGCTGGTTCCAAATGTGGCAGAATTAATGTCAATGAAATGTTGGTCCACATTAGTCCGCATACTAGAGACTTCTTTTAGAAAAACACCTTGACAGCCAGGATCCAACAGCCATGAGTGGTAGAATCAGTAGCAGTATTACATTACATAAATGAATTAAAGATTGGCTTAAAATGTATAACTGAAGATTGTTCCATGATCAGGGGAAATATTCATCTTCAAGCTGCCTACGCGAGAAGAAATAACAATCATCTATCCACCTTGGGTGCACCAAGAACTTCTCTTGCTCTGCCCAGAGACAATCCTCAGGTTCCGTAGAGACCAATTGCGTAACTGAGGAGTCAATTACTTTTGTGCACGTGGCTTCCATCTCCTTTTCCCTTCAACTGCTTCGTATAAAATCCTCAAAATCGTTGAAAAGTAAAGAACATCCCTTGAGAATCCCCCTACGAATTTTCGGCAAGTAAGTCCGAACTTTTCTACGGACATTGTCAAAGAACAACCTATGTATTGTTTTCAGAACTCTCAAAATGTTTGCCAATGCCCCTTCATTCTCACTTTCATCAGTTAATGTCTCAGAATAAGATTTGTGATCGCCTATCAATTCTTTATCCCTGAAGTAGTCATATTTTCCCACCACTGTCAAGTTCTCAGTGTGATCACTCCACACACTCTCAGTGTCACCAAGAATATCAATGCCCCTCTCTTGGCCCAGTACTAGGTCCAGGTTCTCCCTATCTTTTCCGTTGAAATCTTCATGAGCAATGATTTTGGAATCTGGGTCCAGGAGCTTGACAACTGCCTTAGCGTAACATTGGGTACCCATCATGCATACATACATCTCAAACAAGCCACTGGCTTGTTCAAGAAAAGTGTGCACAAATGGCCTCAATGTTGCGGAAGCGCATAGTTGAGCAATTACTAATACTGTGACTTTTGGAGAAATATAAATGTAGTGTTAACAAATACAAAGAAAATAGGACACAATAATTTACGTGGTTTGGCGTAATGCCTACGTCCACAGGTAAAGACTGGAAGATAATTTCACCAATAAATTCGGAATTTACAAAGTGGGAAAAACTCTCAATATCCAAAACCCCAATACACCCAAATGAAACCTCACTAGAACACTCAAGTAGAAGCTCTCTCAAAACTCTCAAATTGCTTCACTTAAAATACTCTCAAATCTCTCAAATTGGGGATGATAACAAATGCATTTTGCTTCTCTATTTATAGGCAAGCATAGCCTTGCTTTGCCCACTTAACAAATGTTTTCAATTTGGCTTCAATTTGCCAATTTGAAAACTTGGCAATTGGTGCCAACTTTCTCACCAAATTATGGTCAAAGCTAGTTGTCTCATGCCATTATTCAATTTGTATGATAGCTGTCCCACGCAAGTATACTTGACTTTTCAATAATTCTCCACCTCGGTGAAATTTTAGTAAATCGGATCCGACTATCAATAAATCATCCTACAGCCTCTGCCTTCTCCAACTACTTTCAAACTTGTAAGACATTGATCAAGTTTAGACAATTCTCAAACTTGATCGTTGTCACTACCCTTGTCAATTTGCAAACCTAATTTTCTTTTCCAGCAACTTTGAATCCATCTGGCTGAGTCATGTAAATTTCCTCTTCCAAATCACCTTGTAATTACAGTTTTTACATCAAGCTGACATAGGATTTATGATTTTCTGAGGATTTTGGATGATGTTTTCTCTGAAGACGAAGTGTTCTGCCAAGAATCTCCTCTGCATATTTGGCAGTAACAATCAATTTGATATTCTGTCGGTGCATTCCCTCAAAAAAGGTTCCAATATCACAATCTCATTTGTCCTGCAGCCTGTCAGTTTCCAAAGTCCTGTCCAGTAAGTTCTCACCAGTAACCAGTTTGTTAGAAGCTAAAGCAAGGCACAAACAGAGAAGCTTCAACTAGAGCTGGGAAATTACCATTCTGCACTTATATGTTCTTAATGAAATCTCTATCAGTGCACACAAGCCCTTGCTTGTAAAAAGCTGAAGTGGGAAAATGCAACTGATGAAATAAAGAAAATAAAAACAAACAAATCAATGGATTGATTCAATTCATCGTCAATTCTGCACTTTCCCTATGTAAAACAGTCAGTGATTTCTAGGGCTTCTTTAAGTTTTTATAATTGATTTCTCACTTTCTTTTTTATTTGCAATCAGACAAATTTAAAAAAGTAAAAATTGTTTAAAAACACAAGCAGGACAAGAAAAAAAAATTAACAATTTATTAAGGTGAACGCGTTATTTTAAAAAAAAGTGAAATATCCTAAACTTGTTAAAATTAATATAAAAGATAATGATCTTTACTTGGTGAAAAAGAAAAGGATTAATCGATTTTAATTAGGGACTTACCAAGAACATAAATCTAAATTTTGCGGTTTTTGGAACGTTAGGGTTCGGTAGCGACCGTAGCGTTTATATTTTAACCGCATTATTTCTCAATTCATTTCTTACAATAACAAATAGATACCGAAAGCCAACCTCAATTAGGAAAAGAAATACATTTACAGAATTAATTGCCGTTGCCAAAAAATATCTCCCAAATTCTGCTCTCTTCAACTCTGTTTTCCTCTTCATCATTCATTCTTTCCAATTGAAACCCAAGAAAACGATTACTTGGGCCAGTCATTCATTTTAAAGGCTTCAAAGAGAGAAGGGCTTTTTTGAATTTTGAATTCTTGATTTTGATGGGCACTATTAATGAAAGCAAGCGAGCGAAAGAATCTCTAATATCTTGAGCAAGTTTGGGCAAGATCCTGCCATTACCAATTCGATTCTTATAATGCTCGCCATGATCATCTTTCTAGTCACCCCTCGGACTTTCTGTTGAGTTGAGCGATTATAAAACCCACAGTCAATACCCATTTGGTGCTTCTAGCCGTATCACTTGTTCTAGTAATGCTTGATTCAATTTCTATCTTGTGTAATTTTGGTCATCGGAAGGATTCTTCGATTCGAGTTCTTGCTTTGATAGTGTTGTTAGCTTTCATGGGACCATATCAGAACCAGATTCATGCAAAATGTTGTCTTTTTGGGTTTATTTTGTAGAATTATATGTGTTTAGGATTAGATATAGGTGTATGGTTGTGTTTGAAATTTCTTAATTGTTACACATTACAAGTTAATCAATTCAAAGTTAGTTCCCTAAGCCTGAAGCATTGGCAATATCTTGTAATTCTTTGAGAGTTAAGACCGAATCTCGTTCGTAACCTTTCTGGGCACAATCGGCTAACCGGTTAGCGTAACCGGTAAGCCGAATTTCTAAACTATCGGTTCTGTCCACTAACGGTTTAGCCGTTTGGGATTAACGGTTATCCGATAGAGGTTAACGGTGAGCCGTTAGTGATTAACGGTTAACCGTTTTTCTGGGTTTTAATTTCTTCTTAACAAGAAATTGATAAAGTAAAATAAAATAAAATAAAACAAGACTTTTAAAATTAAACAAGGAAAATCAATCTTACCAAACTTCCAATCCAAGGGTTTTAATTCCATCCAATTGCAACTTTGATCATAGGCAAAAATATAAATTACTCAATCCAAGAACTTAGTCTACTTAATCGGAATCCCGCAGAAAGCAATTATTCTCCTAATGTAATAGACTCAAACAATCGCTCAAATCCAAACTTATCACTAATTTAACTGGGCATCATCGTTCCATATCAAATTAAGTGATGGCATTAAAATAGTGAGAATGACTAAAACAAGATCAATTAATTCAGATTACTCCAATTCAATCAATTTGTATTTTTATTTCCCTAGAGCCTATCATGCAAGCTATGTAATTGTGGCCATCAATATACACACACATGAGCCAACTCCTTGCTACTCAATTCAGTCATTCATGACAATTACGGATCACAAATTCATGACTAGCGATAGAAAAATAAATATTGAATTAAGGTGTCAACTCAATCAATATAAATAATTCATAGACAATAAGAACAAGAAAATAAAAATTACTTGGATTGAAGAAATTCTTGTTAAGTTCAAAGCCTCACAAAACTACAATAGGAATTTGATTAACCCTTGGACCGGAATTAAAACCTTAGCCACTCATGGTGGCCAAACAAAACAAAAGTTGTTTTTGAAAGAACAAATTGCAGCCGCTGGTTTTTGCTTCTCTTCCTCACACGCCCAGCTCTCTAAATTCCTTGTGTCACGTTTTTGTGTGTTTTTATATTGCTCTCTCACGTTAGCTTTTCCTCTTTTGCTAGCTTTCCTTTTTCTCTCTTTTCTTCTTAATGCTGGAGACCAAATCCTTCTCCAATTCGATTGCTAGGACCGAATCCTTCCACCAATGGTCACCCATCGCTGAAAGCCCAAATAAAGCCCTTTTCATCCAAATTTTATCGTAACCTCCATGTTTCACCTCCTAAATCAAATCAAATACAATTTCCACAAATTAGCACAAGATCAATCAAAATATGAGGGAATTAAATAAAATATAATATGACTATTTATGACCTATCGCGGTTAATGAAGCAATATATGCTTTAAGCGAAACGAGAACCTTAGAATGAAGGCTGCAGCTTTGGATTTGATAATAAGTTGTACATGATTTTGTTAGAATAGTGGGAAAAGAGAAGAATTTGCCAAGAATGAATGAGGTCTATAGAGAAATGTAAGAAAACAGCAACGTTTCAGTGAAAGACAATTACATCACATGCCATTAGCAAACGGTAATAAGCACACCATATGAACTCCGACAGGCAATTCTATGTGGTAAAAAACTCGAGAATGTAGCTAAGACCAAAAACAATTGCCTCAACTAAAGAATGCACAGAGACCATTGTAAGCCTTGCCATTTTGGTCAATGTGGGCAAGCAATGGCAGCATAATAACAAAATGTGGAAGGCTCAAACATCTAAGAACTAAAAGATGTACCGTATAATTGGTTTGTAAAGCAATTGAATAACTAAGTTTACGGAAATGAGGTCATAGAAATGTAAGGAAGCAATGAATCAAGCAAGGTTTCGATGCTTCGTCATTAGAAAATAAAATTAGTCGAAGTTTTAGTGTACATGGTTGTAACAGAAGAAAATTAGGGAATTTATTTTATTAAAACAAAGCATTTTAGACCCGTGAAATAGGATCTCCATAGAATAATTTATCAGCTCATTTTGAACAGAAGAAAACACAACTCAGAAGGGTTAACACAACTTAGAACTGCTGTTCCTGAAACTCCTCAGTGGCACAGTCACACCAAAAACAACTTAGAACTGTTGTTTCTTTATCATTCACAACCAATGAAAGCCAAAATGTGGACTGTGCAAAAATCAAAGCATGAATTTTGTTCTTGTAAACCTCCAATTGATAATGTGTAATGTGGAGGAGCAAAGGAATAAATCAACAAATATCGGAAAATAATTGATCCATCAATAAATAATTTCTCACAAACAGCCTCTACTGGTATGTTTTCTTGCCAGGGTTATACCTTGATATTTTCAAAACTTAGCTTAGTTCTTGACAATGGCTGTCATGTTTGTAGAACAAGCTCCATACAATAGATGTGCACAAGAGGCAGGGTAAAGGTAGCCAGAATTAATTGAATCGGGCTCTATATAAGTTGATAGGAGAAAGAAATTGCAGAGTACAATTAAGATTTAGTCTTTCAAAATTTGACTGTTAGATATGGTTCAAAAGTTCTGTCTCAGACACCTAATGATTGCAAAGCCTGGGCTTGTCGCTCTAATCAGAGGTATATGAGGCCTGATGGGCAATGGCATCTAAAAGCTTCAACGCGATCAGGAAACTAACTTCATCAGGAATGCTATCATGGCCAAAGAAAGAACTATTGCAGATATTTCTGCAGTCTCAAGGAACTACTTCTACTAAAGTCATCATAAACATTATCACAGTTTCCAATTAATTAATGAGTTGAAACAGAAGAAGAACTTGAAAATTGTATAATTACATATTCAATGAAAAGATTAAAATTAATAAAATAGTGCTGGTACCCTTTGATTTCAACACACAACATTAATGTAGAGTAATACAATGAAGCCATTGTAAGCATACTTGAGTATGATTTCTGAATACATACAAAACATGCCCATAAAAATTAAGTGCGAAAGTTTAGAAAAGAACCTCTAGCCATTGATGTGTCTTGTGCGATTTTTGCTTCTGATTTTGATACTTCTGTAGCCTTAGTAATCAGTAGTAATGTTGTAGTTTTCGTTTCTTTTTTATTACATGCTGTAGGGACCAAAATCATTTCCACCATCTCCTTATATTCTGTCATCTTTCCATCAAAGATGAAGTGATGGTAGTTATACTGAGTTATCATAACATTTAACAGCTGGCTCCAAATGTCGCAGAATTAATGTCAATGAAATGTTGGTCCACATTGGTCCACATACTAGAGACTTCTTTTAGAAAAACACCTCGACAGCCAGGATCCAATAGCCATGAGTGGTAGAATCAGTAGCAGTATTACATTACATAAATGAATTAAAAAATGGCTTAAATGTGGAACTGAAGATTGTTCCATGATCAGGGGAAATAATCATCTTCAGGCTGCCTACGCCAGAAGAAATAACAATCATCTATCCACCTTGGGTGTACCAAGAACTTCTCTTGCTCTGCCCAGAGACAATCCTTAGGTTTCGTAGAGACCAAAAGCGTAATTTATTAGTCAATTACTTTTGTTCACGTGGCTTCCATCTCCTTTGCCCTTCAACTGCTTCGTATAAAATCCTCAAAATCTCTGAAAAGTAGAGAACATCCCTTAAGAATCCCACTACGAATTTTCGGCAAGTAAGTCCGAACATTTCTATGCACTCTGTCAAACAACAACCTATGTATTGTTTTCAGAACTCTCAAAATGTTTGCCAATGCCCCTTCATTCTCACTTTCATCAGTTAATGTCTCAGAATAAGATTTGTGATCGCCTTTCAATTCTTTATCCCTGAAGTAGTCATATTTTCCCACCACTATTAAGTTCTCAGTGTGATCACTCCACACACTCTCAATGTCATCAAGAATATCAATGCCCCTTTCTTGGCCCAGTACTAGGTCCAGGTTCTTCCTATCTTTTCTGTTGAAATCTTCCCGAGCAATGATTTTGGAATCTGGGTCCAAGAGCTTGACAGCTGCCTTAACGTAACATCGAGTACCCATCGTGCATACATACATCTCAAACAAGCCACTGGCTTGTTCAAGAAAAGTGTGCACAAATGGCCTCAATGTTGCGGAAGCGCGTAGTTGAGCAATTACTAATACTGCGACTTTTGGAGAAATATAAATGTAGTGTTAACAAATACAAAGAAAATAAGACACAATAATTTACGTGGATTGGCATAATGCCTACATCCACGGGCAAAGCCTAGAAGGTAATTTCACTAATAAATTGGGAATTTACAAAGTGAAAAAAGCTCTCAATACCCAAAACCCCAATACACCCAAATGAAACCTCACTAGAACACTCAAGTACAAGCTCTTTCAAAACTCTCAAATTTCTTCACTTAAAATGCTCTCAAATCTCTCAAATTGGGGATGATAACAAATGCATTTTGCTTCTCTATTTATAGGCAAAGCATAGCCTTGCTTTGCCCACTTAACGCATGTTTTCAATTTGGCTTCAATTTGCCAATTTGAAAACTTGGCAATTGGTGCCAACTTTCTCACCAAATTATGGTCAAAGCTAGTTGTCTCATGCCATTATTCAATTTGTATGATAGCTATCCCACGCAAGTATACTTGACTTTTCAATAATTCTCCACCTCGGCAAAAATTTAGTAAATCGGATCCGACTATCAATAAATCATCCTCCAGCCTCTGCCTTCTCCAACTACTTTCAAACTTGTAAGACATTGATCAAGTTTAGATAATTCTCAAACTTGATCGTTGTCACTACCCTTGTCAATTTGCAAACCCAATTTTCTTTTCCAGCAACTTTGGATACATCTGGCTGAGTCATGTAAATTTCCTCTTCCAAATCACCTTGTAATTACAATTTTTACATCAAGCTGAACTAGTTCAAGATCAAATTGTGCAACCATGGCTAGTGAAATTCGAATAGACGAGTGTTTCACAACTGGAGAAAATGCCTCATTGTAGTCTATTCCTTCTTTCTGAACGTAACTCTTCGCTACCAATCTAGCCTTGTATGGAATTTTATTTTTACTAAAAAATCCTTCTGTTTTTACATATACCCATTTACATCCAATTGCCTTCTTTTCCTTGGGCCGTATAACTAACTCCCAAGTTTCATTTTTGTGAAGAGACTGCATTTCTTCGTTCATTGCTTTCTTCCACTGTATACTTTCTGGGTTACTTACTGCTTCTCTGTAAGTGGAAGGAACATCATCATCTACAATTGGAAGTGCATAGGCCACTATATCAACAAAGCGAGCAGGTCTGCGAATCTCTATGTGTGGCCTTCGATATGTAATTGAATCTTGTTGCTATGAAGGTCCATGGGTCAAAACCTCTTCATCATCTTCGGTCTCATCAACACCAGCTGGATCAAATTTAACCTTTTCAAACTCCACCTGCTTTAAAGTACTACTTGTCTTATCATCCTCTTGAGAAACTTTTTGTTTCAACATGGCTGGTTCATCACAAGTTATATCTTTGCTAAAAATAATTTTCTTCGTAACAGGACACTAGAGACGGTATCCTTTTACTTCACTAGTTATACCCATGAACAATGCTTTCTTTGCTCTTAGGTCTAACTTAGATTCCTTTACATGATAATAAGCGGTGGAACCAAAAACATGTAAAGAATCATAATCAATAGCAGGATTACCAGTCCACATTTCTATGGGTGTTTTGCCCTCAATTGCAGCTGATGGCAAACGGTTGATCAGATGGCACGCATATACAACTGCCTCAGCCCAAAACTCCTTGCCAAATCTAGCATTGGACAACATACATCGAACTTTCTCTAGTATAGTCCGGTTCATACGTTCTGCCACCCCATTCTGCTGTGGTGTATCTCGAACAGTGAAGTGTCGCACAATGCTCTCATCTTGGCATATCTGTAAAAATAGATCATTCTTGTACTAACCACTATTGTCTGAGCGAAGTCTTTTGACCTTTCTACCAGTCTGTGTCTCGACCATTTTCTTCTATTTCAGAAATATGCCCAAAACTTCATTTTTATTCTTCATCAAATACACCCACACTTTGCTTGAATAATCATCAACAAAAGTAACAAAATAGTGCATACCTCCAAAAGAAGTTGTTTTGGTAGGTCCTCACACATCACTGTGAACATTGTCCAGAATTCCTTTTTTATCGTGAATTGCTGAACCAAATTTTACCCTTGTTTGCTTGCGCATAACACAATGTTCACAAAATTCCAATTTGCAAGAATTTGCACCTTTCAATAAGCCTTACTTCACCAAAGTTTGCAAAGCTTTTTCACCAGCATGTCCTAAACGCATGTGCCACAACTTGGTTGCTTCTGAACCTGCATCTTTTCTACAAGCTGTTGATGCTGATCCAATAATTGTATTTCCTTAGAAATAGTACAAGTTATTTTTTCTTGTGTCTTTCATCACCGTTAGTGCCCCAGCAATTACCTTCAACAATCCATCTCTCAAAGTGATTGTGAGTCCTTTAGATTCTAGGACTTCTAATGAGATGAGATTTTTCTTCAAGCTTGGTACATAGCGAACATACCTCAAGACTTGGATTGAGCCATTCCAATGGTTTTACAAGCATTATCATTGCCCATAAAAATAACTCCACCGTCCAACTCCTTGAAGTTAGAAAACCAGTCTTTGTTAGGATACATATGATAGGTACAACTAGAATCCAAAATCCACTCGTCTGAATGACATGTCAATGTCATGCCAACCAGACTAAAGTCTAACTCCTCATCGTGCTCTGCTACACATACATCAGAAGTAACATTGCCCTTTTGTAACTTAGGACAATTCTTTTTCCAATGCCCTTTCTTGCGACAAAAAGCGCACTCATCTTTAGCAGGCCTCCCTTTAGACTTGCTTCTTTTTCTATATTTGCGGCTTTGTAAACAACCTCTCGCTGGCAATGCTTCTGCAATTGTATCTCTGTGATCTTGTTTGTCTTTCTTTCTAGTCCCAGAGTTATACAATGCACTGCATACAACATTAAATTTGACACTGTCCTTCCCATTAAGCAAAGTGGTGGTGAGATGATTATATTCATCGGGAAGGAAATTCAACATCTTCAAATTGCTCATCCAAATTTAGCAAATCCGCCAATATCTTATTGAATGAGTTTACATGGTCTTTCATCGACATGCCAGGTGCATATGTGAATCGATAGAGTTTTTTTCTTCATATAGAGCATATTTTCAAGACTTTTCTTCATGTACTTTTCTTCCAGTGCCTCCCATAATTTCTTTGCTGATGTCTCTCTTATCACAAAGTATTTCTGATCTTTAGCAAGACATAGGCGAATGGTACCACATGCCTGTCTATTGATCTTATCCACTCCTTGTCATTCATTATGTCAGGCTTTTCTTAAAGAGCAACGTCCATCTCTTGCTGACATAAGACGTCCAACACCTCACATTGCCACATACCAAAATTATTAGTACCATCGAATTTCTCCACTTCAAACTTTGCATTAGTCACAGTAGTCCTCGCTGATGAAGACGACGACGATGCCTCTACCATTTTTTTCCTTAATTCAAATGATCAGTACTTCAACAACTATTTACACTTAAAAAACAGCCTCTATGATATTTATTTCATGTGAATAAATGCACCAGGAAAGTTCCTAGGATAATGGAGATGTCACAACGGTCCCACTTAAAATCCAGATTCCTTAGGCTTTTATCGTCTTGTTGACAGAACTTTCGCAGACATGCAAAAAATACACACTACTTACAATAGACTGTCTCTCAAGCATAAATGGCCGTCTCCACCGTATCAATGAACAGTACCGTATATGTGAACAGTACCGTATGCCCCAAATACGAACCTTCGGCTCTGATACCAATTGTTGTGGAAGTGCATAGTTGAGCAATTACTAATATTGAGACTTTTTGAGAAATATAAATGTAGTATAAACAAATACAAAGAAAACATGACACAATAATTTACGTGGTTCGGCGTAATGCCTACGCCCACAGGCAAAGCCCGGAAGATAATTTCACTAATAAATTGGGAATTTACAAAGTGGGAAAAACTCTCAATACCCAAAACCCCAATACACCCAAATGGAACCTCACTAGAACACTCAAGTGGAAGCTCTCTCAAATTGCTTCACTTAAAATACTCTCAAATCTCTCAAATTGGGGATGACAACAAATGCATTTTGCTTCTCTATTTATCTGCAAAGCATAACCTTGCTTTGCCTACTTAACACACGTTTTCAATTCGGCTTCAATTTGCCAAATTGAAAACTTGGCAATTGGTGCCAACTTTCTTACCAAATTGTGGTCAAAGCTAGCTGTCTCATGCTATTATTCAATTTGTATGATAGCTGTCCCACGCAAGTATGCTTGACTTTTCAACACTCAACTTCACAAGATTGTCGTCATCTATCTGGAATAAACTACCATTGAAAGGATGAACTTGCTTCTCCAAATATTTCTCTCTAGATGAGAGGCTTTTAATCTTTCGACAGTGGAACAGCGTATGGTCTAAATCTAGAACAAGATGGAGCTTCCTCTTCCTCAACAAAGCCTTTGTGTTTTTTTTATTCAAACCTAAAACTTCTTCACTGTACTTTAATCCTGGCAGCATATAATCAAAAGATAAACCAAAAGAATCATCCATGGCTTGGTTGCAAAAAATGCACCTCGTGTTCCGAACAGTAGAATGTGTGCATGACAAAAGCGGCTCAGAAGAACAAGAGTCTACACCAGCGAAACCACCACAGTTTCTCTTGATAACAAACTTTGTCTCCCTAACACACTCGAGTTTGTAACTGTATGTCCACATTCTGTGTGTTTTGATTGTTTGTTTGAAGAGGAATTTGAAATGTTGCAAGAAAGGATTTGAAAAGATTCAAAGAACAAAGATTAAGAAGCCCTAGAATGAATGCATGTTGCTAGAAATTGTTTTTATTGGGTTTCAATCGGGAAGAATTTCCACGAAGAAGAGTACATTTGTGGAATTCAAAGAGATTTTGTTGAAACAGAGTTGAGAGGTAGTGATTGTGTTAAAAAGGTTCTTTTCCTCAGTGAAGTGGGATTTGAGAAAAAACGCGATTAAAATGGCTAATGGAGAGATACGGATACAATAGTTGTTAGAACTCAAAAAGATTTTGGAGCCAATATGGTTGTCTCTAACCCTAAGTTAAGCCTATTTCCTTTCTGGGCAAGTAAAAGCTTTTTCTTAATTAATTTAACTGTTTAATAAAATTAAATGTTATAAAATAAGACGTTAATATGTTTATACTTATATTCATTCATTCTTTTTTTTTTTTAACCTTTTTGGTTTCTCTGTATATTGCTGCAAGTGGGTGCTTGAGTTTCTTAGTACATATAAACTAACGAGATTACCTAGAATGATTTTAATGTCAAACAATTTTAGGAGTCATTTGTTAAGGATGACTTTACTGCATAACATCAGATATATTATTAGATATTATTTATGTGAAAAATAAAAGTTTTAATGCAAGTCCTTAGAAGTGGTGAACAGAGGATTATATAATTTAGCATTTTATTCATGTGCTTTATCAGGAATCTCACAATGAGCAGACTGTGAGGCTGAGAAGGATGATGAGCCGGTTAAGGTGTTCTGTAAAATGGCGGCGAAGAATTGCATATTTTCTGTACTTTGACTAATTGATAGAGGTCTAGTAGAAGTTAAGCGAAGTTCTTGAAGTTTTTGAACAGCCTAAGAAGAGTGATTTGGACCGGAAGCGTACATTTACAATGCTCTTTTGGGGGCTCAGTGGTGGTCGATGAGGATGCATATAAGATGATGGACGAGATGGCGTGGCATTGGTCCGAATTCTCGACTTTATGATATAGTCATTTCATCATCAACTAACAAAGGCTGGAGGAATTAAAGAGGCTTACTCAGTTTTTCAGAGAGAAGCAGTAGTAAGGCACGTAACCCAGCGAACTCTGAGTACCAATGAAATTGTATTTAGGATGCTTTGCAATCAAGACCCTGTAGATATGGCAATAAGGATTTGAGAACTGATGAAGTCAAAGGGCGTGCTTCCTGGAATGCACATTTTAGTTTGAATTCACAGTCTAAACTTGGGATTACTCCCATTTCAATGTTTTTACCCGAATAGCACATAGAACGGTTAGATACAAGAATGGAAACAAAAAATGAGACAAGTCAAAATATTGCCCCAGCATCAAGCTTCTGTCAACCTTTTACCATTTCTGTGTCTTTTGGCAAGCTAAGAAATTGATCAAAGGTGACGCTTTTGGTAGAAAGATATGAACCAAAACTTCACTAACAGAAATAAAAAGCCCGAAGAAAAGATCTCACGGCATAGCTTTTGTGATTTACAAAGCCAAAAATCCGAGGAAACAGAGAAGAAAAAGCTACAAAGTTTCTGATTTTCTGATCTGAGATGATTGCGGCATTTTATTCAGGTAGAATTGCTACATATTATTCAGGTAGAATACCTTCAACACCATGAAACATCCAGTCACTCTGATACAAGTTAAGCGACAAGACTAGCTAATCAAGAAACAAGTCCTTGCGAGATTGCATGGTATTAATCTTAAACCGTCCAAGAATGCGGTTCTTGATTGAAATCGGTCAAATCATGATATAAAATCTTGCAAGGAAACATAATATTTCAAGAGAGTACCTTGGTTCATTCTGGACATAACCACTATAAGATCATGCCAGCATTAAGAAACATTAATATTTCAGAAGTTTTAGAGCACATGAGTTTACTTCATCAAACATAACATGCTCTTTCCATGGAAAATTTCCTCTGCATTTCGAGCCCACTGGAACAATTAGTGTGAATACATTAAAGTGCAACATATCTCTAGAAAGTTTTATAATTTTCTAGGTTTGGTATCATCAAGAGATTTCCAATTTTTTTGTAGTATTTTGATTTTCACTTCTTCAAGTATCAGATGATATGCTTTATTGCATATTGGTGCAAAAATCGTTAAGACTCTGATATGCACTTTCGGACACATCATTCTTTACATTTTTAAAAGACCAATGTTTCATGTTCTCTGCAATTTCTTATGTACGCTCAAAATTTTCATGTACTCTCAAAATTTTCATCGAAACCTTGCTGGTTCATATGGCTGGACTGGCCTTGCCTTGTTTGCTGGGAAGGTTAACTGTAGATGAAATCCAGCACTATCAAATAGAAAAGAAAAGTTTTGACTCTGGACTACCAAGCGAAAGTGTGTGTGTGTGTGTGTGTGTGTGGGTGGCTGGGTGTATTGTCATGCTCAAGTTTGGACGTCGGCACCGAGGAAGCACAGCTTATAAATTTGTAAACATATATATATTTTAACCAAGAGTGAAGCTAAAATCAGAAATTATAATCGAGTCCAACAAGTCAGAGAAATAGTCAGAAAGTCTCTGCCTGGTCGTATAATCTTCAACGGCATGTCGGTCGGTACCTCGTTTGGTATATACTTATACGGCATTAACTCGATGCTGTCTGGGGTAGTTACTGAGGCACATGACTTGTCACATACGTGACTTAAATCATTTGCCTCGAATGACAACAATAGCTGCCGTTTTGAAGAGAATAGCTTATACACGTGTGGTCAAAGCTGTTTCAAATGTTTGTTAAAGTTGTTACAAAGGACGGGAAAAATCTGGGTTTGTTACAAACCGACTAACCGACAGGACAGGTGGAGGAGCTTTCTATATCGATTTGTAATTGCATATAAAGCCTTCGAGCTTATCCTTTGGCACACTAAGTTCATTTACATTTTCTCTAGAGCATTGTATCTTGTAAGCTCACCGATAGTAAAAGCTCTCTTCAATTTTCACAGCGTATACAAGCGTAATCATGGTCGAACCATTATAATATCTTGCGTTAGTTTCGATTTTTATTGCTTCTCTGTGTAATTGATTCTTGTGGTTGTGTTAGATACTGATTTTGATCAACAACATAGGGTTAATAGGACTCGATTGAGGGGATTATTAGCTTATATATATATATATATATGAGAGATGACTGAACCTTCAGAGCCTTCTAACTTAATATCCCGTCTTCCTTATCTCGTGCAATTTAAGGGGAAACAACTGCGGGCATCGAACTCTCACTCACACTATCATGCATAACAACATTCCTCTTCTATTCCTGTACAATTTGCAATTTTTTCATTTGTTCACTGGGGCCCTCCTAAATCAATTCCAACTGGAACAGATGGGAACCAATAGAAGGCAACTGCTGGAGCGAACTACTCATTGCTGTCCATTCCCAACCTAAGCAAGGGCATTCGGTGAGTAGTATTGTTTTGAGGGAGGGAAAGCGTGGTTGACGAGCCACTACGAGGAGCCGACCGTGCTGGAGTGCTTTTATCAAATAATGCATGTGACTGAGCCATTCCCATCCCCCTTCTTCCCTCCCCGTTGCCATTCCTGAATACGGGATATGATGAGATAAATGATAAGAAGTGTTTAAATATAAGCACTGCTACATTTTCTAATATATGTGTCCCTAAGAGCCAGATCGAGTGATACGTGCTTTTGCTTGTCCTCCTACTTTATTGTTTAAAATAACTAAAACACACATAAATTTAGTATAAAATAAATGAATATGAATTTTAAATAAAATAACATAATAGCTGAGGTCTAATGAATTAGATGATATGACGCTTGAATTTCATGCCATAACATTTATTATTTTATCCGCTCTCTTCCTCATCAGCATTCTTGTTTTTGTTCATCTTCTCCATTATTTCCTCTCTCTGTTTGTTTTTCAAGAACCCGAACTTCCTTGCTTATCTATTTTTTCTTCTCTCTCCTTTCCTTCAAACTTTCTACCGTCAAATATTAAAAAGATTTTTGCTTGCACTATTGCACAGTGCAAATTAAGATCCTGTTAAAAGAGGAGAAAATTAAGAAAAAAAAGTGCAGAAACTAAATAAAACATCGATTTGATTGTTGAAGTATAAAACTTTCATCTTTGAATTAATCATTAATTATAAATTCAGTAATATTTATTCATTATTCTTTAGTAGAGTTTTGTGTTATACCCCAAATAGCCTTGTTGTGCCAGTTCCTCTTTATATGCCTAATTTAATTCGTTATTTTTCATCCCCTTCTAATGAGGAAGTCCTACTATTATTAAAATGAAGACCAAACTAATAAATAGAAGAATTATCCTGAAAATATAATTTATTTTATGTAAAAAAACTATAAAGTTAGGGTAAATGCTCGCTTAATCCCTACATTTTGACTTAAGAATTAGCTTTGTCCCTATATTCTAAAAAATGCCTCAAAATAACCATGTAGTTAAATTTTTGCCCCTACTTTTTCTTTTCTTTTACAATCATACCATTCCAACAATATTCTTGGTATTAATTGATTTATATATAAAAAATTTAATTAGTAAATTAACCAATAACTATTTATTAGCAATTAACCTATAAATATCAGTGTGAAAGAACTAATATCTTTTGTGCCTATACAACAATCTTGCCTATAATTATTTATAAATAAATTAATATCAACCAACTTAAATCAATATTTAATATCCTTACAACGGTCTTACTAAATTATTTTATAAAAAATTAATTAACCGCAATAATCCTAAAAATAAAATAATAATATAAAAGTTTATGTAAATTTTTGTGTTACTTTTAAGATTAGTATCATAAATTATCATTTTTTTTCATTCATATCTCTAAGACAATTGTTGTAAGGGTGATATTGTAAAAGGAAGAAAAAGTATAGATAAGAGTGTAACACATCCAACAGTAAGGGTCTCTTGAGTTATTTTTTTTAAGATGGGACTAAATAGACACTTAACTCAAAATATTGGGACTAAAGCAGCATTTACCCCTAATGTGCTTTTATTTCAATTCATGTAAAATTTATTTCCATAAAAAATAATTTTTTAACCTTATTATAGGATAAAACTACGTTACCTCAGTTGCATCAATAAAATTATTCACATAAAAGTCAGCATTATTTTATCTATTTAAAATTGGAGATAATAAAAACAAGCACTACTCTAAATTCAAATCTTATGCTAATGTAAAATTAACAGTTATTACATTATTCCAACTATGTCAAGATGATAAATGACTACAACAATTATTGGCATCTATTAAAAAAAAACACTCTTAACAATGAGAATTTAGTATTTTGTTATTTTTAACTATGAAAAAGTAATATTTAATTACATTTCTATTAATTTACTTGTAAAATTTCAATATTACTTTCATTGATTTTCCAACATCCGTCGGTAGACTTGTGAAGTGTAATTATTTGTATTTAGGATCATTATGTATGAACACTAGTTTTGCAAGTCCTGGATGATTTATTTCATTTTACCTGTTGTGATAATGGGATATCTGAATAGTGCTGCCATACGTTGCGTGCCTTACGCACGCATTTTGTAGGAAGAAGTTTAACTAGTTTCATTTGAGAAAATGTTGTTGGCGCCACAATTTTCTAGCCATGATACAGATTTTGTGGCCAAAAGTTTGCACGTAGTGGAAAAGTTCAAATTGACTTCAATATAAGCCACCAAACTTTGTTATGTAAAATGTGTTTGCCCATACAATGTTTGTCACTAAACAAAGTTTTAGGATGGAGGGAAAAATTGTGACTAAATGTGTTTATCATTCTTTTAGCAAATGAGTTGTTTCTAGCCCAAAAAACAAATAAAGGCTAACTACGTTTGATTTCGGTCAAAAAATAATTTCGTAGTTGAAATTGTATTTTCCTAGTCATCTATGCATTCTTTTGTTGCATGAATTGATGGAACCAAAGTTGGCAGATGAGGGGCGGAAATGTAATCGTCAAAATCTAGTTTTTATGTTATATGAATTTGGCAAATGAAGTTTTGCTCGTCTACGTAAGATTTTACGAGTGAAATACCATTTAGTGTATGTAACTGAGATCTGGATTTGAACTAAAGGTACTGGAGCTTGTGGTGTGGCTTAGGCGTAACAATTTTTATGGCATTGAACTTTATGTAGTCCTTCATGATAGTCGTATTTTTTTTTTCCCATTGATAAAAGAGGTTTTCTATGTAGAATAAGTTTTCTATGTAGAATTTGAAATACTCCTTGCCGAGATCTTGGATGGAAAAAAACTAATCTAACATTATTCTCATTCACACAAAAGAAAGACACTAAGAGCATTCCACAAAAGCTCCTTTCAAATATTTACATCTTTTGAAAGGACGTTTAAGGGTGTATTTGGTATTAAGGTGCTGTAATTTTTAAACAACAGCTATCATGGAAAAAAAATGTAACTATAAAATAAAAGTTAATAATATATAGTAAATATAAATTTTAAATAATAATTTTAACAAAATTATTAAAGATGTAATAGATTCTCCATTATACAAGTAAAAAATTATATCAACATAGCTTTCATACTATAGCAGTTACTGATTACCAAACACTTTACTGCTGTAGCTTAAAGATACAGTTGTCCAATCTCAATCCCAAATGCACCCAAAGTCTTTATGGAAACAACTCAAATATATGTTTTACTCTATTTTGTACGATTTTTTTTAATGAACCAAATGTTAATTTGAGTGTCAGAGTCTGTTTGAGAAGTGCCAATCAAATCACCAAATAGATCTACCTAAAGATTAGTCACATTTTTCACATTTTACGTTGTTATAGATGAGCTGGCCATTAACTTGAATTGGCTTGAAGAGATCTCACCACAAAGAGTAATTTTAGATTGTGGGTTAGTCATTTGTTGAAATGAATATCTAAAAAATTATATGTGCGCTTGGGTTTAAGATTGGGCAACTGTAACTTAAAAGTGATAGCACTAAAGTGTTTGGTAAACACTAGTAGTTGCTGTGGTTTGAAAGCTATGTTCACATGAATTTTTATTTGTATAATATAAAATTTATTATATCTTTAATAATTTTGTCAAAATTAATATTTAAAATTTATATTTGCTACATATTATTAATTTTATTTCATAATTACAAATTTTTTTCCATGGCGGCTGTAACTTAAAAGGTACAGCTTCTCAATCCTAAACATGACCTTTATATAACAAGTTAGACATGCCTGAACTTTGTTTCCCAAAGAACCTAACCCTGTTTCCTGTAAGTTGAACCGAGCAAGCTGCTTAGCTCCTAGCTCGTGGCTAGTGGTGTTCATAATCCAATCTGATCTGCTCACTCTACCTGATCTGCAAAAGTTCAATCCGTAAAAATCTGATATGTGGATTGGTGGATTGAATTGGATTGAAAATTTAAAAATTTATAATCGGGTGGATTGTATATGGATTTACTTCTGTAAATCCACAAAAATCTGCGAATCCACAAAAAAATATAAAAATTATTTAATTAAAAAAACAAAACTTGTAAATGTGGCATTACTACTTACTAATAAATAAAGAAGTTAAAATATAGTTACATTAACACTATACATATCTTATCCGATAATAATGCATAATAAACATAATTGAATAATTAAATAAACAAATATAGGTTTCTAAATAGTTATTTTTCATGTATTAATTTAAAAAAATGAGATTTTTTCACTGTGTTATATTTTGGAACTTTAAATGTATTATTCTAACATTATTTAAACAATTAATTTATTTAAATCTTATTCAATTTTAAATTTGATCAATGATAAAATTATTTTTATATTTTTTTATTTAATTAGTTTGTAGAATGAACAAAATTAAAACTTTTTAATCCACAAACCAATCTGTAAAATGGTGGATTGGATATGAATTAGGTCAAATCTGCATCCGATCTATAGACTATGGATTGGATTTGGATTGAATTTGCCAATCCGTGGATTGGATTGAATTGAAAATTTACAATCCACGAAATCATAGATTGGATATGGATTGATGTCTAATTTACAAAATCTGATTTGCAAACACCCCTACCCTTGGCCGGCCTAAGATATGAAAGCATTCCTATATAACATAACCAAGAACAAATAAATTATTAAGAACAAAGTCCACTTCTTCATATCTATAATCACAATATATTATAAAAATGAATTAACATGCAAATTTTTTGACCTTATCTTGAGTTTATACAATGTTTAATAATGCTCTGGATGGTGAAAGAAGCACTAATATATCACTAAATTCATCCCTTTCATTCCTATGTACAATTAAATAAGAATCTAATAATGTAGACTATAGAAAAGGTAAGATAGCAGTATGTCAAGGGATGAGTTTCGTTGTGCGGCAAATCCGTGTGGCACTGAGACGACTTCTAATACACAAGTTGCTAACTAAGTATAGAATGCTTTTCAAACTAGTCAAGTAAAGATACTTGCGACAATGCTAGAGAGAAGTGAGAGCAATATAGTCAAATATAATTTTATTAGACACTAAATATAATTTACAAGAGAGCTTGAGAGCTTGTGTGAGACAGTGTGTGTGAGACAGTGTGTGTGCTGGTGGTTGTGTGTGAGTGGTGTGGTGGTGAGCAAATGGGGAAGGCTCACCCCTATTTATAGCTATTAGGTGCTAGGGGAGGAAGCTTCTTAGCAATTTCCCAAAATATCACCTAGGGACCTAAATGCAAAAGCCTAGAAAGTTTTAATTTATTTACCATTTGTGGAGAGTTCTAGAATTCGAGCGGGACTTGGTTGATTGTTAAGTGCTGCAAAGTTAGCTAGTTGTGTTAAGCAGCCTATTGTTAATCATCCCACTTTTTGTGCTAAGCGTACCTTAGCTGCTAAGCGCACTCCATGTCAAGACAAACTTTTACTAAACATACTTGTGCGCGTGGAATTAGCATCCCTTGGGGACAAATTTAAGCACCTCGTGTCAAGTAAGTAATTACGTATATAATCTCACATAATAAGTTCGATCTATACCCCACAATAATAAGCATGTTTTGGGCCAGATGTCTAGTAAAGTAGAACCGAAGCATGAACACTAGATCGAAGGCTGCTGTACAGAGGTAAGCTGTCGACTTACCCATATTTGGATTTGTGGTTATCACAGGTTAGCCTAAAAGCGAATCCATCTCTTTCTCTTGCACTTGCCCACAATCTTTCCTTTGCCTGCATGGCCTGGCTCAAGCCCATTAATACCTTGAGAGTGAAAGCATCCCTCACCGCTGGCTAATATTAGAGATGCTCATTAGACATACACCTTTAATCACGGTGTAATATTCTTATTATTGGATTTAGATCTCTCCTAGGCATTTTCTCTCATATTCCTCTTAAGTTTTTATAGATCTATTAACACGTGTAATTAATGAAATTAGATGGCTAAAATTAAATCTTACATTGCAATCTAATTATTTCAAAACTCATGTTAACTCAAAAGCTTTTCCTTTAATTATTGTGAATTTCTCTCCCTTCACAAAATTAAAATTTTAATTATAGCGATTAAAAGAGTTCAAAACAGCAGCTGTCAAATTAAAGAAACAACAAAACAACTTGCCTATGGCTATGATCCTTTCTTTTTCCGATCGTTGGAGCTTCTGGCTGTCTTGTATGTGCATCTTTTAAGTGACAAAGAAGGACATCTCTAAATTGGATTAAAGCCGCTGCTAGAGCAAAGAAGAAATTCTAAAAAAAAAAAAAAAAAAATTAATTTCCCTCTTTGTCATCATACAAGGATGGAAGATTTTTCTTATGGTGAACAACCGTCCACATGCTGTGTTTTCTTGACTTCTTTGGTTTTCCCTCAGTGTGTAGGAGCTCATCTTCCTTTTCATCGATGCTCTGTTAATGGAGTTGCAGCTCATCTTTTTTGTTCTGAGTTCGCAGCAAACGATTGCAAGTGTGTCGCTCAAGCTTGCTTTAGTCATAATCTAACAATTAAAATTCCAAGATTGTGAAGGGAGAGAAAATCGGAATAATTAAAAAAAAAAACTTTTGTAGTTATCATTAATTATAAAGTAAGATTGTAATGTAAGATTTAATCTCAACCATTTAATTTTATTAATTACATATGTCAATGTATCCTTGAAAGCCTAGAAGGATTAGGAGAGAAAATGTCTAAGAGAGGATCTGAATCCCTTATTATTTGTACAACTGTCTTTACACAGTGATTGGCTATACTCTTGTACTTGTTGTGATCCCTAATCATTGCAAACGCGTGTATACTGGAAAGAACTCTAATGAAAATATTATGCTATGAAAATAATCTGTTATTTTAACACTGCATTCTCAATTGTCTACTCCTTTTATATGGCATCAAAGCTTCAATACCCAAAAGCGAAATCAATGGCTGATAAATCTCTACTAGTTCTTCCTCCATTTCATCTTCGACCATCATTGGCTCAATTGTACCTACCAACAACCTTATTTCCATTAACGTTATTGCCCCAAGCTCCACTCAAACTTATCCGCTCAAATTACACTTCATGGAGAGCTCAATTTCATCGGATATGATTTAATGGGCTATCTTGATGCAACCTTAACTTTTCCTTCACCTATCGTCAAGGAAAATGAAACAGAAAAGTCAACCCCAACTACTCCTTGTGGATCTGTAAGGACCAACTTCATTCTAAAGGCTCCAACACCAAATTCAAAATTTCGCTGTTTTCTTATTTCAATTTCAAATACATCGCAAATCCAGTAATAATAATTGGATCGATTGTACTCGACTTTGATTTTCACCCAAAGCAACATTATAAATTCATAAGAAGAGAATAAATAAAATAAAAAACATAAGGAGAGTACAGGATACCATTTGTAGAAGCAAACCAATAACTCTGAAAATCTCCTTGTTGCTGAGAATAGAGAGAGATGAGAGTGGCCAAGCTAAATGCCCTCGTTAGTTATTGTGGTGGTAGTAATTTATATATTCTGCGAATAAATGCAAGCTAATTACCAATTTTCAATCTTTTCATAAAACAATTATGAGTTTTAATAAAGAATTGCTTACTATATGGGGTGATCCTGTCGGCATAAGAACATATCAAAGTGACACAAGATTCATTTTTATCAACACTGACCACTTTACTTATCAATTAGATCACCTCGATCAACACTAGTAATTACCAAAATCCAAACCACACCATACAATTGCCTCAACAATATTTGTAGGGTCCCAAAAGGTCAAGGGTGGATGTACAAATGACTTTTTCACATTGCAAATCCTATCATTTCCAATCAATCCAACCCAATTTACACACATTCCAAATTCCTATTAACACAAGTGCCATTTGATAAACCAACCGTCTTGCTGGTAGACCAGCATTCCCCCAAAGAGCAATAGTCAATTTCTCTCTAATAATCTCAAATGCCTTAGTAGTTGCCTCAGTCCAAGAGAATTGTCCTCCATCGTGCAATCCATTGTTAGTTCCACAATAGTACTGAAATGAGGAATAAATTGCCAATAAAAATATACCAATCCATGAAAACTTCTAACAGTAAATAAAGTAGTTAGTTATGGCCAATCTCAAATAGCATCTATTTCAATTGATCAAACAGATATATCATCCTTTGACTCCGCATATCTTAAAAATAATTATACTATGACCTAAAACGTCGTAAAACTTTACAAACTGATCCAATTTCAGAATTTCTCAATAATGTGTCATTCCCAAAAATTTTTAAAATTATGCTATGGCCCAAACTATAATAATCTTTTTCAAATAAGTCCTTTTCAAGTTTTAACAAAATCACCATAAAATTTAAAGTTTTCAAAACCTTTCACTTAGGACCTCAATATTTTATAAGCTACAGTATGGCCTAAAAGTTTCAAAACTTGGCAAATAAGTCCAACTCCGAAATTTAAAAATTTTTCATTTTGATCCAAATATCTCAAATCCACAAAATACTTTATCTTATAAATATAAAACCTTTTAGTTTGTGAAAAGTAATTATTTACTAAACACAATATTGAGCTTCTCAAATGCTAAACCAAGGATAAATTAAATCATACCAGCTTTACAAGAAATTGTCACAATAATTTGTCCGTTGAGCTCCAAACACTATTCTTGATTTCACCGTTGCTCGTTGAGTGTTTTGAACTTGATTTCACTTTATTCACTTGTATAAAAATTATCCTTAAAAAACTAGTGAATTTATGAAATACAATATTTATTAAAAATCACTTAATACATATGTTTGCTATCATCAAAATTATAATATGTGTAGCCCTTTAGGCTAACGGAGATGTTCCCAGCCCTTTGACACTTGTCGCAACGTTTAATAAATTTATAAGCATCTTTGAAAATAGAGGGCCAATAGTAACCTAATTAAAGCACTTTTACTATTTTCTTATGCTCTCGAAAGTGTCCTCCATATACAATAGTATGATAAGACTGCAAGATGTCTGAAATTTCTTCATCTGTGACACATCTTTTGATCGTATGATCTGGGCATAATTTCTCCATTGACAACTTTTTACATCATGAAGAAACTTTTTTTCAGCTGGTAACTTAGATCAGGTGGTAACAATCCACTCACCAAATAAATAACAAAATATACATACCATGGAAATCCTAAATGTTACAGTATCTAAGAGTATCGTAGCATTAACAATTGCTCATCAGGAAATGTTTCTGTGACATCCTGCTTAGTCAGAGTGCTTTCATCTGCTTCTAGCCTTGAAAGATGATCTGCTACTTGATTCTCTGCACTTCTTCTATCCTTGATCTCCAAATCAAACTCTTGTAACAGCAAAATCCACTTAATCAATCTTGGGTTGGCATCCTTCTTTGAAATCAAATACTTTATAACTGAGTGAAATATATAAAAAATCACTTTAATACCAAGCAAATAAGCTCTAAATTTATCAAATGCAGAAACAACTGCCAGCAACTCTTTTTCAATGGTAGTATAGTTAAGTTGTGCATCAGCTAAGGTCTCACTGCCGTAATAAATAGAGTGAAAAAACTTGGCTTTCATTTGCCCTAGCATTGCTCCAATAGAATGGTCACTTGCATCACATATCAACTCAAAAGGCATACTCTAATTTGGTGCTACAACAACTGGTATTATAATAAGAGCTTTCTTCAACTCAACAAAAGCCTTTAAACAATCTTAATCAAAATTGAAAGGTTTGTTATATTCCAGCAGCATGCATAATAGTTTAACTATTTTGAAAAAGTCTTTAATGAACTTTCTATAGAACCTAGTATGTCTTAAGAAACTTCTTATGCCCTTTATTGAAGTAGGTAGCAGAAGTTTATCAATCACCTTTATTCCTTTTCTAGATACTCTATAGCCTAGAAGTATCCCTTCTTGCACTATGAAGTGACGCTTTTCCTAATTTAAATTAAATTTATCTCTTCACATCTCTTAAGCATATTTCCTAGATTATACAATTAGTCATCATATATTCCCCAAAAATTGAAAAATCAACCATGAATACCTCCAATGTGTGCTCAACCATATGTGAAAAAATAGAAATCATACACTTTTGGAAAATTGTTAGAGCATTGCACAAACAGGATGACATCCTTCTGGAGGCAAAGGTTCCATAAAGACAAGTGAATGTTGTCTTCTTTTAATTCTCTGGTGCTATAGCAATCTAGTTGTAGCCTAAATAACCATCCAAGAAACAATAGTACTCTTAAATCTGTCCAGCATCTGATCTATGAAAGGTAATGGGAAGTGATCCTTCCTTGTTGCTTTGTTTAACTACCTATAATCCATGCATACTCTCCATCCTGTCACTGTTCTTGTAGTTTGCTGTAGCAATCACTCCACCTTTCTTAGGAACACATTGTATTAGACTTACCCATGAACTGTCTGATATTGGTTAAATAATTCCAGCATTAAGCCACTTAATAATCTCCTTCTTCACAACTTCTTTCATGATAAGATTCAATTTTCTTTGTTTCTCTGTAGAATTATTATAACAATCTTCCAACATAATCTTATGTCTGTACATGGATGGGTTGATTCCTTTGATATCTGTCATAGTCTATCCAATAGTGCTCTTGTATCTATATAATACATTCACCAAACTCTTTTCTTGATCTATATTCGAAGAAGATAAAATGATTATAGGAAGATAATTATTGTCATCGAGGTATACATATTTCAAATATAAAGGTAAAAGGTTTTAATTCTAAAATAGGAGGTGACTCAATAGAAGGAATAAAAGGTTGTACGTCCCTATTTGATAGATCTAGATATTCAAAGTGTTTGTCAGTCCTCATAGGTTACTTTTCTCTTAATCATACTATGTTACCTGCTTCATAATTTGCATTTTCAAGTTCTTCAAATGTTACAGTATTGATTTCTTCCATACTGTAGCAACTGTTTAATCTCTTTGTAACAGCAAAGTCCACAACACTGATAAATTTACAGTCTTTAACCTTATTAAGACTCTTCATAGCATCTAACATATTAAATGTAAGTTTCTGATCATTCACTTGCACAGCCAATTCTCCTTTTTGCCCATTAATCCGAGTTTTTCCCATAGTTAAGAAAGGTCTTCCTAGAATGATTGGCACTTCTTATCCTCCTCAAAGTCTAACACAATAAAATCCACTAGAAAAATAAATTTTATTCACCAATACATCTTTCATTTTTCCTTCTGAATAGGTGTGAGGTTTGTCAACAAGTTACAAAGTCACTCTTGTTGGCATAACTTCTCCAACTCCTAATTGCTTGAACACTAATAAAGGCATGAGATTGATGCTATCCCCTAGATCACAAGGTGCCTTACAACCGTATTTAGTTCCTATGGCATATATAATTGTAAAGCTTCTTGAATCTTTCAACTTCTGAGGGATTTTATTCTAAAGCATATGGCTACACTCCTGTGTTAGAGCAACTGTTTCAAACTCTCCAAGCCTCATTTTCTTTGCTAGAATTTCTTTTAAAAACTTCACATAATTTGGCATTTGCTCGAGAGCTTCTAAAAAAGAAATATTTATATATAGTTGTTTCAACACTTCTAAGAATTTACTAAATTATTTGTCTTGCCTTTGCTTCTAAAATCTTTGAGGGAAGGTTGATGGGTGTCTAAACGACTCTGTTACAGCAGGTTGTACAGGTTGATTCGCTTCCGTCATGTTCTGGACTGATGTGGTTGGTACTGCAACATGTTCGTCCACAATTGTTGGATCATTATTTCTTATTGATGCTGAGCTTGACTGTTCACATCAGTGGGCTGGAAAATCGGTTGTTGTGGTTGCTCTTCAAATTGAGTTTTTTCTTGGGTTGTAGTGGGTTCTACTATTCTCTTTGGTACTCCAACTAGAGTATAAACATCATTTCCAAACCTTAAGTTAATTACCTTGCAATGCTCTTTTCCTTCTCTTCTTTGATCCTCTGTATTGCTGACAAACTATCGTAAGGTCTGTTGCTCAATGCTGTAGATGCTATAGCAAGCTGTCCAATATGATTTTTTAAGTTTCTTAAAGATACAACTTGACTCTAAACAAGTGCTTTATTTTTCACAATGTATTCCTTAATTAAAACTTCAAAAGAACTAAGTTAATCATTACTAGTATTTCTTTGTTATTAATTTTGCTGGTGAAATCCAGGTGGTTGAGCATGCCTGTTTTATCCACTGGATGCTGTAATATTATGGTTTTGATTGCTCCATGAAAAGTTTGGATGTTGTCTCCATCTAGAGTTATAAGTGTTTGAATATGGATTATTCTAGCTCTATCTGTTGAAGTTGCCCACATAATTGATGTGGATTTCCTGGACAATTGTTAAATAATTGCCCTTCTCCACAATAAACATAGTATGCTTTAGTAACTTATTGACAATTACTTGAGTCATAGTCATAACCTTCACTATATTTGTTAATGAAATTACTTGAGTTGATAATGCTTATCAATCAATCTACATTATGAACTCTTACTGCTCTTTTTGCTGTAACTTGTCTGGTTGATGGCCACCAATAGTTATTATTGACTATCCTCTCAAAAACTTTATAAGCCTTATTCTAATATTTACATTGTAAGGCCCTATTTGCTAAAGCATCCATCATAATTCTAGTGCTTGGGTTGAGTCCATTGTAGAAAGTTTCCAGCTGCATGCAGCAAGGAATGCCATGAAAAGGACATCTCCTGAGTAATTCCTTGAATCTTTCCCATACATTATATAAGGTCTCATCTTCAAGTTGATAGAAAGATACGATCTCGTTCCTCAATTTTGCATTCTTAGTTGGTGGAAGGTATTTTATTAAAAATTTGTCAGCTAAATTATTCCATGTAGTGATGGAGTTAGGTAGTAAAAAATTCAACCATGCTCTTACTTGATCCCTTAAAGAAAATGAGAAAACTCTGAGCTTTAATGTTTCCTATAATCCTCTAGCAATCTTAAAAGCATCATTTACTTTTAAAAAGCGCTTACTTCTAAAAACAACTTAAGATGAAGGTGAGGATCTTCTGATGCTAGTCCATTAAATTACCATGCTGTTTGAAGCATTTGAAACATCATTAGTTTGGGCTCAAAATTATCAGCTTGTACTTCAGGTCCAACTATTAAAAGGTTGACGGCTTGAGGGGTCAACACTGTACAATCTCTAATGGCTCTATCTCTATCATATGCCATATAGATAATGTTATAATTAGGGATGGCAGGAAAATTCGGATCCGGCCCACATCCGTAAGGATCCAGAAAATTCGAATCCGGAAAAATCTGGATCCGCATTATAAAAAATACGGATCCATATTTGAATTGTCTAAATCCGTACGGATCCAGATGCGGATCCGGATGTACTTACATCCGGAAAACCGGACATCCGGATCCGAATTTTTTTGTTTTAAATCAAAAAATATATAAGCTTGGTTTAAAAAAAAAGAACCTAATCCAGTAATCCCTAAATCGGTAAATCCCCAAGCCCCAATTGTTTTCGTTTCATTCTCTTCTCTCTTGGCTTTTGCCGCTGCCTCCGAGACCGATCACCGCTGTGACGCCGACGCAGCCTCGACTCACCGTGACTTCGTCGCCTCGCACTCGCCGCAAGCCGCACGCTTAATCTAAAGCTCGCCTACCGATCTGTCATCCAAGCTTCGCCATCCTCGCCGACCATGATACGTTTTAAAATCTGTTTGATTTGGAATCAAGTCCGAAGCAGCAGCAACTTTGCAATTCAAGATTGATATCCCCGTATTTTGATTAAGGTCTTCCCTTCCCTGCGCTGTGATAATATTTTTTTGTTTTTCATTTGGCTTACGAGCATATAAGTTGCAGTTTTGGAAATTGCAACACCACAGCTGCATTGCCAAAGATTATCACAGCGCAGGGAAGTTATGTTCTTCTAAATGAATTCAATTTTGCAGAGCTTGATAACTTTCTACCAACTGGCCATCACTTTTACTCTAATCTTTTTTACTTTAGCAGTGTAATCCAATTAGCCGAATGTTATTTTGAACAAACGAAGTTAAAACATTTCTTTTGTTTTGTTATTATGCTGTTGTTTTGTTATTATGCTGAAAACAAAAGGCAGTGAAGCACCCAGAACAAATCAATTAAGTTTTATTTGATATTATTAATTAAATTGTTGAATTTTTAAATTATATTTTTAATTGTTTAAATTTATGTTTTGCGGATCCGGATATCCGGAAAATCCATTTGGATCCGGTGCGGATTTTACCAGCATCTGGATTCACAAATGATAATCCGGATCCGGATCCGGATGCATATACATCCGGATCCGGATCCGTATTTTGCCAACCCTAGTTATAATTCCTTGGTTGCCCATAAATAATCTATCCATTCAAACCTTCTTGCTCTCCTTGTGCATTTACTGGCTAAATTTCTTCTTCGGATATCTTAAAAATCATCCATTACTTAACAACTTTTGGATTTTTTTGCTCTTTTCTCAATTTCCTTGCAAGTTTTTTAATTTTTGGATCAAATTAAAATTCAGCAAGTTTTTATTTTCCAATGCAAAGGTTACTAGATCACTTTTGTCAACAAAATAAACAAATTAAAATAAAATTAAAAATTAGCACCGTTTAAGATTAATTTCATAAATCACAATGAACAATCAATCCCCGGTAACAGTGCAAAAAAATTTGGTGTGGGATTTCTATTGTTATAAGTGTCAATGTGCAAGGCTACAAAATAAGTCATATACTAATGAGTATTCAGATCGTTTTCTCAAGGATTGATGTTATCAGATTTGCTACAGCAATCTTGTTATAGAACTAACAATTTATTAACAGAGGACAATTTATTAAATTATAGAACTAATTAAACCAAAAATGCAATCAATAAGATGCAATTAAGAAAATTCTATCGTTAGACACAAGAATGTAACTAATGGAAATATAGTAGTTGAGTGAATAAACCCACTTAGTGACAATAACTATTTTTTCAATTACAGTACCATTATTACAACATCGACTACAGCACTAGGCAAAATCCCTCATGCATCCTCAGTTATAGCATGTTGGATATTTCACACCTAATACAACCTTAAAGTGACCAATTGTTATACTAATATTAGATATGGCATTAAACATTCTAGGTTCCAGTTATCTTATAGTGTGAATTCCTATGCCTAGTTCTCCACTAATTTTGATCAAGCATGGCCCTATTCAAATTGAGATTTACTTAACTTGAAAAATCTAATCTAAAACCAAGTATTGTCTTAATTTGTTCTCTTAAACTAGACCTTTTTAAGGCTCTTTCTTAGCTACTCTACACTACATGAGTGGTCAGCCAAAATAGGGAATTGAAATAAATACAATTAAGACAAAATATTATAGCAAATACTGAACAGCAGACATGTCAGTCAAACATTCATTAAAATCATTTATCACTCAACCATAATCAAATTCAGTTCATGATTTGCGATAAAACAATAAATAAAATTGCTTCAGTCATCACATACATTCCCATAATAAAATAGAAAATAAGAAAAGGAGTAGAAATAATGAAGTCTGCTTGATAGTGTTGATATCTTCTCTTTTTCCTCCTTTAATCCTCTGTTGCTGCATTCAATCTTTCTCTAATTTTTGTTTTCTTATTGTTTCTATTCAGGATTCTCCTTGGGTGACGACACTCTCTTTTTTCTTTTCATACGTTCTTCTTTTATAACTCTGAATTAGGGCAACCGAAAGTGTATGGTGCGTATCCTTCATTTTTGGAAACTTTATATAGCAATCTTTTAATCGTTGTGCATAAAATCCAGTTTGTCATTGTTCTAGGATTGCTACAGCAATGGCTACTACATTTGTACTGTTCAGACTTGTTTTAATTCCACTGTAGCCAGGTTTTTTAATTGTCTTTACAAGTTTGTTGCAACAACATTCCTTCTTTAAAACTTCAGCTTTTGATCATGTATAATTATGCATATAGTTTAAGCATAAATTTTTCTAAAGCATTCAATTAATTAAAAATAAATTAAAATGGATACTCATGCAAATTGTAACTAAAATGCAATAAAAGCACATTATTTACTCTCTGAGTATTACTAATTTAAGTATAAAAGTGTCATGATAACTCTAATTTCATAGAGTTATCAGTTTATAAGGGAAGATCCACACCTTAATTGGAAAGAAGCATTTTTTATATATAGGACCCCTGAAGCAAAGCTATACGGGTCTTCTTAAGGCCCAGAAGCATACCATATCTTGCTAGATCTGGGTTAGGACATGACAATTACTATGTGCCTCTAGTTCAAAATGAGTAATTAAGTTAATTTCAAGCTTGGTTTAAAGGTGATGCCTCAACATGATCCATGTGCTTAATCTGGTAAGTATACTTTCTCTCTAATATATTTTTGATTAATATTTGTATAATATTGATTTTGATGATAAAAAATTAGAAATAAATAGATAACCGTTAATTTTAAATCGGGAAACCGTTTTCTAAATAAAGCTTTGTAATTTAGATTATGGAAGAGAATAGTGAACCATGTGTTTGAAAACAGTTAACCAACAAATTCCAAAGAGTAAATTTTTTGGAATCAGTAAATTATTTATTGATAACAGCTAACTGACAAATTCTGAGGAGAAATTGGTTTGTAACTGGTGAATCGTTTACCAGAAATGGCTAGCTGATAATATCTTGCAGGTCTCTAGAATTAAAAAATAAATTGACAACTCTAAACAGTGAAAGGATTATTCAAAATTCAACATAATGGTAACTTGCACAAAGGCAAAACAAGGATCCAACAGTGGTTAACGGCGATCCAATTATTCCTAGAAAGTCAGCAGTGGCTAGTTTTCTTCTCTTACTATAAAAGACTTAATCAAATTCAAATTGAAGAGGATTTTATAATTATCACTGAGCTTGTTACTGTGAATTAAAATTCTCCCGTGCTTTAAAACTTGTTATTCTTTAAATAAATCACATTTTGGGCTTTCATTTGTAAACACATACATTGTGTAAAGGAGAATTGTTGTAATCTTTATTTTTGAGTGATTTTAAGTTTGGAAAACACTTGGATTAAAAAATTTGGGATATCCTTAGATTTTGAAGGTTAACACATTGGAAGTTAATTGTAAAGATTTTGGAAGCCTTCGGTTAGTGGAATCCTCAAGCCCAGTGACTTGGAGGCGTAGATGTGGGTGGAGTTTGCTGGACCACATAAAAATCTCGTGTTCGAGTCACTTTCCCTTATCTCTTAACATTTTGATTGTTGTGATTTATTTGTTATTTGCACAATTTTATTTGATATTTGCATTGTGTTTTGATTTAATTTCTCCATAATTTTTAGAAATTCAATTTACCTCCCGCATAGGTTGCTCAGTTAGTATTTTAATTTAGACTGTTTTGACTCATTATTGATAAATAGTAAAAATCTTATCTAGATTTTGCATGGTATGCTAGCTCTTTGGTGCAAGATTATTACTATTTGGTACAATGAGTATTTTACACTATATTTATTAGTGAGAAACTCCCCTCTAGTATTTGTGGTTTGCCTTGACTCGTGCTGACAGAGAATTCACCTAAGTTATTAGTGGACAGTCTTGCCATATTAGCAACAGTAGAATTATTATCACCTGGCATACCATATACTTGATACCATATTTAACATAGATTATTTTTCCTAGCACAATGAGTGATTTATACTATATTTACTAGAATGAGGACTATGAGAAGTAGAAATAACCACTTATAAATGCATTGGAACTAAAAAGGAACATTAAACTTATGGTGAAATGCTTGGTGTAAATCCAGAGACTCAAGCTCTTTATTTTACATTATTTCATCTTTAATTCATTCCTGCCATTTATTTTAAATCTTAGAATAAAATTTAATCAACTCACATAGAAACTTGGAAAGCTAACCCTATAAATAATTAAATTCACCTCCTTAAACGATCAACACTCATCATTATTAGTCTATTCAACAATACATTTGTGGTAGTCTTCATTTTCATGAGTATTTATGAATAAGCCTTTACCATACTTTCCTCTCTTTTTTTTACAATCTATCATTCGGTGCCCACTTTTCTCACAATTAAATCAGTGAAATCCTAAACTCGAGGATTGGGTTTTGTTGCTTTAACCATTTTTACTAGATTTACTAGCTTTATTTGGAGGATTTGGAGGAGTGAAATTATGGAATTAGGAAGTCAGGTTTAAATTATCATAAGCAACAACTAGAGAACCCCAAAAGTTTGAGTCACTAGTATGCTAACTAAATTGCTTCTCCAACTATAAAGCTTGTTGGTGTGCTTCTGAGACAGAGTATGGAGCAAGTAAATTCAATTAGTCTTGAAACTGTTATCATAGGCCCCTAATGTTGCAAAAACCTTTTGTTCTTTCTATCTCTATCAAGTATTGCTCACTACCAACTAATGGAATTTCGTGGTGTAATCATCCACTGATCGATTACCTTGCCTCAAATTCTGTAGCTATTGGTATAACAGTTTGGCATAATTGCGAGGTAAGAATGCTCCAACAAGTGCTTACTCAACTTTTCCTAAAAGCCAATCTTTTTTTTTTTTTTTGCCTTGCTTTATCCTTGTGAGTTTTGTTTATTGCCACTAAGATGTCGACCTTCCATGAAACCTAGTTGCAACAAGTGAGAACTAGTTTGTAATTAAGAACTTTTTTGTATTCAAAAACTTGCTCAATGGCATTAATTCAATCCAATAGCTCTTCTGGTTGTCCACTTCTTTGGAATTTAGGAATGTCAATTGTTAATCCAAATTTCCATCTTCTACTGTTTGTTGACTTAGTTCTGCATCGATGCGCAAAAAATGGATTAATGAAATTTTTACTTGGTTTATTTTCACATTCTGGTGTAAGATGACGTTCAGGGAGTAACTTTCCATTTGTGCATCTAATATATCAATCGTGGCTGTCATTGTAACCATAGCTTCATCTTTAGAAACATTATCCTAGTCGTAAGTTGCTACGTGAAGGGCATAATGCTCACAGGCATTTCTTGGACGCATTTTTCCCAATTTGGTTTTAAAAGAGTTGGGACTAAACTGAAACTTTGAGCAAAATTTTAGGTAAAATAATAATTAGCAAATGTTTAGATTTCTGGTGGTTAGAAATCATGCCAGGATTAATAGATCTAAAAGATTAAGGTCGATGATTGCGATGTAGTGGTTGTTTGTTTGAAAAGGTGGTGTTTTGACCAGAAATTAGAGGTAAGGATGGCAGTTTTATATGGGCTTTGACTTCGACGATCGGTGCATCGACCAGTGGTGGTGGATGGCTAGAAAAATTCTGTTGGTAGAGAGAAGATGATTGGTGACGGTAGTGCTGGTCAACGCTAGTGGAAGCTGGTGAACAATGGTGGTGGCTTTTGTGGCTGTTTTGGTTGTTCTCTAGTGGCTACGACCATAGAAAGGAGAGCTTGAGGAATGGGATATGGTCGGTGGCATTTCCTGATTGTGACATTGGTGGCTAATCATCAAAAGGTGACAGAAAAGTATGCTCGCAATTGTAGATGCGGCTGCTGCAGTGGCCTCGGGCTTTGCCTGAAATTTTTTTTGTGGTTTTATGATTGTTTTTCTTTTAAAGCTAAACAGGTTTAGGAGAAAACAAAAAGGGTAAGTGTTGAGGATAGTTAAGAACCATGCTTTTGTCTATGATACTAAACTGATGCAACTGAATTTTAATGCTTCAATATTTCATTGATTTTAGAGAATATCGGAATAAATGAATGAACTAAATCTATGTTGATAAAGAACGCCGAGAACCTAGGGCATGATTTTTTAAATCCACAAAATATTGAGAATTAACTAAACTCAAAAACTCAGATAGATCTTTCAATATTGAAATATTATTAAATTCATATCTGCCTGCAAATGCTATAAAAAAAGGTTATTTATATTAGTCGTAATTGTCCTTATCACGAAATAAAAGAAAAATAAAACTTCTAAACTTTAGATAATAAGGAGACTAATCCACATATGTTAAGAATTCCTAATCTACATCAATTTGATTGCACCTTGTACTAAATCACATAATCTATTTTGCACGCATCATTTTTTTCATAAAGGAGATCGAGATCTTTCATAATTTTCTTTGACTCATAGTTAGAAATGATTACTAACTAAATAGTATAAATATAGAATTTCTTCTATGATATTCTAGGTGGATGGATCCAAAAATAAAATCGTATAGATGGACCAAGTTCTTAGATAGATAACATTATACTGTGTGGGAGGATATTACTAAAACTTTAATAAAATTTGACGACGTTGCTACTGAGGATTGAAAATATATAAGAAATAACTTAATTCTATCTCACTTCTAAAATTATCTATCAAGAGCATATGCTACGACACTAACTATATTACAAGAAGATTTTATATCTTAAAATTTGTCAACTAATATTAAGATATCAACCCCCAATTTCGTTTATGCTCACACTCAAATGGGAATTTTAGTGAGGGTTTGTGGTTTAAGCATCATGTAAACAAGTCCTCATTTCGTACCAATTTATATATATTGATCATCACACAATCTCTTTTAGCTTTTTAAACTTTAATTTACTTGAGATTTGAGAACATTCTTGTTCTCGCTCTCCCAGGTTTAATTAAAATAAATCTTTTAAATTTAATATGATTTTTTAATTTGTGTTAAATTTCTTCGATGCTGTGCATATTGTTTTGCAAAAAACATCTTTTCGAGCATCATTTTTTTCTTAATTTAAAAGAAAAAATCATACCCTATTGAATAGCAAAACTAAATGTACTCTACCTATTAATTAATTAATAAAACATTATCTTGTAATATATACGTTACTATTGGTCTCTCTTGTGCTGTATTTGTTTATTTTATTTATTATTTCATAATTTTGATGTGTATTTGCAGTTGCATTGATGGTGACTTATGCTAATTATGCACAAAATACATGTTATAAACACTCTTTGTTATCTATATACTCCTATGGTGATGAACTTATGACTATACCATATAAATCCTATTATGATACTAGTAAGAGCATGTTAGGTAGTCTGTATGTGTACAGGGATAGGAGCCATCTTCAGAATATATTCAATTTGCAGCTGAATTTTTAAATGCAATGGGGAAACATTTGGGCATGACTATTTTCATATGTGTGAATCTAAAATAATAAATGTGTAACAATAAGAATTTAATGAGATCTAATTGAAAATAAGAATTTAATGAGATCTAATTGAAGTATAATTTAATATACTAAAGTATGCGATCCACTATCGAGTATAAATTTATTTTTCAGAATATTCTATAATGTTGTGACTAAAATTACGGTATTAATGCCGTGATAAAAATAAATTTTGTAAATTACAAATAAAACTAGTAAATGAAAGGTAAAACAAGTAAATTAAGATAAGAATGGTAAATTTGTGTTTTAAATTTGTAAACCAGACAAGCACTTGTAAAAATAACATAAAACTTATAAATAAACATTAACCTTTAATTTTAAAAATAGTTTGTTTATTTAATTTATTTAAGAAAAGAACTAAATACTCATCAATTGAAAACAATTGAAATAATATAAAATACTTTCCTTTTTAATTTTCTATCATAGTATTTGTTTACTATACAAGTTAATTAAGCAATTTTTTTTTATGTGGATCAAACCAAAAAGAATAAAAAGATATTTTTATATTACTAGAAATATATGAAATATTAAAAAAATTAAAAAAATTAGATCTAATTTTAATTTTATATATATTTCATGTAGTTTCAAACTTTACTTCTTACTTATACAAAAAGATCATTTGAGGTTCTCTCAAGAAGGTCTAGAAATCACATATCTTAGAAATAATTTTTAAAAAATATGAAAAACATTTATTCAAAATTTGACTCTAGGAATAATTTTTGTTCTTAATAAAATTTCGCATAGATGATCATATGTATTGCACAAACCCAAAATCATTCTTATTTAATTTAAAAATAAAAACAGTAAATATATAAGTTACTAATTATTATAATGAGCTTTTATTTTACACTTATAAGAACTATAACTACTATAATATTTACTTGTTTTATAATTCAGTTACAAGTCTTCCATTTCAGTTATGTAATTTATGTTTTATTTTACACGTAATATAGATTTATAAGTTTTATGTTGCATTTGTAAGGTTATGTTTTATTTATTGATAATACATCACTTTTCCATTACTATGTTAATTTGCTTGTTTTACCTTCTATTTACAAGTCTTATATCTTATTTATTTAATTATGTTTTATTTTACATTTATTGCTGATTTACAAACTTTATGTTATATTGATAAGTTAAGTTTTCTATTTTATTTACAAATGATATATCAATTTACTAATTACTTATTTTACTTTTCATTGACGAATCTTATATTCAATTTACATCATTTGTGTTTTATTTTATATTTAATATTGATGTACAAGTTTTATGTTATATATATAAGTTTTTATTTTATTTACCAATAATATATCAATTTACCACTTTTGTGTTGATTTACTTGTTTTTCCTTCTATTTATAAGTTTTATATTCTATTTACACAATTTATGATTTATTTTGTAGTTAATATTGTTTTACAAGTTTTATCTTACATCTATAAGTTTTATTTTATTTAGTAGTAATGCATCCTGTGCTAATTTACTAAATTCACCTTTTATTTACGAATCTTATATTTCATTTATATAATTTTTATTTTATTTTACACTTAATGTTGATTTACATGTTTTATTTTTTTATTTACATAATTTATGTTTAATTATGATATTGATGCTGTGATTTTAATTACAACATTATAAGATTACCCTTTCTTAATCTATCAAATGATTGCATAGGAACGTGTACAATGCACATTACGTGGTGCAAATATAGTCCGGCCCACGAATTAATATTTTCCTTTTATCAATTTATTCTAGCCGTATTTAATAATTTTGAAAGTGATTGGTAAGAGAGATGCCCATTTAATAGTAATAAAAATTTGTTTGATTGATTAAAGAATTGGCAATGTCTAAATTTATTTTTTTGTCACTTATCTACTCAATATTTAAACTTCAGTAATCAATCAAATAACGATAACCGTTTGAAAACACTGCACCACAATATTAGATACTTAATTATTTATATATGCTTAGGCCAGTTCAACCCATTTTTATTTCTCTACTGGTACCTATGAAAATGGTCCAAGTACCTATTAAACAATTGAAAACCACTGACCACAATCTTGGGGCTGAAATTAATTATACCTGCTTTTGTAGTGGGGATCTTTTCATAAGTGGCCTTATAATTTTTACGAATTTCAGAAGTAGCCATATCTACTTTTTTCTATCATCTTTAGCCAATTTGTAGGTGTTTGGACTAAAATATCCTTGAATATTTTAATATTATTCTTAAAGTTATTGGTTTAATTTCGTTATAGTCCCTGTATTAATTTATATTGTCTTTATTAATGATCATTTCTTCTATTATCATTTCTACACCTATTTTTTATTTTTTCAAATATCTTTTTTATCCCGTTATATAAATATAAATGCTGATCTAATTAATATAGATCGATAAATTCTCCATATATATGTTCTCCCATATTTATTAAATCTAATCTTTCATGTTCTATTAAATCAATTTTTTGGTTTAAAAGATTTATGTATATATTTATTCTATTTTCCCAGCCTAAAAGCATTTGGTCTATACATGAATTTAATTCTTGTATTCTATCTAATGCTTGTTCTATTAAAAACTGTTGGTGATTCATTATTTTATAATGATGTTTCTATTTATGATATTTCTTGACTTTATGGTCTTTTATGGCTCTGATACCATTTTTGGGGCGGCGTAGCCTTTTAATTGACATTTAATTGACATATTTGACATATTTTGACATATTTGATATATTTTGACATATTCTGAATTAACATAACCTTTGTTTGACATATTTGAAAGTTCAATATTATAGATATTAATTGTTGTTAAATATATTAAAATTTTCATATATACTCATTATATCTTCTATCCTTTCTCTACAAAATTTTGGACTATTAGACTTTTCAAATTATCCCATTCTATTATTTGTATAATTTCTCTTCTTATTTCAGGTGGTAAATTTGCATTTATAACTGCTTTTAACTCATCTTTACTTATTAAATTTTTTGTTTCAAATAATATGCTGTTATATAAATATGTTCCGCATTTAAATCCTACCATTAAATTTTTATTACTATAAATAATTTTTGTTTCACTATTTAACCATTTTAATTTTGTCATACCCATTTGTTTACATAGTTTTTCATGATATTCTTCCATGATTGATCAAGTACGTGAATTGTTTACCAGAGGTACAGAGGGTACTACTGTCCATTTGGAATCAGCTACCCAATTTACGTTACTGGTTTCCATCGATATACTTTGATCAATCAACATTTAGTATATATATATTAAATTCTAAAATCTGTTTTATTTGACTTAAGATTCTCTTTTCCATTATCAGTTGTACTTGGTTGACAAATTTTTGATCTATATTTGTTGGATCTAAAAACCAACATAGGGTTTGTAATTTATCATCTAGTCTATTTATGATTTCTCTTAATTGATTTATATTTTCAAAGTTTATATTTTCTACAGATCTGATTATATTATTAGCTTTCTCCATTCATAAAATAATTCTCCTCCTCAATAAAACAATAATCATCAACAACCTCCCACCAAAAGATATAGATTAGGAATTATTACCCTCAAATCTTCTGGGATTTTTCCAGATCTAGCTCCTTATCTTGTTGACTGGTCACCTTTTCCCTGTAGTTGTGCCATGCTCGCCTCCACGCCTTCCTGGCTCAACGGCTTATACGGGCTGATGCAATCGGGATCACTGTGCGTCAGTAAGATCTTAGAGTTTTGATCTTTTAAAATCCTAGTTGATCTTTTAGGTTTCCCTTTCTATTCTTTTGGGTGAGTTGTTTTGATCTTGTTTTACGATTTGGAGAGAAGTGTTTTAGTTATACAGAGACATAGAGAGTTGGTTGAATGATAGGGTTCTCAGAGATTTTTCTCTTCGAAGTTTTTCTCTTCCTCGAAGTTCTGAGTTTTCCTCCCTTTCTCTTTCATTTATATAGAAAAGTTACATCCTCCTCAGAGGTTTACACGCGTCCCTCTTGATCCCTTTACATCTTAAGCTTTATCTCTTATTTCTTCTGACAGCTGACAGATGCCAGACATACTTTTGACTTTTGAAAAAGTAAAGTTTACATAATTGTTATTGCTGGCGTGAGCGCTTACGTAATTAGAGCTTCTGACGTAAGTGCTTACGTAAGACATGCCAGGTGCTCCATTTTTTCACATGCTATACGTCTTGTACTGGGTCTACATTGAATATGATGTTTGTCTATGTCACTGATGAAGCTGGCAAGCACTCCGGATCTGCCGACACCAGTGCCAGGTGTACAGAGGATAAAATTGTCTTGTTGTATAAGGACTTTATACCCTCGTTCATACAGGTTGGATGCAATTGATTTGATGACAGTGACTCCAGCTGCTCTTCTATAGCTGGCCCAATCTCTACTGAAGATGGGTTCTTTAAGTCTACTTTGGCCTACTTCCAGGTTGAAGCTGTTTGTGACAATGTTGAGGCTGATGAGGTGTATGGCTTCATATTCTTCTTCATCATCGTATTCAGGACTGATAGAGTAAAATTTTAGGCATACATTTTTCTTTTGACCGTACTGACTTACTTTGCTTACAAGGGCTGGATCAAAGTTAAATAATTCACCAAGGTTTACATCAGGATATATAAGGTCAAGATACTCGAAATCTGCTAATTTTTTAACAAATTCGGGGTTAGACCCTTTGATACATACAACTCTTGGATATACAGACTTACCAGTGCTCCGAAAACAGTTCTCTGAATATTCAGTTTTACTATAGATATATTCAGAAAAACTCCTATATTCTTTTTCTTTTGGTGAAAGATTTACCATTTCAATTCCACCGATGTTTATTCTTTTTACTGCAGCCATAACATGGTCTTTTGAAGGCTGTTTACTAGGATTTACCGTAATCACTTTTTTATGGGATGAGATTTCTGCATAATCCTCATCGCAGATGGATTTACCATGTGGTTTGGGTCCACCACTGCTTCCACTTAAGGAATTTACATCAGGATTTACTGGATGCCCACTCAAGGGTTTTACTGCTTGCCCATTTAAGGGATTTACTTTTTTATTTTCTTCGAATTCCTCTCTCAAATGTTTTATAGAGAGTCGAAGATTGTTGACAAAATTGCCAAGGATGTTGACAACCTCTTCAAGGTCTACGAGATCTGTTTCCAAATCTGCAATCCTTTTTTCCATGCTTACTCTGCAAATTCTACGTTTTTACTGAGAAAATCAGCTAAAAAATTGTTAGCTCCTTTTATATGAATAATTTTGAAATTATAATGAGATAAATATGCTTGCCACCTATGTAGCCTTCTATACTGTGGTTCATTTGGTAAATTTTTACAAATTAAAGAATTAACTTGAGTATTATCTGTTTCTATTATAAATTTTTTTTGTAGTAAGAATAATGAAAATTTCTTTATTCCTTTATAAATTGCTAATAATTCTTTTTCATGGACTGGATAATTTACTTGGGCTTTATCAAATGTTCCACTAGTATATCTACATATTTCATTTAAATCAGTTTTAAGTATAGCTCCCCAATATAAATCAGATGCATCAGTTTGTAGGATTAAATTATCACTTTCATTTGGCAATCTTAATTCTGGTAAATTTTTACAATGTTTTTTAAGTTCTATTACAGCTTGTGTATGTTCTTCACTCCATCCTTTTGTATTATTTTTTCACAATAATTTTTGGAGTATATTTCTTTTCTTAGATAAGTTTTCTATAAATCCTTCTGCATAGTTCAAACATCCTAAGAATTTTTGGATTTGTTGTTTATTTTCTAATTTATCTGGAAAATCTACTATTTTTCTTGCTATATGGCTTTGTAATTTTATTCCATTTTTATCTAGAACCATTCCTAGAAATTCTATTTTCTTATGTTCTATTAATGCTTTCCTTTCTGATAGAACTATTCCTTCTTTTATACATTTGTTGACAAAATCTTTTAAGTGTGTTCTATGCTTTTCTAATGTTTCAGAAGCTATTAATATATCATCTACATATACTATGATATGGTTATTATCCTTAAATATATTATCCATTTTTCTTTGGAATATTTGTGGTGCATTTTTTAATCCAAATGGCATGACTAACCATTCGTATTGTCCTTGAGGTGTACTGAAGGACGTATATTGTATACTGTCTTTTTCCATTTTTATTTGCCAATATCCTGATTTACAGTCAAATTTAGAATAATAATTTTTTCCTCTTACCAAATTTATTAATACTTCTTTATTTGGCAAAAAGTATCCGTCAAATTTTGTATATTTGTTTAATTCCTTATAATTTATGACCATCCTAGCTTTTCCTCTTACTTGTTCAGCTCTTTTTCTAACCATAAAAGCTGGACTATTATGGGGGCTATTACTATATTGAATGAGGTTTAAATCTAATAATTCTTTTAGTTGGATTTTAAATTCGTTTTTATCTTCCATAGTATACATCATTGGTTTGACTCTATTTATTTTATTTTCTAATAATTCTATTTTAGCTTTAGGATGGTTTGGTTTCCATAAAGCTAAGGGATTTTCACTATATATTTGTTTTAATTGTTGTTTTATTGTTTCTAGTTTTATGTTGTATATTTGTCCCTTTTGTATTAAATAATGTTTCTCATATAATAGAATATCACTACGCTGGGCTGGCTGTACTCTGAAATGTCTAAATTCTCTAGGGATACGGAGGATATTATTGCATGGGGTTTTTAAAGTAATTAAAAACATAGTTTGTTGATAGTATTGAAATTGTTGTAGAAAGTCATTTCCTAGAAGTATATCACAATCCATATTATTATATTGATATATGTATTGTACAGAGATATTTTTACTTCCTAATAAGAGTTCATAATTTGTAACTAGATTATTAACTTGTTGTTTATCTCCTGTAATGCCAGTAATTTTTATATTTCCATCTGGCTTCCATTTATGAGATAAGAATGTTTTCATTATTGTAATTTCACTTCCAGTATCTATTAAAGCACATGTATGTATGTCTTTTTCTATGGTGTGTACTTGAATATATACCGACAAAGGGTATTTGAGGTATGCTTTATTTAACATTTTTGACAGAATATTTCATGTCCATTTACTTGCATAGTTATTCCATGTTTTTCTATCTTATAATATTCTAATCCTTCTAGAAAACTATTTCCTAAAAGGATATGATTATTATTATTCATATTAGAATCTATAAAGCAAGTTACTATAATCCTGGTACTTTCAATTATAATTGGTACTTTTACTTCTTGTTTACATATATGTTTATTTCCATTAAAATCTATATATTCATATGCTGGATCTTTTTCTTTTATTATTAATCCATTATTTTTGATAGGGTTCATATGATTATGGGATGCTCCTGTGTCTATGGTTATATAGGGTCCTCTTATATAGTCTAGGCCATTGAAGTATTGTCCTATTATTTTCATTACTTTAGCTGTTGGTTTAGCTATTAATTGATTATTTTCTGAATAACTTTTTCTTGATGAATTTCCTCTAAGTAAGATTTTACCCAAAAAACTAATTGGAATAATTGATGTTTCTTGAGTTTCTGAATTTATTATTTCTTTCTTGTCATCTATACTTAATCTGTAATTTACTGGTATCTTAATCTCAGGTTTTATGGGTTCTATTAGTGTAGTTATTTCTTCACATTCTTTGTTTATTTCTATTAATGGTTTATCATTATATATTTCTCCATAATTTGAATTACAGAAACTATATAAGGCTGAGTAATGGAAGGTCATTAATCTATTTCTTTCTTTCATTAAGTTATTTTTTAATAATTTAAAATGTAAACTTAATGTTTCATTAATATTTCTATCTTTTATATGTACACAATATCTGGGATAACATGTAAATATTAATTTTGTATAACACAAATTTCCTTCTATTGTTCCTAAATGTCCTATCATAGGATCATTAAATCTTTGATCATGTAAAGATAGTATTATTGGACTATCTATTCCTTCTTTAAATAAGGATTTTACTAAAACTTGTATTTCTGCTAAATAGACATATTGTATTTTTTCTCTTATTGTTTCATTTTTTATTTTTCTAAGAGCTAAGTCTATGGTTCTTCTGTTCATTAACCCTAATCTTATATTTCCTTCAGCTTGAGTAACTTCTATGGCTTTTTCTTGTTCATAGTATTCATGTAATATTACCTTTTTTCTTTTAAAGATATCTCTTAATCTGTGTAAAATTCCATAATCTGGCTTTTCTAATTTTGCTTTTAAAAGTTTATTATATTTATTTCTATTAAATGTTGCTACTAAACTATATCCATGGACATTTTCTTCTTTTTCTACTTCATAGATTTCTTCTTTATTTTCTTCTCCTGAATCTATTTCTTTATTCTGACTCATTGTCTATAAGTTCTTCAGATACATATATCTCTTCTCCTTCACAATCAGATGGATTACTTATTAATTCTAGTTCTTCTTTTATATTTTCAAATTCATTTTTAAGGATTCTAACTTTCTTTTTGGTACATTCTGTACTTATATGTCCTATTTCTCCACAATTCCTACATTTGCATTTATTTCCTTTTATAATATTTTCTATTAGGTTTGATATATTTTTTCTTAAAATGCTTATATTTCTTATATTTTCTTTTTCCTAATTTTCTATAGCTTTTGTGTCTTTTATATAGTAGTTGACATCCCCACTGGGTTGGCATTTCAGTTTTATGACAACATATATCTCCAATTGTTCTACTTTTCTTTATTAAGTTACGTTGCATACATATTTCACTTAATCTATCATTTAAGAATCTTATTCTAGATCCTAGTGTTTCAGGTACTGTATTAGTTATTTTATACTTTTCGTATTCATTAACAAAGTATGTACTCCATGGTATTGGTAGCTTAGAGTAGTATAAATTAAGATATATATTTTGATCTTCATTACTAAAGAATTGTGAATAATAATATTTACTAAATTCACAAGTATATTCTTTAACATAACACATATTACATATACTTAAGTTAATTAATTTCATCCTATTATTTAACTTTTCATTTTTTATTTCTTGATCTCTGTTTGATCTCCAGTCTTCTCCTAGAAATTCATTTGAAATATATTCTACCATTGTCTCTATACCTAATTCTTTATTTCTTAAAAATACTGCTTTTATATTATTAGTTATTAATTCTTTTACATTATCTGTTAATCCTCTCCACCAGCTAAATACATTTCCTATAAAGCTTGCTATTAAGATTTCTGTATATACTCCTGCTTTTTGGTCTTCTGTTTCTACATTCCAATCTTCTTTTGATCCGTTATACATAAAAAATAAACGCATTTGTAATGCCCATTCTACTAGGGTTTTATGTGGATTTGTCCTACAGTCTAAGTCTAAAAATACTCCAGCATTGCTTATTATTTTTAGTTCATTTTCTTGAGGAATATATTCATTTTTCCAAGGTTGATTCCTGATTGGTGGTTTATATTCATAAAAGTGTCTTTTTCTTCTATTTTGTCTACCAAAGTTACTAGGTTCTTCAACGTGGGGTTTCATTTCTGGTCCTCCACTTGTATTCATATTTATTTTATATTCTTTTTCAATGTCTTCTAAATCACTTAGATTTATTTCACTAAATATTTCAGTAAGTTTTTCAATTTCTTCTTCCATTAATCTGATTCACTACTTTCTTTTTCTTCACTTATTTCTATTTTTTCTTTACCTTTATCTTTTATTTTTTCTTCCTCATTTTCTAATTCTTTTACCAAATTTTCAGTGTCTTTTACAATTTTAGGATATTTATTTATCATAAACCACTCATCAAAGCTTCCAGGCTGTGGCTTTTGAGTTAAATTTATATTAGGTTTCTTTGCTATTTCTGATTTTAAAGTTTTATATTTTTCTAACTTTTTATTTTTCTTCTTACGTGCATGTATTAATGTTAATTCTATTTTTAACCTTTATATTTCTTGTTTTATTTCTTTGGTTTCTTTCTTTAAGTGTATTAATAATTCTTTTACTTCTATTAAAGTTGTTTCCATATTATTGAAGTCTGTAGGGGGCTTAGTACATATTCTTTCAGTTAGGGTATTTTAGGAAAGGTGGCTTTTATTTGGCTAGTTATGAAAGAAAAACTTAGAGATGTCATTTTTGAAATCTTAAAAGTTTTTATGGTCGTTTTCGTGCATTTTCCCTTTGTAGTGGCCTGCTATATTCGTGCCTAATTTTCCTTTTTGTACAACCTATCAAAATGATCCAAGTATCCATCCTATAGCTGAAAATTAATCCATCACAATTCACGATTTCTTTTTTTTTTTTTAGTGGTTCTATTGACTGAAAAACAAAAATACATAAATTTATACCGTAACTTTTAAAATTAAAAAACAAAACAGGGATCCGGGCATATTACCCCTTTTATTTTTTTCACTATACCAACCTTTATTTTATTGCAGCATATTCACGCATTTCATGCCATCTTCAAAATCTATCATCACCGTCAATTTGTTAGTAGTAGCCACTAGCGAGCCAGTGCCATCCATCTAGATTCATCAGGAACACAAAAAATTCAGAAAAGACAAGCATCAAACATAATGCTCGGTTTCGGCGAAGCAAAGGCCAAAAACTGAGGATCATGCTCCAATACAGACATTATTTTTTCATCAAATGACACCCATGCCTCCACTGAATCATCATAATTAGCACTTCCTATTTCCTAAAAAATTGTCAGGTTTCGGAAAGAACCAACTTCTCCAGAAATGCCGCTCCAAATTGGATTCCCCCACTCAAAATCAACTTCATTGATTCCAAATTTGAACCAACTGGAAAATATGAAGGCTTCTAAATTTTTGTGGGTAAAAACCTCTTCTATCTGCTTCATATACTCGCACACTTTTGGAAAACCTTCAACACCATGTAACGTTTTTAAGTATTCACGATTGATTTTCCCCACAGCTTGCTTCATACGTGCCACCGATTCATGCAGCCCCATTTCTGCTGCATGCTCCATGTTATAAGCTGCGCTTCCAAACAGAAAGAGGTTCCCAACAGTATAAGTCGATAATCTTGGTTCTGCTAGTCTTCGAAAGTTCACCGCCTCATGTAACACAAACCGTGAATTTGCTATTGACCTTGAAGCCAGCATGGCCGACTTCAGAATGAATGCTGACAACGCTTCAATGCGCGTTGGATTGGGGACATGCTCGCCTTTGCATTTAGACCTTAGGGATGCTATGGCCTTCGCGTCAAACACGAATCTCCTTATCTTAGACTTGGCTTCTCTGAACCACATCTTTTCCATTACGGATAAATGGTGATTTGGTGAAGGGTTTTGAGGAGGGAAAATAATTGATGCCTCCGATAAGTTTTTGTACCTCACTGCTTCACGACAAGCTCCACGAGGATTTGCAGCCCAACTTCTGAGAAAACCACTCGCTGTGGCACCATCAATGATCTTATGTGAGAGGCACAAGCCAAGTGCTATGTCGCCACAATCAAATGTGTTCAATTGTACAGCCACTTGGGATACTTGATCTGGACTAGGTTGGTAACTTATTGGAGGATATGGGAGAAGTTAGTTCAATTGTTCCATTGGAGGATTTTGAAGAAACTCAAACAAATAAGTGTTTACTCGGGTTTCAATATATGGAATTCCCTCATCATAATCGTTGATGAAGAGATTGTCTCTCACTCTTCCTGCAAAAGGGTAAAGGTGGTCTAGGGTTTTTGAGAGTGACTCCTTGAGTTGAGTTGAGATTTGGGTACCCTTTAGATGTGTGTTTCTCATGGGGTAAAAGTGGATGAGTGGAGAAAAAGTTGCGGGTGTGAGTTGATCTAAAAGAGAAATTTTGAATGGTTTTAAAAGATGAACATGGAGTGAAGAAGGCCTCACAACTTCTTTTGAGACAATACCAATTTCCATATTGGTAGCGTACAAACTAAGACTGAGGTTTTAGTTGTGTACTTATAAATAGAAAAGTGCCTGTGTTTTAATCTCCTTCGCTTCCGTAACAATAAATGGATATATATAGGCGTTGGTGAGCTAACTTCTTAAATGGAGATAGCGTTTAGCCGATTTAATTTCCATGGGGCCATGGGGGTTGTCCGGGAGCAGTCAGAATCAAAATTTTTAGTCGGCAATGCCGACATGTATTATGAGTTCGGATTTTTGGTTGGGAGTTAATTTGTGGGACAAATTTCAACTCCCAAAATAAATAAAAAAAATATTGCAACAAAATAACATAAATATGATTTAGATCTTAAAACATATGAAAATATAAATAAAATAATTGACATTTTATATCATCTAATTCATATATACATCAAAAGGGAATTTTACGATTCATTCATCTCTCCAAAATCGCCTATCATTTATTCTTGTCAGGAAATCATCATCCATTTAATTGATGAAGATGTCATGTATATGTTCTCAAAATATTGTAAAGTGAATATTGGTAATTTCTGAATGTATTTACATATCAGCCAGTTCTAAAATGATATTTAAAAGTTATTTAAAATTTGGGGTTGCCATAGCCCTTAGATATGCATGTGGTTCTGCCGGACAGTACAAACTTTTTTGAATGAAATGTAGACAAACTCACAAGGTACTAAAAGCAAAAAATTAGTTAGTGTAGTCCATAATTGATATTCTGGCCAGAACCAGCAATAAAAAAGAAAGTTCAAATGTCATATTTTGCCATAAGAACTAGCGGGCCTCAGCACTGAACTGTATCGGCTTGTAGAGATCACAACCCAAAGAGTAATTTCAGAACGAGGGTTAGCCTTAGTTGATTATCTTCAAATTCTGTGTAACAAGTCTGACGGGCATCAACTTTGTTTGCCAAGGAACTTAACACTATTACTTGTAGACTGAGCTGAGCAGCCCACTCAACTCCTGGTCCGTAGGAACCTTAAAATATAAAAGCATGCATGGAAAACGTAACCAAGAACAAATAAAATATTCACAATATAAGTTCACTTCTCCAGATCTGTAATCTTATAGAAATAAATTAACTTGAAAATGTCTTGAGTTTATCTTGACTGTATCTTAACATCCCATGATGCTCCAGAAAATGAATGAAGCACCTATATATCATTCAATTCATCCACGTATACCACTAAATAAGAATCTAATAATGCAGTATCGAGGAAAAGATAAGGCTAGTAGTAGTATGGACGGCGAGAAATTTCATATCCGGCCCGCATCTGCAAAGATTCGTAAAATCATTGATAGCAAAAGCTCTCTTCAATTTTCACAATGGTTATAGGCATAATTATGGCCAAAACCACTGTAGTCTCTTGGTTAGCATTGATTTTTCGTTGCTTCTCTGTATAATTGATTCTGTATTTTTATTAGATACTAATCTTGGTCGACAAGATTAGGGTTATTCGGACTTGATTTAGGGGATTATTAGCTTATATCATTCTTGGGGAGTCTTCAATCAATTCCTTTGTTGTTCGTACATACATACATACAGACATACATACATTTGTATAGACACACACACAAACACACATATAGTAATTTCTAGTGAGGGTGTCCTCATTTTAATAAAGTGAGGATCCATTAACAGACAAAAGGAACATAGTTTTTAATATATTGAAATCTGCATCTTTCTGTCTCACTTTAACAAAATGAGGATGCCTTATTAGAGAAGACTCTGTGTGTGTGTGTATGAGCTACGTTTTACAACAATGAGTTTTGTTTTTTATTTTTTCTCCTTGCTATAACTTTATTTTTTATAATCTATATACTAGTTTTTGGAACGTATAACTAATAGTGGATCAATGAATAGGTGTAGGGTTATTTTCAATCCTTCGTCTAGTTTACAAATTTTCAAAATAGTAAAATGCAAGTAAATTCACATTGATTATGAGATCTCATTTATTTCACAAATGTACCAAGAAATAACCTCAACACTTAGACAAAGTTTGAAATGAATTTTATTACAAAACAACTCTACCTCAAAGCTTTTCAAAGAACACTTGTCTAAACAGGATATAAATAAAAATATTCAAATGATAAAACTACCACTGTGAATAGAATTTCATAATTTCAAAGAATACTTGTCTAAACAGGATATAAATAAAAATATTCAAATGATAAAACTACCACTGTGAATAGAATTTCATAAGATAATCTTAAAAGTAGTAGTTTCCAATTTGGCATGGAATTATAGGGTTTCTTTGATATGCGTCACTAAATAACGATAAAATTTATTAGACTGCTTTTTGTCATTTTTTGAAAACCTTGGTGTTCCTATAAATTTCACAAAAGGTGAGGTGGCCTGAAGATAAACTCTCTTTAGGTAAAGTTCACAAAATTTGACACAAACACGAGCACGATTAAATCAATGCAAGTGTTCAAACTTGACATAATTATTAGATGGATTGTGTTAGGATCATGCGCTTACCACTAGGCTAAAAGCTTAAGCTGATAGCAAATGCACAACTTTATGTCCTTATAACATGGAAGCGTAGAGCCCTCCCTAAATGATGGGTGGACACGAGGGGCTGCACATTTGTGCCAACAGATCGGGTAGTTATGCCTTAGGTAAATTTATTGCCACAATTTTATTTCCTTATACCATGGAAGCACAGAGCCCCACACTAAACGACGGATGGATATGAGGGGCCACACATTTGTGCCAACAGATTAGGTAGTTACGCCCTAGGTAATCTACCTGCCATAACTTTATTTCCTTATAGCGGGGCTGGACATTTATGCCAACGAATCGGGCAATTACGCCCTAGGTAACCTTACTGGCACAACTTTATTTCCTTATAGTGGGGCTGCGCATTTGTGCCAACAGATCGGGCAGTTACACCATAGGTAATTGTTGTGAAAATTTTTAATATACTCGCAAGCGCACGAATCTAAAAATATAATAGTGTAACGAGGTCGAACCCACATAGATTGCTATAAATTGAAAAGTTTAATTTAAATCTAAAATTAATATTAATCTTAACTTAGTTGAGCAAATTGAATTTCTAAAAAACTTAAACCAATTAAACTAAGAAAACAATTAAAACAAATGAAAATTCAATAAGACAAAATTTACCAAGGTTTTAGAATCCACCACTATTCAACTAGTAATTATCTAAATATTAACTAATTCCCAATTTTAAAGTGATAATTCAAAATCAACCTATGTTATCTCATGGATATAACAATTAAGTCTAAATAAGATTAATCTTGTATAGGTTCTTTTTCTGCTTAATAATATGATATCTAAATATCCCATGTAAACATATTGAATAACAAAGAGCCAAAGCTTTCCTAAGCACTCTGTGTAAACAATTTAATGAAAGATGTAAAATCAAAGATAATTACATATAAACTTTATAGATCCAAGTATAGATTTAGTCAAATATTAACCCTAACAATCAATAATGCATGACAGAGTTGGTGAAAAGATTTAATAACATCTAACCAATCATGTGAAACAAGAACCATAAACATTAAAGAGCATATGTAGGGAATTAATTAAATAAAACGATAATTATTTCATTGAATATGGTTTCATCCTTAACCTCAGTATAAAAAAATTAGCTAGACATACTTGAATTGGGAGAAACAAATAAAATAAAAGCAGCCATAGGAAGCCGAACTACTGCAGCCACTCTTCTCTTCTCTTCTCTCTGCTGAATACTCCCTTTTTTTTTTCGTGGTCGTGTGTTGCTTTTATATAATGTTACTGACTTGCTTAATCCTTGTCAGATTCTAATTGCATCAATTCTTCACAACCTATTATAAGTTAAGGCCATCCAACGACTTAACAAAGCCCACTCACCAAGCCCTTTTTAAATTGTTTCCTCATTAAGGTTTGAAAACTAGCCACTCATTTGACTTAAAAGCAAAAAGACTGATTAATAATTTCTTCTTTTAATGCCTGACACATGCATTCCAAATTGCTAAACCTTTGCTTTCCAAATGCATGCCCACCGTTAATTATTTGAAGAGATTGACTTCCAATTTTGGTCTTCTTGACTTCCATTAATTCTTTGTTGCATTTTTATCTTTTTTATTACTTCCTAAATTAAACTTCTTCATGACCTTTTTATCCATAAGCTCTAACTAATTCCCCATTCAATAAAATAATTTAATTAATTAAAAATGACAAATAAAAATAACTAGCAATTATATAATTCAAGGTAAAATATGTATATAATATATGCTCATCAGTAACCTCACTCTTACAGCGGGGCTACACATTTGTGCCAACTAATCGGGCAGTTACATCCTAGGTAACCTTATTGCCACCTAATGGGATTGCACAAAAAAATATGTCCTAGGTAACCTTACTTCCGTCGAGTGGAATTGCATAGTAAGCTTACTGCCACCGAGTGGAATTACACAGAATGATGTTACACCTACAAGTGCAAGAAAGGACGTTGGGGCCCCATAACCCCAACAATCCCCCCTCAGACCAAGAACAATGGCGATGTGCTTTTTCAAACCCAATACTAATTGAGTGTCAAGCACAATTAAATCAACAAGAAAATAAAACTTTTATACCTGGATAAGCATGTTTCATGGATTGATCTATGAGCTGTAACACAACTGAAGCTAGGTGTAATTCTCCCAGTCTAAGTTTCATGAATACTGAGTAAAACAAAAGACTTACACTAGCCGTACGTGCAATAAAACATTCTCAAATATACGGTTCCCTATATTACATGAGATAGTAGGGGGCCTAGGTCTTTGTATTTTACAAGGATTTTATGTTGGAGCATAGAACTAATGCTTTTCTATATTAGAATGGCCTTTTTCTAAACATTAATACTTCTTTTTTCAAAAGTTGGCATAAAATGTATTTTTTGTATAGCGTCAAGCAAAGGGATATTAACTAGGGCTGGGCATAATACCCAATCCGACAAAAAAAAAATCTAGATTTGGTTCGAATCGAATTGTTAACAAAATCTGATCAAGTGCATTTTTTCCAACTCGATCAAAACATGATCGGATCAGATGAAACCCGATCCGATCTGAAAAACCGATTGAGTTGGCTTTGCCAATAAAAAATTTGATAAAATTGAAAAGTAAAAGAAGAATCACACATTAGACACGGCCACACTCCATTTGCACAGCCTCTCTTGCCTTCACTTAGAAACCTACATAGTCGACGCTCACAATCTCACACTACAGCACATGCACATCTTTCCTCAGGCCGCAACTTCTCAGTTCTCAAGCAGCCAAGAAACACTGAAACATAAACAGACAGATTTGCCACTCTTCATTAAGCATAAGAGTCAAGATATTCTCATTGTCCAAATTTATGTTGATATTATTTTCGGTTCTACTAATGAGTTTTTTTGTAAGGAATTTTCATCTTGTATGAGTAAAGAATTTGAGATGAGCATGATGGAAGAATTGAAATACTTTCTTAGACTTCAAATAAAACAAATTGAAGAAAGAATCTTCATCAATCAAGCCAAATATTTAAGGAACCTACTCAAAAGTTCCTTAAATATTTGGCCTTGAAGAATGAATGATTAGAAGTACTCCAATAAGCTCAACAATCAAGTTTGACAAGGATGAAAAAAGCAAGGAAGCTGATATTAAAACTTATCGAGGTATGATCGGATCTTTAGTTTACTTGACTATTAGTAGACCTGATATTATGTTTAGTGTATGTTTGTGTGTAAGATTTCAATCATGTCCTAAATAATCTCTTGTGCCTGCAGTAAAAAGAATTTTTCATTATTTGAGTGGAATCATAGATCTTGGCCTTTGATACCCTAAGGGAACACATATAGACTTAACATGTTATTCAGATGCCTATTTTGCTGGATATAAGGTTGACATGAAAAGCACTAGTGGAACAAGTCACTTTCTAAGTCACTCTTTAGTCTATTGGTTTGACAAGAAATAAAATTTGGTTGTACTATCAACTACTAAGGCTGAATATATTGCAGTTAGAAGTTGTTGTGCTCAAGCCTTATGGACGGAACAAACTCTTAAAGACTTTGGCATTTTCTTTGATAAAATTCCTATTATGTGTGATAATACTAGTGCCATAAATCTTTCAAAGAATCATATCTGACACTCAAGAACCAAGCATATAGAGATTAAAGATTATTTCTTGAGAGATCATGTTCAAAAAGAGGATATTTCATTGAATTTTTTTTCAACTAAAAAACAACTTGCTGATATTTTCACAAAACCCCTTAATGAAGAATAATTTACTAAAATTAGCCATGAGCTTGGAATGATAAATGTTGTATAATAGCCTAGCTTTATGTGATATCAAATCTATTTTATTGTTCGTGATGTGATTTTTTATTTGTATTAGTTGTTTGAATTATGTGAATTCATGAATCATGCATTAAATTGGTCTTTAAGACATTTCGAATCAATGAAATGATTTTGAAATGGATTAATAGTTGGCCAAAAACAAAAATAAATGTGTGAATTCATATGTTGAAGAAAACATATTGCCATTTATTTAATAAATGTTTAGCCTTTTGGGGACAAAAAATAGAGAAAGTATTAAGGAAAATAACGGTTCGCCAACTTTGCACTAACGGCTCGCCGTTTTCGTAAAATTTTTAGGAGACATTCTGGAATGATATCGGCTCACCAATATCTTAATAACGGCTTACTGTTAACTTATTTGTATTCATAATTATGATTTTGATGATAACAATTTGATAAGTTCGAAAAATTTTGTTAATCAAATCAAATTTTTTAAGTCGTAAAATATTTGAAGATAGAATAACCTTTTGGAAATAAACAGTGAACTGTTTATTCGAAAACGATAAACCAATTACATTCTAGAGAGTCAGTTTCTAGATAATGGCAAACTGTTTATGGTTAAGGTAAACCGATTGCATTCCAGAGAGTAAGATTCTAGATAATGGCAAACCATTTACAGATAACTCTATACATCTTGAAAAGAATTCTAGTTTAACCATTTTTCTCATGTAGATATAGTTAGGAATATTTGTAAAACCGAGACCTTTTCGACAATATTTGCTCACTCACTTTTCGATCCCAGTTGTTGCTCATGCAGATTAGAATCATTCATAGTATTCTCCAGCATATAGTTACTGCTAGGAAAGGGCATATTGATAAGGTCACTCGCTTGGATGATGGTTTGCTGAACTATCTTCTTATAAGGCATCCGATTAACCTTGGATATATTCGTCACATGTTGTCTACACTGGCCGTGAACAACAGACTTCTTTCCTATGGTAGCATTATAACTAGGATATTAAGGCATTTTAGGATTCCCATTACTAAACCTGCGTATGATGAGGCTATGAGGTTGACAGGTGAGATTATTCTCGGAATCAGTTTCTATCGGCGTAATAAAGAATGGGTGAAGATGACCTTATCTACACTTTTAGCTCCGAAGGATGATCATTTGTTGAACGATATCTATTCTACCGATCAACTTCTCAAATTTCAATTAGGAGCTAGACGTCGAGTTCCTTGTTGAACTATAGTTGCACAAGCTAAGGAGCCAGAGGAGCAAGAGGAGCATGATATGGATACCGATGTGCCTCTAGCTCCTACAGATTCTTCAAGATTCATGGTTCACGCAACTTAGCGAGCTTCAGACTTTTCTTCATTACACAAAGAACAAGTAGTTCAAACCAAAGTGAGTGAGTTAAGCATGTTTGTAAAGGGTCATTACTAAGGTTTGAAAGAAAATTATTATCAACTAATGTTTCTATTAAATCCACATCAACAATTTCATCATCTGCATTATGAGGTTGTTAGGCAATGTTGAAGATGTTGAGCTTCATGGTCATATTGCCAAATGATAACTGTATATTTCCAGTTCTGCATTGAATGTGAGCATCGACAGTTGCCAAGAAAGGTCGGCCCAAAATAATGGGAATGTACTTCTTTGAATCCTGCACTGGTTGAGTATCAATTACAATGAAATCAACAGGAAAATAGAACTTGTCAACCTGGATAAGCACGTCCTCCACAATACCATGAGGTATTTTCGTGGACCGATCTGCAAGCTGTAACACCACTGGAGTTGGGTGTAATTCTCCCAGTCTAAGTTTCACAAATACAGAGTAAGGTAACAGATTTACACTAGCTCCTAAATCCAACAAAGCATTCTGATAGGTCATAAATAGTCATGTTATATTTGGTTTAAATCCCTCATATCTTGATTTATTTTGTGCTATTTCGTGGAAATTATATTTGAATTGATTTAGGAGATGAATCATGGAGATTGTGACGAAATTTGGACAAAAAGGGCTTTAATTGGGCTTTACAAACGCAATCGACCATTGACTCGAGGGAGACGGTTCCCAACAATCGAATCGAGAAGGATTCAACTTCCTAGCATTAATAAGAAACTACAAGAAGAGGAAACCAAAAAGGAAAAGGAAAGCAACCGAAGAGAAGCAAAAGAAACAATTATAAAAGGAAGAGAGCTGGGCGTGAGGGAAAGAAGGACAACACCAAGCAAAAACAAAGTGCACAAACGTGAGGAGAGGAGAGAAAGCAAGCGGCTGCAACTTTTCCTTCTTTAAACAACTTATGTTTTGTTTGGCCACCATGAGTGGCTAAGCTTTTAATTCCGATCCAAGGGTAAAACAATTCCAGTTGTAATTTTGTAAGGCTTTGAACTTAACAAGAATTTCTTCAATCCAAGTAATTTTTATTTCTTGTTCTTATTTTCTATGAATTATTTATATTGATTGAGTTGACGCCCTAATTCAATATTTATTTTTCTATCGCTAGTCATGAGTTTGTGATCCGTAATTGTCATGAATGATTGAATTGAGTAGCAAGGAGTTGGCTCATGTGTGTGTATATTGATGGCCACAATTACATAGCTTGCATGATAGGCTCTAGGGAAATAAAAATACAAATTGATTAAATTGGAGAAATCTGAGATTAATTGATCTTGTTTTAGTCATTCTCACTATTCTTAATGCTATCACTTAATTTGATATGGAACGATGATGCCCAGTTAAATTAGTGATGAGTTTGGATTTAGGCGATTGTTTGAGTCTATTACATTAGGAGAATAATTGCTTTCTGCGGGATTCCGATTAAGTAGACTAAGTTCTTGGATTGAGTAATTTATATTTTTGCCTATGATCAAAATTGCAATTGGATGGAATTAACACCCTTGGATTGGAAGTTTGGTAAGATTGATCTTTTCTTTGTTTAATTTTAAATCTTGTTTTATTTTATTTTATTTTGTTTTATCAATTTCTTGTTACAAATAACAAACCCAAAACCCAGGAAAACGGCTAACCGGTTTACCCTAACCGGCTAACCGTTTGTGGACAGAAAGAAGAAGTCACAAGTTCGGCTTACCGGTTTCACTCAAACGGCTAGCCGAATATCAACAGCAAGAAGAGAACCTCGAATTCGGTCTTCCGGTTCCATTTTCCGGTTGTCCGAATTGAGTCCAGAAAGTAGACAAACAGAACCGATTTCCGCTTTCCTAAACCGCAAAAACCGAAACTGCCCGTAATCGAGAGTTGTCACAACCGGTCTTCCGGTTTCTCATCCGCACAATAATAGCTCCAGAATTGTTACAATCCGCAACCGGTCTTCCGGATTTCTCCTAACCGGTTAGCCGGATCACATCCAGAAATATCACAACACACAAACGGATTTCCGGATTCCTCTTCCGGTTGTCCGAATCAAGTCAGGAAGCTTGCGAACAGCAAACGGTCATCCGGATTCCTCAACCGGTTAGCCGGTTAACGCCCAGAATTCTTCAACTCGCAAACGGCTAACCGTTTTCCCTTAAACGGCTATCCGTTTGGAGGCAGCAAGCTCAAAAATCAGTTTTTCTTGGAAATTAATTTTGTTTTAAACTTTGAGAGATTAAATACATAGTTCTCTTGGGATTCGACCTGGTTTCACTATTTCTACAAATTTATTTAGGTGAATCAGTATTTGTTTTTGAGGAGCTTCGACAACTCCCGTCAAAATTGGCGCCGTTGCCGGGGAACTAATTTTAGTTTCTCATTGTTTAATTGTTTGTTTGATTTAGTTTATGACCCGTTCTTCTCAGACTCCTAATTTGCAGTATAATCCTGAAATCGAGAGGACAGCGCGTCAATTGAGAAAAGAGACTGAGAGGGAAACGCGTCGTCTTGAGGAAGAAGCAGATAGATTTGACTACGGTGGTACATCCATCTTTGCGAAGTTGAAGAAAAGATGGCGATGAACTCTCAAAGAACTCGCCGCACTGATTTGAATCAACATTTCTATGCATTACTTTTCCTAATATTGCTAATGATTTTGAATTAAAATCTGGTTTGATTCATTTACTTCCTTCTTTCGTGGTCAGGTGAAGATCCTCATAAGCATCTGAAAGAATTTCACATTGTCTGCTCTGGAATGAAGCCACATGGTGTATCCGAAGAGCAAATCAACCTTAGAGCTTTTCCATTCTCTTTGAAGGATCAAGCTAAAGATTGGCTCTACTATCTACCTTCCGGTTCTATCACCACATGGAATGAGATGAAAAGGCTATTCCTGGAGAAATTCTTTCCTGCCTCACGAGCTGCTAGTATTAGGAGATTTATGGCATCACGCATCTCCGGGGAGACACCGTATTTAACACGGGAACGATTCAAACGATTATGTGCCAGTTTTCCCCACCATCAAATTTCTGATCAACTCCATCATCCAATATTTCTATGAGGGATTGTTGCCAATGGATAGGAGTATGATTGATGCAGCAAGTGGTGGAGCTTTAGTAAACAAAACACCTGAGGCAGCCAAACAATTGATTTCAAATATGGCTGAAACTTCTCAACAATTTGGTACAAGAGCGGGTGGAGGATCTATCAAGCAAGTTAGCGAGGTAAGTGATCTTAAAAATCAAATTTATGATTTAACTGCTTTGGTTCGTCAAATGGCTGTAGGGCAATTGCAAAGAAAAGTGTGGGGATATGCTCACTCATGGGCATCCCTACATGTGCCCCACATCGCAACAAGACTCACACGTTAAGCCAATGCCAATGCCATTATGTGGGTTTCTGCACGCAAAAGTTAAGTATGATCCCTATTCTAATCACTACAATCCCGGATGGAGGATCATCCTCACTTTAGCTATGGAAACCAAGGAGGACAACAAAGGCCACCGCCTGTAACTTCACTAGACCACCTCCAATCCCCACACAAACTCAAGCTCCCAACCTGTGTACGCCCTGGAAGATATTGTTAAGAATCTTGCTAATAGTACTTCTTCAACAGAAACAAGGACAAGCATCCGTAATTTAGGCAACCAAATCACTCAATTAGCCACACTGCCAGCAAGTTGGAAGCTCTGTACTGGAAAGTTGCCTTCACAACCGTAAGTCAACCCAAGGAGAATCAGAGTGCAATTTCACCGCAAGCGAAAAGAAATTCCTTCGGGTCGACTCCACCCAAAGAAGTTCGAAAAGACCAAGGAGATGAAGATGAAGTTCCTTCTAAAACAAAAGCGTGGGGTAAAATTCATCCTCCTTATCTCTTTCATCTTACACACCTACACCTCCTTTTCCTAGCAAAGTTAGCTAAACCCAAAAGAAGATGAGCAAGAAAAGGAGATTCCGACACGCTAGAGTGCAAATTAACATCCTCATTGACGCGATCAAGCAAATTCCCAAATACGCAAAGTTCTTGAAAGAGTTTTGCACCAACAAGAGGAAGATGAAAGAAAAGGGAAGGTGGAGGTAAGTAAGAATGTGTCGCAATATTACAAAAGCATATGCCGTAAAATGCAAGGATCCGTGTATGTTTTCATTACCTTGTGTGATTGGTGAAAAGAAAGTCGAGCATGCTATGCTAGATTTAGAGCTTCAATTAATGTCATGCCATTTTTACCAAGAATTAAAATTAAATGACTTGCAAAAGACCTGTAGTTATTCAATTGACCGTTTTATATTCACCTACTGGGATAGTAGAAGATGTTTGTGCAAAAGTTAACGAGCTCATATTTCCGTAGATTTTTACATCTTAGATGGAAGGTCATCCTTCTTCAAAATCCGCTCAATTTTATTAGAAGACCTTTCATGAAAACCGCCAAAACAAAAATCGATGTAGATGAGGTACTCTCCGTCGAGTTTGACAGAGATTGTTAAATTTAATATATTCACGCCAAACACCCTACCGATATGCATTCTCTTTGTCAAATCGATGTGCTTGATTCTATCGTGATGTTTTCACCCAAGAAAGTGTTGGGAATGAGCTAGAATTAGATGCAATCTAATTTGTAAGAAATTTTGAGCCAATGAACTCTAATGCTGAAATTTCCTCTACTACTGACAAGATGTTACCTTCTATTGTGCAGGCACCAAACCTGGAATTGAAAGCTTTGCCAAACCACCTTAAATACATGTATTTGGGTGAAAGGGAGACATTGCCCGTGATTATATCGAAAGGACTCACAAAGGAGCAAGAAGAAAGTTTGGTTACAACCTTGAAGGCGTACAAGGTGGCAATTGGATGGACTTTAGCCGACATAAAAGGCATTAGTCCATCAATTTGCATGCACAGGATCCTACTTGAAGAGGATACTAAACCATCACGAGAGCCACAAAGGAGGTGAAGGAAGTAGTGATGAAAGAAATCCTCAAATTGCTCGATGCAGGTATAATCTACCCAATTTCTGACAGTGAATGGGTAAGTCCAATTCATGTGGTTCCAAAGAAAACTGGAATAACTGTGGTTAAGAACGCGAATAATGAACTTGTACCAATGCGTGCAAAATGGTTGGAGAATGTGCATTAATTTTAGGAAGTTTTAACCAAGTCACTAGAAAAGATCACTTTCCTTTACCTTTATTGACCAAATGCTAGAGATTAGCAGAAAGTCTTTCTTTGTTTTCTTGATGGATTTTCGTGTTTATCAAATTCCTATTGCACAGGAAGATCAAGAAAAGACAACATTTACTTGTCCTTTGAAAGCGAATGCCTTTCGGCCTCGCAACGCTCCGGTACATTTCAAAGCATGATGAGTATTTTTTCTGAATTTATTGAGAGTTGCATTGAAGTGTTTATGGATGACTTCACTGTATATGGGGATTCATTTGATGAATGCTTAGATAATTTAACCAAGATTTTGAAAAGATGCATAGATACTAACTTGGTTCTAAATTATGAAAAGTGTCATTTTATGGCCACCCAAGGCATTGTTTTAGGACATGTGATTTCTTCTAGGGGGATAGAAGTTGATAAGGCTAAAGTGGATATAATTGCAAACTTACCATACCCTACCAATGTTAGGGAAGTGCGTTCTTTTCTTGGACATGCAGGATTTTATCGCAGGTTTATCAAGGGCTTCTCCAAAATCGCATTGCCCTTAACAAATTTGTTACAAAAGGAAGTTCAATTCGAGTTTGGGAAGGAATGCAAAGAAAGGTTTGATAAGCTCAAAGAATTGTTGACTAGCGCGCCAATCATTCAACCACCACGATGGGACTTGCCTTTTGAAATCATGTGCGACGCGAGCAATTATGCATGGAGCGGTTTTAGCCAACGGATTGACAAGAAAAGCCATGCCATCTATTATGCTTCCAGACTCTAACTCGCCAAAGGTAATTATTCCACTACGTAAAAGAGCTTTATCAATTGTTTTTCTTCGATAAATTTCGCTCTTATGTGCTTGGTTCTAAAGTTGTTGTGTATTCTCGATCACGCAATTTGAAATATCTTTTGGCCAAGAAAGAATCGAAACCAAGGCTGATTCGGTGGATTTTACTTCTCCAAGAGTTTGACCTAAAGATAAAGGATCGCAAAGGAGTGGAGAATTCTGTTGCTGATCACTTGAGTCGATTAATAAGAGAGGAAGATGAGACACCTCTCAATGACGACTTTCCGAATGAGTATTTGTTCCAACTAAAAGGTATGATTCCTTGGTACGCTGATATGGTAAATTATTTAGTTACAGGAAGTCTACCTAATAGTCTTAGTGCGTCTAGGAAAGCTAAGCTTAAAAGTGAGTCTAAGTACTATGTTTGGGACAAACCATTCCTTTGGAAATATTGTTCTGATCAAGTGATTAGGAGATGTGTGCCTGAAAATGAATTCCAATCTATCTTAGCCTTTTGCCATGATTATGCATGTGGAGGACACTTTGGACCTAGACGGACCGCTAGGAAAATTCTAGATAGTGGTTTATATTGGGAGTCTTTATTTAAAGATGCATATCAATTTTGCAAAAGTTGTGAGAGATGCCAAAAAGTAGGAGCGTTAACACGCAAGAATGAAATGCCTCAAGTTCCAATTCTTATTTGTGAAATATTTGATGTATGGGGCATTGATTTTATGGGTCCTTTGCCATCATCTTGTGGTTTTTCTTATATTCTTTTGGCAGTAGATTATGTTTCGAAATGGGTGGAAGCAAAAGCCACCAAAACTGATGACTCTCAAGCTGTTGTAGGTTTTGTCAAGACTAACATTTTTGCTAGGTTTGGAATTCCAAGAGCAATTATTAGTGATCAAGGAACGCATTTCTGCAATAGATCAGTTGAAGCTTTGATGAAGAAATATGGAGTGAACAACCGAGTTGCCACCGCATATCATCCTCAAACTAATGGCCAAGCTGAAGTCTCCAATCGAGAGGTTAAGTCTAGTTTGGAAAAGACGGTGAATCCAGGAAGAAAGGATTGGAGCCTTCGTTTAGATGATGCTCTTTGGGCTTACCGCACAGCGTACAAAACTCTTATAGGTATGTCTCCTTACCGAATTATGTTTGGTAAAGCATGTCACTTACCGGTGGAAATCGAGCACGCCACATGCGATGTAATATGGACTTTGACAAGGCCTATGTCGAGATTGTTGCAATTAAAAGAGTTAAGAGTTGAGGTTGACGCCACGAGAACTCAAGAATTTACAAGGAGAAATCCAAGATGCTTCACGACAACATGCTTGTTCGTAAGCAATTCGAGATTAGTCAAAAGTTTTGCTATATAACTCTCGATCAAGCTCATGCCCTGTAAGTTTCGCTCACGGGTTGGCCCTTTTGTTGTTATTAACGTGTTTCCTTATGGTGCAGTAGAGATTAAGAGCTTGGACTCGGACAAGATCTTTAAAGTGAACGGCCATAGGTTGAAAATCTATCATGAAGGTGAAATTGCTCCATGCCTCACCGGAGTCAATTTCAGTCATCCTCATTATTTGGACGAATGATTCGCTTTGCGACTCTGTCTAGCCAAAGACATAAAACAAAGGCGCTATTGGGAGGCAACCCAAATATTTTCTCGCTTTTGAATTTTTATTTATTATTTCTGAATTTCTTTACCTTCGTTGATTTTATTTTAAGCCTCCAGATGTTCTTGATGAAGAGGACATATCTTGGACTGGAGATTAAACTCAATAAATCGTGCTCGCGCCACTTTTCAGCTTTCCTTGGAACCTTATCCCTAGCTCATTCGAGTCCACACCGCTCACATTCAGGGGAGTTTCTTTCTCCTTTCTCATTTACTTTTTCATTATCATTATTTTTTGTGAGCCATTTACTTGTTGATACATTGAGGACAATGTATTATTTAGGTGTGGGGGAGGATTTTGGCATGTTCTTAAAAATAAAAATTTTTGTGCTTTAAGTCTTCTCAATATCTTTGAATACCTTGTAAGCTAGGGAGACATCTTTGTTTTGAGTTTTAATGCATGAAAGAGGTAAGCATGAATAGTGTTTTTCTTTAAAATTTTCAATGGTGTCGAATTAATTTGTTGATTGAAAAGTGCACAAGACTTGATGCAAAATAGACACTCTAGTGAGCTTTTGAGCCTAAGAGCAACTCATTACATTTTTGCTCCTTTTATTTTTGTAGAGTGTATCAAACTTAGTGTGTTTATCCTAGAACTTGCTTTTGAATGTATGTTAAGACCAAATTTTTGAATTGATGCTTAAGTGTGATAAGGGCAATTAGGTTTAACCAATTCTTAGACTCTAAAAGACCCACCTTTTATTTTCCCCTAGTTAGCCCCTTTGAGCCTATATTTCCCTTTTCATTTGTTTCTAACACATTGTTTAACCCAAAACCTTCTTGTTTGTTATCCTTGTTTTCTTTCTACCCTATCAAGACAAGAGTGAAGTAATTGCATGATGAAAAAAAAAAACAAAAAAACAAAAAAACAAAAAACAAAAAAAAGAAGAAAAAAAAAAGAAAAAGAAAAAACTTCTGTTGAGAAATTTATTCCCTTAATTGGATGATTGGAGAATTATTTGCAAAAGCAATTGAATTATCAAATTGTTTCTCCAAGTATTTTAAGTGCTTAAATGTGGGAATAAATTTCATCATTCTAGAAGTTTGTTTGTTTATTTTGTTTATTATCTAAATCATGCATATACTAACTCTTTGTCTTGATTGTTAAACCCTTCATTTTTCCTTCTACCATACCCTTACCTAAGCCCCATTTCAACCCTTGCTAAGTCCCTTTGATTTTTGCATCATATTCATATGCAGTGGTGGAGATTTAATTCATTTGCAAGCCTATGGTAATGACATGCTTCGTTTTGATTTTGAGAGTAAAACACGCACCCTAAACACTTTGAGAGCATTGAGCGAAACCATGCGAGGGTGTTAAGTCTTGCTGCATTTAATTTTGATGAATCGATGAGATGCTTGTGTTTTTGGTTACAAATTATATCATATGAATGCTTATTCTTTTGATTGTCACTATGATTTGACTCATTGATGTGTGCTTAGCTTTATTGGTATTCTTGGATATTGAATGGTTTGAAAGGAGGAAAAAGGGAGGATTGGTATATTGATTTAAGATATGCTTGAGGACAAGCATGGTTTAGGTGTGGGGGAATTTGATAGGTCATAAATAGTCATGCTATATTTGGTTTAAATCCCTCATATCTTGATTTATTTTGTGCTAATTCGTGGAAATTATATTTGAATTGATTTAGGAGATGAATCATGGAGATTGTGACGAAATTTGGACAAAAAGGGCTTTAATTGGGCTTTACAAACGTGGGCCGACCATTGACTTGAGGGAGACGGTTCCTAACAATCAGAATTGGAGAAGGATTCAACTTCCTAGCATTAATAGAAGAAGAAACTACAAGAAGAGGAAACCAAAAAGGAAAAGGAAAGCAACCGAAGAGAAGCAAAAGAAACAATTATAAAAGGAAGAGAGCTGGGCGTGAGGGAAAGAAGGACAACACCAAGCAAAAACAAAGTGCACAAACGTGAGGAGAGGAGAGAAAGCAAGCGGCTGCAACTTTTCCTTCTTTAAACAACTTATGTTTTGTTTGGCCACCATGAGTGGCTAAGCTTTTAATTCCGATCCAAGGGTAAAACAATTCCAGTTGTAATTTTGTGAGGCTTTGAACTTAACAAGAATTTCTTCAATCCAAGTAATTTTTATTTCTTGTTCTTATTTTCTATGAATTATTTATATTGATTGAGTTGACGCCCTAATTCAATATTTATTTTTCTATCGCTAGTCATGAGTTTGTGATCCGTAATTGTCATGAATGATTGAATTGAGTAGCAAGGAGTTGGCTCATGTGTGTGTATATTGATGGCCACAATTACATAGCTTGCATGATAGGCTCTAGGGAAATAAAAATACAAATTGATTAAATTGGAGAAATCTGAGATTAATTGATCTTGTTTTAGTCATTCTCACTATTCTTAATGCTATCACTTAATTTGATATGGAACGATGATGCCCAGTTAAATTAGTGATGAGTTTGGATTTAGGCGATTGTTTGAGTCTATTACATTAGGAGAATAATTGCTTTCTGCGGGATTCCGATTAAGTAGACTAAGTTCTTGGATTGAGTAATTTATATTTTTGCCTATGATCAAAATTGCAATTGGATGGAATTAACACCCTTGGATTGGAAGTTTGGTAAGATTGATCTTTTCTTTGTTTAATTTTAAATCTTGTTTTATTTTATTTTATTTTGTTTTATCAATTTCTTGTTACAAATAACAAACCCAAAACCCAGGAAAACGGCTAACCGGTTTACCCTAACCGGCTAACCGTTTGTGGACAGAAAGAAGAAGTCACAAGTTCGGCTTACCGGTTTCACTCAAACGGCTAGCCGAATATCAACAGCAAGAAGTGAACCTCGAATTCGGCCTTCCTGCCCATTTTCCTGCTGTCCGAATTTAGTCCGTAGTAGACAACAAGAACCGATTTCCGCTTCCTAAACCGCAAAAACCGAAACTCCCGTAACCGAGAGTTGTCACAACCGGCTTCCGGCTTTCTCATCTCAGTTTAATAGCCCAGAATTGTTATAACCGCAACCGTCTTCCTGATTTATCCTAAGCGGTTAGACGGATCTCATCCAGAAATATCTCAAGACACAAACGGATTTTGATTCTCTTCCGTTGTCCGAATCAAGTCGTGAAGCTATGAACAAAGAAACGGTCATCCGGATTCTCAACCGTAGCTTAACGCCCAGAATTCTTCAACTCGCAAACGGCTAACCGTTTTCCCTTAAACGGCTATCCGTTTGGAGGCAGCAAGCTCAAAAATCAGTTTTTCTTGGAAATTAATTTTGTTTTAAACTTTGAGAGATTAAATACATAGTTCTCTTGGGATTCGACCTGGTTTCACTATTTCTACAAATTTATTTAGGTGAATCAGTATTTGTTTTTGAGGAGCTTCGACAACTCCCGTCACATTCTCAATTGTGTGGTTCCCTATACTACATGAGATAGTGGGGGAGTCTGAATCTTTGTATTTTAGAGGCATCTTATGTTAAAGTATAGAGCTAACATTTTCTGTTAAAAATGACTTTTTCTGAACATGAATATTTCTCTTTTTAGTGCAAAGGTCTTTAAGAAACTTGGCATACGATGGCACTTGTTTTATAGCATCAAGCAAAGGGATGGTAACACTTACCTGTTTGAAGATTATAAAAATCTCACCTGTGGATTTTCCCTTCTTTCCTTTAGCTAACCTCTGAGGAAATGGAGCTTTAGAAACATACTCTCGAGGATTGGTTTCTTCTTTCTCTTTTGATGATGAGTTCTCAGCATTCACAGGTACAATCTGAGTTGATTTTGTTGCTGGCATCTCTACTATATTGTCGACTTCTTTCTCTTTTCGTAAGGTCATGACAGCTTTGACCTCTCCATGCTGCTACGGTGAACTGGTACTTGCTTCATGTACTTCTTTAGGATTAGGCACTGGTTGACTTGGAAATTTACCTTTCTCAACAGTCATTGCCAAGGTTTGAACTAAAGAAGTAAGCTGTCCCACCATTTTCTCGAGGTTTTAAACTGATTGGGCTTGTGAGTTTAAGCCCGCTCTCATCTCATTTCGCAATTCATCAATGGTGCGGTTCTGCTGCTCGATTCTAGAATGAGTAAGATTCTTGAAATTTTAGAATGTATCCTCCCATGGTTTGGGTTGAGAGTGGCTTGGGTTTTGATTGTATGGCCTAAATGGTGGCTGAGAGGCTTGAGATATTTGAGGAATTGGAGGAGTTGGTTGTATTGGTGGAGGTGGAGCTGCTGGTCCATTTTGTTAGAATCCTTGAGACCATTAAAAATTGGGGTGGTCTCTCCGTCCACGGTATATGTGTTGGAGTAAGGGTTGTAGTTTGATGGTTTTCTCATGACTCTTATGGCATTGGTTTAATCTGAATATGAGTCATCGTCATGTGGTTCTGTTGAGTTGGCAGACGTTAATGATGCTATTTGTCAAGAAAGGCCTTCAACCATCTCTTTGACTTCTTTAATTCCCGAGCTTGACTATCCAACGTGAACCTCATTTACTCCCTTAATTCTCCTAGTATTTCTGAGTGATCGACTCCGTTGTTGAGAATTATCTTATTGGCGCTGGAAGAAATCCTAAATCTCTTATGCACTTTTTGACATTAGCTCTCCTTCACTGGTCGCCATTAGTCATTCTTGCACATGTGGTAATAATCCCTCTAAAAAGTATTGGCATTGGTGCCATTTCTCGTACCCATGATGTGGACACTTCAAGAGTAGCCCATTGAATCGCTCCCATGTATCGAAAACCTGCTCATCATCTTTCTGGGTAAACTCTGAAATTTTCCTGCAAATAGCATTGGTTTTATGAACTGGGAAATATTTATTCAAAAATTTTGTTATCATTTGTTCCCATGATGAAATGCTATTAGCAGGCAATGTATTAAGCCATGAACGAGCTCTATCCTTTAAAGAAAATGGGAATAATCTGAGTTTAACATCATCATCTGAAAAATTCTCGTATCTAAAAGTTTGAAATATAGCATGAAAATCATTCAAATGATTGTATGGGTCCTCATTTTCTAGGCCATAGAATGTGGGGAGACAATTCAGTATACTAAGTTTTAATTCAAAACTCCTAGCAGCTACATTTGGGTACCTTATGCATGATGTGCTCAAATTAGCTAAGGGACTAAAATAGTCCTTAAATGGCCTCTCATGTGGTTCTGGTTGTTGGTTTTGCAGATCCATTTCAATTTTCTTTTTAAATGCAACGTGTTTGTGTGTGTGAAGTGCTTTTTCCAATTCAAGGTCTAAAGGCTCAAGATTAGGTGATAACGACCTTCGACCATGCATGCAAAGAAAGAAAGAAAAAAAATAAATGAAAACAAAACAAATAAAAATAAGGAAAAGGGAGAAATTACGATACTGACCTTGTCACGTTGTTATAACTTTACTATGAAAACACACTCAATTGCTATAAGAAAAAGAAATTACGTGAAACAAATATTAACTAAAATTAAAATAAATTACAAAGAAAGATAACAAGATAAACAAAAAAAAAAAATTACAAAGAAAAATAACATGAAAATTAAATTACACAAATTTAAAGAAGAAAAAGAAATTAAATTCTAACCTTAAAATATAGATTCATTTTTTTTAATTGAGAAAAACAAAATTACAAGAAAACAACTAAAAAAAGAATTAAAAAAATTAATTCTATGAATTAAAATACTTACCTCCCCGGCAACGGCGCCAAAAACTTGTTGTGCAAATTTTATTGAACTCGCAAGCGCACGAATCTATTGTAGAATAGATTGATGGTGACGAGTGTTGATCCCACGAGGAGGTGGATTTTAATTATATGTAGAATTAATTTTTTTTAAATGGGTGGTTGGATTTATGGTGAAAGTAATTTAGACTATCCTAGAATTTAAATTGGAATGGCGAGAATAAATTAAAGTGGAAACTATTGAAATTCAAGCGTTTGAGTATCTAGATCTGTGATAGGTTATAAATAGTCATATTATATTTTATTTAATTCCCTCATATTTTGATTGATCTTGTGCTAATTTGTGGAAATTATATTTGATTTAATTTAGGAGGAGAAACATGGAGATTATGATAAAAAGTGGATAAAAAGAGCTTTATTTGGGCTACATCGACCGTACCGACTTGGAGGGAGACGGTTTCCTAGCATTAAGAGGAGAAGAAGCCAAGAAGGATTAGAAAAGCTAGCAAAAGAGGAAAAGAAATCGCAAGGAAAAAGGAAAGAGAGCAAGAAGAGGAAACCAAAAAGAAGACAAAAAGGAGCATTATAAAAGCAACACACAAGACAAAGAATGAGAGAGCTGGACGTGAGCAAGGAAGCAAGCAAGCGGCTGCAACTTTTCCTTCTTTAAACAACTTATGTTTTGTTTGGCCACCATGAGTGGCTAAGCTTTTAATTCCGATCCGAGGGTTAATCAAATTCCAGTTGTAATTTTGTGAGGCTTTGAACTTAACAAGAATTTCTTCAATCCAAGTAATTTTTATTTCTTGTTCTTATTGTCTATGAATTATTTATATTGATTGAGTTGACGCCTTAATTCAATATTTATTTTTCTATCGCTAGTCATGAGTTTGTGATCCGTAATTGTCATGAATGATTGAATTGAGTAGCAAGGAGTTGGCTCATGTGTGTGTATATTGATGGCCACAATTACATAGCTTGCATGATAGGCTCTAGGGAAATAAAAATACAAATTGATTAGATTGGAGAAATCTGAAATAATTAATCTTGTTTTAGTCATTCTCACTGTTCTTAATGCTATCACTTAATTTGATATGGAACGATGATGCTGAAGGACAACATTTGTCCATGAGGTCTCTAAAAACGCAACTTTTGCGCAGTAAAATTAAAACGGATGGCGGAAGCTCTAGAGACCTCGGATCGACTTCATTCAAAAACGAAAATCAAGAGGAAAGATTGAAGTTTAATTACCTCACTTGTAGTTTCAAAAACGACTTCGTGAGGTAGGAGAAATTGACAGAAAACAGCAAGCTACGAGCACTGTCCAGAAAATAGAGCACTGCACGAACAGCTTCTGTTTTGCCACGATTTGAGATCCTTAAAGCACCCCAATTGTGATGCCTCTAATCCGTCCACACTTAGAAATGTTCTAGGAGTTCATAGGATTTGGAATCACTCAATTTCGTTTGGTAATGAGAGAGATAATGAAGAAACATGAATGCTAGTTCATGATGATTCATCCCACCAAAAATAAAGCCACCACTATCTTATCAATAATGGCATTAAACATTATCATTTTTTAGACCTAACCCACTTAGCCATTATTTATTGAATGTGATCTTATCACTTCAATAATTTATTCAATCAAATCATTATGAATAAATAAATAGCTAAATTAATTAATTTTATCTTTAATTAATTAAACCAATTTTGATCAAATCAAATGGTTAATTGTGGGCTTCTTTTGACATGTTCTTATGCTTTCTCCTAATCCATATTAGGTCCAATAAAAGCCCAAAATTCGAAATCCGAAATTGGTCTAGAAGTCCATAATCATATATGAACCGGAACATGTCCAAAATGGTCATTTTACATGCTCGATATTCTACATAATGTTTAATTGAGGATTTATGAAATTTATGTTGTTCCTTAAACTATTTATGGAACATCTAAATTTCTATCTTAAATCATATTTAAGATATATAAATATTTATATACATTCATTCTTAATGAATTATAATATAAATACCAATTTTCCTAAAATTAGGAAATTTAATCTCATTTCTTTTAGTAACTCCTTTTTCATTTCTATTATGTGTGTGACCTTTTGGTTCTTTGTTATAAGGTAGTAGAACTATTTTAATGATAACTCTTTACTCATTAAATGATGCTAAACTCTTTAGTCATCAATTAGAACTTTTCTAATGACCTTAAGATACATTGGTAATACACTTTACTAATAATGATCTTAAGGTTTCTACAAGTCATGAGTGACACCCAAAGAAGATTTCACAACTATCCAAATAACAAGAAATGCTGGATCTATAGAACCTACTCCATTGCATTTTTATGTCTTGGTCTCTTCATCATCCATGTCCTGAGAAAAGCACGGCTTATGGTTTAGTATGTTAAGCATTTATGCTTTATCTTAAAATAAATCTAAATGAACTTGGCATGAAAATATAATTTGAACTCCTTCAAACATATTTCACCTTGGCCAAGGATTTCTCATGCCATTTCATATTATCTCACTAGGACATCCTTTTTGTATATTATAAAGTGATGAATTCCATGTTGGCCATACACTCATCTCCATACATAGCCAACCATGACAGCTATTGCTACATCTCTTCCTTTATTATGAATCAATCTTTATGCTTTCACATATCAAAGATGTCTATGTACAAGATATCTGTGATGCCTCAGGTCTAAAGACCATTACTAAACATAGTGTCTATCACAATGTATAATAAGCCATTAACATTCAAAACCATATGGCTTATTATATTTGGTCAAGTTCAGTAAACTCGTTCTCGCAACAAGTACCTATGTGTTTGACTTGACATCTCATGTCAATGATATGAAACTCACCATCCATTTTAGTATCACATACCATAAGGAGTCATAACACATACTAGTGTTGATAGGAATTTATAATGTCCAATCATAAATCCTCCACTAGGAACTATTTTAGAAGTATAGTACAAAAGATACACGTTTCATATTCTCGACAAACTCGAGAGTGTGTTCTTCAACTATTTTACTTCTTGGACTATATTCATTAAATTAATATATGAATATTAATGACTTTGCCATTTTATAAATATCAAAATATTATTCAAATACAATAATATCCTAAAAGCAAACACCATTCAATTGGCCTTTAGGGTATATTACTAACAATCTCCCACTTACACTAAAGCCAATCGCTATGGTATCTCATACCCATCTTCTCAAGATGACGATCTAACTGTTGTTGAGTCAGTGCTTTAGTCAAAGGATCCGCAATGTTTTCGGCGGAAGCTACTTTCTGCATGGTGACATCACCTTTTCCAATGATCTCTCTAATAATGTGATATCTTCTTTCAATGTGTTTGACTTCTGGTGAGACCTTGGTTCCTTTGCTTGTGCTATAGCCCCATTGTTGTCACAATATATTGAGATTGACAACGCAATGGTTGGAACCACTCCAAGTTGTTGAATAAACTTCCTCATCCAAACAGCTTCTTTTGCTGCATCTGATGCAGCTATATATTCCGCTTCAGTGGTGGAATCTGCAGTAGTTGCTTGCTTAGAACTTTTCCAGCTTACTGCTCCACCATTGATAGTGAATATAAATCCTGATGTAGATTTTCTATCATCTACATCCGATCGAAATCAATCATGGAAACCTTCTATTTTTATCTCACCTTCTCCATATGTTAAGAATAAATCTTTAGTCCTTCTTAAGTACTTAAAGATATTCTTAATCATGTCCAATGTTCCTCACCCTGGACACTGATATCTGCTAGTGACACTCACTGCATGAGCTATATCCGGTCTAGTACATAGCATAGCATACATAAGACTTCCTATTGCAGAAGCATATGGAATCTTATTCATTCGCTCTCTCTCATCATAAGTTTTAGGACTCATAGTCTTAGAGAGATGAATTCCATGTCTGAAAGGTATAAAACCCCTTTTGGAATCCCACATATTAAATTTCTTTAATATCTTTTTATGTACTTATATTGACATAGACCAATCAATCTTCGGATCTATCCCTATAAATCCGATTCCCAAGATATACATTGCATCTCATAGGGTCTTTCATGGAGAAATTTTGAGAAAGCCAAATTTTGATGAAGACATTTGTCCAATGTCATTTCCTATGAGCAATATGTCATCTACATATAGCACAAGGAAAGTTATTGCACTCGACCCTTTTATAAACACATGGCTCATTCTCATTCTCGATGAAACCAAACGATTTGATTGCATCGAATCGGATGTTCCAGCTCCTGGAGGCTTGTTTTAGTCCATAAATGGACCTTTTTAGCTTGCATACTTTATGAGGATCTACCTTTGATTCAAAACCATGAGGTTGTATCATATAGATATCTTCCTCAATGTACCCATTAAGAAATGCAGTTTTGACATCCATTTGCCAAATTTCATAATCATAGTATGCTGCTATAGCCAATAAGATTCTGATGGACTTCAGCATGGCTACTGGTGAAAAGGTTTCCTCATAGTCTATACCTTGTATTTGACGATAACCTTTAGCCACCAACCTTGCTTTATAGGTCTCTACCTTTCCATCTAAGCCTATCTTCCTCTTAAAGATCCACTTGCATCCGATAGGTATAATACCTTCAGGTGGATCCACTAGAGTCCAGACTTGGTTGGTTCTCATAGAGTCCATCTCTAAATCCATGGCTTCAAGCCATTTCTTAGAGTCAACATCTGATATTGCCTCTTCGTAACTAGTAGGATCATCTTTATGATCTGTATCACCCAATAAAAATATATCGTTCATCTGATGAAGTAAACCATATCTTTCCGTGGGTGAATTACCCTACTAGATCTACTTGAGTGTTCCTTGCGTTTGTACTTGAACAGTGCTCTTCATTGATTTATTCTCATTAGAATTCTCAATAAATTCTAATTTTCTTCCTTGTCCACCTTCTTGAATAAACTCTTTTTCAAGAAATATGGCATTTCTACTGACCAATACCCTTTGGTCAGATTGATAGAAGTAATAACCCAAAGTTTCCTTTGGGTATCCAATGAACCTCCCACTATCCGCTTTAGCTTCAAGCTTCTCACTTTTGAGTCTCTTGATAAAAGCAGGACATCCCCAAATCCTAAGATGATTTAGGCTTGGTTGTTTACCATGCCATATCTCATATGGTATTTTAGGTACAGACTTGGAAGGTACTCTGTTTAGTACATATGCTGCAGTAAAGAGAGCATATCCCCAAAGAGAAATTGGTAAGTCTGTATAACTCACCATTGATCGCACCATGTCTAACAATGTGCGATTTCTCCTTTCAGATACTCCATTAAGCTCTGGTGTACCTGGAGGTGTCCATTGTGAAATAATACCATTTTCTTTAAGGTAAGACTGGAATTCTCCACTGAGATATTCACCACCTCGATCTGATCGTAGGGTTTTAATAACTTTTCCAGTCTGTTTCTCTACTTCATTTCGGTATTCTTTGAACTTTTCAAAGGCTTCAGATTTAAACTTCATTAAGTACACTGAACTATACCTTGAGTGATCGTTGATAAAAGTTATGAAGTAGTAATATCCACCCATTGCCATTTTATTAAATGGACCACATACATCAGTATGTATGAGTTCAAGTAAATCAGTGGCCCTTGTACTTCGTCCAACGAAGGGTGCCCTGGTCATTTTTCCTTGAAGACAGGATTCACAAGTTGGATAAGGTTCTAAACCAAATGGACTTATCAGTCCATCTTTGGCCAATTTTGTGACTCTATCTTCTCCAATATGACCTAGCCTTAAATGCCACTTATACTTGGGGCTTATTTCTTCTCTTTCACGTTTATGTGTTATGGTATTTACATTCACAACATGCTCATTATTTTCCTTCATGTTTAGTACATATAGATCATTATCTAAAGTACCATGTGCAACATATTTATCCTCATGATAAATTTTACAAATTTTATTTCTGAAATAAAATTCATAGTTGTCTTTGCATAAACATGAAATTGAAAGTATGTTCCTTACAGCAGAAGGAACAAATAAACAATCATTCAAACTTATTACATGCCCAGGATGGCATTTTTAAGAAAAATGTCCCTATAGAGGCAAAGAACCATAGCTCCATTTACCACTCTAAGAGACACTTCTCCTTGTTTAAGTTTTTACTTTTTCGTGATCCTGCATTGACATACAAATATGTGTGGTTGCAGCAGAATCTAAAATCCAAGAAGTAGAATGAATGATTGAAATATTAGTTTCAATAATGAGCATACCTTCAGAAGGATTCTCTTTAGGCTTGACTTTCAAGCTGCCGAGGTAAGCTTTGCAGTTCCTCTTCCAATGCCCATCCTTACCACAATGGAAACATTTTCCCTTGTCATTGGGCTTATTAGCCTTCCCCTTCTTAATCCCACCTTTAGCCTTGGGTTGAAACTTTTTCTTTTTACCCTTTTTAGCTGAGGGCCCTTCTATAGCCATAACATCTTTTGGTTTCTTTATGCAAGTTTCAAGAAGATACATCTTTAGCAGCTCAAGAATACTGCACTCCATTTTATTCATGTTAAAATTCATGATAAATTGAGAGAATGAGTCTGGCAAGGACTGTAGGATAAGGTCAATGGCTAATTCTCCATCCATTGGGAAATTAAGAGCTTCAAGTTGCTCAATGTAGTCAATCATTTTGAGTACATGCTCATTGACCGACCCTTCAGTCATTCTCATTCTGAATAGTTTCTTAGATATCTCATATCTAACTGTTCTGCTTTGTTCACCATACAACTCTTGTAGATGAAGTATCATGGAACTTGCATTAGGCATATTTTCATGTTGCCTTTGTAGTTCATTAGACATTGATGCCAATATATAGCTTTTAGCACTTAGGTCATCATCTTGCCACTTCTTATAAGTGACACGTTCTGCCTCACTTGCACCCTCAGGAATTATATTCGCCTGTGTATCAAGAACATAGCTAATTTTCTCATAATTAAGAACAATTTTAAATTTCGAACCAATCAACGTAATTGGGTCCCGTCAAACGGTAGTTATCCAGAATTCGTGCCAACGGATTATTCATTATTAAATATTACTGCAGAAAATATAAATTAAATTATTAGCATTTTATTTATTATAATCTATTTGATTTAGGTCTTTAAACCAAATAGCACCTCCCACTATTTTATCATTTCATTACACTCCCATATGCAAGAAACAGAAACTCTCATTGGTAAAAGTTTCTAGTAGGAATCGGATTCTCATTAACTTAAGTTTACCTCACCTAACAGTTCTTGGCTTACTTATTATAATGAGTAGGTAACTCTTACCAAATGCATCTCATGCATGTACCGATTATTTTTCGGCCTCTAAATCATTAATACCTCACCTAACAGTTCTTAGTATAAATGATTTAGTTAAGTTTACCCTAATACCCTTGCATAATTCAAAACATCTTACTAACCTCACCTGACAGTTCTTGGTAGCTTAATGCATGAATTATGCATCATCATATGATATATGGTTTGTTTTCAACATTTTAATGAATGAGTAGCCCATGTATCCATGACAACTAGCCCAAGCATAAAATATTTTAAACATTCCATTGATATTAGTAGGCCATGATAGATATTCTTAATATCCATCATTACAACTTAACAATAATTATGATTATTTTAATAGGGAGTATTTGGTCATTATTAAGGTCTCACTTTTTACCATGTTATTCCATTTTAATAATCAAATATGTCTAAGCACCCTAATATACATCTCATGCATATTATAGACAAACTAATCAAGGATGATCATGGAATTTTTCTAATAAAACCAATTTGAGCCAAAATTGGTTTTAAGGTCCACCTAGGTATCAAGCAAGCAATAATGATTATGAGACATCTTATGCCTCAAATTATTACAATTATTAATTTCTATTTGAAAGGCCAAAACATCATTGAAAGTGCTGCAATGATCCATAAAGTCTTCTCGCTCCAAGGCATCATAATTCCGTCGTCCCTCCTTTGTACAATCATCTTGTATAAATTACATATTTTGAAGAATCGGGGTACAAATTTAGGGGTAATAGGATACAATCAGATCTTAATAGAGGGAGGGACATGCAAGTCCCTATTTAAAAATATTACAACCATTTAAGCCTTTAAAAATCGGCCAAATCAACAAATAAATCAATAGCTCACACAATCATGCATATATTCAACCATCACATGACATAAATATATCATAAACTATCTAGGTCTTTCCATGATCATCCTTCATGCTATTATAAATGGAAATAACATAAATCATGCTTTAAAAATTCAAGATTGAATGAAGATGGCTCTGATACCACTTGAAGGACAACATTTGTCCATGAGGTCTCTAAAAACGCAACTTTTGCGCAGTAAAATTAAAACGGATGGCGGAAGCTCTAGAGACCTCGGATCGACTTCTTTCATTATCGAAATTCAAGAGGTAAGATTGAAGTTTAATTACCTCACTTGTAGTTTCAAAACGACTTCGTGAGGTAGGAGAATTGACAGAAAACAGCAAGCTACGAACACTGCCCAGAAAATAGAGCACTGCACGAACAGCTTCTGTTTTGCCACGATTTGAGATCCTTAAAGCACCCCAATTGTGATGCCTCTAATCAGTCCACACTTAGAAATGTTCTAGGAGTTCATAGGATTTGGAATCACTCAATTTCGTTTGGTAATGAGAGATAATGAAGAAACATGAATGCTAGTTCATGATGATTCATCCCACCAAAAATAAAGCCACCACTATCTTATCAATAATGGCATTAAACATTATCATTTTTAGACCTAACCCACTTAGCCATTATTTATTGAATGTGATCTTATCACTTCAATAATTTATTCAATCAAATCATTATGAATAAATAAATAGCTAAATTAATTAATTTTATCTTTAATTAATTAAACCAATTTTGATCAAATCAAATGGTTAATTGTGGGCTTCTTTTGTGACATGTTCTTATGCTTTCTCCTAATCTATATTAGGTCCAATAAAAGCCCAAAATTCTAAACCCAAAAATTGGTCTAGAAGTCCATAATCATATATGAACCGGAACATGTCCAAAATGGTCATTTTACATGCTCGATATTCTACATAATGTTTAATTGAGGATTTATGAAATTTATGTTGTTCCTTAAACTATTTATGGAACATCTAAATTTCTATCTTAAATCATATTTAAGATATATAAATATTTATATACATTCATTCTTAATGAATTATAATATAAATACCAATTTTCCTAAAATTAGGAAATTTAATCTCTCATTTCTTTTAGTAACTCCTTTTTTCATTTCTATTATGTGTGTGACCTTTTAGGTTCTTTGTTATAAGGTAGTAGAACTATTTTAATGATAACTCTTTACTCATTAAATGATGCTAAACTCTTTAGTCATCAATTAGAACTTTTCTAATGACCTTAAGATACATTGGTAATACACTTTACTAATAATGATCTTAAGGTTTCATGTCATGAGTGACACCCAGCAAGATTTCACAACTATCCAAATAACAAGAAATGCTGGATCTATAGAACCTATTCCATTGCATTTTTATGTCTTGGTCTCTTCATCATCCATGTCCTGAGAAAAGCACGGCTTATGGTTTAGTATGTTAAGCATTTATGCTTTATCTTAAAATAAATCTAAATGAACTTGGCATGAAAATATAATTTGAACTCCTTCAAACATATTTCACCTTGGCCAAGGATTTCTCATGCCATTTCATATTATCTCACTAGGACATCCTTTTTGTATATTATAAAGTGATGAATTCCATGTTGGCCATACACTCATCTCCATACATAGCCAACCATGACAATTTATTGCTAGATCTCTTCCTTGATTAGAATCAATCTTTATGCTTTCACATATCAAAGATGTCTATGTACAAGATATCTCATGATGCCTCAGTCTAAAGACCATTACTAAATATAGTGTCTATCACAATGTATAATAAGCCATTAACATTCAAAACCATATGGCTTATTATATTTGGTCAAGTTCAGTAAACTCGTTCTCGCAACAAGTACCTATGTGTTTGACTTGACATCTCATGTCAATGATATGAAACTCACCATCCATTTTAGTATCACATACCATAAGGAGTCATAACACATACTAGTGTTGATAGGAATTTATAATGTCCAATCATAAATCCTCCACTAGGAACTATTTTAGAAGTATAGTACAAAAGATACACGTTTCATATTCTCGACAAACTCGAGAGTGTGTTCTTCAACTATTTTACTTCTTGGACTATATTCATTAAATTAATATATGAATATTAATGACTTTGCCATTTTATAAATATCAAAATATTATTCAAATACAATAATATCCTAAAAGCAAACACCATTCAATTGGCCTTTAGGGTATATTACTAACAGATGCCCAGTTAAATTGGTGATAAGTTTGGATTAGGCGATTGTTTGAGTCTATTACATTAGGAGAATAATTGCTTTCTGCGGGATTCCGATTAAGTAGACTAAGTTCTTGGATTGAGTAATTTATATTTTTGCCCATGATCAAAATTGCAATTGGATGGAATTAATACCCTTGGATTGGAAGTTTGGTAAGATTGATCTTTTCTTTGTTTAATTTTAAATCTTGTTTTATTTTATTTTATTTTGTTTTATCAATTTCTTGTTACAAAGAACAAACCCAAAACCCAGGAAAACGGCTAACCGGCAATCAACAAACGGCTGACCGTTAGTGAGCAGAAAGGAGAACTGACAAACGGCTTACCGGTTTCACTTAACCGGATAGCCGAAATCTTTCCAGATCCGAGAGTTCCCGCAACCGGTCTTCCGGTTTTTTCTATCCGGATTGCCGGATATGTCCAGAATCATTGCCACTCGTAACCGGCCTTCCGTTTCCATTTTCCGGCTCTCCGGATAACGTCAGAAAGGAAAAGAACAAGTTTCGGTTTACCGGTTTTTCCCTTATTCGGCAAACCGAAACCTTTCCAGAACCATCACAAATCAAATTCAGTCTTCCGGATTTTCCCTCATCCGGTCATCCGTTTCCTTCCAGAATCAAGCCAATCAGCATCCGGTCTTCCGGATTCCTCTTCCGGTTGTCCGAATCAAGTCAGGAAGCTTGCGAACAGCAAACGGTCATCCGGTTTCCCTTATCCGGTTAGCCGGTTATTTTCCAGAAAATCAAACAAGACAAACGGCTTGCCGTTTACAATAAACGGTTAACCGTTTTTGGGCAGAGGCTTACAAAATCCGATTTTTTTCTTGGAAAATTAATTTTTAAACTTTGAGAAAATTAAAATACATAGTTCTCTTGGGATTCGACCTGGTTTCCCTATTTTTACAAATTTATTTAGGTGAATCAGTATTTGTTTTTGAGGAGCTTCGACAACTCCCGTCAATCTACATCAACATACTCCATGGGCTTAATATTCCTTATTAATACCAATTAAATCATGAGGGGGGTTTTCACACCTCATAAGCCACGCTCAAATAAATATGGTGCTAAGGGCTTATTGTGCCAAATAATAATAATCTTGTACAAGGGTGCCGGTTTAACCAGGGCAGTATCTAGACAAGATTATTACTATTTGTCGACGAAAAGTCAAAACATCCACAAATATTATAGGGGAAGAGAAAGTAAATTTACCAAATTAAGCCCATGGAACATGTTGAGACTTCACCTTCAACCCAAGCTTGAAAGAAAATTAGCTACTCATTTTTTAACTAGGGGTAAAATGAAAATTTATTAAAATACATAGAAAATACAAGATGGAGAAGGAATTATAAAAAACTAAGCTAAAAAATAGATTCAGGGGTATCAAATTAGGGGCGGAGCCCCCTTTTTATAGATACATTGAGTGAATCATAGCCATCAGATTAAAAACAGTTCGGAATCTCAGGATTGCGCCACGTCATCAGTCAACAATACGGGTTGCACAGTAACACGGTTTGAAGAGTAACGCGATTTGAATAGTAAATAATCTCATGTATGTGCATGTACCGTACGCATGATTTTTGGTCCACTGAAATGCTGCCATGTCATCCATCAATAGTACATAAGAATTTTAGTCCAATAGGATCGTGACACATCATCGGTCAATGGCACATCATCAGTCAACGCCACATAAGCAACCAAATGCCACATCTTTCTCCAATCAAGTGCTGCCACGTCATCGGTCGATGCCACATGATCGGTCAATGCCACGTCATCAGACCATATGTGTAAACAGTATCGTGAACAGTGCCGTACGTATAAACTGTACCCTATATATGAACAGTGACATTTTTCCTTTTATGCTCCTCCTAAGGTTTTTGACCGCCCTGAGTTCAAAAGTGATGTCCGTTTTGCTGTCTGATCACTCGTTCATTGTGAAACAATCATGATGCCCCTAAAATACATAAAATACTTAATTATAACAAAACACACATAATTAAATAACAAGAGAAATAAATACATAAAAATAGTGATGTTAGTGAGACTTAAAATATAAAATGACGATTTTATCCTTTATAAATATACACTTTCTAACACTCAACACCTTTCTCAGTGGATCTTCTTTAGGATATAGGCTAGGTGATTCATTGTCAGGTTAGCCATTCTTTATTTCTTAACTTTGATTTTATCTCTTATGTGTTTGCTAGTTGCTTTATACCTGTGCAAGAGGATTTATAAGATGTCATTGTGTCTTTTACTAAAGCCATGATCGACCTTAGATTATGGGGATTTTATTATTATACAGTTAGCTTTAGAGATTTTTGTTGGCTATGCCTAATCACGGGGAGCGATTGATGTATTTAATTTAGCATTGTTAGACTATAGTTAGAGGATGTAGGTTTTATTAGCAGTTCGTTGACTTGAACTATAAGTACACTTGGAGACAGCATGATAGAGTGGTCAATAATGCCCAATGATCCCATTTTTCTCTATTTTTTAGGTTACACAATTGAATTGTATTGCTTCAAACTTTCTCCTTTGATTTTGTCTTATGACAGGGGTGCGAGTAGAAGGCTTTCTATGTTTAAGTTTTTACACGCTTATCTTAAGCATCTTGGCTTTTTTAATGTTGTGTGGTAGTCTTGGGCTGCTCTGGTGTTTGGTTTTAAGATGAGAGCTTTTCAATAAATGTTTGTTCGAATGAAGCTTTATTTGAAAGCTTGGAATAGGGATTTATTTGGCAATGTCCTTCACCAAGTTAGGGAGGCGAAGAAGGATGTCTCTCAGAAGGAGATGCAGTGTGATCTTTTTGGATCGGCTGAGGATAGAGCTGCTTTTCTGAGGCTAGGCCTAACTACAGCACGTTTTGTTTTGTAAGGAGATTTTCTTGTGCCAGTAGTCCAATGATCGTTGGGTCCAGAGAAGGGATGCTAATATCTATTTTTTATGTAATGTGATTATTTGAAAGAAGTGCCAGCTGTTTCATGTCCATCGAATTCAGGAAGCTTCTTCTAAATGGCTCAGAGCCATCTGTCATTGCTACTTCTACAGTTGATCTTTTTTCGAGGTTATTGGTGGGTGGTGCTAGTCAATTTCATTAGTAAGACTTTGATTTTATCCTGTCTTTGGTGACTGTAAAAGATGATGTGGATTTATGTAAAGAGCCATATATGGAGGAGGTTAGATGGGTAGTTTTGATATTGATCCTAATAATGCTTCCGGTCCGAATGGGTTCTGTAGTAGATTTTACCAATCATGTTAAGAGATTATTTGCAGTGATTTATTAGATGTTGCTCTTGATTACTTTAGAGGTTTGGCCATGCCCAAAGGTTTTTAGAGTACGTTGTTAGTTCTTCTTCCGAAAAAGACCTCTCTAGTGTCTTGGGAAAATTTTCGATTGATCAATCTTCATAATGTGAGCAATAAGGTTTTGACCAAGTTGCTTTTATTGAGATCGGTATCTCTATGCCTCGTCTTATTTCTCCTTCTTAGAGTAATTTTGTCCTTGGCAAAGTTACCCATCATAATGTGTTTTTGGTTTAGCAGTTGGTTCATGATCTTAACCACCGCACTCAGGGGAACAGTGTGGTGTTAAAGCTTGACATGGTCAACTATTATGACCGAATGTCTTGATCTTTTATCATTCAAATGTTGCAGTGCTTTGGTTTTCCAAGCAGTGGATTTCTTTGATTCAGTGAGCTATTTTTGGCCCCTTAGTTCTCGGTTTTGGTGAATGGAATCAGCCTTTTTTGTTCCAGTCTTAAGAAGGTCCCAACAGGGCGATCCTTTCTCCTAATGTTTGTTTTTTATTACTGTTAAGATTCTATTTTGAGGCTTGGATCATTTGTACTCTTAGTATCTCTCCGTAAGGTATTGTTCCACTACGCCTATTTCTGTCTCCCATTTAATTTTTGTAGATGATATTGTTATTTTCATAAATGGAAGTCGGTTGATCCTTTAGCTGCTTATCGACCTTTTGCATCATTATAAGGCAGTTTTCAGTGCAATTAACTAGTCAAGCCTAGAGCAATTTCTACATTGGGAGTTTGGCTTCTACTTGGCGCTAGGATATTGTCCATTATGTTACTAGTTTTCAGTGGAATCATGACACGACCTGTCTCGACCTATATGTCTCCGAAGCGAATCATGCAAACTAACATGATGAGTGGGCTTTGGTTTTTTTTTTTTTATTTAATGCAATTTTGAGAAAATGATGTCATTTTTTGTTCATTATCAATTGCGGTTTTTTAGTAACCGTCATTAAAATTTTGAAACATTTTTACTTTTAATAACAATTCTTATCAAAAGAAATCCTATTTTTTAATAATATATATAATGACTGTTATACTTAATAACAATCATTATTATTTTTTACTTTTAATGATAGCTTTAATAAAGAACCGTCATTAAAAGTAAGGCCATATTTTAGTTTAGTTTGACATTTAATGACTGTTTTATAATAGAAACATCATTGTAAATACTACATTTTTAATAATTATTTTTATACAAAGCCATCATTAAAAGTAAGGCCACATTTTAGCTTGACATTTAATGACCATTATCTAATAAAACCATCATTGTAATGTTAGATATTATGACTGTTCATGTAATAATGGTCATCAAATACTTTTAATGACGGTTATTAAGAAAATCTGTCGTAACATATGGGTCATTATTTGGCATTTTTGTTAAATATTCTTCCAGCCTTTATTAGGTTATGAAGATTGATGAACTATATCATAATTCTCATAATATAGAGCAAGGCCACACTTTCTCATCTCATCCATCATCTTATAAGCATCACGTAACCTCATTGACTAACAGTAAACCACCACAATAGCACTACAAGTAGGTGCCTCTGGTTCAAAACCAATCTTTTTAGACTGTTCAAGAAAATCAAGAGCGTCAATTAACCTCTTCACAAAATTGAACCCATAAATCAAAGTACAAAAAGTATAAGAACTAGGCTTGTAATTCTTCGCGACCATTACACAAAATTACTCAACTACTTCATCATACTTCATAGTCTTACAATATGCACCAATTATGATCCCATAACTCATCCTACATTTCTCTATAAACCTCATTCATTGTCTACAATTCTTCTGTTGTCCCCTACGGTTCTAACAAAATCTTCTCTTTTCATTTTACTAAGCACCTCTTTTGCCTTCTCGACATGTTTTAACTTACTCAAAGTATCAATCTAAGGCATCTGTTGCTTTATTTTAACTCTTTTAGAGTTGCATATATCCACAAACACAAACCAAATACCCAGGCGTTTTGTACAGAAGAAAATTCAAAAAGATAAAAAAAAAATTATTTTTTTAAAAAATAACAAAAGTCGAAAGAATATCATAAACTTAAGAATTAACGCCTTATTTATATGGCCACTAATGCAGGGACAGAATTCTTAGGTACCACATCAGAATTGAAAATTAACCATTGGATTTATTTTAAATGAATCCAATGGTTTAGATAAAACATTAATAATAAATAACGAAGAAAGGTAACCTTTGTAGCTGATTACTAGCCCATCTTTCTTTCAAAATTACTTAAATCCCTAATTTTCCGATCATTGAGATTCACTCTCGAACTATTCTTGTTATTTCTCCCCAAAAAATCTTTAATTTTCCAATAACATTGTTTAATAAACTCCTCTTTTCTTTTGCGCTCCACAACGACAACACAGAGCACAAACACACACACACCACACACTGCTGCCACTGTCAATTCGTTCAAGTGCACCAATGTTGCAGCTTCTAGCCATTCCTTAAGCTGATTTGCTTGCTCGTTCCAGGCTTCTAGCTGCTGTCGTCTTGAGCTATTCACTTCCGATCTAGCTACAGTCATTGCTACCTCCTTCTTCGTTTGGCATCGTTAGCTGCACAAGGTAAGGATGTAAGAAAACAAGAGATTGAAAGGATTCTATTGAGAATAGATAGAGGAGCATTTAGTGATGTTGATGCCAAAATGTAGTTGTGTCAGTGTGTGGGCTACTAATCAAATCCAAGCGCCAGCATTTGAATTTATTTATATGGAGAGAGAGTTTTTTCCCTTACCTAGCAGCCTAAATAGGAAATGGCGACCACAAATCCAACCCTGGGTAGCACCTGCAAACATAGAAATGGTCAAGGCATCGAAAGTTTTTCCAGTATTAATCCTCTGTCACTCAAGTCGATATCACAAGTTTTTCCAGTGTTAATCCTCTGTCACTCAAGTCGATATCACAGGTTTTCATAGGAAAAACAAGGTATATGATTTTTGTGTAAAAAATGAACCAAAAAAAAATGCAAGAACAAACCCTTCCTTTAAGCAAGAAAAGACAAAAATAAGAAATGATAGAGATGGATTAGGAAGAAGGTTTTTTCAAAGTTCAACCGATGACATAATGTTCAGAATGAGGTAGGACAGAGTTTTTTCAAAAGTTCCTTACCATTGGCACCCTTGAGAGTTTATAAGGATCAAACCACTTGCCTATGGATTATAATTTCGTGGGCTTTGAGGATAGAGTTCCACTCTCCCTCCCTCCCTTGGATTATGGAATTATGAGTTTTAAAGATAGAGTTCAATTCCTAAATTTTGGAGAAGATGGGGGAGTGATTTTAACTGAGTCTGCTTTGTGTCCAATAGTTGTTCTAAAAGTATATATCGATTGGTTATGGGACATTAACATGAATACAATGTAAACATACAATAGGATACGTGAAACATGCGACAAGATATGTTGTACATGAAAAAAGAACGTCAAATATGAAACTGGGGAAGAAAATGATATTTTGGGAGTTTTCAAAGTAATAAAACTTACATAAGTGACAATATATATGAAAATTTTAATGTCAGATATGAACATCATAAATAAAATAAGAAATAATATTTTGTCCTTTATTATATAAAGTTTCTGTTTTTTTCTTGATTTTGATAAAATCATATTTGTCTTTCATTTTTATTTATTTATCTTTTTTGGTGCTATTAATACTATTTTTTCAAAGATTGTTAATTATTATATCATTCTATTTTAACATTTAAAATTTAAATATTAAAACAAATAGAGCAACGGTTAAAAAAAAATTGTATATAGAAATATTTTATATACATGTATATAAATGTGTAAATAAATTTTATTTAAAATTATGTATAATTCAATCATTTTACATTTTTACTGCAGTCCAATAGTAAAATTAACCAAAGATATACGACTGCTTTTAAACTCACAGAACTTTTAAAAATAAATTTTATTAAATGTTTAACTAATTCTCTTCACAGCTAATTATTTTTACAATACAGCTAACAATAATTTTTTAAAAGTGAAAACATTATCAAATTGGCCCTAAAACAACGAAATGATTGAAACTAAAATAATTTTTAAACTTTATATAAGTCAAAAAACAAACAGCCATTTGAGTCCATGAAAAATTTATTTCCATCAAGATAAGTTTTCAACCTTATTATCGGATAAAACTATGTTACCCCATTGCATCACTGAAATTGTATGGATAAATGTTTAAATTATTTAATGTATTTAAAATCTGAGATAATAATAAAAAAAAATTACTACTCTAAATTCATATCTCATGCTAACTAAAGATTAATGCTTATTATCCTTTTATTACTTCACATATGCCAATATAGCAAACGACTACAACAATTATTGACTTCTAACATTTTTCTACTGATAACTATGAAAAATTAGCACTCTGTTATTTTTAACTATGAAAAAGTAATATTTCATGGCGTTTCTGATAATTGACTCGTAAAATTTCAATATTGCCCTTATTTGATTTTCCCACATTTGTTGGCAGTTTGTGGACGTCATGTAATTATTTGTAGGGAAAGTGGGAACGGGACACAACTCCAATTCAAAATATTGTAATTATTTATGATGTATTTTATAATTTTTACATTTTGTTTTAATGAAATTGAGCTTCAAAATATGAACTTTCAATGTATAAAAATTTTTAAATTCATGTAATAAATTGACCAAATAAATATATTTATTTTAAATAATATATATTGCATAATTTCTTTTATAGAATTGGTGATCCAAGCCGGACCTGAACTTATCAAGTGGAGTCCCCTAGCTGGGTATTACTCAGCCACCATTTTCCGAATCCGATCCGAGTCTGGACGCGAGGGGTATTTTTGACATCCCGAACAACTCCAATTCCAAGCTCATGCGATGAAGCACTATGGACCTCTCTACTCAAAATAAATGCTAATGTTTTACGAAGGCCAAATAACTCAAGAAGCCAGCAATATGAAAGTGACCTGACATGAAAAATTTTATTTAGTAATGTGTTTGAAATAGTAGCGAAAGCCACTTTCAGAATCCAGCTGCTACTATAAAAGAGAGTGAAGGTACGATCCGGATGAGAGCTTCTAATAAAGAGAAATCAAAATATTAATTCAATTCAAAGATGGATCTGTTAATTAGCTGCATATTCTGGCTTGTATTCACATTGGTTTGGGTGATGGCTTTAAGTTTCATTTCCAGAGGACGACGTAAACGGCTTCCACCAGGACCGAGGCCTTATCCGGTGATCGGAAACCTCCTGGAACTAGGTGGTAAACCTCACGAGTCACTGGCCAAGCTTGCCAAGATTTATGGCCCCATAATGAGTCTAAGACTTGGCCAGGTGACCGCAATAGTGGTTTCTTCTCCAAGCATGGCTAAAGCCATCCTTCAAAATCATGATTTATCATTCTGTGATCGGAAGGTCCCTGACGCAATCATGTCAAAGACCTACCGGCGCCACGAATTCAGTTTGGTCTGGATACCAGTCTCCGCTCTGTGGAAAAACCTTCGAAAAATATGCAACACGCATATTTTCACTAACCAGAAACTCGATGCCAATCAAGACCGCCGGCGCAACAAAATCAAAGACCTTCTTGCTTATGTTGAAGAAAATTGCCGTGCGGGTAAAGCAATCGATGTTGGCCAAGCTGCTTTCAATACTTCACTTAACTTGTTATCCAACACAATTTTTTCGATTGATTTGGTTAATCCCAAAGAGAGAGAGTTTAAGAATATAGTTTGTCGTATCATGGAAGAAGCAGGAAATCCTAACTTGTCGGACCATTTTCCTCTACTAAAAATGCTTGACCTGCAGGGGATAAGGCGTCGCACCACACTTTATGCTGGCAAGATGCTCGAGGTGCTTGATCGCTTGGTTGATCAACGATTGAAGCAAAGACAAGAACATGGTTGCCGTACTATTACGGAATATAAAGATGTATTAGATACTCTCCTCAATATTATCCAAGATAAAAGTGTGGAGATCGACACAACAAATATCAAGCACTTGTTTGCGGTAATTTTTCTTTTTCTTTTTCTTTATTTCTAGTACAAATTAAAAGTTAATTAATAGAGTTCATATAATAGGATTTGTTTATTGCGGGGAATGACACAATTTCAATTACGGTGGAATGGGCAATGGCAGAGCTACTCCACAACCCTGAGGCTTTATTGAAAGCAAAATTGGAGCTAGAACAAACAGTTGGCAAAGGCAACCTAATTGAGGAATCTGACATCACCCGGTTAGCTTATCTACAAGCAGTTATTAAAGAAACTTTCAGGTTGCACCCAGCAGCTCCCTTATTACTCCCCCGTAAAGCCTCAAAAGATGTCAATATTGTAGGCTTCACAGTACCAAAAGGTGCACAAATTTTTGTCAATATATGGGCTATTGGCAGAGATGAAAGCACGTGGGACAACCCTCGCTCTTTTATGCCCGAAAGGTTCTTGGGGTCAAATGTTGATTTCAAAGGCCAGAATTTTGAGTTGATCCCATTTGGAGCTGGGCGGCGTATTTGTCCTGGTTTACCATTGGCTATCAGAATGTTACATCTAATGCTAGGTTCACTTATTAACTCTTTTGATTGGAAGCTTGAAGACGAGAACATGGACATGGAAGAGAAATTTGGCCTCACCATACAGAAGGCTCAACCTCTTCATGTTGTACCTGTTGCCATTTAGTCCCATACTATAGTTTGTAGCCAATATATAAAGCATTTTGTCACACACACACACATACATGCATACACGCACATTCATCATTGTTGTTTATCTGCTTTTCTTATAATTTATTAGCATCTATCTAATTATTCAGCTTAATTAATCACTTTTGAGTGGATTATATTGTAAGCAAAAATAAGTAAAACTTTGAATATAAGAAAGGATCCTTGTATATGTCTTTTAATAAATCTTGCATGAACAACTAGCTTTGCTCGATGTTTTTGTCTTTCTTGGGTAAAAGTTTGCAAGAATGGCATCTTGAGTACGCATTGTCTATGGGGCGAAAGGCACAATAAACTTGCAGAAAATATCGGTCCAAGTCATCAAGCTAATCTGGCAGTTGCATGATTTGGTCCGCACCAACGACATCGATGAATAATAAATTGATAGCATCGGAAGCAAACATATATGGCAGAAATGTAATTGTCAAAATGTTATTGGTTAGATGAAATTAGCAAATGAAGTTGCGTACGGATAGAGGAATTGTTTACCACAAAAGCCTAAAAGAAATAGTCTAATAATAGTATTGTATTGTCTGACTAGAAATTTCTCAAAAGTATAAAAGTCTTAAAGCAAGAGCACAATAGTTTAAAGTATGAGTCTAATAATAGTATTATCTGGAACATTAAGGGATTCCAACCTGATACTTTGGCCCTGACATGATGTTAGTATTCAATCATAATACTAACAATTCTTAACATGCACAAAACATGAAGTTGTTCAATCTAGTTAAAAGTATGTAAGAGTATTTGTGAGATTGTGTAATATTGTTTTATGAGTGAGAAATTTTGTGTATGTAATTGGGATGATCTAAGAAAACAATATTGAGAGAATATAGTAGTAATAATTTTTCACATGATGAATATATCTAGTCATTCTTGACGGCTGTATTTTTTCTCTGATGGAGAAGTTTTTCATGTAAAATTTATTTTGTATGACTATGACTATTCTTCACCTTTATTTTGTTTATATACTTGTTTGACATATTTTGCAGAGAATTTAGTTGGGAAATGAAAACTTTCCAACATTATTTCTTGAAAATTTATAAATATGTAATTGACATATTAGCATTATTCCTTTCAGACTCTGAGTAAGATATTTTTGTGCATGAAATTGGAATTTGATCTAAGATAAATATTCTGAAAGAATGTGACTTGATTAAGATAAATTTTCGCACATTACGTTTTATCTAGTTGTTCTTGATGATCGTATTTTTTCTTTGATAGAGAAGTTTTCTAGGTAAATTTATTTTGTTTGAATAGTGTTATTCTCCACCTTTATTTTATTTATATAATTATGTGAAGGATTTCTTTATGATATTATATGTATTTTTACAGTATTGATGGTGGGACTGTTGTGGACTCCTGAATTTAAGTGTTTCCATCATGCCATTCATTTAATGTAATTTAATATATGAAAAAAAATAATTAATTGATTAAAAGTTTAATTTATTTAAAGAAAATTATTGATGCACAACCATTATTTTGTCATATGTACACCTAACCACCTCAAAATTTTGATAGGTTCTTTGCACTTCTTTTGCTTTTAAGGTTGTATCAATAAACTATTTTGACACCAAAAAAATAATCATTTTACCCTGAAATGAATTGAAGATTATTTAATTCTACAAAATTTAGGAAAATAAAAAATTATAATTACAAGAATACCCCTAAATTTAATAAAATAAATAAATCTCAAATCCAATATGTTAATTTTCTATCATTATAATTTCATTTAAAACTATCATGTTAATTTCTTAATTCTAATTTCATTTAATTTGCATAGGGAAGTTTCTTATTATTTATTACATGGAAGTTTACAATAATTATAGGGAGCTTTTCTCTCTACGTTAATTTTTGTAAGCTTCCTATACTTAATTAAATTACAAAAATTAAATGAATTATAATTACAAACAAATTATAATTATAAGATGTTAATTTTTTTTATAATTATAATTTCCTTTAAAAATTATCAGCTTAGATTTTGAGATTTATTTTTTTTTATTGAATTTGGGGTATTCTTGTAATTATGATGCAGCAAAAGTTTAATGTTTAGAATATTTTGTTGATTCTAGAGAATACCAGAATAAAATAATAAACTCAATTCACGTTGATTCAAAAGAATACCACGAATTTAGAGGCTTAAGACTCATTGATTCTGTAGAATATCGAAAATTAGCTAAACACAAATACTTACACAGAGATTTGAAAATCTAAAAATATTATTGAGCTCGAATCTCGAGTTTATTTCAAGAAATAATCAATAACAAGCAATCAAGGCCTGTTTGTAGAAGCTACAAAAGACACGTATTTATACTAATTATAATTTATCTTAATTTGATTAGAAAAACCTATTTTAATAAGACTTATGCCTAATTAATGAAACTCTAAATAGGAAACCTAATTAAAATAGAATACAAAATAATTAAATCATTTCTAAATATTATAAATTTCAATCTAATTAGTGTTTTTTTCAATTTCTTGCTCTGAATCATTCCTGCCAGGATGGAGAAAATTCATCCTCGAATGTTGCATGCTATAGTCTCCAAGAACATTATTATGTGTATAAGGATTAATTTTCAAACCAGAGCTTTGATGTAGACAACAAACTTTAAATTTTTAATTTTTGTAATGATGTCCATCCAATCAATCAATGGCGTAAAATAAATTCTTCTATAAAAAATTTCTTTAATAATACCTTGTCGTATTGTTTGCGTCAAACTTCAACATAGTTGAGGAAAAATGATTTTTTCTCATAATCTACTAATTGTTGAGAAATATCATAATTTTTTTGTCATCTTTTGGCAAATCCAGAGAACAAAAAGAAATTGTATCAACAACTACCTCTTTTTGCTCCACAAGATCGAAAGATGTATGAACAATTACCTCTTATTGTTCTATAATATCAAAATAGTCATTGAATTTCTGTAGATGATCTAAATCAATGTTTGTGTGTGGAGAATTTGTTGTAGACATGAATGACCAATTAATGCTCTTCTTGGAAGGAATAATATTATCAAGTGAAACAAGTTCACGGTCTTCCTCATTTTCCTCATAGCATGCATCATCACGAACAATTTTGTCAAATCCATATATGTGCTTTGCGTGGAAAGATTTTCTATTTCGAAGTTTCTCTAAATTCGGAACAATTGAATGCAAAATCCTCAACATTCTAATTAAAACATCTTCTTTCAAGATGAAATCGTCACAGCAATGTTGTAGTTTCATGATTCAATTTTTTCTTTCTTTTATCTATTTTCTCTCTGTCTTTCTCTCACTCTCTTTTTTTCTCACTTTTTTTTGTGTGTTTGGGTGCTTTGATATCAAAGGGCAATACTAAAATAGAAGAAAGTACTAGGCCAAAAGTATAAATAAGTAAGAGATGGGGTTTTTAGTGACAGTGGTTAGAAACTTGGATAAGGATAGACGGATTTGAAAAATTTAGGTTGGTGAGTATGACAATGGTGGTGGCTTGTCCGAAAAGGTGGTGTTTTGGCCAGAACTTAGAGAGAAAAGTGACGATTTGGTGTTGGCTTTGATTCCGGCGATCGGTTCGTCAATCGACAGTGGGGAATGGTGAGAAAGGTTGATCTCATGGAGAAGAGTGGATTGATAGTGGTGGTGCTAGCTAAATCATAGCAGAAACCGGTGAACAATGGTAGCAGCTTTCGTGGTTGTTTTGGCTACTTTTTAATGATATGTGGCCCATCAACGGTAGCCTTTGATATGAGTTTGATGGTCGGTTCTTTCTGGTTCAAATGGTGGTGGATGAGATCGAATTGGTGATGGAAAATAAAAGTCAATAACCTTGGACGGTGGCCGGCATAGGGCTGACATTTTTGTTTTATTTTTTTTATAAAGCTAAACGGAAAAATCAAAAGGGAAAAAAAGGGTTGATGGTCGATGAGGTTAGACTGGTACTACTAAGTTTTTTGCTCTGATACCAAATTGATGCAGCGAAAGTTTAATGTTCAAAATATTCCTTTGATAATAAATAATACCGAAATAAAAAAAATAAACTAAATTGTTGTTAATTCAAAAGGATACCGCGAATTTAGGGGCTCAAGACTTATTGATTCCATAGAATACCGAAAATTAGTTAAACCCAAATACTCACACAGAGATTTGAAAATCTAAAAATATTATTGAGCTCGAATCTCGAGTTTATTTCAAGAAATAATCAATAACAAATAATCAAGGCCGGTTTGTAGAGGCTACAACAGACACACATTTATACTAGTTATGATTTATCCTAATTTGACTAGAAAAACCTATTTTAATAAGACTTATACCTAGATTAGGAATATAACTCAAATAAGCTATACCTAATTAATGAAATTCTATAGGAAACCTAATTAAACTAGAATACAAATTAATTAAATCATTCCTAAACATTATAAATTTCAATCTAATTAGGATTTCTTCAATTTCTTGGTTTGCATCAATTGTTATTTTTTTATTTTTTTTAAAATTTTGTAGAATAAAATAGTCGTTTAATTTATTTAGGGATAAAATAGTTATTTTTAGTGTCAAATAGTTGATTGATACAAGTTAGAAACAAAGGTGGTGAAAAGAACATGTCAAAAATTTTTGGTGTTTAGATGTACATATTTCAAAACACAAGTGGTGTGGAAATAATTTTCCTTTATTTAACTAATCTATATGCATCCACATTTTATTAGTAACATTTAATCAATTTAAAAATCCGTTACCAGCTAGCAAATATGTGACCAAATAATTGCCAATATAAGTATTATTAATCCAAAGAAAATTAACTAATTACATATAATCAATATCTAGCAATGCATTTAGAGTAATACACAAGTAAATTGCTTCAACTTCAACAACTGAGAGAGCAAATACTATGGTTTTATGACAATGATATTGACACATAATATTTTCTTTCTTAGTTGGATCGAATCCATCGTTCCTCTTCGATTGCTGGAACAGACCTCTTATTGTGCAAACCTTAAAATAGGTCTCCTATTGGTGTCTTGTATGACACATGATTAATTGCAGCCTCTAACTTTCAAAAACCAGGTTATATTTTAATTATATATGAATATATTTCAATTATATATGAATATAACATCTTTATCCAAAAGAAGATGATGCATAAGCATTATGCAATGAAGCTTACTTGCTTAATGTGTCAAGAATTCAGTTTGAAATAGAAGAACTTGAGAGATTGTATTTTATCGTATCTCTCATTATTTTTATTTTTAAAGTCAAAATCACTCTTTAATTGGTTTGTTAACAAGCTATATTATTTTAAAAATAATTAAAATTTTTTATTAATAGATATAATACATGCTATTTTTTCAATCTAACGGTACATATTTGTTACATTATTGATGGTGTAAAAAAATCATGGCATCTGTAGAGGGAACCTTATTTGACATATTGAGCAAAGAATTTGGGTGGAAAACTTCCTAATATTATTGAGACTTTTGCACAACAAAGAGTCTCACTTATACCCAAAAAAAAAAAACACTGGGGAAATTCCATGAGCTCCTTCAAAATACTCAGACTCATGTCTTTCTAGAAGGAGGTCCAACACTTTTTGCTCGAAAACATTTCAAAAATATTATATTTTTCCGGATTTTCTTATGAACCAAAGACTAATTTGAGCATCTCAGTGTTTTTGAGCAAATGACAAATAAATGGTTGGAGCCTGGAGCAAAAAAAACAAAGGAGGACAAATTTCTGATTTCTGAAAATGAAGATTTCACATTCCATCTTTAAGCATGAAAAGTGATAATCTCCCAAAGATAACCATGTATTAAGTTGAGCACCCTTTGTGGCCTAGCTCTAAATAAATCCTATCAAATTTATGCTTCAAAGTGGATTAGAAAGTAAAGTGAAAACAAACAGAGAAGCTTCAAATAGAGCCAGGAAAATTCCATTCTACTATTGATGTTTTGAACAAAGAGATTTCTATGCTACTTCGAATCTCAAAATTGTTGAATCTTTTTTTTTTTATTAAAAATTGTTGAAACTTTAATCCAGTATTTTTGGATCGTTAATCCAATATTGGGCTTATATGTGAATAATTATGTATTGTAAAATGTCATATAAGGTTAATCTCAATTAAAAGTAATCTATCAGGATTTTGATAATATGGGTTTTAATGTATCTGATAGGGTGTGGGCCTTTAATGTGTACGGGCTTAAGGTAATTTCTATTTCTATGATGGCCTAAAATATGAATACCTAAGACAGCAGGAAAAGTTGTCTATATAAGTGGTTATGATCCCCAAATCACACGTATAGTCTTATTCTTTTCGACGTCCCATCATCAAAAAGGGAGGATAGAGAAAGTTGAAGAATTCTCTAGGAGAACGTATTGATCTAGAAGGCCAACCACACAACTCCAGAGAACAATTTTAAGGATTGCAATTTAGGTACGCTTCCGATATTTAATTATTGATTCTTGGCGATATAACATAAATGTTGCTGACTTATAGGTGATGGTTTTCACCAAAGGATTTATTGTTCTAGCAAAAATTAGGAGAAAACTTTGTTCCGATGACATCATCTCGGATGGCACAAACATCTTTTAATGAAATGTAGACAAACTCACATGGTACTAAAAGCAAAAATTAAACCAAAGTTGGTTGGTGTGAGTGGTTCGGTACTCTCAGTCCTTAAGAGAGGTCAGGGGTTCAAGCCCTGCTTTTGTATGGAGCCACCACTTTAACTAGCACTTTACCCCTTACGAGCAGACCCGGTGCGAGCGGGAATTAGTCTGAGTTGTGGTACGGGCTTAAAGGTGCCTCCCACAGTTGGAGCCCACTCAGGACCACCTCGTGGTTCAAACAAAAAAAAAAGCAAAATTAGTAGTTCATAATTAATATCCTGGCCAGTTTCGACAATAACAAAGAAAGTTCAAACATCATATTTTTCAGTAAGAACTAGCCCGTTGACCAAGCTCGCACTAAACTGCATCAGGTTCCAGAGATCTCACCCCAAGAGTAATTTTAGATCCTGAGTTAGCCCTCAGCTAGTTGTCTAGTAAATTATGTATAGCAAAAGTAAGATGGGCATCAACTTTTTTTGTCAAGAAACCAAACCCTGTTTCTTATAAACTGAGCCGAGTAGGCCACTCAACTCTTGGCATGTGGCCACTCTACGATATGAAAAATGCGTTGATAACATAAGTTCACTTCTTCAGATCTGTCATCACGAAATGTTATAGAAATAAATTAACATGAAAATTTGTTAAGTTTATCTGACTTTATATATAATAACATCTCATAATGCTCCTGATAGTGAATGAAGCACCTATATGTCATTCAATTCATCCATGTGTATCTTCAAATAAGAAAATCGTGTACGACTTGATACCAAGGTGAAATCTTCTCCTTTTCCTGTTATCGAGTCCTCTCCGTATGTCTTGACATGTTCCAGTATCAGTCATTCTATTGAAAATCCATCAATTCTATGGCTTCAATCCAAAATGCTTCAATTTTTCGAAAGCATCTATTGCTTCATTAACCTTCCCAGCTCTAAGCTCTGGCATATCTCCTAGAAATCACACCCATCGTATCTTTATTTAGCAACCCATTTAGCTTCATTACACTTACTACTTCCCAAAACATTTTAAATTAAGAAAGGCTGAATTAATTACACGGCTATTTGTTTTTTTTTGACTTAATGACTTAGTTGACTTAATTTTAATCAGTTAAGTTATTAAGTCGGTCTATTTTTTCAACTTAATGAAACCTTTCAGTCATTAAGTTATTAAGCCAATTTTTTTAGCTTTTAACTTAATTTAGAAAGTCTTAATGATATCATTAAATAATATTATCCAAAATATCCTTATCTAATTAATTAATTTGCATCCTTACTTAAATGAAATTTAATAATTGGCATTATTATCCATCTCTATAACTTGTGATAATATAATGGTGACTATTATTATTTTTATCTTTCTATTTTCATCAAATCAGTATTATTTACCTTCATAAATTTTTATGAATATTTTTCATATAAAAATATCATAAACTAGGATAAAACTAATTAATATAAACTAATTTAGAATATTAAAAGGTTGTATTCAATTGAAGATGATTTATGTTATGATAATATATTAGCTTATTATGTTCTTTGAGATATTTATTATTTGTTTAATATTTATAATTTTTAAAGACACAAATGTAAAAGTACTAGTTTTCATAATTTTTAAGTTAAAAGAATAACTTAATATATATTTTTAACCATTCAAACCAAAAAAAAAAAATTAGATTAAGACATTTAGCTCTATTCAAAAGTTAGATTAATTTAGATCTATTTAGATTTTAGACAAAAAAAAATGCCACGATAAAAATTTGAATAAAAGTAACAATATTGCATTTCAATGTACTTAAAAGGCTACATCTTCTTCAGAGTTCATCTATCACATATACAATTTTATTCTTGTACAATATCATCTAACAGTTCTAACAGTCAATAGATGATGAAATATTGTTGAAATTTATGCTTAATATCATAAGGAACTTCTTCTCCTTTAACATTTAACCAATGCCTAGCACAACTTATAAGAGTTTGTTCCTGAAGCTTCATAGCTGCACAGTCACACCTTTTGGCAGTCCATTCTCTTTATTATGCACACAATCAAACTCTATCGGATTGTCTTCTTACCAGGATCACGCCCGTGATGATTTCAAAATTACCCTCTGCTCATTGTTCTTGACAATGGCTGTTGTATTTGTAAAATAAGCTCCGTGAAATAAGATGCGAATAGGGTAAATTTAGACAGAATAGTTGAAATCAGGCTTTATACAAGTTGATTGGAAAATGAAATTATAGGATACAATTAAGCTTTAGTCTTTCAAAATTTTGAGAGTGAGATATGGTTTAAAAGTTCTGAGTGTGAGAACTAATGATTACAGAGCCTGATGGCATCTAAAAGTTTGAATGCTATTAGGATACTAAAGTCATCAGAAACACTATCATGGTGGCCAAAGAGAGAACTATCGCAAATATTTATGCAATAGCAATAAACTACTTCTACTAAAATCATCAGAAACACTATTATAGCTTCCGATTAATTGGTGAGATATAATAGGAAAGAACTTCAAAATTGTATATTCACTGAATTACAATGAACTAAACAATGGTGTAACTCGTTGAGTTCAATGCATAACATTAAATTAAAGAAGTACAATAAAGAGCCATGAGTGGTAAATTCAGTAAAAGTATTACGTTGTACACAAATGATTCAAAGAATGGCTTAAACTATGGAAATGAAGATTTTCAATGATCATGGGAGATAGTCATCCTCAGGTTGCCTACGCCAGAGGAAATAACAAGCATCTATCCACCTTGGATGTACCAAGAACTTCTGCTCTTGCTCTGCCCATCAACAATCCTCAGGTTCCGTAGGGACCAATTGCGTAACTAAAGAGTCAATTACTAATGTGCACGTGGCTCCCATCTCCTCTGCCCTTAAACTGCTTTGTATAAAATCCTCAAAATCGCCAAACAGTAAAGAACACCCCTTGAGAATCCCACCACGAATTTTCAGCAAGTAAGTCCGAACATCTCTTCAAACATTGTCAGAAAAACGTTCAATGTATTGTTTTTAGAGCTCTCAGAGCATTTGCCAATGCCCCTTTGTTGTGAAATTGATCTAGACAAACCTAATCAATAATCACCCCAAGACTTAATCCTGATTCTAGAATCTGATAATGGCAAATACTGATCACACACTCACAACAATGCACAACAAGAATCGAAATCAAACAAGCAAGAAACTAACATAGGATGTAAGTGGTTCAGTACCAAGAGCTGATACTTACATCCACTGGAAAGCCAAGAAAAAAATTTATTACTCTAAGATCAACTGTACAAGAATAGATGATGATTACAGAGAACAAGATTCATTAGCTCTTTCTCTCTCTATCCTCTCTCTACTCTCAATTGGTTTCGTTATGGAGACGATTCCAGAGCTTGCTCTTTTTATGCTCTGTTTACTGGGTTTGTTGAACTAACAACCCTTCCCGCAAAAGCCAACAGAAAATCAATCCTCTCTCACGTGCCTTTCACAAGCCAGCTTAAGTGTGACTGAAACGGCATTCGGAAATGACGTTTAGCTTAGCAATATTTTCATTCACGCATACGACACAAGAGTCTCTGTCGGTTTTGCTCTTGAAACCCCTCAGGCGACAAGTCATACAAGCTTGTAACCTCAAAACGACTTGACATACCTGAGTTATGAGTTCACTTCTCATCAATCTCCACCTTGAACTTCGAACTCTAGCTACGCCTCTCCGCTACCTACCCCTTTTTTTGCAGCTGATTAGAAACTGCAAATCCCTACTAAGTTCAAACATAAGTTAAACTTGGCAGATGGCACAGCTTTAGTCAACATGTCAGCTAGATTTTGCTCTGTATGAATCTTTTGCGGTTTCATAGCTCCTCTTGACACTTCAAGTCTCACAAAATGCAGCTTCACGTCAATATGTTTTGTTCTTTCATGATGAGTCTGGTTTTTACTTAGATGTATTGCACTATGGCTATCACAGTATACCACGACTGTTTCCTGATTTGCTCCCAATTCTGAAACCATTCCCTTTAAGCAAATGGCCTCTTTGAAAGCTTCTGTAGCTACTGGACAGAGCAACCACATTCTGTAAAGTGGCTTTCCAGTTCACAGTACAGCCTCCCAGAGTGAATAATAAACCTATCTGAGACCTTCTTTTATCAAGATCCCCAGTGAAATCTGAGTCAACATAACCCACCAACTTGTGCTCCTCCTGTTTTAACCCTTCATACAGCAAACCAAACTCCATAGTGCCTTTTAAATAGCTCATTATCCATTAAACTGCTCTCCAATGCTCACAACCTGGATTGGCCATGAATCTACTCACCATACTAACAGCATGTGAGATATCTGGTCTGGTGAGAACCATGGAATACATGTGACTCCCAACTGCACTAGAGTAAGGTACTTCTACTATTTTATATTGCTCTGCATCAGTTTATGGACACTATGCAGCAGACAGCATGAAATGACTTGCCTAAGGTGTTTGAACAGGCTTAGATTCAAGCATACCAAATCTAATCAACACCTTTCTTATATAGCTTTATTGGGTTAAAAACATCAACTTCCTTCTTCTGTCTCTGATTATTTCCATACCTAAAATCTTCCTTGCAGCTCCAAGGTCCTTCATATCAAACTCACTGCTCAAGAGGCCTTTTAAATGATTGATTTCTTCTATGTCATGACATGCTATAAGCATATCATCCACATACAGCATGAGGTAAATCATTCTTCCATCACTAATGTCCCTAAAGTATACACAACAGTTATAGTTGCATCTACTATAGGTATGCTTAGTCATGAAGCTGTCAAATTTCAAGTACCATTGCCTGGGTGATTGTTTTAAGCGATATAGAGACTTCTTAAGCAAACAGACATGGCCTTCTTTTCCAGGCACCACATATCCATCAGGCTGCTCCATTATAATTTTTTCTTGTAATTTACCATACAGGAAAGCTGTTTTGACATCCATCTGCTCAAGGTACATGTCTTGAAGTGCAACAAGAGCTAAGATGAGTCTGATAGAAGCATGTTTCACTACTGGGGAGAAGATTTCATTGAAATCAACACCCTCTTTCTGTGTGAAGCCCCTTGCTACCAACCTAGCTTTAAACAGGCTTGGTTCAGCCTCAGATATGCCTTCATTAACTTTGAAGATCCATTTGCAGCTGACAGTCTTCCTTTTTTCTGGTCTTGCTATTAGTTTTCAAGTTTCATTTCTCATCAGTGATTCAATTTCCTCATCTATGGCTCTTTTCCATTTTAATTTATCTTTGCTATTTATGGCTTCTTCATAAGTTCTTGGTTCCTCATCATTTACCTCTTTTGCAGCTGTTAATGCATAAGCAATTAGATCTGCTACTGCATACCTCTTTGGTGGTCTTACAGCTCTCCTTTTCCTATCCCTTGCCAACTGATAAGAATCTACCTCACTCTCAGTTGGTTCTAACTCGTGGACATCATCAGTCTCACGTGCAACACTTCCTGTATCTTCTTCAGTAGCTGGTTCAGCCTCTTTCTTATCAAGAGACTCCACCTCAAACTGAACACTCACAGGTCTTGTTTCTGGTTTATTTTCTTCTGATTTAGGATCTTTGGAATGGTTCATGATCTCTGTCTCATTAAAAGTCTCATCCCTGCTAATAATACACTTTGGTGGCTTGAAATCAGTACACCACAGCCTATAGCCTTTAACTCCATTAGGGTACCCCAGAAAACTGCACTTCATGGCCCTTGGCTCCAATTTGCCTTGCTTCACATGTGCATAGGCCAAACAGCCAAAGATTCTTAGTTTAGAATAATCTGCAACCCTTCCAGATCATATTTCAATAGGTGTTTTACAGTCAATTGCAGTTGATGGACTTCTGTTTACCAGGTAACATGCTGTATTTAAAGCCTCAGCCCAGAATGACTTAGGCAATTTTAAGTACAACAACATATATCTCACCTTATCCATTAAGGTCCTGTTCATTCTTTCAACAAGGCCATTTTGCTGTGGTGTGTGTATGATTGTCTTGTGCCTTACAATACCACTCCTTTCACAAAAGTCTTCAAACTGTTTGTTGCAAAATTCCAAACCATTATCTGTCCTCAGGTTTTTTACTTTTAAATTTGTTTGTGTTTCCACCAGAGTTTTCCATCTTTTGAATCTCTCCAAAACTTCATCTTTAGTTTTGAGTATATAAGCCCAAACCATCCTTGAGTAGTCATCTATGAGGGATAGAAAATACCTATAACCACCAAGTGAAGTTACCTGTGCAGGCCCCCACAGATCAGAGTGTATGTATGCAAGCTTTTCTTTGGTAGTATGAACTGCAGTTTCAAACTTAAGCCTGGAAGCCTTTCCTAGGATACAGTCTTCACAGAACCCCAAAGTGTTCAGCTCGTCATTTCCAAACACCCCTTTCTTTTCAAGCTCCTTCAGCCCCCTCTCACTCATATGCCTTAACCTCAAATGCCATAGTTTTGATTTATCTACACTTTTCTCAGTGACACATGCCTCTCCAACAGTTGTTTGTCCATTCAACACATACAGACCATTTAACTTGGTGCCTTTCATTATTACCATTGAGCCTTTAACAACCTTCAATGTCCCTTTTTCAGCCTTAATAACACAACCAATCTAATCCAGCATGCCAATAGATATCAGATTCCTTTTTAATTCAGGAACATGTCTAACCTGAGTTAATTCTCTAACCATGCCATCACATATCTTAAGGCTTACAGTCCCAATACCAACTACTTTACATACTGAATTATTTCCCATCAGAACCATACCACCATCACAAGATTGATATGAAGTAAAATAGCTTCTATGAGGACTCATATGAAAGGTACAGCCAGAGTCAAGTACCCACTAACCTTAAGGTTTGTCTTTTGTGGTAATGAGGACTCCAGCAGTCTCAAAATTTGTTTCTTCTGTAGCTATTGTTGCATTTCCAGATTTGTCTTTGGATTCCTTTGGCTTGGACTTCCTCTCAGGGCAATCCCTTTTAAAATGTCATTCCTTATGACAGTGAAAACACTTCAGATGTTTCTGCTTTGATTTTGACCTGCCTTGTTTCTTTCCCTTGTTATCCCTCTTTTCAGTCTTGCCTCTAACTATCAGCCCCTCACTTGATTCATTTTCTAGGTTGTCTTGCTTGTCTTTTAACTTCTGGGTGACAAGAGCAGATTTAACCTCCTCCAGAGAGAGTGTTTGCCTTCCATATAACAAGGCATCCACAAAATGCTCATATAGTTTTGGTAAAGAACTGATTAGCAGTAAAGTTTTGCTCTCATCACTCAGTCCTTCATCAATAGTTTCCAATTCATCACAGACCATGTTAAAATCATCTATATGCTCATCAAGTGATGCCCCCTCAACCATCTTTAAAGAAAACATTTTCTTCTTGATGTAAAGTCGATTAGCCAGAGACTTTGTCATATACAACTGTTCCAGTTTTGCCTAGAGCCCAGCAACTGTCCTTTCTTTGGCAACTTCTCTTATCACAGAGTCACCAAGACTAAGGATAATGGTGCTCCTTGCCTTTTTATCAATCTCAGCCATCTGTTCTGGTGTCTGATGATGAAGCATCTGTGTCTTCACTTTTGATAGCTGGTTCAATTACATCTCCCAAGCCTTGTGTGATCAATAAGGCCTCCATCTTGATTCTCCACATGTTGAAATCATTCTACCCTGTGAATTTCTCAAGATCCACCTTGGTGCCCATTTCTTGATCTCTAAATCAGAACCAAAAGCTCTGATATCAATTGTTGTGAAATTGATCTAGAAAAACCTAATCAATAATCACCCCAAGACTTAATCCTAATTCTAGAATCTGATAATGGCAAATACCGATCACACACTCACAACAATGCACAACAAGAATCAAAATCAAAGAAGCAAGAAACTAACACAGGATGTAAGTGGTTTAATACCAAGAGCTGGTACTTACATCCACTGGGAAGCCAAGCAAAAAAATATATTACTGTAAAATCAACTGTACAAGAATAGATGATGATTACTGAGAACAAGATTCGTTAGCTCTTTCTCTCTCTATCCTCTCTCTACTCTCAGTTGGTTTCGTTATGGAGACGATTCCAGAGCTTGCTCTTTTTATGCTCTGTTTACAGGGTTTGTTGAACTAACAACCCTTCTCGCCAAAGCCAACAGAAAATCAATCCTCTCTCACGTGCCTTTCACAAGCCAGCTTAAGTGTGACTGAAACGGCATTCGGAAATGACGTTTAGCTTAGCAATATTTTCATTCACACATACGACACAAGAGTCTCTGTCAGTTTTGCTCTTGAAACCCCTCAGGCGACAAGTTATACAAGCTTTTAACCTCAAAATGACTTGACACACTTGAGTTATGAGTTCACTTCTCATCACCCTTCATTCTCACTTTCATCAGTCAATGTCTTATAATAAGATTTGTGATCGCCGTTCAACTTTTTATCCCTAAAGTAGTCATATTTTCCCACAACTATCAAGTTCTCAGTGTGATCACTCCACACACTCTCAGTGTGATCAAGAATAACAATGCCCCTCTCTTGGCCCAGTACTAGGTCCAGGAATGATCCGGGAACTGAAGTATTTGAAATCTGGGTCCAGGAGCTTGACAGCTGCCCTAGTGTAACATCGGGTACCCACCGTGCATACATACATCTCAAACAAGCTACTAGCTTGTTCAAGAAAAGTGCGCACAAATGGCCTCAACTTCACCAAATTGTCATCATCTATCTGAAATAAACTGCCATTGAAAGGATGAACTTGCTCCTTTAAATATTTCTCTCCGGATGAGAGGCTTTCGACAGTGGAGCAGCGTATGGTCTAAATTTATAACAAGATGGAGCTTCCTCTTCCTCAACAAAGCCTTTGTGTTTCTTTTCTTCAAACCTCAAACTTCTTCTTCACTGTACCTTAATCCTGACAGTATATAATCAAAAGATTAACCAAAAGAATCATCCATGGCTTGGTTGCAAAAATGTACCTTCTGTTCCGAACAGTAGAATGTGTGCATGACAAAAGCGGCTTAAAAGAACAAGAATCTACACCTGCGAAACCACCACAGCTTCTCTTGATAACAAACTTTGTCATCCTAACACACTCAAGTTTGTAACTGTATGTCTCCATTTTGTGTGTTTTGATTGTTTGTTTGCAGAGGGTTTTGAAAGTTGCAAGAAAGGATTTTAAAAGATTCAAAGAACAAAGATTGAGAAGCCCTAGAATGAATGCATGTTGCTAGAAATTGTTTTTATTGGGTTTCAATCAGGAAGAATTACCAAGAAAAAAGAGTCGTTTACAGAATTTCAAAGAGATTTTGTTGAAACAGAGTTGAGAGGTAGTGATTGTGTAAAAAAACTTATTTTCCTTAGTGAAGTGGGAATTGAGAAAAAACGCGATTAAAATGGCTAATGGAGGGATACGGATACATTAGTTGTCAGAACTCAAAAGACCTAGGAGCGAAGATGGTTCTCTATAACCCTAAGTTAAGCCTATTTCCTTTCTGGGAAAGTAAAAGCTTTTTCTTAATTAATTTAACTGTTTAATGAAATTCAGTGTTATAAAATAAGACGTTAATATGTTTATGCTTATATTCATTCTTGCTCTTTTTTTCTTCAAATAAAAAATTATTCTACCTTTTTGGTTTCTCGGTAAACTGGTGCAAGTGGGTGCTTGAGTTTCTTAGTACATATAAACTAGCGAGTTTACCTAAAATGATTTTAATGTCAAACAATTTAAGGAGTCATTTGTTAAGGATGACTTTACTGCATAACATTAGATATTTTATTAGATAATATTTATGTGAAAAATAAAAGTTTTCTGCGAGTCCTTAGAAGTGGTGAACAGAGGATTATGTAATTTAGCATTTTAGTGATGTGCTTTATCAGGAATCTCACAATGCGCAGACTGTGAGGCTGAGAAGGATGATGAGCCGGTTGAGGTGTTTTGTAAAATGGCGGCAAAGAATTGCATATTTGCTGTACCTTGACTAATTGCTAGAGGTCTAGTAGAGGTTAAGTGAAGTTCTTGAAGTTTTTGAACAGCCAAAGAAGAGTGATTTGAACCAGAAGCGCATACTTGCAATGCTCTTTTGGGGCTTAGTGTTGGTCAATGAGGATGCATATAAGATGATGGAAGAGATGGGAAAGTGTGGCATTGGTCCGAGTTCTCGACTTTATGATATAGTCATTTTCTCATCAACAAACAGAGGCTGGACAATTAAAGAGGCTTACTCAGTTTTTCAGATAGAAGCAGTAGTAAGCCACCTAACCCAGCCAACTCTGAGTACCTATGAAATTTTTAGGATGCTTTGCAATCAAGACCTTGTAGATATGGCAATGAGGATTTGAGAACTGATGAAGTCAAAGGGCGTGCTTCCTAGAATGCACATTTTATTTTGATTTCACAGTCTAAACTTGGGATTACTCCCATTTCAATTTTTTTCGCCGAGTAGCACATAAAATGATTACATGCAAGAATGGAAAAAAATGAGACAAGTCAAAATATTGCCCCAGTATCAAGTTTCACCTTTACCCGTTTCTGTGTCTTTTGGCAAGGTAAGTAATTGATCAAAGGAGACGCTTCTGGTAGAAAGATATGAACCAAAACTTCACTAACAAAATCAAAAACTCTGGAGAAAACATCTCACGGCATAGCTTTTGTGATTTACAAAGCCAAAAATACGAAGAAACAGAGAAGAAAAAGCTACAAAAGCTTTTCTGATTTTCTGATCTGAGATGATTGCGACATATTATTCAGGTAGAACACCTTCAACACCATGAATAAACGTCCAGTCACTCCGATACAAGTTAAGCGACAAGACTAGCTAATCAAGAGACAAGTCCTTGTGAGTTTGCATCGCATTGATCTTAAACCGTCCAAGAACGCTGTTCTTGACTGAAATCAATCAAATCATGATATGGAATCTTGCAAGGAAACATAATATTTCAACAGAGTACCTTGGTTAATTCTGGACATATCCACTATAAGATCATGCCAGCGTTAAGAAACATTAATATTTCAGAAGTTTTAGAGCACATGAGTTTACTTCATCAAAAATAACATGCTCTTTCCACGGAACAATTTTTTATAATTTCCCCTGCCTTTCGAGCTCTCCCACTGGAACAATTAGTCATGAATACATTAAAGTGCAACATATCTTTAGAAAGTTCAATAATTTTCTTGGTTTGGTATCATTGTGATTTCCAAATTTCTTGTAGTATTTTGATTTTCATGTATTCAAGTGTCATATGATATGCTTTATTGCATATTGGTGCAAAACTCATTAGGACCCTGATATGAACTTTTGGACACATCATTCTTTAAATTTTTAAAAGACTAAAGTTTCATGTTCTCTGAAATTTCTCATATACACTAAAAATTTTCATCGAAACCCAGCTGGTTCATACAGCTGGACAGACCTTGTTTGCTGGGTAGGTTAATTGCAGATGAAATCCGGCACAATCAAATAGATAAGAAAAGTTTTGACTCCGGACTACCAAGCTAAATTGTTTGTGTATATATACATATATTGTCATGCTCAAGTTTGGACGTCAGCACCGAGGAAGCCAGCTTATAAATTTGTAAACGAGGAGGTCTGGACCTAAGTATTTTCACACATATGTATATGTTGATGAAGAGTGAAGCTAAAATCAGAAATTATAATCGTGTCCAACAAGTCAGATATATAGTCAGAAAGTATCTGCCTCGTCATATAGTCTTCAACGACATGTCGGTTGGTATCTCGTTTGGTACATATGGCATTAACTCAATGTTGTCTGGGGTGGTTTGTGAGGCACATGACTTGTCACATGCGTCACTTAAATCACTTGCCTCGAATGACAACAATAGCTGCCGTTTTGAAGATAATAGCTCATATACGTGCGGTCAAAGCTGTTTCAAATGTTTGTTAAAGTTGTTACAAATGGCGGGAAAAATCTGGGTTTGTTACAAACCGACTAACCGACAAGACAGGTGGAGGAGCTTCCTACATCGATTTCTATCTAATTGTATATAAAGCCTTGGAGCTTATCCTTTGGCACACTTAAGTTCATTTACATTTTCTCTGAAGCATTGTATCTTGTAAGCTCACTGATAGTAAAAGCTCTCTTCAATTTTCAAAATGGATGTAAGCATAATCATGGTCGAACCGTTATAATATCTTGCGTTAGTTTTAATTTTTATTGCTTCTCTGGGTAATTGATTCTTTTGGTTGCGTTAGATACTGATTTTGATCAACAACATATGGTTAATAGGACTTGATTTAGGGGATTATTAGCTTATTAGCTTAGATTAGACTTAGGGAGTGTCGAATATATATATATATATATATATATATATATGTATGTATGTATGTATGTATGTATGAGACTTTACTGAACCTTCACGGCCTTCCCACTTGATATCCCGTCTTCCTTATCTCGTGCAAGTTAAGGGGAAACAACTGCGGGCATCGAACTCACACGCGCACTATCATGCATAACAACACTCCTCTATTCCTGTCCAATTTGCAATTTTTTCATTTCTTTACTGGGGCCCTTCTAAATCAATTCCAACTGGAACAGATAGGAACGAATGGAAGGCAACTGCTGGAGCGGCCTAGTCATTGCTGTCTATCCCCAACATAAGGAAGGGCATTCGGAGAGTAGTATTGTTTTGAGGGAGGGAAAGCGGGGTTGACGAGCCACTACGAGGGGGCGACTGGGACTGGAGTGCTTTTATCAAATGATGCATGTGGCTGAGCCATTCCCATCCCAACTGGTTGCCCAAACGAAATTCTTCAAATAGCGGAGAAAACCATTTCTCTAAAAAAAAGATTTCTCAATTTTAAATATTCATCCAGATAGAGGCTCGGTAAATATTTCAGTTGTATCTCCTTTTTTTTTTTCCTTCGAATGGTTGAGTTTTATCTAAATTTGTGCTGAATTGCTCATGGTTTATGATGCAAAATATGCAGTAATATCATTGCTCTGTATGCTGGTTTTCTTATCCTTAAATCTTATGCCTTAGAATAAATAAAGATACCATCGGCTGGTGTTATGACAAAACTACTGGATTCATAAGTGCAATTGCTTAGCCTTGGTGCTCTATTTGTAAGAGTAGCCACTTTATGTGAATTGCTAAAGTGTAAGACTGAATCCTGAAACACCCCTTTATCCTGCATTTACCCATTATTGGTGAACAACCTTTTCTGCTTTTGAGGACATATTGATGACCTTTTTCTTAGTCATATTTATTTATTTTTCATATTAGTCATAATATAATGCAGCATGAACTTGGTTCAATGTCTGTTTTAGCTGATCCTTTGAGAAAGCATGTCAGGTTGGATCATGACGCTGAGGCCCAAGCAGCATCCTGTTGTGTAAGTATATTTTCATTTTGGCATAAAGATGAAAATATTACATTTTGTTGAAGAGGTGAAGCTCAAATCTGGATTTCGGAAAATGGATGACATGTCCGATGCTTGGTAAAGGAGTAACGACTTGTCGGCTGTTGTGGTTCAAGAGAGCTTTATGACAGAATTGAAGATGTCGGATGGACGAATAAGTGATGCACATGCTCCAGCACGTGCATCACTAATCCAAACGACAGTCTGATCCTGCGTTTTGAGTATCCGATTGCATGAGGCTGTGACATGTGTCCCTGAATCAGTTTTAAGAAGCCGTTAAGGCTGTTAATTCACGCGGGAATCACAAGAAGAAGGGGTTCAGGGGTTGAAACCCAGAAGCCTGAAGATGATTAACGGCAACGGGCTTTCTAGCTGGTTCTGGGGTATATAAGATCTTGTAATCTGTTACTGGGAGGGGGGATTAGTTTTTCATAAGCTCTTCACGTGTGTATCTTGTACTTGAAAAATTCAGTAAAGGGTTGCTTCTCTTTTCACAGTGGATGTAGGCAAGAAATTGCCGAACCACTATAATCCTTGTTTTTGTGATCTGTCACCATTGTTTCTTTTTGATTCTATTCTTGGGTTAGTTTCTGTTTTTGGTGTTCTTGTTTAATTTCTTTACATCCTTAGTTTAGCTTTAAAAGCTAGTTTAGATCAAGATTATTAGAGTGGATCTTGGGATTGCTGGATTGATCTTGGTGGTCAATCTGGTTTCAACACATTTGCTAGAGTGACTTTATTACAAGCCCTTTTCCAGCTTCTGCCCCATCTTTTGTACTTACGCAGGTGTTACCATCCTATAGCTGCCACAATAGACATAGCTAAAATGTGAAGTATTTGGAAAATGTCTTTTAGTTTTTGCACCAAGTTAACGCTTGCATTATGGTGGTTCCTTTGTTGGAGGGCTCTCCATCACCGTATCTAGTAACAATTTGGTTACGTATTTGCAGCGTTCCTGTGTTATTGAATATAATGAGCATTAACACAGGCGTGTTTGAAATATTTGGTAATCAAGTTATGCCAAGTGCAGTTCAAGTTCTCACATTAATCAAGTGAGCAGAATTTCTGTGCAGAAAGGGCATCTTTGAGAATTAAACTGTACTGCATGAGGTCGAGTTAATTTTCGAGCCGTACATCATTGGAAAGATATTTCTGTTAGCTTTCCAATGAACTTTACAGATCTAAATTTGGAACTTTCGACAGAAAGTTATGATCAGTTAAGTGCAGGCTGTTAGGTTTTTAGTCAAGAAGAATATTTCTGGACTTGGATTTTTTTTAATGCCCTTTGCTGTGTTTAAGCATACCAATGTTTTATCAATGTCTAGTTTAATGTTGGTCTTTGAAGTCAAGATATTTGAAGGGTTTCTTTGTAGTATATCTATGCATGGAGGATTGTTCCAAGAAAGTTATTTAAGCTTATGAAAGACAAAGGGATTAATTTTGGGGATTAAATGAACTTTGAGTTATTATCAAACTCTGTATCCCTTTGGTGGATTCCATTGAGTGGTGAGTATTTTAAGCCCTGTATCCTTAGCTTAACAACTTTAGGTGGTGAATATTTTTCTGTATCCTTTTGTTGTTCGCTGTGGTGGTGAGCTTGTGATTTCTTAGTTGTGTGACGTTGTGTTTTCTCAACTATTGTGTCCGGTGTCAAGCACCAAGGGGAAATCCTAGACTGCCTAGTGTAGCCACCGTGCTGATGATGGAAGTTTGGTATACAGTACACTCACTATTGTGAATCAGTTTATTTCTTTAACACATTTATCTGTTTAACCATTTTTTTCAATAGATTTGTAAATCGCAAGAGGGCCTGGGCGTAACAACAAGTAATGTTGGTGAATATCGAGGCTTGATTTTGGGATTGAAATATGCCCTTCAATACTGCTTTTTCAACATCCGTGTGCGGGAGACTCCAAACTTGTTTGTACTGAGGTTTGTGTTACCGTTATAGAATATTTTTAAAAAAAATTGGATTTTATGATTAGCTCATTGATGACAATGTTTCACTATATTCTGATTGTTATCTCGTTGGTTCCTTAACTTCTTCCTTTCCTAGCTTTTCTTTCACAGGTTGTTTCATGATGCAGGCTGTTGGTTCATGGAAGACCATTCACCAGGCATGGCTGAATTATATGGGGAGGCCAAGAGGGTGAGGATAAATTGCTTTCCATATAGATAGCTTATGTTCTAGGGGTGACTATAGTTTTTGTGCCTTACGGTTCTTATGGCTTTGTAGAAGATAATGTCTTTATCCTCCCATGTGTTGGTTATAAAAGTTCTCGCTGCTGCTTTTTCCTTTTCTTGCACAAGTTTCTGATGTTTTTCTTTGCACATTTGGAAGAACCTGAACTCTGAGGCTGATGCTCAAGCGAACGTGGGTACTGGTCTTATTGGTGAGGCTGGCTTAATTATTTGACTGTTATGCCATTCACATTGCTTCAATCAATTCATGAATACTTAATTAGCTTTATCTGTTGCTCCAGTGGTGAATTTGCAGAGGAGTGCGCTATATAGTGCATACGATGATTGGCTGTTGGATACATTTTAGGTTTGTTTGAGAACAATTGTGCATTGAGATCTAGCAAATGCATCATTACTGTTTAGGCTAAAAATTTATTGTCTATGCAGGTGATATTGGCCATTCTCAGAACTCAACTCACTCTGTAAATGAATCAGTAGGGTTTTTTGCAACTAGACTTGGTGGTGTTAATTGGAGGTCAAATAACCTGAGCGAGCCCTTGACGGCTTTTATTTTGTTTTCACATTTTGACAATAGAGAATACCAATTGATTATGAACCTCACCTGAGATCAGGCTGATCGAAAGAGATAACAAAAAAAAATGGACACGCCCAAATGCTAAACTACTCTCTTTCATGTGGTTAATGCAACTAAGAATGCTGCTAATTTTTCTTCTTTTAGTGTCCACTTCTGAACACAAGCTATTATCCTCCACCAAAAATCGACTTATCTAATGGGAAGCGCCTGGTAAGGGGAACACTTGAATTACACATTTCATTGCTTGAGCCTTATGACTAAAGGTACTTTAAATTTCCCATTGTTTTCTTACTGCCAAAATTAAATTGTTTTATACATTGCCTCCAAATGACTTTAGATATATAATTTTCTTCATTTTTAGTTTACTTTTCAAAACACAAGATTCTCACTTAATTCTTCTTAATGCAACCATGTAAGCTTATACTTCTTTTGTACCTCATGGAATGCTTGCAAAGGTTGATGCAGTCAGAGTAAGCCAGTGCAAACTTCAAACACTCGTAATATTGATGATTTGATACTTCTAGTTTATGTTATGAGTTTAATATAATTACTTGGCTTTCATGTTTCAATGGTGCAGTTCTAAGCAATCTAATAAATTTTCAGATTATTCAATACATATTTCAAATAAAATAACAATTGTAAATTTTGTAATTTTTATTTCCCTATTTTATATATATATATATATTTTCTCCAATAAACATTAATAGCATGGTATTGTTATCAGTGTGATACTATAGGAATAGTATTTAACTGATACCATAGAATCAAAATTCATTTGATACCTTAGAATCATTATGCGTGTGATGTTCTAGAATCAATTTTTGTTCTTTTGATACCACAGCAACATAGAATATCTGATATTATTTTCTAATGTCAGCATAACATTGACTCGGGCTATCCTGACCAAAATTCGGAGCCAGGGAAACACGCTGTTGACACGAAAATAGTATCAACAAAGGCAATTCCCTATAAGTGGTGTAGGGATTTTTTTCAATATTTTGTCCTGTCTTCAAATTTTTGAATAATAAAGTAAAGGCAAACTCACGTTGACTGAGAGAATATTTGTGATGTCATTTGTTTCACATAAGAAATAATCTCAACATTTAGATAAAGTTTGAAGGGTCCACTTATGTTGAAGTTATGCAGTGCAAGTTGCTTTCACCATCGGATCCAAATGAGTGTATCTGTTCTGAATCGAATGGTGAACTTATCTATCAGTCTGACAATATAGTTTTATCCGAGTTTGAAACCAAAATTTAATATAAAACATCTCCACCTCAAAGGTTTTCAACGGACGCATGTCTAAACAAGGTGCAGACAAAAATACTTAAACGATAAAATTACTACTACGAATAGAATTTACAATAAGATACACATTTAATCTCCAATTTGGAATGGAATTATAGGGTTTCTTTGGTCTGCAACACTAAATACGGATAAATTTTATCAAACATTGGATGCTTTTTGTTGTTTTTGGAAACCTTGGTATTTACATGAACTTCCCAAAAAAGGTTAATTAGCCTGGAGATAAACTCCTTTAGATAGAATTGGCAAAATTAAACACAGATACGAACACGAATAAATTGTTTAAGTGTTCAAATTTAATACAATTATTAAATGGATCATTTTTGTATTAAATTGATCAATAATCGTGTTGGGTCAAGTCAGAATTCAAACACAAAAACTCACTTACGACATGATTAATTATTCTATTACATATGATATATCGATTTATATTTTATTTAATAGATATATGTACATTTGTCATACTTTAAAAATTATTTATTTATATTTAACATAAAAGTTATCAGATTTTAAGAAGATAGAACTACAAAATTTTAAGAAAATATAATAAAAAAATTTATAATATGAGCCAACTTGAATTGCCACCCATAGCTATAATACACTTCTAAAGGCAGTACTAAAAAATTTCTAGAAATATGATAAAAACATGCTGAAAATGTGATTTGTGAAGAAAATAAAATAAAATTTTGTTAAATGGGTAACACGAAAATTACAAAATAATGGATTGGTCGAGTCAGCGTTTGAAATTCTTGACTTTGCTCAAATTTAACACGACCTGTCAACCTGAATCATCAGATTTGCATTAATTAGAGTTTCCTAGACCAAGTTACTCAGATGACCATTATGAAGAATGTGGCACATGAATCTTGAACAGAATTAGTTTTGTCTTACAAAAAAGTTGTGAAAGCAACTTCCAGCTAATATAAAAGATGATGAGAGTTTCAAAGCGAAATCAAAATATTAATTCAGATTTGTCAATCACATTGGCTTGGGTGATGGCTTTAAAATTCTTTTCCAGGGGACAGAAACAGCTTCCACCAGGACCGACTTGTCCGCTGATCGGAAACCTCCTGGAGCTGGGTGTGAAACTTGGCCAGGTGACCACTGTGGTGGTTTCTTCTCCAAGCATGGCCAAAGTATCCTTCAAAACCATGATTCATCATTCTGTAATCGAACAGTCCCTGATGTAACAATGTCCTACCAGCGGTATGAATTTAGTTTGGCTGCCAATCTCAACACCGTGGAAAAATGAAGCGACCCGCCCCGAAACCCCAGGGCGAATCTATCTGATCTCGCTTAACAGACTTAATAATACTAATATCTGATAAATTCTATAAAAAAAAATTCGACAGACCCTCCTCTATAAATACAATATACCCAATCTGCAAGTTCATGAAATTAACACTCCCAATATAATTTCAAATGAACCAACTCCCACAACCAACTTCTTTAATCCACAAATCAAAACTCCTTCAAATATTATAATACCAAATACAGTAGAATATTCTTAATCGCACTAATGAAACCAATTATACAATCCAAAATATCTTAATAAAATATCTACAATTCCTAGCACCATCATATAGTTCGATAATTAATCTACAACTGCCACTGGGTCGACTGAAGTACCTGCAAGTCTCCTGGTGGGGGAAAAATAAAATATAATAAAAGCGGAGTGAATATAAAACTCAGTGAAGGTCAGTGAGTGGATAGTAATTTTCTAAAAAAATAACTGATTTAATTAAATAAAATACTTTAATCGTTCCATAAACAATTCTCTTTAAAAATCTCGAAGAACTATAATAATCTCTTTTTACTTTAAATCATATGCTGAGAAAATAATAATTCATAAGTCTGCATGAAATCACTAAAATTATAACACTGATAATATCAAATACTGAATACTGATAAACTATCACTAAACAAGTACCCAGGGAAATAATCTCATCATATCCGGACCTCAACGGATGACAATCAGTAACCATCATGTCCCAGCTACGGATGGATGAAAATACTGCTCATCATGGCCGATATCTATCTGCTCTGCAGACATAAGCCCCAAAGGTGGCGTAAACACACACCACATATATCTTCGTTGGCGCCCTCTAATCTCCTCTAACAATCGATGCGTCGACCGTATCTACTGTGGGAAGAGTATTCAAAATAATATCTATATACTCGAAATTCATAAACACTTAACTATTTCTGAATCTCATTTCTTTTCTGTAAAACATAACTCAAAATTCTCTTAATTCTCTTTAGCACTGTTATCATGTATTTATTCAAAAATAATACTAAAATCATTAATTAAATTCATTGCAATAATAATAATTATCAACTCATACTATAAATCTATTTTCTGAGAAAATCACTAAATTAAAACATTTAACATACTTATTTCATAAACATGCTTTACTATCACAACTATAAAAATAGATTTTATATATTCCACTCACAGTGACAATGTCCATTCTCGGAATCAATAACGTCTGTAGGCTGATTCTTGTTTGTAGATCCTCCTATTTCAATTAAACGACATAATTATTATCCGTAACATGAAATATCACTAATTTCACGCAATAAATCTCGAAACGAATATTTATCCGCAATAAACTAATCCCGTATGAATAAAATTATCGAAATTACCGAAATGCCCCTATATGGCAAAATTACTAAAAATGCCCCCAACGTCAATAGTAACCAAATTATCCTCGGAACCATAATTTATCGAATTATCCACCACAAAATTATAAACTACCAATTTATCCTCAATCCGAATCGCAAAATTAATCACAAGTTCTGAATTTCCAAAATTACCCTCGAAGTACGAAATTACCGAAATGTCCTTAATAATTCAAATTACCGAATCACCCTAGAATTGTCAAATTACCTCACTGCCCTTATCAAAAGTACCAAACTATCCATAATTTTCCAGAAATTACAAATTCACCCCAAAGTTTGTGAAATTACCGAATTGCCCCTCAACGCTCAACGGCAACCGGACTTCGCGGCGACGGAAGCTCAACTCGCTAGTTCCTAGCCTGAGTTCAACCATGCCGGCGGTGTCAATCCACGTCACGGCATGACGGATCAAGCTCCAAAGCCGCGGGTTTCTCGGTTATCGTTCGCAACCGACGTCTCGGTGAACGTTGTTGGTCGGAAAAGGTTTCGGGAGGCGAGAACGATTTCAAGTGGTGGCGTCACCCAATTCCATGGGATTGACGGATCGAAACAGGTTTGGCAAGTTTTCGGCTTGATTCACGCGTTCTACTCGGTTTACGAACCTGGTATGGATACGTAGCGCCTCTCAAGCTTCGAACGGTACCTTGCTCGCCCAAAACGGAGGTCGGACGAGGAGATATGGCTGGTCAAACCGCTGGTCGGTCAAACGGGTCAAACCGAACTCTCTCTCTCTCTCTCTCTCTCTCTCTCAATATATAGAAATCAGAAAACGGAAGCCCCTCTTTTTTTTTTCTTCTTCTTTTACAAAATACAAATTAAACGAATATCGGACCCGAGACGGAAATAAAATCCGGTTTCCCGAGCTTCTAATCACACTCAATTAATCTCAATTCAACACCGTAATAATTCTTAAATTAATTCCGGCATCAAATAAAGGAAAATCGGGTCTGGGGTAAACAGGTCAAACCCGGATCACTCTCTCTCTCTCTTTCTCTCTCTCTCTCTCTCTCAATATATAGAAATCAGAAAACGGAAGCCTCTCTTTTTTTTTTCTTCTTTTACAAAATACAAATTAAACGAATATCGGACCCGTGACGGAAATAAAAATCCGATTTTCTCGAACTTCTAATCGCGCTCAATTTATCTCACTTCAACACCATAATAATTCCCAAATTAATTTGGGCATCAAATAAAGGAAAATCGGGTCTGGGGTATTACAAACTCCCCCCCTTAAAAGAATTTCGTCCTCGAAATTCACCGGTATTCGTGCTCCGAGAATCTAAACCTCAAGATTTACCCATGATCTCTAAATCCTTATAAGATCAAAACCAAACATATCACGCTTTCGCTGCGCTACTCTAATACCTTAAAAATAAACTGTACTTATAAATAAAATCACAAAGCCTAATGATACCATTTGTAAACCGAACTATCTGAACCACACAAAATATTTCTTAACTTATCCATCGAATAAGTCATCTTGAAAGATAAAAAGTGAGTAGCTCTTATAAGTTAACCATAATCGTAAACTCCAATATCCTCAAATTCCACAATATAATCACATTCCATACTTAACCTCAAATCATCTCAATTTAAATTATAAATCAACAAGATAATCATAATTATGAAATTATGAAATTATCCTTCAATCCAAAATTACCAAGTGCGTAAAGTCGGTTACCCATAGTTAAAACTCCTTCATCTCTCATCACAAAATCCATTCGTAAACATTTCTGTACATCCTTTCAACTTTATTAATAGTGGGTCTCGATCCTGTATCTGATAGACTTTGTCACTCAAAGTCAGCATAACTCGAAAATTATGCTTTACAATTATCAGCTCTTAACTCAATTTCCAAATATCTAAGCTCAATAATCAAAAGCATATAAATCACTCGCAAGTGAGCTGGAAAACTTCCTACTTAACGCATCAGCTATCACCTGAAGCGACCCGCCCCGAACTCCCAGGGCGAATCTATCGGATCTCGCTTAACTGACTTAATAATTCTAAAATCTGATAACTTCTATCAAACATTCGGCAGAACCTCCTCTATAATTATAAAATATGTACAACCTGCAAGTTTATGAAATTAGCACTCCCAATATGATTTTCGAATTCAACCAACACCTCTAACCAACTTCTTTAATCCACAATATCAAATCTCCTCCAAGTATTATAATATCAAAAATACAACAAAATATTCTAAACCATAAATACGACATTATTAATACAGTCTCAAAATATCTTAATAAAAATATCTACAATTTCTAGCACCATCATATAGTTCGAAAATTAATCTACAATTGCTGCTGGGTCAACTGAGGTACCTGCAAGTCTCCTGGAAAGAAAAATAAAATATAATAAAAGCGGAGTGAGTATAAAACTCAGTGAAGGTCAGTGAGTGGATAGTAACTTTCTAAAAAAAATAACTGATTTAATTAAATAAAATACTTTAATCGTTCCATAAACAATTCTCTTTAAAAATCTCGAAGAACTATAATAATCTCTTTTTACTTTAAATCATATGCTGAGAAAATAATAATTCATAAATCTGCATGAAATCACTAAAATCATAACACTGATAATATCAAATACTGAATACTGATAAATTATCACTAAACAAGTACCCAGGGAAATAATCTCATCATATCCGGACCTCAACGGACGGACAATCAGGGAACCATCATGTCCCGGAGCTACACGGATAGGCAATCTTGTCTCATCTGTAAACTGAATATCTGTATCTCTGTGCATGCATAAGCCCCCAAAAGGCAAAAGCGCCCAAACACACGGCCCAAAACCTCTGTGTGTGTTCAGACGGGCCCCAAAGGCCTCTAATCTCAACTGATCTGATCTGTAACTCTGTATCTGCTGGGGAAGGGTACTGTCTAATGTATTCAAAATAATATCTATATACTCGAAATTCATAAACACTTAACTATTTCTGAATCTCATTTCTTTTCTGTAAAACATAACTCAAAATTCTCTTAATTCTCTTTAATACTGTTATCATGTATTTATTCAAAAATAATACTAAAATCATTAATTAAATTCATTGCAATAATAATAATTATCAACTCATACTATAAATCTATTTTCTGAGAAAATCACTAAATTAAAACATTTAACATACTTATTTCATAAACATGCTTTACTATCACAACTATAAAAATAGATTTTATATATTCCACTCACAGTGACAATGTCCATTCTCGGAATCAATAACGTCTGTAGGCTCATTCTCGTTTGTGGATCCTCCTATTTCAATTAAACGACATAATTATTCTCCGTAACATGAAATATCACTAATTTCACGCAATAAATCTCGAAACGAATATTTATCCGTAATAAACTATTCCCGTATGAATAAAATTATCGAAATTACCGAAATGCCCCTATATGCCAAAATTACCAAAATGCCCCCAACGTCAATATTTACCACAATTATCCTCGAAACTATAATTTATCGAATTATCCGCCACAAAGTTACAAATTATCAATTTATCCTCAATCTTAATCACAAAATTAATCACAAGTTCCGCATTTCCGAAATTACCCTCGAAGTACGAAATTACCGAAATGTCCTTAATAATTCAAATTACCGAATCACCCTAGAATGGTCAAATTACCTCACTGCCCTTATCAAAATTACCAAATTATCCATAATTTCCAAAAATCACAAATTCACCCCCAAAGCTTAGGGAAATTACCAGTGCCCTCACGGTCAACTGACGGACTTGATCAACAGCGATGGGAATCTCAAGTCTGCTAGTTCCTCTGAGTTCAACCATGCCGGTGTCAATCCACGTCTTGTGGCGGATCAAGCTCAAAGCCGCGGGTTTCTCCGTTATCATTCCGAAATCAAAGCGTCTCCGGTGAGCGTTGTTGGTCGGGAAAGGTTTACGGGAGGCGAGAACGATTTCCAAGTGGTGGCGTCACCAATTACGGCGGATGAACGGCTTAAAACGTTTGGCGCGAGTTTTCGGCTTCGGTCAGCGTTCTGCTGGTTTCGTGTGGACGGGTATGGATACGTAGGCTCGTCTCTCAAGCTTGAAACGGTACCTTGCTGCCCAAACGGAGGTTCGGACGAGGAGATATGGCCAGGTCAAACTCGCTGGTCCACGGTCAAACAGGTCAAACCGATCTCTCTCTCTCTCTCTCTCTCTCTCTTCTCTCTCTCTTAATATATGTAAACAGAAAACCCTTTTTTTTTTCTTCTTCTTACAAAATACAATTTAAACGTAATATCGAACCCATGACTAAATAAAATCCGGTTTCCCAAGCGTCTAATCGCGCTCAATTTATCTCAATTCAACACCGTAATAATTTTTAAATTAATTCCGGCATCAAATAAAGGAAAATCGAGTCTGGGGTATTACAAATCCCCCCATTAAAAGAATTTCGTCCTCGAAATTCATCGGTAATCGTGCTCCGATAATCTAAACCTCAAGATTTACCCATGATCTCTAAATCCTTATAAGATCAAAACCAAACACTGCATGCGCTTACTCTAATACCTTAAAAATAAATTGTACTTATAAATAAAATCACAAAGCCTAATGATACCATTTGTAAACCGAACTATCTGAACCACACAAAATATTTCTTAACTTATCCATCGAATAAGTCATCTTGAAAGATAAAAAGTGAGTAGCTCTTATAAGTTAACCATAATCGTAAACTCCAATATCCTCAAATTCCACAATATAATCACATTCCATACTTAACCTCAAATAATCTCAATTTAAATCATAAATCACCAAGATAATCATAATTCTGAAATTACAAAATTACCCTTAAATCCAAAATTACCAAGTACGTAAAGTCGGTTACCCATAGCTAAAACTCCATCATCTCTGATTTTTGAGTATTTGATGCACAAGGTTGCACAACAAAGACCAGGATATATATCAGATATTGAACAGTTGATTAATAAAGTTGAAAGGATGTACAGAAATGTTTACGAATTGATTGTCTCGGGTCCGGTATTCGTTTAATTTGTAATTTGTAGAAGAAGAAGAAGAAAAAAAAAAAAAGAGAAGGCTTCGGTTTTTCGGGTTCTATATATTGAGAGAGAGAGAGAGAAAGAGAAAGAGAGAAGGAGAGAGAAAGAGAGAGAGAGATCCGGGTTTGACCCGTTTGACCCGCCGAGTTTGACCTTACCGTATCTCCCTCGTCCGACCTCCGCTTTGAGCAAGGTACCGTCAAGTTCGAGACGAGCCACGTATCCATGCCATCCTAGTCGCCGGAACCGACCTAACGCCGGCATGAAAAGAGGTCAAAGTTGCGCCAAGACCCATTTTCGCCGCCGCTGATATCACGGAGTCGGGCGATGCCACCACCGAATTTGTTCCTTAGCTTCCCAAAGAACGTTTTCCGACCAACCACGACCGGTAGGGACGCCGGATTTGCCATGAGCAATCGCTTAAAGCTTATGGATTTTAGAAGCTCGATCCGCTCGTCGCGTGGGTCGTCACAAGCACCATTGGACTTCGATGGCGGAACTTGCAGATGGAGCTTCTTGCGGTTGATCAAGTCCGGTCATGATTGCGGTGAGGGGCAATTTGATAATTTTACTAAGCTTTGGGGTGAATTTGTAATTTCTGAAAAATTATGGATAATTTGGTAATTTTAATAAGGGCAGTGATAGCTGCTCTGATACCACCTGGAGCGACCCGCCCTGAACCCCCAGGGCAAATCTATCTGATCTTGCTTAACTGACTTAATAATTCTAAAATCTAATAAGTTCTATTAAAAATTCGGCAAAACCTCCTCTATAAATATAATATACCCAATCTGCAAATTCATGAAATTAACACTCCCAATATGATTTTAAATCCAACCAGCACCCACAACCAACTTCTTTAATCCACAAATCAAATCTCATCGAAATACTACAACATCAAATACAATAAAATATTCTTAACCACAACTATGAAACAAATTATACAATCTAAAAATATCTTAATAAAATATCTACAATTCCTAGCACCATCATATAGTTCGATAATTAATCTACAATCACACCTGGATCGATCAAGACTGCAAGTCTCCGTGTGGGGGAAAAATAATATATAATAAAATGGAGTGAGTATAAACTCAAGGCCATGAGTGGATAGTAACTTTCTAAAAAAAATAACTGATTTAATTAAATAAAATACTTTAATCGTTCCATAAACAATTCTCTTTAAAAATCTCGAAGAACTATAATAATCTCTTTTTACTTTAAATCATATGCTGAGAAAATAATAATTCATAAGTCTGCATGAAATCACTAAAATTAGAACACTGATAATATCAAATACTGAATACTGATAAACTATCACTAAACAAGTACCCAGGGAAATAATCTCATCATATCCGGACCTCAACGGACGGACAATCAGGGAACCATCATGTCCCGGAGCTACACGGATAGACAGGGAAATACTGTCTCATTTGTAAACTGAATATATGTATCTCTGTGCATGCATAAGCCCCCAAAAGGTAAAAGCGCCCAAACGCACGGCCCAAAACCTCTGTGTGTGTTCAGACGGGCCCCAAAGGCCTCTAATCTCAACTGATCTGACCAGAATCAGATTCCGCTTGGGGAAGACATCTAATGTATTCAAAATAATATCTATATACTCGAAATTCATAAACACTTAACTATTTCTGAATCTCATTTCTTTTCTCAGAAAACATAACTCAAAATTCTCTTAATTTCTTTAAGATCAAGTATCATGTATTTATTCAAAAATAATACTAAAATCATTAATTAAATTCATTGCAATAATAATAATTATCAACTCATACTATAAATCTATTTTCTGAGAAAATCACTAAATTAAAACATTTAACATACTTATTTCATAAACATGCTTTACTATCACAACTATAAAAATAGATTTTATATATTCCACTCACAGTGACAATGTCCATTCTCGGAATCAATAACGTCTGTAGGCTAATTCTCGTTTGTAGATCCTCCTATTTCAATTAAACGACATAATTATTCTCCGTAACATGAAATATCACTAATTTCACGCAATAAATCTCGAAACGAATATTTATCCGCAATAAACTAATCCCGTATGAATAAAATTATCGAAATTACCGAAATGCCCCTATATGGCAAAATTACTAAAAATGCCCCCAACGTCAATAGTAACCAAATTATCCTCGGAACCATAATTTATCGAATTATCCACCACAAAATTATAAACTACCAATTTATCCTCAATCCGAATCGCAAAATTAATCACAAGTTCTGAATTTCCAAAATTACCCTCGAAGTACGAAATTACCGAAATGTCCTTAATAATTCAAATTACCGAATCACCCTAGAATTTTCAAATTACCTCACTGCCCTTATCAAAATTACCAAATTATCCATAATTTTCAGAAATTACAAATTCACCCCAAAGCTTAGGGAAATTACCGAATTGCCCCTCACCGGTCAACGGCGATCGGACTTCCGTCAACGGCGATGGGAATCTCAAGTCTGCTAGTTCCGGCCACGCTGAGTCCAATGATGCCGGCGGTAACGACCCACGCGGCGTGACAAGGCCGGATCGAGCTTCCAAAATCCACAATCCTTCCGGCGATCGTTCACGGCAAATCCGGCGTCCCCGGTGGTCGTGGTTGGTCGGAAAAGGTTGCTGGTAAGGTGAGGAACAATTTTCAAGCGGTGGCGTCACCCAAATCCGGCTAGATCGACGGCGACGGAAAACGGGTTCGGCCGCGAGTTTTCGGCTTCAGCTCGCCGGCGTTCTGCTCGGTTTCCGGCGACGAAACTGGCACGGGTATGACCGGCTTCTCAAGGGTTTCAATTCGGTACCAGGCTCGCTCGGAACGATGGCCGGAAATGGAAGTTACGGCCGGGTCACGAAACGGGTCCGCTCGGGTCCAAAACCGGGTCAAACGGGTCCTCTCTCTCTCCTCTTCTCTCTCTCTCTCTCTTGCTCTCTCTCTCTCTCTCTCTCTCTCTTTAAAACAGAAACGGAAAAATCAAAAAAAACCGAAACCTCTTTTTTTTTTTTTCTTCTTCTTTTACAAACTACCAATTAAAGAAATATCGGACCCGTGACGGAAATAAAAATCCAGTTTCCCAAGCGTCTAATCGCGCTCAATTTATCTCAATTCAACACCGTAATATTTCTTAAATTAATTCGGACATCAAATAAAAAAAAATCGGGTCTGGGGTATTACAAACTCCCCCCCTTAAAAGAATTTCGTCCTCGAAATTCAACTTTAGTCGTGCTCTGATAATCTAAACCTCAAGATTTATCCATGATCTCTAAATCCTTATACGATCAAAACCAAACATATTACGCTTTCGCTGCGCTACTCTGATACCTCAAAAATATACCGTACTTATAAATAAAATCACAAAGCCTAATAGTACCATTTGTAAACCGAACTATCTGAACCACACAAAATATTTCTTAACTTATCCATCGAATAAGTCATCTTGAAAGATAAAAAGTGAGTAGCTCTTATAAGTTAACCATAATCGTAAACTCCAATATCCTCAAATTCCACAATATAATCACATTCCATACTTAACCTCAAATAATCTCAATTTAAATCATAAATCACCAAGATAATCATAATTCTGAAATTACAAAATTACCCTTAAATTCAAAATTACCAAGTACGTAAAGTCGGTTACCCATAGCTAAAACTCCATCATCTCTGATTGCAAAATCAATTCGTAAACATTTTTGTACATCCTCTCAACCCGATGTCGATCCGATAAACTCTTTCACTTTAAAGTTAAATTTCGAAAAAATTAATTTAAAGCTTTTTATTATATCGCCTTAACTCAATTTCCAAATGTATAAGCTCAATCATCAAAAGCATATATATCACTCGCAAGTGAGCTATAGACTTTGTCACTTAAAGTCAGCCTAACTCGAAAATTAATTCTTAAAGCTTTACAATTATCAGCTCTTAACTCAATTTCCAAATGTATAAGCTCAATCATCAAAAGCATATATATCAGATCTTGTATCTGATAAACTTTGTCACTTAAAGTCAGCCTAACTCGAAAATTAATTCTTAAAGCTTTACAATTATCAACTCTTAACTCCATTTCCAAATGTATAAGCTCAATCATCAAAAGCATATATATCACTCGCAAGTGAGCTATAGACCTGGAGAACTTCCTACTTAACTCATCAGCTTTCGGGAAGAGAAGCTTTCGGGAGAAAGAGAAAGAGAAAGAGAGAAGAGGAGAGAGAGAGGAGAATTCGGGTTTGACCCGCCGACCCGCGTGATTGACCCGGCCGTCTCTCCCTCGTCCGACCTCCGTTTTGGGCGAGCAAGGTACCGTTTCGAAGCTTGAGAGACGAGCTACGTATCCATGCCATCCTCGTCACCGGAAACTGACCGGAAAGCCGGCGAAAAGAGGCCGAACGTTGCGGCCAAGACCCGTTTTTGCTGCCGTTGATATCGCCCGATCTGGGTGATTCCATCGGCTGGAGCTTGTTCCTCAACATCCCAGCAACTGTTCCCGACCGACCACGAGCTCCGGTAACGTCCGAATCGCCGGGAACGATCATCTCCAAAACTCGCGGCTTTGGAGCTTCGATCCGCCGCCGTTGCCGCGCGTTGGTTGACACCGCCGGCATGGTTGAACTCAGAGCGGTTGGAACTAGCTGAGTTGAGCTTCCCGTCGTCGTCGGTTGAATTCCGGTGACCGTCGGCCGACAAGGGTATTTTGGTAATTTCACACTTTTGCGGTAATTTTATAATTTCAGATTTTATGGGTATTTTAGTAATTGCTGGAATTGAGGATAAGTTGGTAATTTATGATTTGTAGGTTAATTTGGTAAATTATGATTTTAAAGGCATTTCGGTAATTTTGGATTCAAGGACATTTTGGTAATTTTGAGGATAATTCCGTAATTTCAGAAATTATTATTATTTTGGTGATTTATGATTTAAATCAGAAATTATTATTATTTTGGTGATTTATGATTTAAATTGAGATTATTTGAGGTTAGGTATGGAATGTGATTATATTGAGGAATTTGGAAATATTAGAGATTATGATAATTATTTAATTTTATTCTTATGAGGTATTTTTATTTATTTTTAGGCCGATGATATCGATAAGCATTTGTTATTCGAGGATGCCAGAGGTAAGTAAATTGGAGTTCCAAACGAATCACAATAAACAATATATATGTTTGACATGTTGAAAAGTCTATTTTGATGTATGTACGGATATTGATTTATACGGTTTGCCCATGTATTTATGTGATGTGTTAATATGATGTGTTGTTATGTGTATTTATGGACATGGGCATACATATGTGTGAATATTTCTTGAGCACGAGCACGAAAATGTATTATGTTTTATTTTGTGAAACGAGAAAGTGGATTTTAGCGAAACAGAATTTGAAAAAGAAGAAATATCGATTTACAGTTTTAGCTTGGATGCTTGAATTCATTACTTGCTTAGTGGAGGATACTCTGGATTTTATGTTATGGATATGAGATAAGTGGGCGAGGGCGTTGGCGAAGTATAAGAAAGTTATGAAAGTTAGTGGAGTGTCCTACTAAGCGGTGATTGAATGATAGTAGCTCAAGTAAGTGAGTTTGAAAGAGAATACAAAAGTTTGAGAATGACAGAATGAGATTTTGATGATTTGTTTTACAATGTTTTCGAATATTATGGCACGTCATTCATTTGCATTGTACGTATGTATGTTTGTATTTTGGTATATGAAAAGCGGTTTCTTCTTGAGTTTTGTACTCATTATAGTTTATTGTGATTCAGTTTTCATAATGAAGATTATTTCGTGATGAGCCACGAGAATGACTTGAATGGAGGAAATAGATGGTTTGGCATGAATTTTTAATTCTTCCGCTGCAGTTTGCGTAATATTTGTATCTCGGGACTATAATTTTAATGGATTAAAATTATTTTATTTTTTTATACATATATATTGGAGAAAGCGATAGATTACATACTTGTGAAGATTAAGCCTGGGCTAAGTGAATTGACTTGAAAAATCTTAGCAAAATATGCAATATGCATAATTTTTATTGCATATTTTTACTTGTCAGAAACTCGATGCCAGTCTTTTCTGAAAATTTTCTAAGAGTACGGAATATTTTTACACATTATAAACCAGTATAAAATTAAAGGAGATGCAATATGAAATTAATTAATTAGTTAATTAATTAAATATCATATAATTTTCTGAAAATTTTCTAAGAGTACAGAATATTTTTACACTATAATGTCAATGTCATCATAAATTTTCTAACAATGCCCCAAATTTGTAATGTCCACGACACTGTCGATACATACTTCAAGCAAATTTACAAACACAGTGCACAGAACTGCATACTTCATTACTTCAACCCAGAAATACCAACAAAACCAACACAGCTCAAAATCATTAACCAACAGCACAATACTCTTCAACATTTTCTACATTAACCAACGACTGAACTATATTCTTTACAGCTCAAAATCATAATATTCTTCACAATATTCTTCAATGGATTAACCAATTACATATTTTTAGGCCTTAGACAACACAATAAAATAAAATTGAGCTTAGATAATACAGTAAAAAAAATTGAGCTTCACTGAGGAGGAGTACCAGAGTTGCTGCTGGTGCTCGCTGCTGCTGCCTCATGCGCATTCGAGTGGTTGCAGCGCAAATTTTCTGTACTGGTGGGTGGGGGATGTTTGCGGCATCAGCATTGTGCCAGTGGGGATCTTTGCTACATTGTCTTGTGTCTTGGTGGATGGGGATCTTCGCATCGCGTGAGAGATCTTTGGTGGGGTGGACGAATGGCTGGAGAGAGAGATGGATGCTTGTGTCTTCTGTTTGCCCCGTTGTTCCTTCACTTGAAGAAAAAAGTGAAGGCGCGGCGATCAGGTGGTGGGAGGAAAAATGAAAAAATGAGGGATTTTGACTTTAGGTTTCGACTTGGTTATGATTTTTTTTGGTTCTCTTTGGTTTTGTTTTTTATTTTCAGTTTTATTAATTTAATTATTTGAATTTTATATACTATAACGATTTTTCTTTAAAAAAAAAAATATATATATATATATGTGCTGTCTCATACGAACTGGCCAGGAGACTTTTAAAAGCACTATCGGGCAGGTACATATAGAACTTTCTTTGATCAGTGTCCCAATCGTTTTTAAAGCTACCAGTGGGCTAAAGCCGCCAGTATAAACCGAGGCCGTAGGGCTTTTAAATCTCTTGTGGTCAAAGGTTGAGGTTTTGGTCAATGTTTAGGCTACTAGCAGAGATGAAAGTACGTGGACCACACTCAGTCTTTTTTGCCCAAAAGGTTCTTAGGATCATATGTGGATTTCATAGGCTGAAATTTTGAGTCGATCCCCTTTGGAGCTAGGTGACGAATTTGCCCTGATTTACCATTGGCTTTCATAATGTTATATCCAATGTGAGGTTCACTGATTAATTCTTTTGATTGGAAGGTTGAAGACAAGAATATGGACATGTTGGATTTTTTAATCCAGCGTTGTTAGATCCTTAATCCAATGTTGGACTTATATGTGAACAATTATGTATTACAAACTGTCATATAAGGATAAACTCAATTAAAAGTGATCTATTAAGGTTTTCGGTTTTATGGGCTTTAATATATCTAATAGTATGTGAGATTTTAATGTGTAGAGACCCAATAGTATTCTAATTCTATGATGGGCAAAATTAAGAATACTTAATGACAAACGGAAAAAGTTATCTATATAAGTAATTATGATCCCTAGGTCATGGTATCTTTCTATTCTTTCTAACATCTTATCATTAGAGAGAGAGCCCCGAGAAAACTAAAGGATTCTATATTTGGAAGGCCAACCACAAACTCTAGAGAGTTATTCAGCGTTATGGATTCAGGTATGCTTTCACATAATTTTGTTATTAATTCTTGGTGATACAACTAAATATTTCTGAAATATAGGTGATGATTTTCACAAAAGATTTTTTTTTAATTCTAACAAGTGGTATCAGAGCCTTTTCATGTTAAATCATTGAGGATCGAATTTATTTTGATTAATGATTAAATCTTGGTATTCTCAAATTTAAGAATACCAGAATTATTAATATTATCAAGTTTGAGAAAAAATTAAGGATTAAATATTTTTTGGTGTTCTTAAATCTAGTATCATTGAATTTAAGAACAAATCTATGGTTGTTTTCTGGTATTTCAAAATAAATCAAGAATTTCGGATTAACCAAAAAAGAGGGATAGTAGTCGATTTTTTTTCCAACCGAGAATGGCACGGCCAACAGGCTGCGTCATCAAGCAAGCCATAGCAGCTTAGGTGAGAGCGGCTGCCTAAGCTAGGAGAAGGGAAAAAGAAAAAGATGAAAATAAGATTTCATAATTTATATCTTTAAGGTCCTTGAGGTGCTATAAAATTCATTTTTGGACAAGATGACTAGGAGATTTATCATTTAATTCCTAAATCTAGTTGGGTTTAATGAAACACAAGTTTTGGTCCAACGGAGAGCGGGCTTGATGGATTAAAAAAGTACGGTAAATTTAGTCCATAAAGGCTAAATTTTTGGTCCAATGGTAAGTTCTGGTCAATTGAGGCAAAATTACCGCATTAATTAAAAAAAGATTGATTTGATTTGTGGATTGGTTCAGGATCCAATTCGGTCAATCCAAACCAATACAATCTTAAACTAGTCAATGGTTAATCGGTCAACAATCAAAGTTGATAATTGACTTTGACCGTTGACCAGAGTTTGATCCAAATTTTTTATTATTTTTTGGATCATTTGGTACAATTTTAAATTCAAATGTATATATATATGTTTGTGGCCTTTGGATTTAAATCCAACGGCACCAGTGGCTGCATATGGTGGGCCCCACCATGTGCAACCAACAAAAAAAAAAACAAGCTTCCTGGACAGTGATAGAATTTGGGAGTCCCAAATTAGATCACTATCTTATATATATATTAGATAAATTAATTGAAGCAACATGTCGCCAAAGTGACATCTCTTGTGGAAATTAATTTATTTTGAAATATCAACGATTCTGTACATGTATTTCTATAAATATTGATCAACCCAAAAGGAAGGTCCATATTTGATAGAATTGCATGTGCAACTCTGGAATAAATACGTGATAATTATTTAGTTTTACATGTGAACAATAAATCAACCCAAAGGAAGATTCATTGTTTGACATGTTCTTATTTTTCATGTTTGATTACTACACTAAAATATCACTTATAAGCTAATATTTTGTCCAAATATATAATATTAATGGAGTGTCTCGTATCTTGAGATGGGTTTTACCTTTATTTGAATTTATTTTTGTTTTAAGACTAATATGAGCTTTTGTTTGTTTGTTTGTTTGTTGTTCTCTGTTCAATTATGTCTGCTACTAATATTATTGTAACATCAATTCTACTCTTATGTTAAATGGCTCTAACTTCAAATCATGGCACGAGAGCCTCTCAATAATTCTCGCAGTCATGGATTTTGATCTCGCATTAAGGGTTGATTTTTCCCCACCCCGTACGGATGAGAGTACCCTTCATGATAAAAGGAAAATAGAAAGTTAGGAGAGATCAAATCACATGTTCATCATCATCATGAAGAAGTTCATTCCAAAAGCATACATGAGGCTCAACACTTTATACTGTGCCTGGTGCCATTTAGTCCCATACCATAATTTTGTTTCTTCGTCAGAGGAGTGAATCTCCAGCATGTTGTAGCCAATAAAGCACTTCGTCATTGGTTATATACCTATATATAGTCATCATTCTTCTTAGAAACTATCTAGTTGACCAGGTTAATCCACTTTTAAGTGGATTACTATATATCATAAGCAAATAATATGCAAAACTTTGAAAAATAAAGGATCATTATAAATCATATAATAAATCTTATGTATGAACACTAGTTTTGCAAGTCTTGGATGATTTGTTTTATTCTTTTAACTTTTGTGATAACAGGATATTTCAATAGTGCTACCATACGTTGCGTGCCATATGCGTGCATTTTGTAAGAAGTTTAATTCATTTGAGAATATGGTGTTTTTGCCACAATTTTGTAGCCATGATATAGATTTTGTGGCCAAAAGTTTGCATGTTTTGGAAAATATTCTAATGACTTCAATATAAGACACAAAACTTTGTTGTGAAAAACATTTTGTTTACCCACGCAATGTTTGTCACTAAACAAAGTTTTAGGCTATAAAAAAAAAAGTTGTGTTTATTATTCTTTAAGCAAATGAGTTTTTTCAACCCCCCCCCCCCCAAAAAGGATAAATATCAAAATTTGTCAATGGTGATCAAACCTTGAATTCAACTTGCTGATTATTAAAATTTTACTAGAAGTTGTAGTATTTATCTCAACAAAAGCATGCCCATTATTAAAGTTTAGCTCATAATAAGCTTTAAAACAGTAAAAATGTAACTGCTTGCCATGAAATACATCATTAAAGTGAAAATACAACAAGCAAAATATAAAAATAAATTTGAGATAAAAAAAAGAACCAAAGTGTCACATTTCAGTCTTTAAGTTTCTCTCTTTTTTCTCCATAAGATACTCTCTGTTGCAGCTCTAAAGTCTTTTTTTTTTTTTTTTATGTGTGTGTGATGGCAATGGATATACCTCTAATGTGTTTCCTTAAAATGTGCACCTTTATAGCTTGAGATTAGGGCAACCCAAAAAGGCATGAGGACACTTGTCAATTCTTAGCATTATAGGACTACATTTCTTTTGTGCTGCCTATTACGCTTGCCACTGTTTTGTCTGCACTTGAAAATGGCAATGTAGTAACAATTGCAACAAAATTCGTTAGATAAGTGTGACTGTGAATAGCCTGGATAGTTTTTGTTTGTAGTTGGTCTTGGATTGCTGCAGCATTTGCTCTAGCATTTTCCCTGGCTCAAACTTGTTTTTATTCATATGTAGATAAGTCTTTTGTTGTTTTCTACAAGCCTGTTGCTGAAGCAATGTAGTCCCTTTTCTACAGCATCCAATAACAAAGCATGAGCTTTTGGATCACCTACAATATCACATTTAATCAAAACTTTATCATATGATTGTATAGGAAGTTGTACAATGCACATTTTCTGGTACAAATAGAGTCCGGCCCTCCAATTACCATTTTCCTTTCATCAACTTATTATATACGTATTTAGTAATTTTGAAAGGGTTAGTAAGAGCAATGCCCATTCAATAGTAATAAAAATTTGATTGATTAATGAATTTTGTTGTGTGTGTGTGTGTGTGTATATATGTATGTATATGTCTCTCTGTGTGCGTATAAAGTAAAAGAGTAGGCAATATCTAAATTTATTTTTTTTTGTCGCTTATCTCCCCAGGATTTAAACATGGGTAATCAGTAAAATAACGCTAACTTTTTGGAAACAGTCCGCCACAATATTGAAAACAGTCCTCCAGTTCAACCCTCTTTTCCCCTCTACTAGTACCCATGAAAATGATCCAAGTACCTATCGTATACTTGAAAACCACCAATCAGAATCTTGGGGCTGAATTATTTTCGTGCCAATTGAAACTGATATTTTTCTTTTAGTAGAACCTATGAAAATGATCCGAGTACCCATCCTATACTTGAAAATTAATCCATCACAATTCACTTTTGTTTTTTTAATTTTGGTTCTATTGACTGAAAAAAGAAATACATAAATTATCTGTTATCCTTTTTTTGAAAAATAATACATAAATTATCTATTATCCCTTTTATTTTAGAAACTTTTAAAATCAATAAAAAAGGGGATCCGGTTACATTATCCCTTTTATTTTTTTCACTACACCAACCTTTATTTTATCGCAGCATATTCATGCATTTCATGCTGCCATCTTCAAAATCTACCATCACCATCAACTGCTTAATAGTAGCCACTGGCTAGCCAGTATCATCCATCATGATTCATCAGGAGCACCAAAAATTCAGAATCGACAAACATCAAATAATAATGCTCGGATTCGGCGAAGCAAAGGCCAAAAACTGAGGATCATGGTCCAATACAGACATTATTTTTTCATCTAATGCCACCCATGCCTCCACTGCATCATCATAATTAGCACTTCCTATTTCCTTAAAAATTGTCACGTTTCCGAAAGAACCACCATCTCCAAAAACGCCGGTCCAAATTTGATTCCCCCACCCAAAATCAACTTCATTGAATCCGAATTTGAGCCAACTGGAAGATATGAAGGCTTCTAAATTTTTGCGGGCAGAAACCTCTTCTATTTGCTTTATATACTCACACAATTTTGGAAAACCTTCATCACCGTGCAATGGTTTTATGGACTCACGATTGATATTCCCCACAGCATGCTTCATACGTGCCACCAATTCATGAAGCCCCATTTCTTCTGCATGTTCCATGTTATAAGTTGCGCTTGCGAACAGAAAGAGGTTCCCGACAGCATAAGTCGATAATCTTGGCTCTGTTAGCCTTCGAAAGTTCACCGTTTGATGTAATACAAACCGTGAATTTGCTGTTGATCTTGAAGCCAGCATGGCCGACTTCAGAATGAATGCTGACAATGCTTCAATGCGCGTTGGATTGGGGACACGTTCGCCTTTGCATTTAGACCTTAGGGATGCTATGGCCTTCGCGTCAAACACGAATCTTCTTGTCTTGGACTTGGCTTCTCTGAACCAAAGCTTTTCCATTACGGATAAATGGTGATTTGGCGAAGGGTTTTGAGGAGGGAAAATGATTGATGCCTCAGATAAGTTTTTGTACGTCACTGCTTCATGGCAAGCTCCACGAGAATTTGCAGCCCAACTTCTGAGAAAACCACTTGCTGTGGCACCATCAATGATCTTATGTGAGAGGCACAAGCCAAGTGCTATGCCACCACAATCAAATGTGTTCAATTGCACAGCTACTAGGGGTACTTGATCTGGATTTGGTTGGTAACTGAAAGGAGGATATGGGAGACATTGGTTCAATAGTTCCATTGGAGGATTTTGAAGAAACTCAAACAAATGAGTGTTCACTCGGGTTTCAATATATGGAACTCCTTCATCATAATCGTTGATGATGAGATTGTCTCTCACTCTTCCTGCAAAAGGGTAAAGGTGGTCTAGGGTTTTCGAGAGTGACTCCTTGAGTTGAGCTGAGATTTGGGTACCCTTTAGATGTGTATTTCTCATGGGATAAAACAGTATCAGTGGAGAAAACGTTGTGGGAATGAGTTGATCTAAAAGAGAAATTTTGAATGGTTTTAAAAGATGAATATCGAGTAAAGATGGCCTCACAACTTCTTTTGAGACAATACTAATTTCCATACTGGTAATGTGCAAACTAAGAGAGAGGATTTAGTTGTGTACTTAAAAACAGAGAAGTGCCTGTGTTTTAATCTCCTTTGCTTCAATAACATTAAGTAGATATATATAGGTGTGGATGAACTAACTTCTCAAATGGAGATAGCGTTTGGCCAATTTAATTTTTATGGGGGTTGTTCGGGGAGCATTAAGAATCAAAACTTTTGGTTGGCGAGGCCGACATTTATTATGAGTTCGGATTTTTAGTTGACGGCTATTTTGTAGGACTAATTTGAATTCCAAAAATAAATTAAAAAAAACATTGCAACAATAGCATAGATATGATTTAAATCTAAAAACTTATGAAAATATAAATAAAATAATTGGTATCTAATTATATTATCTAATTCATATATACGTTAAAAGGGAATTTTACGATTCTTTTCATCTCTCCAAAATCATCTATCATTTATTCTTGTGAGGAAATCATCATCGATTTAATAGATTAAATTGTCATATACATGATCTCAAAATATTGCAGAGTCGATATTGGTAATTTCTCAATGTATTTATATTTCCCCCAATTCTAAAATGACATTTTAAAAGTCATTTATAATTGGTTGTTGCCATAGCCCTTAGACACGCATGTAGTTTTGCCTGACAGAACAATCTTCTTTGAATGAAATGTAGACTAACCCATATGATACTAAAAGCAAATAAGAACTAGCCGTGAACGAAGCTCGGCACTAAACTACATTGTAGAGATCTCAACCCAAAGAGTAATTTTAGAACCTGGGTTAGCCTCAGTTGATTATCTGTAAATTATGTAAAACAAGTCAGACGGACATCAACTTTGTTTGTCAAGGAACTTAACCCTGTTACTTTGTACGCTGAGCCGAGCAGGCTACTCAACTGCTGGTCCGTGGCAACCCTAAAATATAAAAGCATGCATGGATAACGTGACCATGAACAAATAAATTTTCAGAATATAAGTTCACTTCTTCAGATCTGTAAACTTATAGAAATAAATTAACTTGAAAATCCCTTGAGATTATCTTGACTGTATCTTAACATCTCATCATGCTCCAGAAAATGAATGAAGCACATATGTATATGTTGGACGGGTGGGCACCCAAGATGGGCCGACCCGACTCGACCCATACATGGTAAGCACTTGTTGGTCACCATGCACGTTTGGGAGAAGAAAATTGATCTGTATTCAACTTCCCAACCACTCCTAACCACTGCATATATCCATTAACACTGCTGCTGTAAAACGAACGTTTTTTTTATTCAAATTTAATTAGAAAAACAAAAAGAAAAGCAGTGTGTGTGTGGGTGAACGAGAAAGAAAAAACAAAATCTTTGAACAATCCGAAAAATGGCAAATATATTGTGACTTGAGGAAGATTTCCATTCGTGATTTCTTTCCGACCTGTGACGTGATCCAACACCTGTTTATTCCGCTGCATAATTCGAAAAAGGTAAGGACTCTTTTCAAATTTCCTTCATTGGTATCAAAGCCTGAATTGTGTTGGATTCGTGCATTGGTTGGTTTTAATTCGAAAAAACATGATTTTGTTTTAATTTTTATGATGGCTGTTGTTTTAAGTGTTCTGGAACATTTATGTTTTAAGTGTTCTGGAATATTTAATATGAATGAATAAATTCTGGAATTGGTATTATTAAAACCGGCTTAGGGTTTAGATTGCATGAACCCTAAATATATATGAAATCCGAAATTTCAATGGATCATACCTTTTGATCTAGGACACCTGACAATATGTGTGATATATCGTTGGAAAGATCTTTTCGAGAGCTTTCCAACAGTATATGATTTGTTAAAAACGGACTTAAGACGAGAAATTTATGGCTAAAATACGACTATGGTCGGATTAGAGTTTGAAAAGGGTTATAATTTGGAGCAGATGATGGACAGTGCCGGAGTTATTTTTTTGACGATTCCGGCCTATCTGACCTCCGTTTGAAAATCCGATCGTACCATTGAATTCATAATGAAAAATGGAGTCGAATGGTGCCGAACCCAACGTTAATAGAGCGGCCCAAGGCCGCGCGTGGGCGCCACGCGCCGGTTGTGTGGGTTGAACATACACTGTATTGTTGTGCACTGTAGCACACTATATGTATGTATGTATGTATTAAGGGCATCTTCATTAACAGATAAAACAACACAGTTTCAATAGACAATGGCTATATATATATATATATATATGAGCTTTGTTTTATAGTAATAAGGAGTTATGTTTTTTCTTTTTTTCTTTTTGCCTTCGCTATAACTTTATTTTTTTATGATCTATATACTAATTTTGTGGAAGGTACAATTGACAGTGGATCAATGGATAGGTGTAGGGATTTTTTCAATACTTTGTCTTGTCTATAAATTTTCGAAATAATAAAATAAAAGTAAACTCACAGTACTTTTTGTCATTTTTGAAAACCTTGCTGTTTCCATGAATTTCCACAAAAAGTCAAGTGGCCTGAAGATGGACTATCTTTAGAGAGAGTTGGTAAAATTTGACACAAACACAAACATGATTAAATCAGTGTAGGTGTTCAAACTTGACACAATTATTAGATGGATTGTATTTGCGATAAAACACAATTAATAATCAAATCAAGTTTGAGTTTAAAGCTTTTGACACAATAACTCATTTATGACATGATTAATTGTTAAGTTACATGTATTATCTTGTTTTAAATTTTATCTACTAGATAAATGTTATATTAATCATACTTTAAAATTATGTATTTATATTTAAAATAAAATTGATTACATTTAAGAAGGCAGCACTACATAAATTTTAGAAAACACAATAAAAATATGAGCCAACTTGAATTGTCACCTACAGATAATAATACACATCTAGATGTAGTAGTACACAATTTCAAGAAGATATAATAACTATAGTTGTTCAAATTTGACACGAGCACGAGCATGATTAAATCTATGTAGATGTTCAAATTTAACACAATTATTAGACGGAATGTATTTGTGACAATTCGATTAATAATCATGTCAAGTTCAAGTTTAGAATTTCTAACACAATAACTCATTTATGACATGACTAATTATTCAGTTACACATATTATCCCATATTAAATTTTATTTAATAGATACATGTTACAGTCTTGATACTTTAAAAATTATATATTTATATTTAACATAAAATTGATTAGATTTAAGAAGGCAGTAATATAAAATTTTTAGAAAACATAATAAAACATATTAAAAATATGAGCCAACTTGAATTGCCACCTGTGGATAATAATACACTTGTAGAGGTGGTAGTATACAATTTCTAGAAGATATAATAAATTGTAAGCGTTCAATTTGACATGAATAGGAATACGATTAAATCGGTATAAAATTATTAGATGGATTGTAATTGTGACAGGTAGATTAATAATCATGTCAAGTTTCAGTGTAAAATTTCTGATGCAATAACTCATTTATGACATGATTAATTATTCAATTACATATATTATGCCGTTTTATATTTTATTTAATAGATACATGTTACATTCATCATACTTTAAAAATATTTTATTTATATTTGAAATAAAATTGATTAGGGTATAAGAAGGTAGTACTACAAAAGTTTTAGAAAAGATATTAAAAAAATGAGCCAGCCTGAATGGCCACTTATGGATAATAATACCCTTCTAGCGGTAGTAATACACAATTTCTAAAAGATATAATAAATTGTAAGTGTTCTAATTTGACACAGCATGAACACGATTAAATCGGTGTAGGTGTTTAAATTTGACATAATCATTAGATGAATTGTATTTGTGACAATAGTTTGAGTTCAGAATTTTTCACACAATAACTCATTTATGATATGATTAATTACTCAATTACATATATTATGTCGTTTTATATCTTAGTTAATGGATACATGTTACAATCATCATAGTTTAAAATCTATTTATTTATATTTAAAATAAAATTGATTAGATTTTAAGAAGATAGTATTACAAAATTTTAGAAAATATAATAAAAATATATTAAAAATACGAGCCAACTTAAATTGCCGCCTATGGATAATAACACCTTTTAGAGGTAGTAGTACACAATTTCTAGAAGATATAACGAAAACGTGTTAAAAAATTTAGCCAACTTAAATTGCCACCTATAGATAATAATACACTTCTAGAGGCAGTACTACAAAATTTCAAGAAATGTAATAAAAGCATGTTAAAAATATGGTTTGTGAAGAAACTAAGCTAAAACATTTTTCAATGGGTAGGACGAATATGACACAATAATAAATGTGTTAACATGTAAATGTTCTTTTTATTGATTTTGATGATAACAAACTTTAATCTCTTTTGATCAATTTATTGGAGTTTTATAATATCAAATATTTTCTTAAAAGCCAGAATGTTTCTAAAAGTGTTTATAAGTTTTTGGATAAACTAGAACATTTCTGTAAAAATGCGCATTTCTGGGAATAATCGATGAACCGTTTATTTTAACGGTAACCGATAAAATGTAGAAGAGGTTTATTTTCTAAAGCATTAACCGATTACACAAAAAGCCAGCTACTGGAAGTAAACGGCTAACCTTTTGTTTTTAACGGCTAACAGTTTATTTTAAAGACTAAACGGTAAAATTCAAAAAAGGTTTATTTCTTAAACTTTAACCGATTAGCAAACAAACCTGTTAAAGTTAAACGGCGAACCGTTAATTTTAACGGTTAACCGATAATATTCAGAGAGGATTTCTGTGCTAACCTCTTACCGTTTAAAGCAAACCGGTTAAGCTTGTTGTTTTAAAGGTTGCTGGAAATAACCGGTGAACCGTTAACTAATAACGGCTAACCGATAATTTTCAGAGAGACATACATTGTTAATCTTTAACCATTTAGTGAGAACGGTTAGTTGAAATGTGTTGTGCATGTTTCTGGAATTTACCGGCGAACCTTTAACGGATAAACGGCTAACCGATAATTTCTAGTATGATATTCTTTGCTAATCCTTAACCGTTTAGTGAGAACGGTTAGAAAATTTTTATTGTGTAGGTCTCTGGTTTTTAACGGCGAAAGGGTAGTGACAAACAGTCAACCGTTTATTTGAAATTCAGCCCAACGATAACTTTGACCAACGCAAACGGTTAACCGTTAACGATTAACGGCGATCTGTTTTCTGGCGAAAAGGGCAATAACGGCTAGTTTTCAGCTCCAACTATAAATAAGCTCATTCAAATCAAATCAAAGGTTGATCAAAACACGACCATTGAGCTTATACCTGAGTATACAATCTTCATAGAGCTTTAAACACTTTCTTACTTCATCTTATTCACACATTGGGTATTAATTTGTAATCTTAAATATTGTGTGTGAGAAAAACAATTTTCAATCTTTTGTTTTGAGTGATTGTAAGTGTTGGGATACACTTGGGTCAAGAGATTGGGGATAATCTCTACTTGTAAAGGTTATTGACACCTTGGAAGTCAATTGTAAGCTTTTGAAGCTTTGGAGGCTTGCTTAGTGAAATCCTCAAGCCCAGTGTGCTTGGAAGCGTGGACGTAGGCGGGGATAGCCGAACCACGTAAAAATCATTGTGTTTGATCTCTCTTACCCTATCTCTTTACTTTTCATTGCACATTAATTTGTTTATTTTGAATTTGATTGCTTAGTTTATATTTCATTAAATTTTAGTTGGTTAATTTTTAAAAATCCAATTCACCCCCCCTCTTGGATTGCCTAGTTAGTATTTCAAAATGATTTTACAAATATTCCCTAATATATTTTCATCGATTCAAAAGTAAAACAGTTCAATAATGCTCGTTTCAAACATTCAGTGCTAAATTTTATGTCTTTTTGGAAACATGAAAGGTTTTTTGAACATTAGGTGGCCAAAAAGTATCCTTTGAAACAAGGCTAGCTCAACCATACTCGAGGTCTTAAGCAAATGATTTTAATTAGTTTTTCTTAAAATTTAAGACAAAAAATATATATATTAGTTATATATTATTGATTGAAAATCAATTCTTTAAACACTCTAAAATGTAAAATTATTAAATAAAATTCTATTCTAATATTGCTAATCCATGAAATTTTAATTCAGTTATAACATATTCACTTATCCTTTTTGTTAGCCTCAAGGGCTATACATATTATAATTTTGATGATAACAAACATATGTTTTAAGTGTTTTAATAATTTGTGTATTTCACAAGTTCACTATTTTTTGAAGGATAATTTTTATGCAAGTGAAATCAAGTTCAAGACACTCAACAGAAAACGGCGAAATCAAGAAATAAAGTTTAGAACTCAACGGATAATTTATTACAATTTCTTGTAATGTCGTATGATTTAATTTATTCTTGGTTTAGCATTTGAGAAGCTCAAAATATTGTTTAGTAAATAATTATTTTGTGGATTTGAGAAATTTGCTTTAAAATGAAAAAATTTTAAAATTCGGAGTTGGACTTATTTCTTAAGTTTTAAACATTTTGGGCTATATTGTAACTCATAAAAGATTGAGGGTCTAAGTGAAAGGTTTTGAGAAATTTAAATTTTATGATAATTTTGTTAAAACTTAAAAAGGACCTATTTGAAAAGATTTACTATAGTTGGGGCCATATTATAATTTTTGAAAGTTTTAGGAGTTACATATCATTTAGAAATTCTAGAATTGGACTTGTTTGAAAAGTTTTATGACTTTTTGGGCCATAATATAATTACAGAAAGTTTAGGACAAAACTATAATTTTATGAACAGTATTACTGTAGCAAATTCAAATATAACAGTAACTTCACTGTTACAAGTGGGGAGCCAATTAAATTAAGGAGCTAGCCGCTTGGGCGCGGGATTTGTCTATAACGGCTAGTTTTTGGGTTTTAACTGTAAAAACTCAACTCCAACTTCTTTTTAAAGGATAATGCAAGTATAAACAAGATCATATAACATATATTGAGTTTTCAATTCGTGAAATCATCATAGATTAAATCATCTTTGTGCTATTATTTGTGAATCCACTCTTATAGAGAGTTTCTAGCTGTAATTTTCATTTCTTATCAAATTGAGAGTGTTCAAGTGAGGGAAACACTTGGGGTAAAGAGATTGGGGTGATAATCTCTTGATTGTAAAGGTCCATTGACACCTTGAAGCCAATTGTAAAGAACTTAAAGCCTTGGGAGGCTTGGATAGTGAAATCCTCAATCTCGGTTGGCTTGGAGGCGTGGACGTAGGCGGGGATTGCTGAACCACGCAAAAATCGCTGTGTTTACATTCTCTTCCATTACTCTTTTATTTTTAAGCATTGTCTAATTTATTGTATTTGATTTGATTGTTGTAAAACTTATTGTTTTTGTGTGTATTAAGGCGTTAGATTGAACCATTGTGCAATTTGTTTAGCATAAGTTTTAAAAACTCAATTCACCCCCCCTCTTGGGTTGAATTACTTTAATTTCATTTGGTATCAAAGCTTGGTTCTTTTATTAGGATTTAACCGTCTATAGTAAAAGATCCATGGCAATCCAAAGTGACTCAACCTTTAGGGAAGGACAGTCCACAATTAGACCACCGTTCTTTGACCGAAATGACTACCCATATTAGAAAACTAGGATGAGAATTTATTTACAAGCCCTAGATTATGAAATTTGGGAAGTTGTATATGATGGTCCTTTTATGTCTTTGACTAAAAATGAAATTGGGAAAAATATTCTAAAACCTTTAAGCGAATGGAATGAATTGGAAAAGAGAAAAGCTTCTCAAAGAGTTTCATAGAGTGTCTAGTTATGAAAGTGCTTATGAAATTTGGCACAAATTCGAAGTTGTGTATGAAGGCACGAATCAAGTGAAAGAGTCTAAAATTAGTAGGTACACTTGACAATATGAATTGTTTCAAATGAAACAAAATGAAAGTGTATATGCTATGTATACTAGATTTACGAACATAGTGAACACTCTAGGAGCCTTAGGAAAGACCTTTTCAAATAGCGAGAAAGTTAAGAAAATCATTAGATCGCAACCTAAGGAATGGAGACCAAAAAGAACTGCCATTGAGGAAGCTAAAGATTTAAATGTCTTACCTATTGATGATCTAATCAGTTCCCTTATTTCTTATTAGTAAGATTTGGCAGCTGAAAGAGCCAATAAAGAGAAGAAGAAAAACATTGCTCTCAAAGTCACAAAATATGAGAGTGATGGAGAAAGTGAGCCAGATGATGAGAAGTTGGCTATGCTAGCAAGGAGGTTCAGAAAATTTTTCAAGAAAACTGGTGAGCAAAAAAAATTTAAAGACTTCAAGAACCAAAAGGAGAAGAAGGAAGCAATCAAATGCTATGAGTACAAGAAGCTTAGCCATATAAGATCGGAATGCCCTCTTCTCAACAAGTTTAAGAAGAAAGCAAAGGTGGCCACGTGAGATGATAGCAAAGAAGAAACGAGTGATGATAAAGAGCATCAAGAAATGACAAATCTAGCTCTCATGGCAATTGCAAATGAATCAAATGATGAATTAGATGAGGTAAATGATCTTTTTACTTATGATGAATTACACGATGCCTTTAAAGAATTGCATGATGAATTGATGAAAATTGGTAAAAAGAATGTTTGCCTTAAAAAGAAGATGGTAGAGCTTAAAAATGAAAATGAATCATTTAGTGCTAAGATTACATGCCTTGAATTAGAGAATAAAACATTGCATGATCGAATTGCATTATTTGAGAATTCTAGCACTTCACATGAGTATCTAAAATCACATGTGAATGACTTGAAAAATAAAAATGAATTACTTAAAAAGAAGAGCAATGATCTAAATGAAATTGTACTAAAATTCACAAATGGACAAAAGATGTTGGATAACTTGCTTACAAATGAGGGATTGGTTACAAGCCAAATTTGAAACAAAAATATTACAAAAGTTATTATGTGAAGAGTAGCAATCAAGTTGTATGTCATTATTGTAATCAAGATGGTCATATGAAAAATAGATGTCTAGTAAAAAGAAATGCATATTATGGTGTGAAATGTATAATGGTTCCAAAAGGAACCATTACTAATACTCAAGGACCCAAAAAGATTTGGGTACCTAAAACTTGAGATTTTTTCTGCAGGGCTTAAAGAAGAAGAAGAATAAATGGTACTTGGATAGTGGTTGTTCAAGGCATATGACAGGGAATTATTCTTGGTTTTCAAGCTTTACTAATATCGAAAATGGTGGAGATGTATCATTTGGAGACAATTCAAAAGAAAAGATCATTGGTATTGGCAATGTGGGTAATGTATCCTCTACTCTTATTAAAAATGTGTGTTTGGTTGAAAACTTGAAACACAATTTACTTAGCATTAGTCAATTATGTAATAAGGGTTATAAAGTGGTTTTTGATAAAACTAGATGTGTTATTGAAAATACATGTGATGGAAAAGTTTTGTTTGTAGGAAATATATGTGTTAATGTTTATACCATTAATATAGATTGTGCATCTACCATTGATAAATATTTCTCGACATTACATGATGGTGGATGGTTATGGCATAAAAGATTAGGTCGTGCAAACATGGAATTGATTTCAAAAATTTTGAAAAATAATTTGGTTAAAGGACTTCCAAAAATCAGTTTTCAAAAGGATAGAATTTGTGAAACTTGTCAATTTGGAAAACAAATCAAAACTTCTTTAAAAAACAAGAATCATGTCTCTACTTCAAAACCACTTCAATTACTTCACATGGATTTGTTTGGACCATCTAGATATGCTAGCTTAAATGGCAAGTATTATGCATTTGTAATTGTAGATGATTATTCTAGATACACATGGGTATTGTTCTTAGCTAATAAGGATTATGCATTTGATGCATTTAAAATTTTCTGTAAAAAGGTTCAAAATGAAAAGGGTTATTCTATTTCTTGTATTAGAAGTGATCATGGTAGAGAATTTGAAAATCATGCATTTGAGACCTTTTGTAATAATTTTGGTATTGAGCATCAATTTTCATCACCTAGAACTCCACAACAAAATAGAGTTGTTGAGAGAAATAATAGATCTATTCAAGAAATGGCTAGGATCATGTTAAATGAAAATGTTTTACCTAAGTACGTTTGGGTCGAAGCTGTCAACACCGCTTGTTATGTTTTAAATTGGATGTTGATTAGATCTCATCTCAACAAAATTCCCTATGAGCTTTGGAAAGATAGAAAACCCAACATTGGTTATTTCAAAGTCTTTGGATGTAAATGTTTTATTTTGAATACAAAAGATAGTCTTGGTAAATTTGATCCAAAATCTGATGTTTGTATCTTTCTCGAGTATTCAAGCTCAAGCAAAGCTTATAGAGTTCATAAAAGAACTTTGGTTGTGGAAGAGTCTATACATGTTTCTTTTGATGAGTCTTACCCCTCCTCTGTGAAGAAAGGAGTTGTTAATGATGATGCAGATGGAGAATTACAAGAAGGATCATCAAATGATAAACAAGAGAATGCACTACAAGAAAATCAAGAGAATGGACAAGGAGAGCAAAGAAATATGGAGCAACAAGAAGGTACTATTCAAACACTTCCTAGGGAGTGGAGGTATGTTTCTTCTCACCCTAAGGATGCAATTTTAGGAGATCCTTCACAAGGTGTTACAACTAGATCATCTCTTAGGAATACATATGAGTATGCTGCATTTATTTCTCAAATTAAACCAAAATCCTTTGCGGATGCGGAAAATGGTAAATCTTGGATTATGGCAATGCAAGAGGAGTTAAATCAATTTGAAAGAAATAATGTGTGGGAATTAGTTCCTAAACCGGAACATCAATCCATCATAGGTACTAAATGGGTATTTACAAATAAGATGGATGAATCCAGTGTGGTTGTAAGGAATAAAGCTAGATTAGTTGAGCAACCAAGAAAAAGGAATTAATTTTGATGAAACATTTGTACCTGTAGCTAGATTAGAATCTATTAGAATGTTATTAGCATACGCATGTTATAAAGATTTCATTTTATTTCCAATGGATGTTAAAAGTACTTTTTTAAACGGTTATATTACAGAGGAAGTTTATGTGAAACAACCCCCTGGTTTTGAAAATAAAAAATTCTCAGGTCATATTTATAAGTTATCAAAAGCATTGTATGGATTGAAACAAGGACCTAGAGCATGATATGATAGGCTTAAAAATTTCTTGCTTGATAAAGGTTTTTCAATGGGAAAAGCGGATACTACACTCTTTGTTAAGTATAAAAACCAAGACATACTTGTTGTTCAAATTTATGTTGATGATATTATTTTTGCTTCTACTAATGAGACCTTGTGCAAGGCGTTTTCATCTTGTATGAGTAAAGAATTTGAAATGAGCATGATGGGAGAATTGAAGTATTTTCTTGGATTTCAAATCAAGCAAAACAATGAGGGAATCTTCATTAACCAAGCTAAATATGTCAAAGATTTGCTCAAGAGGTTTGGAATTGATGACTCAAATACCAAGAGCACTCAAATGAGCACAACAATCAAGCTTGACAAAGATAAAAAATGTAAAAAAGTTGATATTAAAAAATATCGAGGTATGATCGGTTCTTTACTTTACTTAACTGCAAGTAGACCCGATATCATGTTTAGTGTATGTTTGTGTGCAAGATTTCAATCATGTCCCAAGGAATCTCATTTGTTTGCTGTTAAAAGAATTTTTTGGTATTTAAGTGGAACTATAGATCTTGGCTTTTGGTATCCTAGAGGAACTCATATAGATTTATCTTGTTATTCGGATGCCGATTTTTTCGGTTATAAGGTCGATATGAAAAGTACTAGTGGGACTTGCCATTTCCTAGGTCATTCTCTGGTTTCATGGTTTAGTAAGAAACAAAACTCAGTTGCACTCTCAACCACTGAAGCAGATATATTGCCGCAAGTAGTTGTTGTGAACAAGCTCTTTGGATGAAACAAACACTTAGAGACTATGACATTAATCTTGAACAAATTCCCATCAAGTGTGATAATACTAGTGCTATTAATCTATCAAAGAATCACATCCAACACTCTAGAACCAAGCATATAGAGATTAGACATCATTTCTTAAGAGATCATGTACGAAAGGGTGATATTGCATTAGAATTTATCTCTACGGAAAAACAACTTGCCGATATTTTTACAAAACCCCTTTGCGAAGAACAATTTTCAAAAATTCGGCATGAACTTGGGATGATGAAATTTTCGCATTAACATCTCTAATTATGTTATTGAATCTATTAAAATTGTTTGCTTGGTGATTGTTGATGTTTATGAAGTGTTTGAGCATGATAGAAATGTGAGGTGTTTGATTTATTTATCTTTGAATGCTTATGTGCTTCATGATATATGCTTGATGGATGACTTATTTATTTGAATTAATCATCTTTTAAATGTTTAAAATCATGATTCATGCATTAAGATGGCTCTTGAGATATTTCGGAATCAAGAAATGATGAGAGGATTGATCAAAAATGGCCGAAAATCAAAATTGGTGCAGCCGGACAGCAACCAGGCGGCTAGCCGCCTGTTCCAAGCGGCTAGCCGCTTGGAAGCTGTCACAAACCCGAGAGCAAGCGGCTAGCTGCTTGCCCCAAGCGGCTAGCCGCTTGGTCACGCGTTTGTACCCTTGTTTCTTCTTCATCTCTTCTTTCTTCTTCACTTATTCTTGCTCTCACCAAAACTGTGCATCTCTCCTCCATTTTCATTCAAATTTTCTTCATTTCTCAACCATTTTCATGTCAAAATCAATGATTCAAACCATTACCTATACATTTAACTTTCATTAAACACCTCTCATTCATTTCTTCTTCACTTAATCTTCATTTGTTCATCTTTCTCTCTCACACGTGAATAGTAACTCTCAATTTCTCTCTCAAATCTCTTCATCTTTCACTCATTTTCTTGTTAAAATTAATCATCCAACCCATTACCCATCCGTTACTCCTTCAATTTTCATTCTTCAAACACCATTTCATCGCCTTTTCATGAAAATCCCAAATCAAAAACCTAACTTTGGTCGTTTCTTTCTCTACGTTTTCAAGCTCCCTCTAGCTCATCTTTGATCCAATCCACATCATATATTAGCTTCATTCATCTCTAGGATCAATTTTCTTGGCTCAAACACATCCATTTCACTCAAATCTGAAATTGGTATTTAAACTTGTTCTTGTTTCAACAATGGTGGGTGGTGAAAAATCCAAGAGCAAACAAATGGCCAAGAGACGCAAGGAAGATTATGGAGATAATACGGAGTTCTTGTCAACCCATTTTCGGCATCTCACACCTCGAAAATGATTTCTCGACAACTTCATGCCAAAGTCGATTGTTCCTCCTCATTTTGTTAATCTTAAGAATTTGGCAAATTTGGCAATTTGTGATAAATCTCTTGATAAATTTCTTATTGCCATGGGTTGGAAAAATGTCTTAGTTATTAAAGAATCATATTATGAGAATTTAGTCTGAAGCGACCCGCCCCGAACTCCCAGGGCGAATCTATCTAATCTCGCTTAACTGAATTAAAAATTCTAAAATCTACTAAATTCTATCAAAAATTCGACAGAACCTCCTCTATAAATAAAATATGTCCAACCTGCAAGTTTATGAAATTAACACTCCCAATATGATTTTAAATCCAACCAACACCCACAACCAACTTCTTTAATCCACAAATCAAATCTCATCCAAATACTACAACATCAAATACAATAAAATATTCTTAACCACAAATATGAAACAAATTATACAATCCAAAATATCTTAATAAAATATCCATAATTCCTAGCACCATCATATAACTCGAAAATCAATCTACAACTGCTGCTGAGTCGACTGATGTACCTACAAGTCTCCTGTGGGGGGAAATATAAAATATAACAAAAGCGGAGTGAGTATAAAACTCAGTGAAGGTCAGTGAGTGGATAGTAACTTTCGAAAATAAATAATTTAATCTTTCTTTAAACAATCTCATTAAAATCTCGAAACAACTTTAATAATTCTTTTAAGTCAAATCATGCGCTAGGAGGATAAAATTACTTAAATCCATATAAATCAATGAAATAATAATTCTGATAACATCAAATACTGAACCACGAAAACCATCAATTCCTAAACACAATTTCACCAAATCACATGTGAAACAAAATCAATAATAAATCATTTAACATTTAAATCAGATTACTAACCATGAAAGACATATATAATATCGTACTCAATATCCGTGAAAATCATATCTCAACAACATATAAAATCCGCAAATCTGAAAATCATCACTAAACAAGTACCCAGGGGAATAATCTCATCTATCCTAACTCAATGGACGGCATAACGCATTATCTGGGTACTATCACGCCCGAGCTACTGGATAGGGGACGACATTATCTCATATCTCAACATATCTGTATCATTATATCTCATCTGTAATCATCATACTATATCTGGAGGGGAGGGTACTGCCTAATGATTTTAAAAACAATCTCTATACTCATAATCATATAAAATCAATTCATACTTTCAATAATACATTTCCTTTCATCATCACAATTAAATCCACTTTTCTCAACTTCAAAATACCATCATATTTATTCAAAATCAATACGGAAATTCAATAACCAAATATTTTAATATAATACCAATGCGTGAATAAAATCTATTTCAAGAAAATCATTAAATCAAACATTTAACATACTTATTTCGTAAACATGCTTTACTATCACAACTATGAAAATAGGTTTGGTATATTCCACTCACAGTGACAATGTCCAATCTCGGTATCAATAACGTCTGTAGGTTGATTCTCGTTTGTGGATCCTCCTATTTCAATTAAACGATATAATTATTCTCCGTAACATAAAATATCGCTAATTTCACACAATAAATCTCGAAACGAATATTTATCTGCAATAAACTATTCCCGAATGAATAAAATTACTGAAATACCCCTATAGGCCAAAATTACCAAAATGCCCCCAACGTCAATATTTACCACAATTATCCTCGGAACTATAATTTATCGAATTATCCACCACAAAGTTATAAATTATCAATTTATCCTCAATCTTAATCACAAAATTAATCACAAGTTCCGTATTTCCGAAATTATCCCCGAAGTACGAAATTACCGAAATGTCCTTAATAATTCAAATTACCGAATCACCCTAAAATTGTCAAATTACCTCACTGCCCTTATCAAAATTACCAAATTATCCATAATTTTTCAGAAATTACAAATTCACCCCAAAGCTTAGTAAATTTACCAAATTGCCCCTCACCGGTCAACGGCGACCGGACTTCAACAACGCAAGGGAAGCTCCAGTCTGCAAGTTCCGCCATCGAGTCCAATGGTGCATTGCGGACGACCCACGCACGGCGACGAGGCCGGATCGAGCTTCCAAAATCCGCAAGCTTTCCGGCGATCGCTCACGGCAAATCCGGCGTCCCCGCTGGTCGTGGTTGGTCGGAAAACGTTGCTGGGAAGCTAAGGTACAAATTCCAACCGGTGGAATCACCCAAAACCGGCAGGATCAACGGCGACGGAAAACGGGTCTTGGCCGCAACTTTCGGCCTCTTTTCGCCGGCGTTCCTGCCCGTTTCCGACGACGAGGATGGTATGGATACGTAGCTCGTCTCTCAAGCTTCGAAACGGTACCTTGCTCGCCCAAAACGGAGGTCGGAAGAGGGAGATACGGCCGGGTCAAACTCGCGGGTCGGCGGGTCAAACGGGTCAAACCCGGATCTCTCTCTCTCTCTCTTTCTCTCTCCTACTCTCTTTCTCTCTCTCTCTCTCAATATAAAGAAACGAAACCTCTTCTTCTTTTTTTTTTTTTTTTTCTTCTTCTTCTTCTCTTACAAAATACAAATTAAACGAATATCGGACGTGATTTTAAATAAATCCGATTTCGCGAGCTTCAATGCTACTAATTTATCTCAATTCAACACCGTAATAATTCCCAAATTAGTTCAGGCATCAAATAAAGGAAAATCGGGTCTGGGGTATTACAAACTCCCCCCTTAAAAGAATTTCGTCCTCGAAATTCACCGGTAGTCGTGCTCCGATAATATAAACCTCAAGATTTACCCATGATCTCTAAATCCTTATAAGATCAAAACCAAACATATCACGCTTTCGCTGCGCTACTCTGATACCTCAAAAATAAACCGTACTTATAAATAAAATCACAAAGCCTAATGATACCATTTGTAAAACCAAACTATCTCAACCACACAAAATATTTCTCAACTTATCCATCGAATAAGTCATCTTGAAAGATAAAAAAAATAAGTAGCTCTTGTAAGTTAACCATAATCGTAAACTCTAATATTCTCAAATTCCTCAATATAATCACATTCCATACTTAACCTCAAATAATCTCAATTTAAATCATAAATCACCAAGATAATCATAATTCTAAAATTACGAAATTACCCTTGAATCCAAAATTACCAAGTACGTAAAGTCGGTTACCCATAGTTAAAACTCTTTCATCTCTCATCACAAAATCAATTCGTAAACATTTTTGTACATCCTCTCAACTTTATTAATAGTGGGTCCTGATCTTGTATCTGATAAACTTTGTCACTCAAAACCGGCCTAACTTGAAAATTAATTCTTAAAGCTTTACAATTATCAGCTCTTAACTCAATTTCCAAATATCTAAGCTCAATCATCAAAAGCATATAAATCACTCGCAAGTGAGCTGGAAAACTTCCTACTTAACGCATCAACTATCACGTTCGCCTTGACCGGATGGTAATCAATAATACAATCATAGTCCTTAATTAGCTCAATCGATAGGAACTCGTAACCTCAATAACATTTATAGACTGTTGCCAATTCATGATTGCTTCAATCTTTTGAAGATCGACATAAATTCGTTCAGCTAATATCACATGGTCCAGAAATACTACTTTATCTAATTAGAACTCACACTTGTTAAACTTAGTATACGATTGCTTTTACCTTAAAGTCTGCAAAACAGTCCACAAATATTCTGCAAGTTCCTCTTGATTCCAAAAATATACTAAAATATCATCAATGAGCACAATTACAAATAGACCTAGATAGAAGCGAAATACTCTATTCATAATGTCCATAAAAGCTGCTAGAACATTAGTCAATCCAAATCGCATAATCAAGAACTCATAATTTCCATAAAGGTTACGAATCGCTTCGTAATTATCGACCTCTTTAATCTTAAGCTGTTGAATCCCAAACTTAAATACTCTATTCATAATCTCCACCAAACTTTTACCTCAGCTTCTCCCAACTTTTTAAACATACATTCCTATTTGAAACAATCCATAATAGCACATTGATATGCAAACTCAGCCATACCCAAAATGGTATTGAAATCTCGAATGTCTAAAATAAATAAATTCACTCCAAATTCATGCTCACCCAATCTAATCATACCATCTCGATACACCCTCTCGACAAACAATGACGCTCTGATAAGTGTACCAATAATTAAACATAATCCAAAGGTTCAGGCTTTATCTCTACATACATGACAAAAAATCCGAGAAACAAATTAATGCATAGATCCAAGATCAATAATAATACGAGGCCTAAGTAATTGCAGCATGTCTCTGATATTGACGTTCGACTGTTTATCACCAATGATAAACTCTATATTCGAATAGAAATATAGCAAAGGGAAGTCTATTTCTCTCTGAACATTTCATCACATCAAAACTATATCCGACTTTAATAAATTCTGAGTCAACCTCAGATGGCTCTCTAAAATCATTTAAACTCCTTAACCTTAAACTTCTCACATATACAATAACATTTGCATGACCAACATGCGCATGAGTCTGATAATGTAATACTGTAGTCATAATCTGAGCTTACTTATTAATCAACTATTCAATATTCGATATATTCTCTGGTGTCTATTGTGTAACATCATGCATCAAATACTCAAATATTCTCTCATTTTCGGGATCATTTTTCCCCCGCAGGTACATCTCCTACATTCAACCCAGCTGCTACTCTAATACAACCTTAGCCAATGTACTACTATAACAAATCATGATGAGGGTCCATAATATATCAATTCCGACATTAATAAATATATCACTTCCGACTTTAATCACTATAAAACTTATTCTGATCACAACGTTAAAGTCTACAGAATCTAAAACCATGCTCTGATACCACCTGAAGCGACCCGCCCCGAACTCCCAGGGCGAATCTATCTAATCTCGCTTAACTGAATTAAAAATTCTAAAATCTGCTAAATTCTATCAAAAATTCGACAGAACCTCCTCTATAAATAAAATATGTCCAACCTGCAAGTTTATGAAATTAACACTCCCAATATGATTTTAAATCCAACCAACACCCACAACCAACTTCTTTAATCCACAAATCAAATCTCATCCAAATACTACAACATCAAATACAATAAAATATTCTTAACCACAAATATGAAACAAATTATACAATCCAAAATATCTTAATAAAATATCCATAATTCCTAGCACCATCATATAACTCGAAAATCAATCTATTAATCACCGAAATCGATCACGACCTACAAGTCTCTGTGAAATATAAAATATAAAAATGAATGAGATAAAACTCAATAAATGGATAGTAACTTTCGAAAATAAATAATTTAATCTTTCTTTAAACAATCTCATTAAAATCTCGAAACAACTTTAATAATTCTTTTAAGTCAAATCATGCGCTAGGAGGATAAAATTACTTAAATCCATATAAATCAATGAAATAATAATTCTGATAACATCAAATACTGAACCACGAAAACCATCAATTCCTAAACACAATTTCACCAAATCACATGTGAAACAAAATCAATAATAAATCATTTAACATTTAAATCAGATTACTAACCATGAAAGACATATATAATATCGTACTCAATATCCGTGAAAATCATATCTCAACAACATATAAAATCAACTGAAAATCATCACTAAACAAGACCTGTGGAATAATCTCATCTATCCTAACTCACGGACGGGCAAGGTATAACGCATTATCTGGTACTATCACGCGAGCTACACGGATGGTGGGACGCATTATCTCATATCTCAACATATCTCAGATCATTATATCTCATCCAGTAATCATCATACTATATCCGGAGATCGCTAATGATTTTAAAACAACTCTATACTCATAATCATATAAAATCAATTCATACTTTCAATAATACATTTTCATCATCACAATTAAATCCACTTTTCTCAACTTCAAAATACCATCATATTTATTCAAAATCAATACGGAAATTCAATAACCAAATATTTTAATATAATACCAATGCGTGAATAAAATCTATTTCAAGAAAATCATTAAATCAAACATTTAACATACTTATTTCAAACACGCTTACTATCACAACTATGAAAATAGGTTTCAGATATTCCACTCACAGTGACAATGTCCAATCTCGGTATCAATAACGTCTGTAGGTTGATTCTCGTTTGTGGATCCTCCTATTTCAATTAAACGATATAATTATTCTCCGTAACATAAAATATCGCTAATTTCACACAATAAATCTCGAAACGAATATTTATCTGCAATAAACTATTCCCGAATGAATAAAATTACTGAAATACCCCTATAGGCCAAAATTACCAAAATGCCCCCAACGTCAATATTTACCACAATTATCCTCGGAACTATAATTTATCGAATTATCCACCACAAAGTTATAAATTATCAATTTATCCTCAATCTTAATCACAAAATTAATCACAGCCCAGATTCAAATTATCCCCGAAGTACGAAATTACCGAAATGTCCTTAATAATTCAAATTACCGAATCACCCTAAAATTGTCAAATTACCTCACTGCCCTTATCAAAATTACCAAATTATCCATAATTTTTCAGAAATTACAAATTCACCCCAAAGCTTAGTAAATTTACCAAATTGCCCCTCACCGGTCAACGGCGACCGGACTTCAGTCAACGGCAAGGGGAAGCTCCAGTCTGCAAGTTCCGGCCACGCTGAGTCCAATGGTGCCGGCTGTGACGACCCACGCACGGCGACGAGGCCGGATCGAGCTTCCAAAATCCGCAAGCTTTCCGGCGATCGCTCACGGCAAATCCGGCGTCCCCGCTGGTCGTGGTTGGTCGGAAAACGTTGCTGGGAAGCTAAGGTACAAATTCCAACCGGTGGAATCACCCAAAACCGGCAGGATCAACGGCGACGGAAAACGGGTCTTGGCCGCAACTTTCGGCCTCTTTTCGCCGGCGTTCCTGCCAGTTTCCGACGACGAGGATGGTATGAATACGTAGCTCGTCTCTCAAGCTTCGAAACGGTACCTTGCTCGCCCAAAACGGAGGTCGGAAGAGGGAGATATGGCCGGGTCAAACTCGCGGGTCGGCGGGTCAAACGGGTCAAACCCGGATCTCTCTCTCTCTCTCTCTCTCCTTCTCTCTTTCTCTCTCTCTCTTTCAATATAAAGAAACGGAAACCTTCTTTTTCTTTTTTTCTTTTTTTTTCTTCTTCTTCTTTTACAAAATACAAATTAAACGAATATCAGACCCGCGATTAAATAAATCTGATTCATGAAATTTCTAATACTAATTTATCTCAATTCAACACCGTAATAATTCCCAAATTAGTTCAGGCATCAAATAAAGGAAAATCGGGTCTGGGGTATTACATAGTCAAAGTCTTTTATTCGAATATGAATATAGAAACTTCGGATAGAGTTGTTACGAGTGTTGGGGGAGTTCGAATTGAATTTGATGTTGCGGAGTTAAATCGTGTTCTTGGAACTCCAAATGATGGATTGGAACTATATAGTGCTAGAACCAAAATAGATTATCCATGGTTTTCCCTTGAAAATGCTGTTCGGAAAATTTGTCAATGTCGTGACTTGTCCTCTGAGTTTTGTGGATCACCTTTGAAATCTCAAGCCTTACCTCTTCAAACTAGAATCCTGCATTATGTTCTTCACCATGTTATTACTCCTAGGTATGGTCATGGGGATGAAGTTAACCGATTGGATGTGGCCTTGTTGGATTGTATTTTAGAGGGTAGGAAGCTCAATGTTGGTTATATTATAATTCATCATATGCTTAGCACACCTTGTATAGCCAAGAGATTCATCCCTTATGGTAGTATTATTACACGCATCCTTAACTTTTTCAAAGTACCCATTACCGAACCCACCTTTTCAAATACGAGGGAACTAGGAGATGACGTCATCGCTAATTTAGGATTTATATGGGTCGAAAATAAATGGTCTAAAGATCGGAGACACTCAACCAAGGTTACTGAACTTGCTCCTATAGATCATCGTTTCTTTAACGATGTTCTTCCACCAGAGCTGCTTCCTGATCTTAGTGTTCCATAACACTCTCATTATCCACCTTCTGCGGGTCCTTCTCAATCTTCTTCAGCTGCCCATGAGGATCCGATGCAGCAGATGTTGGCTAGAATTGATTCTCTTTCCACGTAGCAGAGCCAACTTCAATCTCAGCTTGAGGCCTTTCAAATTCAATTCATTTCGAAGCACAAATGACTCTTTGAGCAGTAGCAGCAATTATTTGATCAACAACATCAACTTTTTGCTCAGCAGCAACAGATTCTTGATGGCCAGCAGCAGCTTTTTACAGCTCTTGGGTTTCCACCACCATCATCTTCATCACATCCACCATCTCCATAGCTTTTTATTTTTATTCTTCCATCCTCTGTCACTCTGCACTATATTTTTTCATATGCATTTATGTTTTATGTATTGATTGCGGATGATTATTATAAGATATTTGGATGCTTTGTATTTGGATGATATGTTATGACTTCTTAAAATGTTGTGAATCTTTAGTTAATTGGTTGCTAAATTTTCATATCTCTTGCTTGTATTTGTGTGATTATTATTATTTTGTATGCATTGCTTTATATTAATTTTGATGATGAAGGGAGAGAAGTCATGTATTTTTTAATTGTATTTATGCATAGTTTTGAAATATTAAGGGGGAGTTTACAAATTGCTATAGATCACATTTTTAAGGGGAGTTTTTATTTTTTACTTATATGTTTAATTATGTATGTCATGCATTAAGGGGGAACATATATGTCAAAATACATGAGATGTTTGTTATCATCAAAAAGGGGGAGATTGTTAGCCTAAAGGGATATACATATTATAATTTTGATGATAACAAACATATGTATTAAGTGTTTTAATAATTTGTGTATTTCATAAGTTCACTAGTTTTTTAAGGATAATTTTTATGCAAGTGAAATGAAGTTCAAGACACTCAACAGACAATGGCGAAATCAAGAAATAAAGTTTAGAGCTCAACAGATAATTTATTACAATTTCTTATAATGCCGGTATGATTTCATTTATGCTTGGTTTAGCATTTGAGAAGCTCAAAATATTGTTTAGTAAATAATTATTTTGTGGATTTGAGAAATTTGCTTTGAAATGAAAAAATTTTAAATTTCAGAGTTGGACTTATTTGTTAAGTTTTAAACCTTTTGGGCTATATTGTAACTCATAAAAGATTGAGGGTTAAGTGAAAGGTTTTGAGAAATTTAAATTTTATGATAATTTTGTTAAAACTTAAAAAGGACCTATTTGAAAAGATTTACTATAGCTGGGGCTATATTATAATTTTAGAAAGTTTTGAGAATTACATATCATTTAGAAATTCTAGAATTACACTTGTTTGAAAAGTTTTATGACTTTTTAGGCCATAGTATAATTACAAAAAGTTTGAGGTAAAATTATAATTTTATGCAGAAATAAGCGAGTGTTATTTAATTCGTGTTAACTTAAGTGGCTAGCCGCTTGGGTGCGAGATTTGTCTATAACAGCTAGTTTTTGGATTTTAACTATAAAAACTCACCTCTAACTTCTTTTTAAAGGGTAATGCAAGTATAACATATATTAAGCTTCCAATTTGTTAAATCATCATAGATTAAATAATCTTTGTGCTATTATTTGTGAATCCACTATTATAGAGAGTTTCTTGTTGTAATTTTCATTTCTTATCAGTCCGGGGGTAAAGAGAGTGGGGGTGATAATCTCTTGATTGTAAAGGTCCATTGACACCTTGAAGTTAATTGTAAAGAACTTAAAGCCTTGGGAGGCTTAGAGGCGTGGATAGTGAAATCATCAAGCTTGGTTGGCTTGGAGGCGTGGACGTAGGCGGAGATTGCCGAACCACGTAAAAATCGTTGTGTTTGCATTCTCTTCCCGTACCCTTTTATTTTTAAGCATTGTCTAATTTATTGTATTTCATTTAATTGTTGTAAAACTTATTGTTTTTGTTTGTATTAAGGCGTTAGATCGAACCATTGTGCAATTTGTTTAGCATAAGTTTTAAAAACCCAATTCACCCCCCCTCTTGGGTTGCATTACTTGAATTTCACTTTTTATCTTAAATTACATCTTTTTCATTATTCCTTTTCTAGATTAAACTAATTATCCTATTCTTCTATTTTCTAAAATTTTTCAATATAGTTTGACTTCAAAATAGATAAAACAAGCACACAAAAAAATAGTAGATGAATAAAAGAATATATTAAAAAGAAATAAGAACAAATAGATAACGCAACTAATTAAGAGAATAATAAAAAGATAAAATTTGGAATTTGAGATGAAATCATAAATTAACTTTATCTTTATATTAATTATTTGAGGATTTGAGTAATGACCAATAACCATAGAGAATAGAAAAAACTATTTTTTTTTTCTTCTTGAGTAGAAAGTAGAGGAAGCAAGACTTTTTTTCCTCTCTCTTTCTTTCTCTCAAACACCAAGAACATATCATGTCTTGATTGTTGGAGGAAAAATTTAATGGATAAGTAATAAATTGTGGGGCTTTTATAGAGGTTTAAAATAAATATAAAATTTTTTAATTATAACATATTAATTCTAACAATGAAATAGAGAATCCGTAGGATTGAAACTATTAATTTATCTATTTTGTAGGAATTAAAACTACTAATTACTACATTAAATAAACTTTATAAGAACTTTATAGTTTATGTAGGAAAAAATAATTACAAAATAATAATAAATAAAATGAATAATAATGACTTTTAAATTCAGTTTCTCCTTTTGTATACAAAATAATCATTTCACAGGGCTTTCATGTAAAGCGAGACCCTAGGTAACTACCTAAGTTTGGGTGAAGGCTTTAAGTTTCATTTCCAGAGGAAGTCATAAACAGCTTCCACCAGGACTGGGGCTTTATCCGGTGATCGGAAACCTACTGGAACTGGGAGACAAGCCTCACAAGTCACTAGCCGAGCTCGCTAAGATTCATGGCCCCATAATGAGTCTAAAACTAGCCAGGTGACCACAGTAGTGGTTTCTTCTGCAAGGATGGCCAAAACTATCTTTTTAGACCATGGATTCCAGTCTCAAGGCCGTGGAAAAATCTTCAAAAAATATACAACATGCATATTTCACTAGTCAGAAACTCGATACCAATCAAGACCTCTAGCACAAGAAAATCAACTACCTTCTTGCTTACGTTGAAGAAAATTACCGTGCAAGTAAAGGAATGGATTTTGGCCAAGCTGATTTCAATACATAACTTGTTATCCAACATAAGTTGTTCTATTGATATGGTTGATCCCAATGATTGAAAGTTTAAAGATATAGTTTGGCGTATCATGAAAAAAAACAAGAAAGCCTAACTTGTCCGACTATATTCCTCTTCTCAATATTATCCAACAAAAAAGTGTGGAGATTGATAGAAAATCTATCAAGCACTTGTAATAAAGCGAAGCAAGTGGAAGCAGTAATTTAGAGGGTAGGAAAATTAGATATCATTCGAGTACTAGACCAAGCCAACACGATCAAGTTACGCTGTACTCGAAGCACGATTAAATCTCATTCTAACCAAACAACTCAATGAGATTTTTAATAAAGCATAAAGCGAGATTAGATGATTCTTTAATCCAAAAAACTCTACAAGAGAGATTTTGATAGATAATCCCAGAAGAAATTGTGAAAGAAGGATTTTATTGAATAATTGAATCTGAGTTGTGAAAATAATTGCAATACCTCTCAATTTATAATGAAGAAACCTACTTACTTAAGTTAACTAAAAAAGGAAAACTAAATCAAAATTATAATAGAGATAAAATACTAAATCACATATCATAATTGGCTCTAATTAAAATAGAAAGCCCTAGAATGATAAAAATTCTAAAATCCTAAATTAACATAAATTAACATCCTACATCATTCTTCCTATCTTAAAAGAAACTCATCCTTGAGTTTGAATACAATCTGGAGGATGAAACTGAAAAGGCTAGTTGACCCATCATCCTTTCAAGGTTTAAGATCGATTAAGCTTGTGAATTTATGCCATCTCTCATCTGATTTAGTAGCTCATCAATAGAATGATTTTGTTGTTTTATTGCGGAGTGAGTCAAACTTTTAAAATTCTAAAGCACATCTTCCCATGTTCTAGATTATGAGTAGTTCTAATTTTAATTATACTTTCTAAATTGTGGATGAGAAACTTAGGGAGCCTGATAAACCAGTTGTACTGGTGGAGCTAGAGACGTTATTTTGTTCTATTGGCATCCTTTAAACCATAAAAAGTTAGGGTGGTTTCTACATCTAAGATTACAAGTATTGGACTAAAGGATGTAGTTCAACTCCTTTCTTATCATAGTTATGACATTGGCTTAATCTGAGTATTAAATCATAGTCAATTTTACTGTAGGCATATGGCTCAGTTGACCTGGTACCTGTTAATGTTGCTATTTAGTGAGAAAGTACCTCGACCATTTCTTTAACTTTCTTTATATCTGATCTTGTTTCACCAATGTGGAGCTCATTTACTTCCTCAAATTTTTTTTCATATTCCTAAGTGATCAGCTTTGCTGTTGGGAATTATGCACTTCTCACTAAAAGAAATCTCAAATTTGTTATGCACTTTTGGACATTAGCTCACTTTTACTTGTTATTATCAACCATACTTGCACATTTTTGTTGAAGGTCACGACTTCTGCACGGTGTCAACATATACAGAATTGAAGAAGAATTATAGAAAGTCATTATCTAATCATGACCTAGAATGCAGAAGATGATAAAAAGTATTTCCCGCCAAAAAATTATCAGTAGCAGTTGTATTTGAAATATCAGAACTACAAGTAAGGAAATCATAATGTCGATCAGTATAAAAAAGATTTTTATCATTTACACACCAAAATTGATATGGATAATCTAAAGTTTTGCACAAGTATGAAGTATATTGGTAGATTGAAACAAGAGATATAAGATGAGATTATAGATGCAATTTAAGACATAGGTTTGGCAGTTGCTAGAGCAAAGAAGTTGGAAGAATGAAAACATAGAGCTATTTTTAGAACTCAATAGCAACAATTTACTAATCTATAGAATCGACTAAGCAGTATTGATGTTGAAAACAAGTAGAAAACATGTGCTGCAAGTAGTCAACACAACAAACACCACAACAACAACTAAGGTAGCAGCCATTTAAGTCACAGCAGTACCAACCATAGATGTAAAATATCCCATAACCAAATTTTATACTAAACAAGTGTTTGAAATGTACGAACTAGGGCATTGATCAAGTGATTGTTGTCCTAAAAATTTAAATTTGTTAGAGGCTGTAGTTAGCTAGGTAAAGATGGACAACATTAAGAATGTAGATAATGAAAAAGCTTTAGAGCTAGAAATAGATGAAGGAAAGATGCTAAATTGTGTTGGCGCTAAAATTTTAAGAGGATAACTAGGTCAAAAAGATTTTTAACACATGGCAACAACAACAATAAGGCGAGCAATTAGCAGTAGCTAAAACATAGTTCCAAGGATGCTAGTTGAAATGGTTGGACTTTCAACAGAAAAACATCTAGCATCTTACAGATAGAGTGGACAAAAGAAAATGAGAGAAACACTAGTAACAGAGGTGTGTCGTATTCCTTTCTCTATTAAGAAGATGTATAAAAGTGATGTGATGTGTAATGTGGTGGATATGGATGCATGTCATCTATTTTTTGGCAGACTTTAGCAGTTCAATATTGATACAGTTCATGGAGGAAAGAGTAATGTGCATGAGTTTTGGCGAAATAAACAAAAATTTTATTTAGTGCATTTGACAAACAAAAAGAAGAATTTTAAGGCTGAATGAACGAACTTTCTTGCTATTGTCAAGAGTCATCTAAAAGATGATTGTGATGGTTGAAAGAAGTTGGAGAAGGAAAAAAGAATTATGTGTAAAGATTATCCTCAAGTAATGTAGCCATTATTAGCTGAGATTGCTTATATTACGCCATTAGCGATGGTAGATGACTGCCATCATTAATAAGATATACGACATCATATAGACCTAGTTCTTAGTGCGAGTTGCCTAACTTGCGCCGCAATGGTATGAGCCCTCACGAGCATACAATCTTATAAGGACTAGTTGATGAGTTATTGTGGAAAGGATTGATTCGTGAGAGTATGAGTCCATGTACTACACCAGCTTTGTTGGCACCTAAAAAGAATCAATGTTGACATATATGTGTGGATATGATAGGTCCCAGTCAAAGGTTCGTTAATGATAGCAAAATATTCTCTTAGGGTGAGAACAAACCACAGTGAAATTCAATTTGAAATATTCGTTATATTCCTTTAATTGATTTCAAAGAGCATAAATACAAATAATTCAACTACCCAACTTCAGCAACTATAGCCGAAATTAGTGGTCCATATGCTACCATAAAGGAAAGAAAACAACATAAACCATGACACGTTCCAGCACGTGGTTATTATCACTCTCGATTGTTTGGCCATAAGGGAAAAAGAACTTAGCTAAGTGGCCATTGCATGCTTGCATGTAAACGTGACCTCATGCATGATATTCCGGGTTCCTCTTGACAGCACGTTGCGAATGTCGTGGCACATGCAAAGTTGTATCATTATTCCCCCCTCCAAGTGGACTCTTGTCCTCAAGGTCCAAGTTGGGAAATGGCTTCAACAGCTCGGCCGTACTTTCCCGTGTAGCATCTGCGGCATCCAGCGTACGCCACTTGACTAGCTGTTCTTCTCGAAACCGAGCTCCACGTTTCACCCAACGTATGTTTAATATGGCCCCAGGCTCAATAACAATTTCACCCTCATCGGAAAATGGCGGAAGTTCTGAACTAGTCAAAACGCCTTCTCCAAGCTTCTTCCTTAACTGTGAAACATGAAAACTGGATGTAGGCGTATGCCATTGGGAAGCTTCAATTTATAGGTGACTGCCCCCACATCTTCCTCAATTGGATATGGCCCAAAATATTTGCTCGTAAGTTTTTGATGAACACGACGGAAAGCTGATTGTTGACGATAAAGTTGCAGTTTGAGGAAAACTTGCAGTTTGAGGAAAACTTGCAGTTTGAGGAAAACTTGCAGTTTGAGGAAAACTTGCAGTTTGAGGAAAACCATCTCACCTGCTTGAAATGTAACGTCTCTGCGACCTCGGTCTGCCATTTGGTTCATTCTATTGCGAGCTACTTCCAAGTTTGCTTTGAGGTTCTTTAATAATGCATCTCTAGTGGCCAGACTATGATCAATTTCAGCAACAGGTGTAGACCCTATTGAGTATAAAGGAATACTAGGGGAAAGTCTTCCATAGAGGGCTTGGAATGGGATCATGCCAGTAGAAGAGTGATAGACAGTATTGTACCACAACTCAGCCCAAGGTAGAAATGTACTCCATTGGCGCGGCTGCTGACTTGCAAAGCATCGTAGATACTGTTCCACACAACAGTTGACAGCTTCAGACTGGCCATCGGTTTGAGGATGGTAAGCAGAGCTCATCTTAAGTTGAGTACCCGATAATTTGAAGAATTCTTGCCAAACTTACTGACAAACATGGGGTCTCTATCACTGAAAATAGATCGCGGCATCCCGTGAAGCTTCACGACAACCTCATCAAATTTTTTCGCCACGACCTTTGCTGTATTAGCCTGACAAAGAATAGGCAATGGTTGGCGAAGTTCTACTATGCCTTGAAATTCAAAGAATTGACCCACTCGGTTGAACCATTCAGTCGGATCTTCTCCAGAGTATCGCGGGAATTCCAATTTTGCCATTTTAGAAGAGAAAACTTGTTTGCCACTGTCATTGTCCTCATGGTATGAACGAGAGGATCCTTCTCGTCCGTTATTGTTGTTGTAAGGGGCCCGGTGGGTTGACTCTTTTGTTGAAAGCAAAACCTCAGATAGTTTGTTGATAGTTTCTTCCAAACGTTGCATTCCATCCTGAACTTCACCAAGTCTAGCCTCTAAAGCCTCGATTCTTTCTTTGTTGGATGCCATTGTAACGAAGCTCTGATACCAATTGATAGGTCCCAGTCAAAGGTTCGTTAATGATAGCAAAATATTCTCTTAGGGTGAGAACAAACCACACTGAAATTCAATTTGAAATATTCGTTATATTCCTTTAATTGATTTCAAAGAGCATAAATACAAATAATTCAACTACCCAACTTCAGCAACTATAGCCGAAATTAGTGGTCCATATACTACCATAAAGGAAAGAAAACAACATAAACCATGACACGTTCCAGCACGTGGTTATTATCACTCTCGATTGTTTAGCTATAAGGGAAAAAGAACTTAGCTAAGTGGCCATTGCATGCTTGCATGTAAACGTGACCTCATGCATGATATTTCGGGTTCCTCTTGACAGTACATTGCGAATGTCGTGGCACATGCAAAGTTGTATCAGGATAGTAAATGGATTACCTAGACTACAGCAAGGTATCATTTTTCTTATTCCGATCTTTTGAGATTTGCTAAATTGGTTAAATGGAGCCCGGGTTTTTCCTTAAAGTTAGACTTGCGCAGTGGATATTGTTATATTAGAATTAAGCCTAGTGATGAGCTAAAGACAAAGTTTGAAATAAATTTAAAAAAAAAAAGTTTTATGAATGGTTGTACCATTTGGATTATTGAGTATGTCCAGTGTCTTTGTGCGTCTAATGAATCAGGTTCTTAAACTATTTTCCTTTAAATTTGTTGTGATGTATTTTGATGATATTTTGGTTTATTTTGTTGATGTAGTGACATACCTAGAACATTTAAGAATGGGTATAAAGATGTTGCGAAAAAATAAACTTTACAATAATCTGAAGAAATTAAGCTTTATAAAGAGTGGGATGGAGTTTTTGGATTTTATAATTAGTGTTAATGGGATTCGATCCATTGAGTTGAAGATACAAGCTATTAGATAATGGACTATGCCCAAGACAATGCCTGAAGTTAGGCATTTTCATTAACTGGCGAAGTCTTAGAGGAAATTTATTCAAAGTTTTAGACTACAACCATACGTATTATGGAGAGTTTAAAGAAAAAGAAGTTTAAATGGGTAAAAGAGCAAAAGGCAAGCTTTGCTTTATTAAAAGAGAAGTTGTCAATTGCTTCTATGTTGGTCTTGCTAGGCAGGCATCAACTTATTGTTTGAAGTCAAATGTGTTACTTTTGGTAAAGGTATTAAATTTGTTCCTTCTCAAGAGGAATGAGTAATTTTTTTATTTTTTAAAATTTTGTAGAATAAAATAGTCTTTTAATTTATTTAGAGATAAAATAGTTATTTCTAGTATTAAAATAGTTGATTGATACAAGTTCAGAAACAAAAGTGGTGGAAAGAGCATATAAAAAATTTGTAGTGGTTAGATAAACATAACAAAACAAAAGTGGTGTAGAGATCATTTTCCTCTATTTAACTAATCTATATACGTCCACATTTTATGAGTAACATTTAATCAATTTAAGAACCCTTACCAACTAGCAAATACGTAACTAAATAATTGCCAATATAAGTATTATTAATCCAAAGAAAATTAACTAATTACTTCCAATCAATATCTAGCAATGTATTTAGAGTAATATACAAGTAAATTATTTAAATTTCAGTAGCTGAGATAGAAAATACTGAGGTTTTATGACAATGATATTGACACAAAATAAGTTTTTTTTTCTCAGTGTAATCGAATCCATTGTTCCTATTTGATTGCTAAAACATATCTCTTATTGTGCAAACCTTGAAATTGGTCTCATATTGTTGTGTTAGTATGCCACATGATTAACTGCACCCTCTAACTTTCATAAACCACTTTATATTTCAATTATATATGAATATAACATCTTTATCTAAAAGAAGATGATGTATAAGCATTATTCAATTAAGCTTACTTGCTTAATGCGTCAAGAATTTAGTTTGAAATAAAAGAACTTGAGACATTGTATTTTGTCGTATCTCACATTATTTATATTTTTAAAGTCAAAATCACTCTTTAATTAGTTTGTTAAATAGCTATATTACTTTTAAGATAATTAAAATTTTCTATTAGTAGATCTAATACATTCTATTGATTCAATCTAATGGTACATATTTCTTACATTATTGATGGTGTAAAAAAATTACGACATTGTAGAGGGACCCTTATTTGACATATTTAGAAGAGAATCTGGGTGGGAAACTTCCTAGTATTATTGAGACTTCTCTACGTTAAAGAGTCTCACTTATACAAAAGAAAAACATTGGGGAAATCCCATAAGCTCCTTCAAAATACTCAAACTCGTGTCTTTCTAGAAGGATGTCCAAGACTTTTTCCTTGAAAACATTTCAAAAATATTATAATTTCCTGGATTTTCTAATGAACCAAAGACTAATTTGAGCATCTTAGTGTTCCCAAGTAGATGACAAATAAATGGTTGGAGCTTGGAGCTTAAAAACAAAGGAGGGCAAATTTCTGATTTTTGAAAAATCAAGATTTCGCATTCCATCTTTAAGCATGAAAAGTGGTAATCTCCCAAAGTTAACCATATATTACAAGTTGAGCACCCTTCGTGGCCTAGCTCTACATAAATCCTATCAAATTTATGTACTCAAAGTGGAACAGAACGTAAAGATGGAATTAAACAGAGAAGCTTCAAATAAGGCTAGGAAAATTTCAATCTACTATTGTTGTTTTGAAAAAAGAGATTTCCATGCTACTTCAAATCTTGAAATAGTTAGATCTTTAATCCAATATTGAGCTTATCTTGAATAATTATGTGTCATAAACTATCAATAAAGTTAAGTTTAATTAAAAGTGATCTATTAAGATTTCAGTAATATGGGCTTTTGGTATTTTTTAAGTTAAAAAATAACTTAATATTTATTTTTAACCATTCAAACCAATAAAAAAAACAAACAAACATACTATTTAAATTTAGACATTTAGCTCTATTAAAAAGTTAGAATAATTCAGATCTATTCAAATTTCAAACGAAAAAACAAATGCCATGATAAAAATTTGATTAAAAGTAAGCTTCAACCAAGAATTTAGAAACACAGATGCAAAATTTCATTTAAATTTTGTTGGGAGGTTAAATGAAAGCCAACATATCCATTCGGAAGACTAATAAGTGATTAAATTAAAGATAAAAAAAAATTTATGGATTGAATAAAAATATTAAAAAATAATTTAGAGAATCCAAAATAGACAAAAAAAAAGAATAATAAATAAATAATTGACAAGGTCTTAGTTTATAATAGTGAATTTTCGTAAGAATTAAATTAATTATTAAAACAAACCTTTTAACTTGCAGAGAAAGACAAGGCAAAAAATTTAATTATAGAAGTGATAAGAATTTGAAATTGAACGAAATAGACCGTTAACTTAGAGACAACAGTCTTCGCGCGTGCCACTGGCGTCTACCCGTATATCTCCATTAATGATTTTAACCGCCTTTCTTCTGTTCTCAATTCCCACTTTTCACTCAGGGAAAGAATTATCAAGATCTCTCTCTCAGCTCTCAATTGGTTATCTTTCAATTTTCCTTCAACAGAACCTCTTTCAATTCTTTCTGGTTGAAATCCAAGTAAACGATTTCTTTCGACATTCATCCAGTCGTTTGAGGCTTCAAGAGAAAAGGGTTTTGATTGGAAAAAAAAAAAAAAAAACCAACCATTCTGTAGTCTTTGGATCTCAATTACCTGCTCTGTTCTTAATCTTTCTGCAAGTTCTCGAAACCCTTTTCATATAATCAAAACTCACAGACTGTTCACCCCATTTTCTGAAATATTTCTTATCTTTCACTTTGAAAACCGAAGTGCCAACAATTGGAATGAAACGGACCTAAGGTGTCGTTGAAGTTGCTAGTGAAAATACTCTAAATCTCAAGAAGCAGAAAACATTGGGAGAAATTTCTTCGAATTCTGGTTCGAAAATGTCGGCTGAGTCAGAGACAAGATTCCGGGCTGCAATGATGGGAACCAGGTTTACTGAGACTATCTTTGAAATCCCAACAAACATGATCCTGAATGAAAGCAACAAAACTGAGACGGAAAGATTGAGGAAGAAGAAAGCTAATGCTGAAGCTGAAATCAGAGCTGCTAAGATGGAGTTGAAGAAGATGCAAAGGCTTGCAATAGACAAGATTCAAAGAACTGTTGAATGGAAGTATGGAACGACGCTTTGTATGTTACACAGGAATTTGAGAAGCTTATTGGAGTTCGTACACGTCCTGTTAGATCATTTCCGATTGTTTTCAGTGATAGCACTTGGGCAAATAGTGTTGGGGTTTTCTAGGCTGTGGAAAAATTTTGTTGATGATATTGTAACCTGTAAACACTTATAGTTTTCTTGTAAAGTTAACGTTCACAGTTTTCTAGGCTGTGGGAAGTTTTGTTGATCAACGAGAGTTGATCATTGACTTATGATCCTGGTAAAGTAAATCCCTTCTTTATTCATAAGATCAGAATCAAGGTAGTTTCATATCACTCGATAATGCGTTGATCGAATTTTACTTATAATAGGCTCATTTAGTTCAATTCTAGCGTATTTCATCAATCTGTCTGTCGTTTGTCTGATGCACGTCTAATTGTTATGCTTCTACAGGGAGCTTCTGATATAAAAATTAACATGTCACTGTCAAGAACAATGTCCGCAGCCTTATTTGTAAGTACCATTACTGGAACCAAACTCAAGGTGCTGATCTTTCTTCTCTCACTCGCCATAGTTTTGGTGTGAATGCTACAGCCGCAATTCCTTTCCACGCAAAGAAATCAATTCGATTTCATGTGTTCACCACATTATTGTTCTGGTTTGGATCTATGCCGCAGAAGGATGTAGCACTCCCTCAGGTTCTGCAGCCATTTGTTCTTTGAAGAAGATTCACACTTGGTAGAACTCAATATCTAAATTGACTTAGGCCCTATTTGGTATTAAAATGTTGGATTTGGATTCTCTCCTAATCTAATTTTTCCTAATCTTTTTAGGAGATCTAGACATGTGGCAATTAAATAATTCTATGGACATGATTATATTTATTTTTAACTTCTCTTAATAATTACAAAAAATCACAGTCTTGGACTAATTACAAAACTAGCAAACACACGCCATTAAATCTTTTTTCTCTTTTATTAATCGTTCTTTCTCTTTTCTTTTCTTGAGACATTGCCGCTGGTTTGCTTTCGTTCAAAAACAAAAATCTGGCAGCAGCAGGGTACAAGATAACAAGACTGCAACATAATATAATAAAGAGATTGCGCAAGGTAAGTGCTCGTTTTAATATTTATTTATTCTATTGTTTCAATATTTGTGTAATATATATTGTTCATACGAGCATGGGTTTGCTTTTGTTCAAAAAAAATCTAGCAGCAGCAGCGTACAAGACTTCAACATAATCTAAGAAAGAGATTGCGTAAGGTTAGTGATTGTTTTAATAATTGTTTATTCTATTGTTTTAATATTTGTTTAATATATATTCATACGTGCGTGGGAAGTTGGTCAGAATGCCTTTAATTGCTTATCATTCTCAAGCAAACACACGCCAATAGCATATATTGTTTTAATATATATTATTTATTAATATATATTATTCATCAAGCATATCGTATTCATCAAGCATGTCTTTAATTGCTTAACAAAATCTCTTTACTTGTATGATTATTTATTAATTTCTTTTACTTTGTGCTAGTACTTAATGCTAAAAATTAACTATAATGTAATATTTGTATTTTTTTTGTTTTCTCATATCACAAACAAATATATATATATATATATATATCATCTTTTTTAATTTGTGCTTTAGGATGGGTACAAGTGACAATGCTTCAGAATGCCTAGGTGATCTAGACTGGAAACCAAGACTTGGTATGGAGTTTGACTCTGAACAAGCAGCTTATGACTTTTATAATATGTATGGTTTAAAACTGGGATTTTCTATTAGAAGAGAATCATGTGCTAAAAATAAGAGTACTGGTGAAATGACATCAAGAATATTTGTTTGTAGTAAAGAGGGTTTTCGCTCGAAAGATAAGCGAGATCATTTGACAATACAGGCTAGAGCACAAACAAGAACTGATTGTCATGCTCAATTGGGAATCAAGCTCAATAGGAAAAAAAATAATTTTTTTGTCAATCATTTTGTTGAGAGTCATAATCATCTTCTTGTAACGCAAGAGTGTGCACACATGTTACCATCTCAACGTAAAATTACTCCTTCTCAAGCTGTTGAAGTAGACTTGACAGAACAATCGGGGATTCCATTGAAGTCTGCATTTGAGTTGATGGGTATGCAAGCGGGTGGAAGGGAGTCTCTTGGATATACAAAACTAGATCATAAAAACTATTTAAGATCGAAAAGACAAAAAAGCTTAGCATATGGAGAAGCAGGAAGTGTCTTAAAATATTTTGCTGATCAGACATTGGAAAACCCATCATTTTTTTCTTCCATACAATTGGACAATGAGGAAATTATTACAAATATGTTCTGGGCTGATGCTAAAATGATAATTGATTATGGTCATTTTGGAGATGTTGTAAGTTTTGACACAACTTACAAAACTAATAATGCAAGTAGACCGTTTGCAGTATTTGTTGGATTCAATCATCATAGGGAGACCGTTGTATTTGGGGGCGCCTTTAATGTATGATGAGACTACAGATTCCTTTGTATGGTTGTTTGAAACGTTTTTGCAGGCTATGTCAGGAAAAGCTCCAAAAACTATTATCACTGATCAAGATGCAGCAATGGCAAAGGCTATTTCACAGGTAATGCCCAACACATACCATAAACTTTGTACTTGGCATATGATGCAAAATGCATTAAAGCATGTAAGGTCTGTGTTTAACGGTTCTAGTGGGGTGAAAAGTGTCTTATTTAATTTGATGGATAAAATAGAGGAAGAACATGATTTCTTAGCTACTTGGAATAATATGCTTGATGAATATGATATACATACGAATGATTGGCTAAGTAGCATATTTAAGTTAAGAGAGAAATGGGCTTTTACATATGTTAGACATGTGTGGTCTGCTGGGATGAAAAGTACTCAACTGAGCGAAAGTTTTAATGCTAGCTTGAAAGATTATTTGAAATCAGACCATAATGTGTCGCAATTTTTCATGCACTTTGAAAGAGTGTTGAAAGATAAACGATATAAAGAGTTAGAAGCAGAATATGAATCATGTTTTCGCTTGGTTAATACGAAAATATCTGTCAAAATGTTGATTGAGGCAAGAGAAGTTTACACAAAAAAGATATTTGAAGATTTTCAAGATCAATTTGAAGATTCTGTTGATTTATCTATAGTTGGTTCAATGGTAGATGAAGGAGTTACTTTTTATGAAGTCAAAAAGTATGATCAGATAAAAAAGCAACGAGTGAGAAGGGAGATTAATAATTCATTATCTTGTAGTTGTAGAATGTTTGAGAGGGTGGGAATATTATGTAGCCATATTTTAAAAGTCCTTAGAGATTCCTTGGATATAAAAGAATCAATCCCCAACGAATATATCTTAAAAAGGTGGACAAAGCAAGCTAGATCTGAAAGTGTGCAAGACATGAACGGACGTGAGATCCAAGCAGATCCAAAATTGCAACAAACATGTCGATATAGATCTTTGTGCTCCATCTTCACCAGGATATCAAGTAGAGCTTCTGAGAGTGAAAAAGCCTATAATCTAGCAAATCTGCAAGCAAGTAATTTAGCTAAATTAGATTAGGGTGGTTTATAATCTTTCTCTCTTCTAAATTTCGACCAATTTAGCTAAAAGGTTTTTTTTTTTAATTAGTTTTGTTGTTTATGAAATTCACTATTATAAAATAAGTCGTCAATAAATTTTAATTTCTTTTTGTTTTTGTCTATTTTGGATTTTGGAATAAGAATAAAATTATTTTTACCTTCAAGTCTTTACGCGCTTGATTATACATTTTCAAGTTATTGTTAGGATCCTGGATTTTCAAGATACCTTCTAGAATGCTTTTTGTCAATAGGAAAGAACAGGTTAGGGACTCTTCTTTATAAAGTTTTTGTTAAGTTACATCATCATGTAACATACATGATAATGTAATAACCGTTGGATTTCATCCAATGGATTATTTTTACAACCGTTGGATAAAATCCAATGGCTATTACATCATCATGTATGTTACATGACGATGTAACGTAACAAACTCCTCTTTATAATATAATAATTTGAATTTTCATTTCTAAAGTTATCCAGAAACATGCATCTTCTATATTGTCCTGAAAATTATGAACTTATGCAATCTGCTGAAGATTTCGTTTTCAAATACAGGGCATGAATTTATATTTCTTAATATTACGCATGAACTATTGACATTCTCAAACCCTCTAAGAATGTGGTTCCTCGATTGAAATCGTTCATCTTGCATCAGTTTGCTTCAACAAACAAAAAATACTTTTTGCGCACAACAAATCTTTAGAACTGATGATTTGGCTATGAGCTATATATATGTCTACTCATGTATGCAATTCAATATGAGTAGACATTGAACTAAGAAACTTTTATTTCCCGAACAGACATCATTGGGGCATGGGCGGCCAGACCGGTTTGACAACATAACGGTTTTTTTCTAATTTATTTCACAAACAGACCGACCTGGTCAGTCAATTAGAATTCATAAACTTTTCAGCAGCTTTTCAGGAAAGATCAGAGCTTTTCAGCTTTGCCACCGGCTGTTCCGCTGCTGCTTGACTGCACACACTAAACAGTGTCAGCTTGAACCACCCAACCTCGTCGACCATGCTGCTGAATTCAGAAACTTTCTGCATTTTTCATATCCCAAGAGAACAAGGTTAGGCTTCTCTTTTAATTAATTTATTTATTTCATTTTATTTTTTCCCAAAAAAATCTCAAATTTATCTTGAAACTCTGTTTTATTTTCCTTTTCACATAGACCACCTTGGAAGAGAGAAAACTGCTAGTATTTGTAGACTCAGCCACCACCCACAGAGCCCTTCTTAAACACACGCTCTCTGGTAATTTCTTTGACCTTTTATTTTTGTAAGTTTTGTATTGTTTTATTTATTTATTATTTACTAGTTTAGTTCTTTTATATATATATATATATATATATATCTTTCACGCTAAATCTCTCACTCTCTTCCCTTCACATACAGTAGTTTTATCCTTCACTGTTTTGAAGAATGAACCGGTTTTTACTCTCTCATTTAATCGTTAGTCTTACTTCACTGCATAAAGTTTCAATTTTGTTTATATTTACGTGTAGAATTTGTAATATAGGGTATAAACGTACGAGTGGCATAGGCTGTTTTCTTAAAGTGTATGTTTATGATATCTATTATGGTTGTGTTCATTTGACTCAAGTTCTGTAATTTTGGTTAGATCCTTGGTAAACTTAATACCTTGGTCTCGTTACCGCCCATATCTTTGATTTGAGTTTACAGTTCTTTGTGTGATGGCAAAACTCGGCGTTTGATTAAAATAGGTTTAGATCATTATTGTTTGTTGATAGCAAGCTTCTGGTTGCTTTTTTCTTGGTTATGATGTTTGTTGATAGCAAGTAAAGTAACTTGGTAATGCTGATAGATGGCGTTGCCTATTCTTGTGATTGTTAGATTTCTACTGAATCTAAATGCATAAGTGGTCTCTCAACCTATTTTTGACACAAATAAGGGTCAACAATGAAGTATATATATAGTTTGTTTGACATTAAATTTTTTTACCTGAATTTCTTTTTGTCTTCCTGTTGCCAATCTCATTTTTCTGCCTTTAACATTTGTTTTAAAACCATTTGGTAGCTTCACAATGCATCTACATCATTTGAATTGCCTTGATTTGTAGCATGCTATATATACTGAATGCTCATGTAGGCAGATACGGGGTTCTCAAATAAAGAGTCCAAGTCTCAGATAGGTTGGTTATTGAATTTCAGTATGAATCTCTTTATGTGGAATTCATCCATTTTGTTGAATCACGTTTTGTCTTTTTTATGCTGATGTTACATTCTGTCTCTTAATGGTTGTTAGATTTTTGAGCTCTATGATATTCCCCTTTAGTAAAAAAGAAGTTTAACCAGAAGCCAAGTAGCATCTCTGGGGCATTAATAGAAATTTGCATCCCTAGTTTTGGAGAATGCCCATATTGTTTGTGGAAATGATTTTTTTTTTTTTTTTGTGGGAACATCAACTTTATGTTTGTCAAAAATATTCCTGAAAATGATATCGGTTTCACCTTGTTTTATAATATGTGTAATACGTCCATTATCTATTAATATAAATGTTCATAACTTTATTATCAAAAATAAAAATTAAAAGAAAAAGGTGCCGGTGGAGAACTGTGTTTATTAAATTAGTGGCAGGGATTGATCGTCTTTGTGTCTTTTTCTTGTGATAGGAGTTCTTATATATATATATATATATCTTTCAGGCTAAACTATTCAAGTGTTCAACTGGATAAAAAATCAGAACAACTATTGGGCACAGGGGTGGTATCATGTCTAGTTCAGCTGCGGAGGCTTCCTCAATGTTCTACAGTATCATCCTTCCCTCCACCATCCATAACAAGATGCTAGTAATTTTCCCGACTTCTATATTCTTATTTTTCCAATGATTGTTGTTGAGAATGAATAGATTTTCCTTATGTTTACTGTTATTTGCTGAGTCAGATGCCCACATTTTATAAATAGGCTTTATTGTTTCTCAATGAGAAAATAAATCTTCCAAACTGGCACCATGGTTAAGGGTTTGCATGCACGGAACATTTTCTACAAAAACAAACAAAATGATGTTGATGCCGCACCATGCCCATGAAAAGTTTAGTACTCTGCCATTTAGTTGAAATATATGTGAGCTAATGCACTGAAGATACCCTCTAATCCATTGAAGAAATTTCTATCACCATTTGCTCGCAAATTTTTCATGTTTCTTTAAATTATTGAGTGATTATTCATCTATTATATGTAATTATTTTATCTGTTACGTGCTTGATTTCAGTTGCTGGATTGCTAATTATTTTACCTGAATTATGAAGAAAAAATGATGATGATGATGATAGAAACAAAGTTGTCCTCCACTCAAAATTTGCATAAGGGGTGGTACTAGGGTTCAACTTGTGGGTGTGATATGTCAAATGAAAATTACTTTGAAAATGATGATGAGCTTCGATGAAAATCTAGATGGTTTAACATATGTTTGCTTGACAACCTACTCCTCTTAATTCTTCCCCTGTTTGCAATATTGTATGACATCTATTGCTGCCTGAAAGTCTGATTTTTATATTTAAATAGTAAGCTGATTGCCTAGTGTATGAGAAGATGACATCAAAATCTGGTTCTTTGGGTTTGTTAGTGCTAGCATATATCTTCTTGTCTCTATGGCAGTAATCTATGCTAACTAGATTTATGAGTAGACCTGTGCCGACAAGATTCATGACAGCAACATGAAAGCAGTTTCTTTTAAATCTTGTTTTTTGAATGATTTGCATTTGTTTTTGAATGATTGGTCATCTGGCTTTATTTGTACAATTGTAGAGGATTCCACCAAAGTTTGTGGGACAATTTGGAGATGAACTTTCTAGTGTTGCTAGACTCACAGTTCCTGATGGTCGGGTTTGGCAAGTGGGGTTAACAAAATTTGGGAGAAAGATTTGGTTCCTTCAGGGTTGGCAAAACTTCGTAGAAAGTCAGTCAATTTCTGCTGGTTACTTTTTGCTTTTTCAGTATGAAAAGAAGTCGATCTTTCGTGTTCTTATATTTGACATGACTGCTTGCGAGATTGATTATCCATATGAGGATGACATGGCATGTGAGATGTGTGTTGAGATAAGTGAAGAGCAGTTTAAGCATGAGGGTGAGCTGCTAAGCAGGAAGAGGAAAATTGAAGATGGGCTGGAGAGAGATGAAGATGAACCAAATGCTGAACCCGATATGCTTGAATCACTTAGAAAAAGCGGAATATACATCACTGAAAAATATAAACAACTATATTCAACAGAAGAACTCGAGAGAGCAGTTTACGTTGCAAGAGCTTTCAAGGCAACAAATCCAAAACCAAATCCTTTATTCATGATAATCTGGAAGGCAAATTACAAATCTTGCCGCGAAGTGGTGAGCCTTCGGACAAGACGTGATTATGATGTTTGCTTTTTTGATTTTGATATTTTCTTATGGTCACTTACAGAAGTTCTTTTTGTTTGTGCAGTATGCTCCAGCGAGGTTTGCATATCAGTATGTAGATGAAGATTCTAAATCTGTTGAAGTGCAAGCTTCTAATGGAAGAAAATGGTCTATTGGAATCCATTGGAGAGCGACTGGTGGTTTCTATCTTGCCAAGGGATGGGCTCGTGTGTCTGATTACGTGCATTTGACGGAAGGTGATATTTGTATCTTTGAGCTCGTCAGGCATCAGGATGTTGTTCTCAAACTTCATGTATTTCATCAGTGAGTGACGCTTAAATTTATAGTTTCCAAAAATTTTATCATATTCAAGTTTTAAGGCAAAAAAAAAAAAAAAACGATGTGAGATTACGTTTATAAATCTTTTAAAACACTGTTGTTTTGAATCGACTGAAACGTTTTATCTTTGATTTCCAGATGTAGCAAGATTACAAGCTGGCATATATGTATGCCGGGTAAAATTTCTTTTGGTCTCTGTAATTTAAGGTTAATATTCGTTTAATTCTTATATTTTAAAAAAAACCTCAAAATACCCTTATCATAAAATTAATTACACTGCAGCCGTTACCTCATATTGCTTTTGGTTTACTTTACAGTAACATCCTGATACATTTTTTTTTTTTTAGGGACATTAACCAAAAGAAAAAAAAAAAGCACGATTAGTCGCATTCTTTCTTAACCAATAAGCTCATTTCTCACTCATCTCTTCCAACTCTCCATCCGATCCGAGAACCACTGAAACTCTAAAACCTTTTCTAATCACTTTTCAAACTCAACTTTCCTTCACATGCTTTCTATGTAATTAATGCGGATTGAGGTCTTGAGTTTTTAAGCCCACAAATTGTAAAAAAAAGGTATAACTATGAAACAAAATTTAGTAATACATAATAAATATAAATTTTAAATAATAATTTTAATAAAATTTTAAATAATAAAGATATAAAACATTTTCCATAATATAAGTGAAAAATTACATTAATATAGCTTCCAAACCACGGTAATTAGTGTTTACCAAACACTTTAGTTCTGTAGCTTGGAAACTACAGCTGCCCAACCTCAATCCCAAACACACCCTAAATTTTGTTTTCCTTTTGTGTTCATAATGTTTTGCATGAATGAAGTTGATCGTCATATGCAGTCTTCTCAGGACAATCTGATTAATGCTTTTGTAAATTATATGGAAATGGAGTCATCAAATTGTTTCCTCGTTATTAATCTTGACAAGTTAATGCTTTTATCCGTCGTGCTTACACGACGCTAGCCCCACACTTGAACAGAAGCTAGCGAGCAGAGGCTGCCAACCCCTAAATTTATCTAATGCAGTTGATACGTTATTTCATTTTTTTTTTTTTCAAGATTGTTAGAGTAAATATAATAAAATAATATTATAGAAAAGAACATCTACACTTCTAAAATTTGAAGAAATAGACGTAAACACTTAAGTTTTAAAAAATGGACACGAAAACCTCTTTTTAACCAAAATACCCTTTAAATATGATAGCTAAAAAATTAACTTTAAAATTTTAATAAATACAAATAGTGTAATCTATCTAATAGATTAATAATATTTAAATACTTTAATATTTAAATAAATTTAAATATGTATATTATGATTTTTATTTTAATAATATGTTTGTATTTATTGTAGAGACTTTAAATAAATATTTGCATTAAATATGTTATACAATTAAAAAAAATCTCACATAGTAATAAACTTAAAATTATTTTATATAATATTCAAAATAATTTAAATTTTAATACATTTATTTTAATATTATATTTTTATTTATTATAAAATATATATAACAAATTGTAAATTATTGAAATATTTTTAAATGTTAAAATTATTTTAAAATATATATTATTACATTTATTTTAATATTATATTTCTATTTATCATAAAAAAAATGGAGTTAATTTTTTTTTTTTTTTTTTTTGGGGAGGGGGATAATAGAGGTAATGGCAATTATAGTCAAAGGGCGGTTTTAGTGTCTTTAAAAAAAAAAAAAAAACTTGAGGACCATTTCCCCAAACTTTGAGAGTGTATATGTCCTTTTTCCTAATATTATTCATAAAGGTTGATATTGATTAGCAATTTTTTTCCCCCTTTTATTGATGTCCCAAAAAACAAATGAAAAAAGGTATCATTGTAAAAATAATAAAAAAGAAACAAAGAATAATTAATTTAACAAGAACAGTGTTTTGAAGTATTTTTCAAAATATTGGAACTAAACAATTATTAATTCCAAATTATAGGGAGAAAACAGAATTTTACGCTTGCTTTGTATGCCTAATGGCAAATAAACGTACATGTTTTCATTTGTCGTAGTATATCCAAAGAAAGCATGTATTTTCGACAGTGGGGTATTTTATGTTATGTATCAACACAAACTATCGGAGGAAAACATAATTTGTATACAATTTTGCAATTACATGATACCTCAACTTCGTTAAAGTTGGGTTTAATAGTATTTTTACCGTCGAGGACAAGTTTTAATATATGAAAATTAAACTGATACATAACAATTTGGGTGTATTGTTGTGCCAAATTTTGACTAATATTATACTCTATTAATTTATGATTTTTTTAAAAAAAAATTATATGTATCGTTACAAGAGGTCAATAATATTCAACATAATTTTTAAAACAATTTGACAGGGCAACATGTCAAACAAAATATTTATACTATTATATATGAAATGAATAAGAATGTATCAAGTTATATATTAAACATAGATATACTCTAATCTATGATTTGAAATTTATTAAAATCGAGAAAAAACTATTAAAGCATTATGGTTTAATAGTTTAATGACATTAACTATTAAATTATATGACTTAATAGCTTTCTAAAAATTTAATAAAGTCTTAAGAATCTAAACTAAATCAATACTCATATTAAAACATACTTTGAAGATATAAACAAATAAAATACAAAATGTAGTCTTGATTTTGAATATTAATTAATATGGACCAGACCATCGATTCAACTTATTTGAATCCAACGGCTCACATTGAATTCAACTTACTCTTCTTTAATAATTTATTTGTTATATTCTAGTCATGGCATTTTGTTATGATTATGAAAACAGTAACTCTTGATTCTTGAGTAGTGTCCATTTTCTTTCTTTTAAAACCACCAAGATGGTGGGGGAAATATTTTGATTATGAATGTGAACACACTTGTTGAAACTTGAACCGGAATAATGTCCATTTAATTTCTGTGAAGCGGATTGATAAATTTGCAATGATTCGCTTCAAGTTGGACCATGAGATGCAAAGTGAAAGGTCCAAAAAATAAGGATGCAGTTGTTCGGGATTGGGCTCATTTAGCATTCTAGATATCGGGTCAAAGCTCCAGAAAATTCAGTTGCGGGCTCGTCAGCCCATAGGACACGTAATGTAGTGGCGGTTTCTTTATCACCCTACAACCTAGGAAAGCAGCCTATAAATGGTTTGGTTCTCTCTAAAAGCCCTATTAAACTGATGGATGCGTTTTGTTTTGTTGTTCTTTTTTTTTTTTCTCAGGGAAACAAGAGTTTATTAATCAACCAACAAATTAACCAACCAAGTAGAATATGACTCTACTCATCGGACATGTAGAACTCCCACCCTACCAATAGTATGGGCCAGATTTACAGATCTACGTATAAAAGAGAAAGAAACGTCTCCTAAAGAGTGAGCTAAAACTCTACAATCATTAATAATGGTACCAAAGTCATTAGGATATACCGCAGTATCACATAGAGCATTAAAGATGCGTAAGCTGTCCATCTCAAGAATAATAGGAAAGACTGAAAAATTCTTAAGCCAACTAAGAGTTTCACGCACGTCAATTGCTTCGGCCTCGCGAACTTCAAATCTGCTGGAGAGGAAGCCACTCATTGCCGCAACAAACTCACCCTCAGACAACCGGATGACAGCCCTAAAGCTAATTGTGCCTTAACAGAGAGAAATAGCCGCATCAACATTACACTTGTGCCACCCTTCATGGGGCCTTTTCCAACAAACCAGACTATGATCAAGAGTACTAGAATCCTGTGCAAAATAAGAACTCCTGCGAGCTCACGCCATTGAAACAAGTCTGACCAGCCAAATTGAGAACATTTGTGGCCCTTCCATTAATATTTTTCCAGAATTTATTATTTCTATTTAACCAAATAGCCCAACAAATCATGGCAGCCAAACTACAATAATCTCCATTACAGCGAGCAAATAAAACTTCTAGCCAATTTCTAAAATTCAAAAAACTCCCAACAAAACCAATCACAAATAACATCCAGCAAGGCCAAGAATATGATAATGGGAATGACCAAGGAAGAAAAAGACAGTATCGAACAATATAAGTAAATCCAAGTGGTTTGAAAGACAGATTCCGCCACTACAATCCGTGTTCCTTGATAAGTGGCCTCAATGGGCCAAGAGAAAGTCTCATCATTTTCAAGTTCTCATTTTTATGGTTACCGCAGTTATTTTATAATGCTTTGTTTAGAGTATTATTTTGTCTCATCCCGTTATTTTTATTCTTTTAATAGCACCCAAAGGAACTAAGGGGATTAACATAGGCAAGCTGAAAGATGATGATAAATCAAGGTTTTGTTTGGTATTGAGGTACTATAATTTTTAAGCCACAATCACTGTAACAAAAAAAAAAGTTTATAACTATAGAACAAAAATTTATAATTTATAATAAGCATGACTTGTAAATAATAATTTTTACAAAAATAATAAATATATTATAAGTTTTTCATACAATGTGAAATCAAATCAACTTATCTTCTAAGTCACTGCAAATAGTATTTACTAAACATTTTAGTGTTGTAACTTTAAAGTTACAGCTGCCCAATTTCAATATTAATCAAATTCAAAAAAAAAAAAAAACTTGGGGAAAGAAGTAGATAATGGAACAGTGTTCTTGTTTTAGCCATCAAATTCACTCTTTTTTTTTTTTACGTGCTTTCCAAATCTCTACATATTTGATTGGTGTTGATGCTTTTTGATTGTTTGCGCTTACAAAATTGAGAAGCTATCTAACAAGGCGTGAAGGAGAAAAGCAAGGTCGGTAACTATTTAACACAATTTATTATTATATTATTGCTGAATTAACTTAATTGTTAAATTAATTAATTTATCTGAGTTACTAGGTTAATTAAATACTTAATTACTAGAATAGTTCAATTAGCAATCTAAACTGGTACATCAAATACATGTGAAATCGCATTATGCTTATGATGTAATTTATATTAAGTGAAGTAGCAATTAAAAGATGTTTAATGCCGTAGTTAAAGATACAGCTGCAGCATTAGAGAAAAGAGATGTAGACAATTCTACTTATGAGGAAGGACCTGCTTGTGCATCAATTATTGCTCCAAGTGAGGCAGGTGACAATATTGAGATATACTTCTTGTATATCATCATGACTTGAGGATAAGATTAATGTGCCAAAGTAGGATAAGCCTTTGAAATTTGATTTTGCGCTAGGCACTTCCCTTTTTTTCTCCCCTTTAGCCCCGAACTACTTTACCAAAGTTACGAAAGCAATTCTAACATAGCAATGACAGGCAAGGGTAGCGGAAATAAATTAATAAGTTTGATAAATATTAGATATCGTTTTAATATTGAATCAAGTCAACGCAATTAAGTTATAATTTAATTGGAGCATGATTAAATGTCGTTCTAATTCAAACGACTCATTGAGATTTTAATAATGCGTTAAGCGAGATTAAATAACAATCTAATTCAAACGATTCTAATAGAGAGATTTTTGATAAATAATTCTAAAGAAAATTTTAAAACAGGATTTTTTCTTTTATTAATCAAATGTTAAAACTATGAAAACAATAATAAGACCTCTTTATTTAAAAGAGGATAAATTTACTTCCCTAACTTAAAAAAGAAAAACTCTAACAATTATAATTGAAATAAAAATACCGACTCTAATTAAAGTAGAAAATATCAAAGACATAAAACACAATAAAAAATAAAAATCCTAAAATCTTAAAATAACTTCATATATCAAGCAATATCGGAGAATCGTGGTCAGTGTTAAAAGCTTTTGTGAGCCAATTGACAGACAACAAGGGTATTTTTCTTTTTACACTAGAATAGTGGTAGGCAAATCGACCCTGCCCGAGTATGGATGAAATTTATATATTCAATTAAATGCTCTAAAAGCTCAGATTAACGAAACGTTTCATGCATAAAAGCAAACTAAATATACTGAATGTAGTGGCTTGGTATAAAACTAGTCAAAGTAATTAATATTCCCATGAACAAGGTAGTAACTTATATTCATTTTGATATGATTTTTCTGGGCACTATTTTCAATTTGTGAATCAACATGCAATTTTATTTTGTCTGGCAATGATTTTGAGGATATTTTTTATGTCTGCCGACAAGTCAGCTTGAACTGTGATCTCAAACTTCAAGTTGAAGACCTTCAACTTGTCGAAGTGGCTTGGTTATTTGTTTTTAACACCATGTGTGGTTAATATTATGTTGAACTTTAGTTTCTTTTGTTGTTAATTTAGAGTTTTAGTATATTATGGAAAGAGAGAATGAGCACATAAATTTGTAATACCAGCTAAAAGTTATCATCATTCTAGTTGTCCTGTACTACAGCTATTATCTAAATGATGTAAGTGCTAAGGTTTGTTATGTATAGAGGTCCTATAATAGCCCTTTCAGAGCATCAATTCTTGCCATCGATCTATGCCCTTGAAACTTCATTACTACATAAATGAACTTTACTGATACTTGCTTTCTGATATTTTATAAAAAAAGTGTTAAAAAGATTAAAGTTTTAGACCAATTTATATTTTTAATAGTTAGGTGTTAAAATAATGATGCCATGGTATTGATGGATAAAATTTTATTACTCTAGTGTCAATAAATTAAACAACAGAATATAGTGACGCTGAGGTATCATTACCAATAATAATTTTTTTTATTTATTTCAATTGAAACGAATATTAAAAAAAAAAATAACACAACACACTACAAGGTAATATGAAATATATTAAACCTTTAAGTTCGGGCTACATGTTCTATTTGTTAATTTAATATGAAGTAATTTGTATATATAAGAAAATAAAGAACAGAAGAAAGACTATTAAATCATATGATTTTATAGTGCTAATTGATTATTTGTCTTTTCCTCTTAAACTATATATAATTTTATAGTTAATTTGTCTTCTTTTGTTTATTTCTTCCGCTTTAAATATCATCATAGAAAAGTAGCCAAGACATCAAAAAATGGCGCTTAAGTCTCCAAGACCCTCCAAAATAAAACCAACCTTTAAATCGACAACACACCGGGCAATACACATCCATTTAAAGATAAGGTAACGATACAAACGAAAATAGTTTCTATTGATATCATAGGCCCAATTGTATCCAACACACCAAGACACCACATAGAAAATGTTTCACTAACGCCTATTAAAAACTCGGGTTTTTACTTATATGCACCGCATTTGAACTTATAAGTTCTTTTATCGCTTTCAATTTCTTAAATCTTGGATTTTGTTTTGTACTATTATAATTTTTGATTTAGTGTCCTATTAGATGTGTTATCAAGCTTGAGCCATCGATTCTGTTTTCAATGATTAATGAATTTTGTTATTTTCTTGAAATTTTATGTCGATAAAAAGTTTGTATATACCTAATTATTTTCTAGTGAGGGCATCCTCATTTTAACAAAACGAGGATGCTACTAACTGACAAAAATACAGATTTTAATACACTAATGTATCAAAAAAATACAGTGTTCTATATATTAAAATCTGCATGTATTTTTATTTTACTAACATCTTTACTTTAACAAAGCAAGGACGTCCTCGAAACACTTTGTAAATACTTATTGTTTTGTTGTACTAATACTTTGGAGTGCTTGCATGTTAATTGCCACGAAGACGAATTGAAGCCATCAAAACACTGACCATGGAAAGAAGCTTGAACGTCACATTCGCTGAGCATCACCGAAACCTTAGTAGCAATTCTTCATCTGAATTTGACCTATTTTAAATGAAATGTATCAGTTCAGTGAGTATTAACAAGAATTCTGGATTTATTTTAATGAAATGTGTCAATTATGTTATGGTCTGTGTTGATGAACAAAGCGTATAATAAATAAATGCATGTTTGTTTCTTGTTCTAATTCATTCTATACTTTTGTGCTTGTACTAGTTCATTTAGCTATGTTGATATTGCATTTCAAATAAAAGCTGGTAGTGGATTTTGCTTTTCTAGTTAAGCATATATGATGATTTTATCTTTTAATATGATGTTATAAATTACAGCTTTTACCATGCAAGGTTGTTAGTGCGTATTGTTTGGTTATCTTACACTTTATATTCTGCTTAGAATTCATAACGAGACTTAAAAGTCGGTCGTAAGAATTCTGCCGACATCCTTCCGAGTTGAATTTGGAAAGCTTGAAGTAGTAGTTCATGCAATTTAATTAAACTTTGGCTAACACTTTCAAATAAATGCATAGGTATTTATACTTGCTACGACGTAACCTAGACATGTAGTGGATTATCTAAAGATAATTAAAAGTGTACCATTCTTAACGCTAATATGGAGTTCAACGATCCTCAAATGAAACTACATTTGTTTAAAAATATTTTCTAGAAAGACATACAATTTGAACTTGGCTTGCCGAGGTTGTTCTAATTATACCTTTGTAAAGTGCCGAGATCATTACAAAGTCAATGGTTTTTTTTTTTATGTATATATTACAATCAAAATTCTACTGATTTAGATCTTACGACTACAATATTAATGAGACATGGTTAATGATGCTTTCAAGAATTGTCACAAAGATCTCCCTTAAGGATATCTCCCTTAATATACGAATGAAGATGTCAAAAGCCCTTACATCCCGATTTAAAGCATTCAAAGCTATTAAGATTAATCAAACTTTATAATATGAAAGGAAACCATGGGTGATTAGGTAGAAGGTTTTTGACTTTGTTAGAAATCCTAACTAACATGTCAAATGATAAAATTTGCCAAATTCAATGTACGAGGCCAACAAATCAATGAAAATATTGGGTTAATTATGAAAAAATATGTACATGTCGAAATGATTGTATTCTTTACAGAAATGGATTTACAAATGTTACTAAAAGCCGAAGATGCGGAGCATGTTGGGGAAAATTCAGTTTCTAAAAAATAAAACTTTTTAGGACCGATCTCATAAAATATATATGAATTTGTAATCTAGAAATCGTACCTTGAAAATCCAATTTGGATTTTTCCACTGAAGTGATTTAAGCTCCCAGATCACGATCCGTCACCACCACGTTCGTTAGATCACGATCCGTCGCCAAACGATCTTCCAGGTTATGACTCAGGATTGATCTGCACTTGACGTGTGGGCGCCTTTATCACTACTTAAAAGCAAACTAGCACGAGAAAATTTTTCTCTCAAAATTAGAGAGAAAAATCTTTTTCTCTAAGATTGTTGTGTGTGTCAAAAACCTTTTTCTCACATATATTTATAGTGACTTTTTCCTCTCCTATTTAGAATAGAATGAGGCTTTTTATATCTCTCTCATAGTGGGAATCCTAAAGCTCCTAGAATTGTAATTCACGTTGCTTTCCTTTTTCTATAAGGGGACCACCTTTGTAAAATAACATAAGCCCCCCTTATACAAAAGTATATTAATGGAGCCTCCCACTAAAAGATATAATTATGTTTTTGACCCAAATTGCTAGTTATCTTGCTTATTAATCCAGTAGTGGTGCAATCAATTAAATGAGCTAACCCGGGGATCATTTGGGAACATACAATAGTGGCTACAACAATTAAGCATGTAATTAAACAAGCCTAATCATTTAATTCCAATTCTACTCCACTATAAGATTGGAACTGACCTCCATAATTGTATGCTCGAATGTCGTCCAAGCCACATTGATTTCTTTATCGCTCAACTTTGTACCACATCGTTAATTAAATCGATATCTCAATCCAATCGATTTAATTACATCTTATTCCTTGATACTTACCGGTTTTCTAATCGATCATTTTCAACATAGTAAATATGTTGACACACTCGCCAGAGAATTCCCATGATCATAGATCAAACCCATCAAGAGATGTGTCGTATAAATTCTATATTGTTAATCTATAACTCCAATACTCATAATTGCTCCCACCAAGATACCGGGTAATCTTGACCACAAGGGTGTGTCGTGCCCATTGGTAACTCAAATGGAATAACAATCATAATCATGAAATCATAATTAACTCAAGATTAAGATTACAAGAAATCAATGCCTATGAGATTTAATAATTCGACGCTTATTTCAAAGTTAATTAAATCTCATACGTGATCCAACTCAATGTAGTCAAACTACATCAGAAATTCATACATGATTAAGACAAATCATTCAATGAATTTACTACGGGTCTAAACCTAAATAAAGTGCAACTTTATTTATCAAATTTAATTTATTTAATCATAAGATAACTTGTATTTATATGTACAGAATCACATGGTGATCACATAAATACATATAATATGATTAAATCGGACCTTATTCAATATATTTATGCAATTAAAATATCTTAAATAATTTATTAATCGGAAAATAAATTAATATGCTTTAAGAGCATATTATCCCAACAATCTCCCACTAGCTCTTAAAGCATATCTCATTGCACATGCTCTCTGGGCTCTAAGTGCAGGTTATAAAGGTTTTCCACTAATGGCCATTGTAATAAGATGCTATTTAGCATCTTATGCCATTTAGGATACTTTCATATAACCTATCTACACTATTCCTTATAAGATAATACTTCCTTTAATATGTTTTGTTTCTTGTGGTTCTTTGGTTGAGCTCTTTGCACCATTATTCTCACAAGATAGTTTAATGGGTGCGATTACAGATACCACCTCAAGATTTTGTAGGAACTTGCGAGCCATTCGACTTTTGCGACTTTAGATGCGTACCATATTTAGCTTGATTATAGAGTGCGTGACACAAGATTGTTTCACACTCCTCCAACTAACAACTCTACTTCCTAATGCAAACACATAAGTGGAAGTTGATTTTCTAGAATCCTTATCTGACATTTATCTGACATTAAGTCAAAATCAGTATAACCCACTGGAATGAGTTCATCACCGGAATACACAAGCATATAATTTTTAGTTCTTTTCAGATACTTCATTATACGCTTGACTGCAGTCCAGTGTTTAGGTTCAGGATTAAATTGATATCTGCTAACCATTCCTACTGCAAAACAGATATATGACCTAGTGCAAAGCATGGCATACATGAGACTTCCCATAGCTATTGCTTAGGGAACTCGTCTCATTCTTTCTATCTCTTCAGATGTCTTTGAAGATTGATCCTCAGAGAATACAATTCCATATCTGAATGGTAATAAACCAATCTTGGAATTTTCCATGCTAAATCTAGCTAATATCCTTTTGATATAGACCTCTTGAGACAAGGTTAAAGTTTTATTCTTCCGGTTTCATACAAAGATGATACCAAGAATGTAACCTGCCTCTCCCAGGTCTTTCATATCAAATTGTTTTGCTAACCAACTCTTTATTGTAGTCAATACTCCTATATTGTTTCCAATCAGGAGAATATTATCTACATAAAGAACTAGGAAGGCTACAGATTTTCCCTGATTTTCCTTGTACGCATATGGTTCATCAATATTCTGAATGAATCCAAACGATTTAATCGCTTGATCAAATCTGATGTTTCATGACCGGGATGCTTGCCTCAATCCATAAATGGATCTCTGCAACTTACATATCATGTGTTCTTGGCCTATTAGTATGAATCCATCTGGTTGCTGCATGTAGATGTCTTCTTCAAGATGCCATGAAGAAAGGCAGTCTTGACATCCATTTGCCAAATTTCACAATCTAGCACTGCAGCAATATAGAGTAGAATCATGATGGATTTAAGCATAGCAACCGAAAAAAGGTTTCCTCATAATCGAATTCTCTTTCTGAGTAGAACTTTTGGGCTACTAATCTTGCTTTAAATGTTTCCACCAATCCGTTTACTCTTCTTTTTCTCTTGTAGATTCACTTGCACGTTATAGGTTTCACCCCATTTGGTGCCTCTACAAGTTCCCAGACTTTATTGGAATTCGTAAATTCCATTTCTTGATTCATGATCTTTTTCCAAAATTCAACATCTCTGTCTATTAGAGTTTCGTTGTAGCTAGTGGGATCTTATACATGTTTATCTGAGATCGTCATATGGGTTTCTCCTAATAACATGTATCTCGCTGGTAACCTAGTTACCCTCCCACTACGACGAGGTTCTAAAAGTGATTGTTGTTCAAGGATAATCCTATGTTGATCAGCTGGTTGTTGCTGTTCTTCCTGTTCAATAACAGGTGTTGAAAGCTGAGCATCAACCTGATCTTCTTTTTATTTCTCTAGTTTTACCTTACTCTTAGGTAATAAGTCATTATATAGTCTTCCTCAAAGAAAGTAAAGAATATGTCTATAAATACATTCCTATCTTGAGGACTATAATTCAGACTTTACCTTATTCCTTTAAGATACTTAAAACATGTAAAGTTTTGAACACGAATTCATCTTTTCTACCTCTGATCCTAGTAAACTCCAAATACGAATGTGTCTCAAACTATGTTTGTGACTTTTTCATAATTTCTTGGAGTAGTAGACACTGATGTAGATGAATCTAAGTTCCTTAAACTTTTACAGTTTTAAATTCTGGTATCTGGAATCAAAAAGGCAATTGATAAACCAATTAGTATATATTTTGTTTTATCCAAAAGAATCTTATTTCTCCATTTAATTACACCATCGTATCATAGTGTTCTTTGTTTCGATCATATCGAAGTTCTTTTATGTTCCTGTCTAATTGCTTTGTCTTATCCATGTACCCTTTTGAATTTCAAAAGCGACGCATTTAGACAAACATAAATAAAGTGAATATTCATCAATAAAATTGATAGAATACTCATAACCTCTTACCACATGTAAACTGATTAGTCTGTACATTTGTATGCACTAAATCATCCAATACGATGTTATGCTTTTAGCTCAAAAAGAGCATTCTCGTCCATTACTTTTCTAAATAAGATTTATAGAATTACCATGATCAATCTTAATAGGCTAAGAAGCCTATCATTAATCATTTTCTTAAAATCTTATTATAGTTTATATGACTTAAGCATATGTATTAGAGGTTAAAGTGAATATTCATCAATAAAATTGATAGAATACTCATAACCTCTTACCACATGTAAACTGATTAGTCTGTACATTTGTATGCACTAAATCATCCAATACGATGTTATGCTTTTAGCTCAAAAAGAGCATTCTCGTCACATTACTTTTCTAAATAAGATTTATATAATTACCATGATCAATCTTAATAGGCTAAGAAGCCTATCATTAATCATTTTCTTAAAATCTTATTATAGTTTATATGACTTAAGCATAAATATTAGAGGTTATTTTCGTCAGGAGAAATATTTCTTTTCTTAGATAAAAACATATACTATTTATCATTATATCTTACTTTGAATAGATCAATGGACTTATATGATATAAGATGTCTTTATAAATAACTAAAGTAAGTAATAAATAGAGGATCCATTAATAACAGTGTACTCCTATTTATTAAAACAAGTCACCAAAATTAAATTCCTCTAATAAAGACAAATATCAAAACTAAAGTCTCGTAAAATTGATCTAGTCTTTCAATTGATATAAACTAGCATGTCCTCAACTGCTGCTTAAAGTTTTCTTCACTTAATCTCTTGGTTTGCTGAAAACCAAATAAATGAATTATAAATTAGCTATCTCAGAATTCACTATTGCATAAATCAATAGAAATCTGAACTAATTAGGAAGCTTAAAGATTTCCCATACCTGATTTTAATAATCTTAGGACAATCTTTCTTCTGGTGACCCTTCTGTCCATACTTGTAACACTTGTCTCTTGGCTTGCTACTTCTTTTAGTGAACACTTTACCAATCCCTACTCTTTCTTGCTTATTCCAGTCTTTCGACTTAAGCCTTGAAGAGAATCATTTTTCAGGAAGTTTTCTGCTATAATAAAACTCTTCTATAGCATGTAGTTCGTGCATTAACTGAATTAAGGTCATATCTTTATTGTTTAAGATATAGCTGACCTTAAACTCTTTGAATGTATCAGGTAACGATTCAATCACCATGTTAATCTTTGTTTTATCATCGATTTGAACACCATGAATCTCTACCTCACTCAAATAGTCCATCATTCTGAGGACATGTTCACGAACTTTTGTGCCCTCTTCCATCTTAGTATCCGTGTCGTTTTAACGCATCTCGGCAAAATGAGTATTCTGCCCAAACATCTGATGAAGACTAGCCATTATTTCAGTGGCTGTTTCCATGCTCCGATGTATCTTATGCAGTTCTACAGAAATCGAAGCCAATATATAGCGCTTAGCCATTTTGTTAGCTTCGCACCATTTCTCATAAGGCTCCCTCTGATTTCTATAATCGTATAACGATGATACTGGAGGGCAAGGCTGGGTCAACACAAATTTGCAGCCTCTAGATTAAATAGATTATGCGTTTCCAATCTAAATAATTTTCTCCAATGAGTTCATTTTAAGGATAATTAATAATGGGTTGATGGAAGTCATTTTGAAACAAAATAGACATGCATAATTACTTTGAAATGATATTCAAAATAAATGACAAAAATGCAAAAATCCATAAATGCATTTTAATTTATTGTAACGATAATCTAGTTCCGCTTTGACAAGCTATCCGTTGGGGAAGTCATGTCTACACTTACTGACCCAATTTTCCATTGGATTATTTACTTTCATGTAGAGACATGATAAATAATTATCGTTATCCTTTTGGGCCTAAATTTGTTAACAGAGCTTCGTTGGGAAGGTTAATAACAAATTTTAGTTGAGTGTATAATCATTGTTTCAATCTACGTATTTTTCATATCAATAGTCACCGTTGGGGTGAACAATTAATTGAAAAATATTTCAATTTTATCTATGAAGAAGTTCATCAAATAAAATATCTAATATATATACCCTCCGTAGGGAGCATCACCGTATCATGAAGTCGAGGTATATATATAATTTTATTATTGAACTAACAATGGAGCCCATGGGAAAAATTATCTTGAATTTTCCCTCTCCCACTCAATATTTTAAAATTGGTTTTTCCTTGAAAACATACATTAATAATATATTGTTAATTGCATGCTTCCTATAATATTATCTAGATGATATCCAATATTATAAAGCATTTACAAATTTCAAACAATATAATAAAATTCATAATTAATGAATGACATGTATCATTATGCATAGAGTGATATTACCTATTCTATGACGTATTGCGTTATCCATGGTCATGTTATCATCTAATTTTGAAATAAAACCCTTTTTTTTTATTATAAATAAAAATTTTGGACCAAAAATAAATTTAATGTGTTAAATTTTATCTATGCATTTTTAATCCATTAAGCCCAAATATTAATTGGGCCTAAAACTAAGATTCATTAAGCCCAAAACCGTTTTTAGACTTAAATGCAAAATATTAAACATTTATCTACCCAAAAGAAAAATTTCAGAACTATAGAGTCCTCCATGATAAAAACCATGAAACCCTAAATTCATATTTTTCTCTCCTCTTCTTCCCCAGCCGCATCTCCACAAAAACCAGATCCGGCCACTGCTTAGCCGGAAACGCACCATGCCCGCGAACTGGCAGTGTTGCAGCGCGCGCTGCTGGCCTTGCAGGCCGCGCACGCTGCCTGCTGCACGCGAGGCGCGCTGGCCTACGCGCAGGGAGCGCTGGCCGCTGCTGGTTTGCGCGCGGAGAGCGCTGGCCGCTGCGCGTTGGCGTGCTCTGGCTGCGCGCGCTGGCCTTGCGCGTGCTGGCGCGCGCTGTGTGCTGGCCCTGCGCATGCTGGCGCGCGCTGGCTGTGCGTGCTGGCCCTGCGCTGGCTGCCCGTGGTGGCTGGGAGCGCGCCGCTGGTTGGCCGCCGCTGAAATTTCCAGTTTGTTCCTCCGAACTGTGATCTATAATTTACAAATTTCCTAGGCCAATTTTGGCTTACAAAAATTCTATTACAGTAAATTAAATCAAGAGGGAAACATGGTGATGATAAACCACCCCTCTTGTTACAGATCCAAAGGAAAAATACAGTTGAAAATCTAACCATGAATTAAGACAAACCATTAACATGCTTTATTCATATATTAAACAAACAATATATATCTGAATAAATTGTGCCACTCTAATACATAATTATCAAGATTAATTTCATACAAATTCTTATATATTAATATGAGATAGCTCTGATACCAATTGTTGGGGAAAATTCAGTTTTTAAAAAATAAAACTTTTTAGGACCGATCTCATAAAATATATATGAATTTGTAATCTAGAAATCGTACCTTGAAAATCCAATTTGGATTTTTCCACTGAAGTGATTTAAGCTCCCAGATCACGATCCGTCACCACCACGTTCGTTAGATCACGATCCGTCGCCAAACGATCTTCCAGGTTATGACTCAGGATTGATCTGCACTTGACGTGTGGGCGCCTTTATCACTACTTAAAAGCAAACTAGCACAAGAAAATTTTTCTCTCAAAATTAGAGAGAAAAATCTTTTTCTCTAAGATTGTTGTGTGTGTCAAAAACCTTTTTCTCACATATATTTATAGTGACTTTTTCCTCTCCTATTTAGAATAGAATGAGGCTTTTTATATCTCTCTCATAGTGAGAATCCTAAAGCTCCTAGAATTGTAATTCACGTTGCTTTCCTTTTTCTATAAGGGGACCACCTTTGTAAAATAACATGTTCTTATACAAAAAAGTATATTAATGGAGCCTCCCACTAAAAGATATAATTATGTTTTGACCCAAATTACTAGTTATCTTGCTTATTAATCCAGTAGTGGTGCAGTCAATTAAATGAGCTAACCCGGGGATCATTTGGGAACATACAATAGTGGCTACAATAATTAAGCTTGTAATTAAACAAGCCTAATCATTTAATTCCAACTCTACTCCACTATAAGATTGGAACTGACCTCCATAATTGTATGTTCGAATAAAAATTCGTACATTGATTTCTTTATCGCTCAATCCTTTGTGCATCGTTAATTAAATCGATATCTCAACTGTCAATCGATTTAATTACATCTTATTCCTTGATACTTCTTGGTTTTCTAATGATCATTTTCAACATAGTAAATATGTTGACACACTCTGGCCAGAATTACATGATCAATCGAAAACCCATCGAGATGTGTCGTACAAATTCTATATTGTTAATCTATAACTCAATACTCATAATTGCTCCCACCAAGATCTGGGTAATCTTGACCACAAGGGTGTGTCGTGCCCATTGGTAACTCAAATGGAATAACAATCATAATCATGAAATCATAATTAACTCAAGATTAAGATTACAAAATCAATGCCTATGAGATTTAATAATTACGGCTTATTTCAAAGTTAATTAAATCTCATATGTGATCCAACTCAATGTAGTCAAACTACATCAGCAAATTCATACATGATTAAGACAAATCATTCAATGAATTTACTACAGTCTAAACCTAAATAAAGTGCCCAACTTTATTTATCAATCAATTTAATTTATTTAATCATAAGATAACTTGTATTTATGTCTTCTGTGAATCCACATGGTGATCACATAAATACATATAATATGATTAAACGGACCTTATTCAATATATTTATGCAATTAAAATATCTTAAATAATTTATTAATCAGAAAATAAATTAATATGCTTTAAAAGAGCATATTATCCCAACAGAGCATTAGGTGGCAGATAGTAAAAATGGATCCTTAAAAATTCAGAAAATGAGTCACTAAAGAGGTGTTATAGTATTTCCACCGATTCCTAGGTTTAAAAGATTATTCCAATCCCCCAAGAATAATAAGAGCATAACATGTCAAATAAGAGGATTAAAGATGGCAAACTTTGCCACCCGACATACTCGCCAGCGTGGCACTGAATTCACAAAAAATGGCCTGATTTTGCCCAACTAATGGGAAGGAAGTGTAGTTCTCAGAAATCGACCAAACAAGCCATAAAACCTTAATATGATTTACCGATTAACACTTTACAGCAACAATAAAACGATAAAATCTGCATCCACGAATCGTGGTGCTTTGAAATCCAGCCAAATCACCGTGCCAACTAAAGATACTCTTATCGGAATGTAAAAGGAACCAAATAAAAAGGAAACTCAAACCTTGAGCCAAAAACTGCATTCATCAAGCAGGGTTCATCAGTTTAAAGTAAATATTGGATAAGGCTGATGATCAAGAGGGGAACAAATGATCTCAGCCCACAAAAATTGTATGCAACAGCTGATGATCAAGATGGGAACAAATGATGGAACAAATAATCTCGGCCCACAAAAATTTTATGCAACAACTATCACGAGCGCCCCTCAACAGATCCAAAATATATATATATATATTAAGTACTACAAGTGCTACCTCTGACAGAAGTAGGGGATGCTTTGCTCCTTGTTATTCTTTCCGAAGCCTTGTAAACAATGCAATTATAACCCTATATTATATAAGAGAAACAAGAAAAGAATATATGGAAGGGAAAACAATGCACGATATCTGACTTGTACACATCTAGATTAGAAAAATAACACTAAACTCCTTTTGAGCCAGCTTGGGATGGTGGAATTGTGATGAACTTAATAGAACAATCAAAGGGAAGGCAATGTCAGAATGAGTTTAACCCACACTAACATTCATTTAAATTTTGTTGGTAGGTTAAATGAAAGCCATCATACCCATTCTGAAGACTCATAAGTGATTAAATTACAAATAAAAAACTTAATGGATTGAACGAAAATATTAAAAAAATAAATTCGAGAATCCAAGATAGACAAAAAAGAACAATAAATAAATAATTGATAAGGTGTTACTTTATAATAATGAATTTTCTTAAGAATTAAATTAAATATTAAAAAAGACTTTAACTTGCAGAGAAAGAGAAGGCAAAAAAAAATATTATAGAAGGCTAAAAATTTGAAATTGAAGGAAATAGACCGTTAAAATATTAATTAGGCAGAACGGTCTTCGCGCGTGGCACTAACGGCAACCCGTATCTCTCCATTAATGATTTAACAGCCTTTCTTTTGTTCTCAATTCCCACTCTTCACTCGGGAAAAGAATTATCAAGATCTATTTCTCAGCTCTTGATTGCTTATCTTTCAGTTTTCCTTCAACAAAATCTCTTTCAATTCTTTCTGGTTGAAATCCAAGTAAACGATTTCTTTCGACATTCATCCAGTCGTTTAAGGCTTCAAGAGAAAAGGGTTTTGATTGAAAAAAGAAAAGAAAAAAGAAAAAAACCAACCATTCTGTAGTCTTTGGATCTCAATTACCTGCTCTGTTCTTAAATCTTTCTGCAAGTTCTCGAAACCCTTTTCATATAATCAAAACTCACAAACTGTTCACCCCATTTTCTGAAATATTTCTTGCCTTTCACTTTCAAAATCAAAATGCCCACAATTGGTATGAAGCGGACCTAAGGTGTCCTTGAAGTTGCTAGTAAAATACTCCAAATCTCAAGAAGCAGAAAACATTGGGAGAAATTTCTTCAATTCTGGCACGAAAATGTCGGCTGAGTCAGAAACAAGATTCCGGGCTGCAATGATCGGAACCAGGTTTGCTGAGCCTATCTTGAAATCCCAACAAAACATGATCCTGAATGAAAGCAACAAAACTGAGAAGGAAAGATTGAGAAAGAAGAAAGCTAATACCGAAGCTGAAATCAGAGCTGCTAAGATGGAGTTGAAGAAGATGCAAAGGCTGAAAGAAAGGCAAATTGCCAGGCTTGCAGACAAGATTTGAAGAACTGTTGAATGGAGCGACGCTTTGTTTGTCACACAGGAATTTGAGAAGCTTATTGGCGTTCGTACATGTCCTGTTAGATCATTTACGATTGTTTTCAGTGATAGCACTTGGGCAAATAGTGTTGGGGTTTTCTAGGCTGTGGAAAAATTTTGTTGATGATATTGCAACCTGTAAACACTTATAGTTTTCTTGTAAAGTTAACGTTCACAGTTTTCTAGGCTGTGGGAAGTTTTGTTGATCAACGAGAGTTGATCATTGACTTATGATCCTGGTAAAGTCAATCCCTTCTTTATTCATAAGATCAGAATCAAGCTAGTTTCATATCACTCGATAATGCGTTGATCGAATTTTACTTATAATAGGTTCATTTAGTTCAATTCTAGCGTATTTCATCAATCTGTCCGTCGTTTGTCTGATGCACGTCTAATTGTTATGCTTCTACAGGGAGCTTCTGATAGAAAAATTAACATGTCACTGTCAAGAACAATGTCCGCAGCCTTATTTGTAAGTACCATTACTGGAACCAAACTCGAGGTGCTGATCTTTCTTCTCTCACTTGCCATAGTTTTGGTGTGAATGCTACAGCCGCAATTCCTTTCCACGCAAAGAAATCAATTCGATTTCATGTGTTCACCACATTATTGGCCCTATTTGGTATTAAAATGTTCTTTGATATCTCACTCCCTCAGGTTCTGCAGCCATTTGTTCTTTGAAGAAGATTCACACTACTTAGGCCCTATTTGGTATTAAAATGTTATAGTTTTTAAGCCTCAACTGATGTGGAAAAAAATTATAACTATGAAATAAAAATTAATAATGTATAATAAATATGACTTTTAAATAATACTTTAAAAATATATTATATGTTTTTAATCATATAATGCCCAATTAAATCAACTTATTTTACTAAACACTTTAATGTTATAACTTAAAAGTTATAAGCTGCAAATAGACCATTAGAAATATTTATTAGCATTAAAAGAGTTGATGAAATATTCTTTACTTGCTTGAATATATATTTCAACTATAATTTTTATCTTTAAAAAATAAAAATAATAACGACAAAACATCAATAACTTAATAATTAAAGTCTCATTTACAAAAGCAAAGTACCTTAACCTATTAAAGAAATCAAAAAAAAGAAAATAAGCTTTTACTTGCAACGAAAGAAAATAGACCGTTAGGGCAAGAAAGGGAAGGATAACAGTTTGGGGCGCCAAAATCTTGGCCCAACGGCTCTGGGCATTTATGATTTAACCGCCTTTTTTTCTCTATTCTAATTTTCTTTTTTTTTTTTTTTGGTAATAAATTAGAAATTTTTTTAAATTCCTTTTATTTTAAAAAAAATTACTTCAATACGAAGTACAACCCCTAAAAAACGTTAAATTAATCGAAATTGTTAAATCAAAATTTGAAGTTCTGACCGTTAGGCTTAGGGTTAGTGTTAGGAAAAAGAACGGCCTTGCCGCGTCAAAATCTTGGGCTTTACGGTTTGGCATTGCGGTTGATTGATTTAACCGCGTTTATTTATTTATTTTTTAAATCATCTTTTTCCTATCAATTTAGGAAGCTAATTTCTGTGTTAAACCGACTTTAATTAGGAAACCCCTTCTCTCAGGATTATTATATATTTACGTCGTCACTCTTCTGTTCTGTTCTGTGTTCTTCAATTCACTAGTTTCCTGTTTTATTTCTCTGTTTTCTTAATTTTGGGAAACCCACTTCACTTAGGAATTAAAAGCATCATTTTGTTCGCATAATCATCTTCTGGTCCAAGCACTTGAAAAGCTTTCTGAAGTTGCTGTTCTGTGTTCTTTTGTTTTTTTTTTTTTTCCTTTGTTTTATTTCTCTTTACGTTTAAATCTTTGAATTTCTGAAGAAAGAATCTGCATAGAAGAGAGAAAGATGAAGTGGCGATTGAATGATGATGGTGGGTCTTTTGACAGAATTTTGAGGGAGGCAGATGAAGCTGCCAATGGTGATGAGTCCTTGAAAATGAGTTTGCTTACAAGGATCATTGTTCAACAGCTTGTTGAGAAACGATTGGCACAAAACAAGAAATTTGACAGTCTGGGTTTTTACATTCCCAAAAGAAGAAGAGGTTCTGTTTCCGAAAATTTGCCAAGAAGAATGCCGTCACTATTACTTAAAATAAACAACAAGAAGATTACTCTGAAGAGGTCCTTTGACCAGACTCATAACAGAGGCGACAAAGATGATGAAAAAGAGATCAGAAAGCCCAGAAAGCGTAGGGAAAAGGGAAACAAGAACGTGAATCAAGAAGAACGCGTAGTTGCTGATATGCCTGAATCATTCAAGAATCGCATCCAGGAGGAGAATGGTACTGATTTAGTGTTGGTGATGCAGAAAACAATCACAGAATGTGATTTGAGGAGAAATAATAATCGGCTGTCGATACCACCAACCAAATTAAGAGATGACAACTTTCTCAATCAAAAGGAGAAGAGCACTCTTAATGCAAAAAAAGGCATAGAGGTCTTCATGATTCCTCCATCTCTTAAACACAGTGTTCCTTTGACGTTGAAGAAGTGGAAGATGGGTGATAATTACACTTATAATCTCATGAAGACTTGGTATGATTTGGTTGTGGATGATAATTATAATGGACTTGAGGTAGGTTCGGAAGTGCAGCTATGGAGTTTCAGGAAGAACAATTCTGATTTGTGTTTTGCTTTGGTCAAGCTTGAAGGACAACAAGGAGGTGAAGAAAGATTACAGTGAGCACTCTTCAGATACAAGAAACGTTGATGACATTGAGCAAGAAAGAATTGTATATAGGATAGATGAGATATGAAGAATAGTACTGTATTTACATTGAAATTTTGATCTGAAGTATATCTTTAGAAGGTATTATAATTTTCTTGGTATGATATTATTATATTCTCCAATTATTTGCAGTATTTTGATTTTCATGTTCTTAATTATCAAAGGGTTTATTATATCTTCACCTCCTATAATCACTTGGCCTGCTTGGAGTTCAGCCTCCAATGACTGTCATTAATGATACCAATTTTAATTATCCTGCTAATAAGATCAATCAATAAATATCTGAAGTTATTTAATATGCATGAGTTGCGAGTGATTAGCAGTATTCGTTAGCTGGAAACGCAAACAGAAGTGTTTTTCATCCAACTTTATAGTTTGCAGTTACAACATGTTTTACATAAAAGTGTACATTTTATCCTTAATTGTTTCTTAAAACTAAAGATTGGGAACTAAATTTAGTACAAGATGGAGCTTCCTTTCCTGAACAAAGCCTTTGTGTTTCTTTTCTTCAGACTTAAAACTTCTTGTTCGCTGTATTTTAATCCTCGCAGCATATAATCAAAAGATAATCCAAATGACTCATTCATGGCTTGGCTGCAAAAAATGCATCTGCTGTTCCGAACAGTTGTGTGTGCGCATGACGAAGACTGCTCTGAAAGGACAAGAACCCACACCACCGACATACCCACCACATTTTCTCTTGATAACGAATTTTGTCTTTCCAACGCACTCATGCAACTGTCTGCACCCATTTTGTGCGTTTTGATTGTTTGCCTGGAGAGGGTTTTGAAGGGTTGCAAAAAAGGATTTTGAAAGATTCAAAGAACAAAGAATGAGAAGCCCCAAAATGAATGAATGCTGCAAGAAATTATTCTTATTGAGTTTCAATCGGAAAGAATTATGAAAAAGATGACAGTACAGTTGTAGAATTTCCAAGAGATTTTGTAGGAAGAGAGTTGAGAGGCAGTGATTAGGTAAATGTAATTCTTTTCCTGAGTGAAGTGGGAATTGAGAAAAAAACGCGGCCAAAACTGATAAAGGAGAGATACGCTGGTCGTTAGGACTCGAAAGACTTTGGCACCACTCAGTTCTCTGTCTAACCCTGAGTTAACGACCTATTTTCTTTCTCTGCAAGTAAAAGGTTTTTTTTTTTTAATTAGTTTTGTTGTTTATGAAATTCACTATTATAAAATAAGTCGTCAATAAATTTTAATTTCTTTTTGTTTTTGTCTATTTTGGATTTTGGAATAAGAATAAAATTATTTTTACCTTCAAGTCTTTACGCGCTTGATTATACATTTTCAAGTTATTGTTAGGATCCTGGATTTTCAAGATACCTTCTAGAATGCTTTTTGTCAATAGGAAAGAACATGTTAGGGACTCTTCTTTATAAAGTTTTTGTTAAGTTACATCATCATGTAACATACATGATAATGTAATAACGCTGGATTTCATCCAATAGATTATTTTTACAACCGATTGGATAAAATCCAAATGGCTATTACATCATCATGTATGTTACGGACGATGTAACGTAACAAACTCCTCTTTATAATATAATAATTTGAATTTTCATTTTTAAAGTTATCCAGAACCATGCATCTTCTATATTGTCTTGAAAATTATGAACTGATGCAATCTGCTGAAGATTTCGTTTTCAAATACAGGGCATGAATTTATATTTTTTAATATTACGCATGAACTATTGACATTCTCAAACCCTCTAAGAATGTGGTTCCTCGATTGAAATCGTACATCTTGCATTAGTTTGCTTCAACAAACAAAAAATACTCTTTGCGCAACAAATCTTTAGAACTGATGATTTGGCTATGAGCTATATATATGTCTACTCATGTATGCAATTCAATATGAGTAGACATTGAACTAGAAACTTTATTTCCCGAACAGACATCATTGGGGCATAGGCGGCCAGACCGGTTTGACAACATAACTGTTTTTTTCTAATTTATTTCACAAACAGACCGACCTGGTCAGTCAATTAGAATTCATAAACTTTTCAGCAGCTTTTCAGGAAAGATCAGAGCTTTTCAGCTTTGCCACCGGCTGTTCCGCTGCTGCTTGACTGCACACACTAAACAGTGTCAGCTTGAACCACCCAACCTCGTCGACCATGCTGCTGAATTCAGAAACTTTCTGCATTTTTCATATCCCAAGAGAACAAGGTTAGGCTTCTCTTTTAATTTATTTATTTATTTCATTTTATTTTTTCCTAAAAAAATCTCAAATTTATCTTGAAACTATGTTTTATTTTCCTTTTCACATAGACCACCTTGGAAGAGAGAAAACTCAGCCACCACCCACAAAGCCCTTCTTAAACACACGCTCTCTGGTAATTTCTTTGACCTTTTATTTTTGTAAGTTTTGTATTGTTTTATTTATTTATTATTTAATTACTAGTTTAGTTCTTTTATATATATATATATATATAGATATATCTTTCACGCCGAATCTCTCACTCTCTTCCCTTCACAGACAGTAGTTTTATCCCTCACTGTTTTGAAGAATGAACCGGTTTTTACTCTCTCATTTAATCTTTAGTCTTACTTCACTGCATAAAGTTTCAATTTTGTTTATATTTACGTGTAGAATTTGTAATTTAGGGTATAAACTTACGAGTGGCATAGGCTGTTTTCTTAAAGTGTGTGTTTATGATATCTATTATGGTTGTGTTCATTTGACTCAAGTTCTGTAATTTTGGTTAGATCCTTGGTAAACTTAATACCTTGGTCTCGTTACCGCCCATATCTTTGATTTGAGTTTACAGTTCTTTGTGTGATGGCAAAACTCGGCGTTTGATTAAAATGGGTTTAGATCATTATTGTTTGTTGATAGCAAGCTTCTGGTTGCTTTTTTCTTGGTTATGATGATTGTTTAGTTGAATTCCTTTGTTTCCTTGTTCTGGGCTGTCTTTTGTTCCTTTGTTGAATTGTTTGTGACTGTTTCGACTCTTGAGTTCAATGTTTCTGGCTGGAAAAGTATTTCAAGTAAAGTAACTTGGTAATGCTGATAGATGGCGTTGCCTATTCTTGTGATTGTTAGATTTCTACTGAATCTAAATGCATAAGTGGTCTCTCAACCTATTTTTGACACAAATAAGGGTCAACAATAAAGTGTATATGTAGTTTGTTTGACATTAAATTTTTTTACCTGAATTTCTTTTTGTCTTCCTGTTGCCAATCTCATTTTTCTGCCTTTAACATTTGTTTTAAAACCATTTGGTAGCTTCACAATGCATCTACATCATTTGAATTGCCTTGATTTGTAGCATGCCATATGTACTGAATGCTCATGTATGCAGATACGGGGTTCTCAAATGAAGAGTCCAAGTCTCAGATAGGGTGGTTATTGAATTTCAGTATGAATCTCTTTATGTGGAATTCAACCATTTTGTTGAATCACGTTTTGTCTTTTTTATGTTGATGTTACATTCTGTCTCTTCAAGTTTGTTAAATTTTTGAGCTCTATGATATTCCCCTTTAGTAAAAAAGAAGTTTAACCAGAATGATATTCCCCTTTAGAAATTTTTGCATCCCTAGTTTTGGAGAATGCCCATATTGTTTGTGGAAATGATTTTTTTTTTTTTTTTTTGTGGGAACAGCAACTTTATGTTTTTCAAAAATATTACTGAAAATGATATCGGTTTCACCTTGTTTTATAAAATGTGTAATACGTCCATTATCTATTAATATAAATGTTCATAACTTTATTATCAAAAATAAAAATTAAAAGAAAAAGGTGCCGGTGGAGAACTGTGTTTATTAAATTAGTGGCAGGGATTGATCGTCTTTGTGTCTTTTTCTTGTGATAGGAGCTAAAACAAACATGTGCTGTTGACCATACTATTCAAGTGTTCAACTGGATAAAAAATCAGAACAACTATTGGGCACAGGGGTGGTATCATGTCTAGTTCAGCTGCGGAGGCTTCCTCAATGTTCTACAGTATCATCCTTCCCTCCACCATCCATAACAAGATGCTAGTAATTTTCCCGACTTCTATATTCTTATTTTTCCAATGATTGTTGTTGAGAATGAATAGATTTTCCTTATGTTTACTGTTATTTGCTGAGTCAGATGCCCACATTTTATAAATAGGCTTTATTGTTTCTCAATGAGAAAATAAATCTTCCAAACTGGCACCATGGTTAAGGGTTTGCATGCACGGAACATTTTCTACAAAAACAAACAAAATGATGTTGATGCCGCACCATGCCCATGAAAAGTTTAGTACTCTGCCATTTAGTTGAAATATATGTGAGCTAATGCACTGAAGATACCCTCTAATCCATTGAAGAAATTTCTATCACCATTTGCTGGCAAATTTTTCATGTTTCTTTAAATCATTGAGTGATTATTCATCTATTATATGTAATTATTCTATCTGTTACGCGCTTGATTTCAGTTGCTGGATTGCTAATTATTTTACCTGAATTATGAAGAAAAAATGATGATGATGATAGAAACAAAGTTGCCCTCCACTCAAATTTGCAAAGGGGTGGTAGGAAGGTTCAACTTGTGGGTGTGATATGTCAAATGAAAATTACTTTGAAAATAATGATGAGCTTCGATGAAAATGTAGATGGTTTAACATATGTTTGCTTGACAACCCACTCCTCTTAATTCTTCCCCTGTTTGCAATATTGTTTGACATCTATTGCTGCCTGAAAGTCTGATTTTTATATTTAAATAGTAAGCTGATTGCCTAGTGTATGAGAAGATGACATCAAAATCTGGTTCTTTGGGTTTGTTAGTGCTAGCATATATCTTCTTGTCTCTATGGCAGTAATCTATGCTAACTAGATTTATGAGTAGACCTGTGCCGACAAGATTCACGACAGCAACATGAAAGCAGTTTTCTTTTTAAATCTTGTTTTTTGAATGACATGCATTTGTTTTTGAATGGTTGGTCATCTGGCTTTGTTTGTACAATTGTAGAGGATTCCACCAAAGTTTGTGGGACAATTTGGAGATGAACTTTCTAGTGTTGCTAGACTCACAGTTCCTGATGGTCGGGTTTGGCAAGTGGGGTTAACAAAATTTGGGAGAAAGATTTGGTTCCTTCAGGGTTGGCAAAACTTCGTAGAAAGTCAGTCAATTTCTGCTGGTTACTTTTTGCTTTTTCAGTATGAAAAGAAGTCGATCTTTCGTGTTCTTATATTTGACATGACTGCTTGCGAGATTGATTATCCATATGAGGATGACATGGCATGTGAGATGTGTGTTGAGATAAGTGAAGAGCAGTTTAAGCATGAGGGTGAGCTGCTAAGCAGGAAGAGGAAAATTGTAGATGGGCTGGAGAGAGATGAAGATGAACCAAATGCTGAACCCGATATGCTTGAATCACTTAGAAAAAGCGGAATATACATCACTGAAAAATATAAACAACTATATTCAACAGAAGAACTCGAGAGAGCAGTTTACGTTGCAAGAGCTTTCAAGGCAACAAATCCAAAACCAAATCCTTTATTCATGATAATCTGGAAGGCAAATTACAAATCTTGCCGCGAAGTGGTGAGCCTTCGGACAAGACGTGATTATGATGTTTGCTTTTTTGATTTTGATATTTTCTTATGGTCACTTACAGAAGTTCTTTTTGTTTGTGCAGTATGCTCCAGCGAGGTTTGCATATCAGTATGTAGATGAAGATTCTAAATCTGTCGAAGTGCAAGCTTCTAATGGAAGAAAATGGTCTATTGGAATCCATTGGAGAGCGACTGGTGGTTTCTATCTTGCCAAGGGATGGGCTCGTGTGTCTGATTACGTGCATTTGACGGAAGGTGATATTTGTATCTTTGAGCTCGTCAGGCATCAGGATGTTGTTCTCAAACTTCATGTATTTCATCAGTGAGTGACGCTTAAATTTATAGTTTCCAAAAATTTTATCATATTCAAGTTTTAAGGCAAAAAAAAAAAAAAAACGATGTGAGATTACGTTTATAAATCTTTTAAAACACTGTTGTTTTGAATCGACTGAAACGTTTTATCTTTGATTTCCAGATGTAGCAAGATTACAAGCTGGCATATATGTATGCCGGGTAAAATTTCTTTTGGTCTCTGTAATTTAAGGTTAATATTCGTTTAATTCTTATATTTTAAAAAAAACCTCAAAATACCCTTATCATAAAATTAATTACACTGCAGCCGTTACCTCATATTGCTTTTGGTTTACTTTACAGTAACATCCTGATACATTTTTTTTTTTTTAGGGACATTAACCAAAAGAAAAAAAAAAAGCACGATTACTCTCATTCTTTCTTAACCAATAAGCTCATTTCTCACTCATCTCTTCCAACTCTCCATCCGATCCGAGAACCACTGAAACTCTAAAACCTTTTCTAATCACTTTTCAAACTCAACTTTCCTTCGTTACGCTTTCTATGTAATTAAGGGTGCGTTTGGGATTGAGGTGCTGGAGTTTTTAAGCCACAGCTGTTGTGGAAAAAAAAGGTATAACTATGAAACAAAATTTAGTAATACATAGTAAATATAAATTTTAAATAATAATTTTAATAAAATTTTAAATAATAAAGATATAAAACATTTTCTACATGATATCGTGAAAATTACATTAATATAACTTCGATAATTAGTGTTTACCAAACACTTTAGTTAATAAACTTGAATTCTCTTCTCTTAACATCCCAAATACATCCTAAATTTTGTTTTCCTTTTGTGTTCATAATGTTTTGCATGAATGAAGTTGATCGTCACATGCAGTCTTCTCAGGACAATCTGATTAATGCTTTTGTAAATTATATGGAAATGGAGTCATCAAATTGTTTCCTCGTTATTAATCTTGACAAGTTAATGCTTTTATCCGTCGTGCTTACACGGCCTTAGCTTCTACTTGAAGCGAAGCTAGCGGCAGGCGCCAACCCCTAAATTTATCTAATGCAGTTGATACGTTATTTCATTTTTTTTTTTTTCAAGATTGTTAGAGTAAATATAATAAAATAATATTATAGAAAAGAACATCTACACTTCTAAAATTTGAAGAAATAGACGTAAACACTTAAGTTTTAAAAAACGGACACGAAAACCTCTTTTTAACCAAAATACCCTTTAAATATGATAGCTAAAAAATTAACTTTAAAATTTTAATAAATACAAATAGTGTAATCTATCTAATAGATTAATAATATTTAAATACTTTAATATTTAAATAAATTTAAATATGTATATTATGATTTTTATTTTAATAATATGTTTGTATTTATTGTAGAGACTTTAAATAAATATTTGCATTAAATATGTTATACAATTAAAAAAAATCTCACATAGTAATAAACTTAAAATTATTATTTTATATAATATTCAAAATAATTTAAATTTTAATACATTTATTTTAATATTATATTTTTATTTATTATAAAATATATATAACAAATTGTAAATTATTGAAATATTTTTAAATGTTAAAATTATTTTAAAATATATATTATTACATTTATTTTAATATTATATTTCTATTTATCATAAAAAAATGGAGTTAATTTTTTTTTTTTTTTTTTTTTGGGGAGGGGGATAATAGAGGTAATGGCAATTATAGTCAAAGGGCGGTTTTAGTGTCTTTAAAAAAAAAAAAAAAACTTGAGGACCATTTCCCCAAACTTTGAGAGTGTATATGTCCTTTTTCCTAATATTATTCATAAAGGTTGATATTGATTAGCAATTTTTTTCCCCCTTTTATTGATGTCCCAAAAAGCAAATGAAAAAAGGTATCATTGTAAAAATAATAAAAAAGAAACAAAGAATAATTAATTTAACAAGAACAGTGTTTTGAAGTATTTTTCAAAATATTGGAACTAAACAATTATTAATTCCAAATTATAGGGAGAAAACAGAATTTTACGCTTGCTTTGTATGCCTAATGGCAAATAAACGTACATGCTTTTCATTTGCTGTCTGTAGTATATCCAAAGAAAGCATGTATTTTCGACAGTGGGGTATTTTATGTTATGTATCAACACAAACTATCAGGAGGAAAACATAATTTGTATACAATTTTGCAATTACATGATACCTCAACTTCGTTAAAGTTGGGTTTAACAGTATATATACCGTCGAGGACAAGTTTTAATATATGAAAATTAAACTGATACATAACAATTTGGGTGTATTGTTGTGCCAAATTTTGACTAATATTATACTCTATTAATTTATGATTTTTTTAAAAAAAAATTATATGTATCGTTACAAGAGGTCAATAATATTCAACATAATTTTTAAAACAATTTGACAGGGCAACATGTCAAACAAAATATTTATACTATTATATATGAAATGAATAAGAATGTATCAAGTTATATATTAAACATAGATATACTCTAATCTATGATTTGAAATTTATTAAATCGAGAAAAACTATTAAAGCATTATGGTTTAATAGTTTAATGACATTAACTATTATATGACTTAATAGCTTTCTAAAAATTTAATAAAGTCTTAAGAATCTAAACTAAATCAATACTCATATTAAAACATACTTTGAAGATATAAACAAATAAAAATACAAAATGTAGTCTTGATTTTGAATATTAATTAATATGGACCAGGACCACTGGATTCAACTTATTTGAATCCAACGGCTCACATTGAATTCAACTTACTCTTCTTTAATAATTTATTTGTTATATTCTAGTCATGGCATTTTGTTATGATTATGAAAAACAGTAATCTCTTGATTCTTGAGTAGTGTCCATTTTCTTTCTTTTAAAACCACCAAGATGGTGGGGGAAATATTTTGATTATGAATGTGAACACACTTGTTGAAACTTGAACCGGAATAATGTCCATTTAATTTCTGTGAAGCGGATTGATAAATTTGCAATGATTCGCTTCAAGTTGGACCATGAGATGCAAAGTGAAAGGTCCAAAAAATAAGGATGCAGTTGTTCGATTGGGCTCATTTAGCATTCTAGATATCGGGTCAAAGCTCCAGAAAATTCAGTTGCGGGCTCGTCAGCCCATAGGACACGTAATGTAGTGGCGGTTTCTTTATCACCCTACAACCTAGGAAAGCAGCCTATAAATGGTTTGGTTCTCTCTAAAAGCCCTATTAAACTGATGGATGCGTTTTGTTTTGTTGTTCTTTTTTTTTTTTCTCAGGGAAACAAGAGTTTATTAATCAACCAACAAATTAACCAACCAAGTAGAATATGACTCTACTCATCGGACATGTAGAACTCCCACCCTACCAATAGTATGGGCTGTGGTATTTACAGATCTACGTATAAAAGAGAAAGAAACGTCTCCTAAAGAGTGAGCTAAAACTCTACAATCATTAATAATGGTACCAAAGTCATTAGGATATACCGCAGTATCACATAGAGCATTAAAGATGCGTAAGCTGTCCATCTCAAGAATAATAGGAAAGACTGAAAAATTCTTAAGCCAACTAAGAGTTTCACGCACGTCAATTGCTTCGGCCTCGCGAACTTCAAATCTGCTGGAGAGGAAGCCACTCATTGCCGCAACAAACTCACCCTCAGACAACCGGATGACAGCCCTAAAGCTAATTGTGCCTTAACAGAGAGAAATAGCCGCATCAACATTACACTTGTGCCACCCTTCATGGGGCCTTTTCCAACAAACCAGACTATGATCAAGAGTACTAGAATCCTGTGCAAAATAAGAACTCCTGCGAGCTTGCTGCCATTGAAACAAGCTCCGACCAGCCAAATTGAGAACATTTGTGGCCCTTCCATTAATATTTTTCCAGAATTTATTATTTCTATTTAACCAAATAGCCCAACAAATCATGGCAGCCAAACTACAATAATCTCCATTACAGCGAGCAAATAAAACTTCTAGCCAATTTCTAAAATTCAAAAAACTCCCAACAAAACCAATCACAAATAACATCCAGCAAGGCCAAGAATATGATAATGGGAATGACCAAGGAAGAAAAAGACAGGTGGCTGAACAATATAAGTAAATCCAAGTGGTTTGAAAGACACTGTATCTGCCACTACAATCCGTGTTCCTTGATAAGTGGCCTCAATGGGCTAAGAGAAAGTCTCATCATTTTCAAGTTCTCATTTTTTTATGGTTACTGCAGTTATTTTATAACAGTTTTGTTTAGAGTATTATTTTGTCTCATCCCGTTATTTTTATTCTTTTAATAGCACCCAAAGGAACTAAGGGGATTAACATAGGCAAGCTGAAAGATGATGATAAATCAAGGTTTTGTTTGGTATTGAGGTACTATAATTTTTAAGCCACAATCACTGTAACAAAAAAAAAAGTTTATAACTATAGAACAAAAATTTATAATTTATAATAAGCATGACTTGTAAATAATAATTTTTACAAAAATAATAAATATATTATAAGTTTTTCATACAATGTGAAATCAAATCAACTTATCTTCTAAGTCACTGCAAATAGTATTTACTAAACATTTTAGTGTTGTAACTTTAAAGTTACAGCTGCCCAATTTCAATATTAAACAAATTCAAAACCGACCACAAATTCAAAAAAAAAAAAAACTTGGGGAAAGAAGTAGATAATGGAACAGTGTTCTTGTTTTAGCCATCAAATTCACTCTTTTTTTTTTTACGTGCTTTCCAAATCTCTACATATTTGATTGGTGTTGATGCTTTTTGATTGTTTGCGCTTACAAAATTGAGAAGCTATCTAACAAGGCGTGAAGGAGAAAAGCAAGGTCGGTAACTATTTAACACAATTTATTATTATATTATTGCTGAATTAACTTAATTGTTAAATTAATTAATTTATCTGAGTTACTAGGTTAATTAAATACTTAATTACTAGAATAGTTCAATTAGCAATCTAAACTGGTACATCAAATACATGTGAAATCGCATTATGCTTATGATGTAATTTATATTAAGTGAAGTAGCAATTAAAAGATGTTTAATGCCGTAGTTAAAGATACATTGCAAAGATTAGAGAAAAGAGATGTAGAACAATTCTACTTATGAGGAAGGACACCTTGTGCATCAATTATTGCTCCAAGTGAGGCAGGTGACAATATTGAGATATACTTCTTGTATATCATCATGACTTGAGGATAAGATTAATGTGCCAAAGTAGGATAAGCCTTTGAAATTTGATTTTGCGCTAGGCACTTCCCTTTTTTTCTCCCCTTTAGCCCCGAACTACTTTACCAAAGTTACGAAAGCAATTCTAACATAGCAATGACAGGCAAGGGTAGCGGAAATAAATTAATAAGTTTGATAAATATTAGATATCGTTTTAATATTGAATCAAGTCAACGCAATTAAGTTATAATTTAATTGGAGCATGATTAAATGTCGTTCTAATTCAAACGACTCATTGAGATTTTAATAATGCGTTAAGCGAGATTAAATAACAATCTAATTCAAACGATTCTAATAGAGAGATTTTTGATAAATAATTCTAAAGAAAATTTTAAAACAGGATTTTTTCTTTTATTAATCAAATGTTAAAACTATGAAAACAATAATAAGACCTCTTTATTTAAAAGAGGATAAATTTACTTCCCTAACTTAAAAAAGAAAAACTCTAACAATTATAATTGAAATAAAAATACCGACTCTAATTAAAGTAGAAAATATCAAAGACATAAAACACAATAAAAAATAAAAATCCTAAAATCTTAAAATAACTTCATATATCAAGCAATATCGGAGAATCGTGGTCAGTGTTAAAAGCTTTTGTGAGCCAATTGACAGACAACAAGGGTATTTTTCTTTTTACACTAGAATAGTGGTAGGCAAATCGACCCTGCCCGAGTATGGATGAAATTTATATATTCAATTAAATGCTCTAAAAGCTCAGATTAACGAAACGTTTCATGCATAAAAGCAAACTAAATATACTGAATGTAGTGGCTTGGTATAAAACTAGTCAAAGTAATTAATATTCCCATGAACAAGGTAGTAACTTATATTCATTTTGATATGATTTTTCTGGGCACTATTTTCAATTTGTGAATCAACATGCAATTTTATTTTGTCTGGCAATGATTTTGAGGATATTTTTTATGTCTGCCGACAAGTCAGCTTGAACTGTGATCTCAAACTTCAAGTTGAAGACCTTCAACTTGTCGAAGTGGCTTGGTTATTTGTTTTTAACACCATGTGTGGTTAATATTATGTTGAACTTTAGTTTCTTTTGTTGTTAATTTAGAGTTTTAGTATATTATGGAAAGAGAGAATGAGCACATAAATTTGTAATACCAGCTAAAAGTTATCATCATTCTAGTTGTCCTGTACTACAGCTATTATCTAAATGATGTAAGTGCTAAGGTTTGTTATGTATAGAGGTCCTATAATAGCCCTTTCAGAGCATCAATTCTTGCCATCGATCTATGCCCTTGAAACTTCATTACTACATAAATGAACTTTACTGATACTTGCTTTCTGATATTTTATAAAAAAAGTGTTAAAAAGATTAAAGTTTTAGACCAATTTATATTTTTAATAGTTAGGTGTTAAAAATAATGATGCCATGGTATTGATGGATAAAATTTTATTACTCTAGTGTCAATAAATTAAACAACAGAATATAGTGACGCTGAGGTATCATTACCAATAATAATTTTTTTTATTTATTTCAATTGAAACGAATATTAAAAAAAAAAATAACACAACACACTACAAGGTAATATGAAATATATTAAACCTTTAAGTTCGGGCTACATGTTCTATTTGTTAATTTAATATGAAGTAATTTGTATATATAAGAAAATAAAGAAACAGAAGAAAGACTATTAAATCATATGATTTTATAGTGCTAATTGATTATTTGTCTTTTCCTCTTAAACTATATATAATTTTATAGTTAATTTTGTCTTCTTTTTTGTTTATTTCTTCTGTTTAAATATCATCATAGAAAAGTAGCCAGTACCAAAAAAATGGCGCTTAAGTCTCCGAAGACCCTCCAAAATAAAACCAACCTTTAAATCTGACAACACACCACTGGGCAATACACATCCATTTAAAGATAAGGTAACGTATACAAACGAAAATAGTTTCTATTGATATCATAGGCCCAATTGTATCCAACACACCAGTACACCACATAGAAAATGTTTCACTCAACGTCTATTAAAAAACTCTGGGGTTTTTTACTTCTATATGCACTGCATTTGAACTTATAAGTTCTTTTACTGCTTTCAATTTCTTAAATCTTGGATTTTGTTTTGTACTATTATAATTTTTGATTTAGTGTCCTATTAGATGTGTTATCAAGCTTGAGCCATCGATTCTGTTTTCAATGATTAATGAATTTTGTTATTTTCTTGAAATTTTATGTCGATAAAAAGTTTGTATATACCTAATTATTTTCTAGTGAGGGCATCCTCATTTTAACAAAACGAGGATGCTACTAACTGACAAAAAATACAGATTTTAATACACTAACAGATCAAAAAAATACAGTGTTCTATATATTAAAATCTGCATGTATTTTTATTTTACTAACATCTTTACTTTAACAAAGCAAGGACGTCCTCGAAACACTTTGTAAATACTTATTGTTTTGTTGTACTAATACTTTGGAGTGCTTGCATGTTAATTGCCACGAAGACGAATTGAAGCCATCAAAACACTGACCATGGAAAGAAGCTTGAAACGCTGTCGCTACTCCGTTGAGCATCACCGAAACCTTAGTAGCAATTCTTCATCTGAATTTGACCTATTTTAAATGAAATGTATCAGTTCAGTGAGTATTAACAAGAATTCTGGATTTATTTTAATGAAATGTGTCAATTATGTTATGGTCTGTGTTGATGAACAAAGCGTATAATAAATAAATGCATGTTTGTTTCTTGTTCTAATTCATTCTATACTTTTGTGCTTGTACTAGTTCATTTAGCTATGTTGATATTGCATTTCAAATAAAAGCTGGTAGTGGATTTTGCTTTTCTAGTTAAGCATATATGATGATTTTATCTTTTAATATGATGTTATAAATTACAGCTTTTACCATGCAAGGTTGTTAGTGCGTATTGTTTGGTTATCTTACACTTTATATTCGTTTAGAATTCATAACGAGACTTAAAAGTCGGTCAGGGCAGAATTCTTGCTGACATCCTTCTGAGTTGAATTTGGAAAGCTTGAAGTAGTAGTTCATGCAATTTAATTAAACTTTGGCTAACACCTTCAAATAAATGCATAGGTATTTATACTCGCTACGGACAGAACCTAGACATGTAGTGCTGGATTATCTAAAGAGAATTAAAAAGTATGCCATTCTTAACGTTGCGATATGGAGTTCTACGATCCTCAAATGAAACTACATTTGTTTAAAAAAGATTTTCTAGAAAGACATACAATTTGAACTTGGCTTTGCCGAGGTTGTTCCTAATTATACCTTTGTAAAGTGCTGAGATCATTACAAAGTCAATGGTTTAGATCTTACTGCTACAATATTACTGAGACATGGTTAATGATGCTTTCAAGAATTGTCACAAAGATCTCTCTTAAGGATATCTCCCTTAATATACGAATAAAGATGCTGAAAAGTCCAGACATCCCGATTTAAAGCATTCAAAGTTATTAAGATTGATCAAACTTTATAATATGAAAGGAAACTACGGGTGATTAGGTAAAAGGTTTTTGACTTTGTCAGAAATCCTTACTAACATGTTGTCAAATGATAAAATTTGCTAAATTCAATGTACGAGGCCAAAAAAACCAATGAAAATATTGGGTTAATTATGAAAAAACATGTACATGTCGAAATGACTGTATTCTTTACAGAAATGGATTTACAAATGTTACTGAAAACCGAAGATGCGGAGCATTAGGGGGCAGAGAGTAAAAATGGATCCTAAAAATTCAGAAAATGAGTCACCAAAGAGGTGCTAATAGTATTTCCACCAATTCCTAGGTTTAAAAGATTATTCCAATCCCCCCAGAAAAATAAGAACATAACATATCAAATAAGAGGATTAAAGATGGCAAACTTTGCCACCCGAACACTCGCCAGCATGGGAACTAAGCGTAGTGCTCAGAAATCGACCAGACAAACCATATAACCTTAATATGATTTACCGATTAACACTTTACAGCAACAATAAAACTTGAAATCCAGCCAAATCACCGTGCCAACTAAAGATACTCTTATCGGAATGTAAAAGGAACCAAATAAAAAGGAAACTCAAACCTTGAGCCAAAAACTGCATTCATCAAGCAGGGTTCATCAGTTTAAAGTAAATATTGGATAAGGCTGATGATCAAGAGGGGAACAAATGATCTCAGCACACAAAAATTGTATGCAACAGCTGATGATCAAGATGGGAACAAATGATGGAACAAATAATCTCGGCCCACAAAAACTGTATGCAACAACTATCACGAGCGCCCCTCAACAGATCCAAAATATATATATATATATTAAGTACTACAAGTGCTACCTCTGACAGAAGTAGGGGATGCTTTGCTCCTTGTTATTCTTTCCGAAGCCTTGTAAACAATGCAATTATAACCCTATATTATATAAGAGAAACAAGAAAAGAATATATGGAAGGGAAAACAATGCACGATATCTGACTTGTACACATCTAGATTAGAAAAATAACACTAAACTCCTTTTGAGCCAGCTTGGGATGGTGGAATTGTGATGAACTTAATAGAACAATCAAAGGGAAGGCAATGTCAGAATGAGTTTAACCCACACTAACATTCATTTAAATTTTGTTGGTAGGTTAAATGAAAGCCATCATACCCATTCTGAAGACTCATAAGTGATTAAATTACAAATAAAAAACTTAATGGATTGAACGAAAATATTAAAAAAATAAATTCGAGAATCCAAGATAGACAAAAAAGAACAATAAATAAATAATTGATAAGGTGTTACTTTATAATAATGAATTTTCTTAAGAATTAAATTAAATATTAAAAAAGACTTTAACTTGCAGAGAAAGAGAAGGCAAAAAAAAATATTAATTATAGAAGGCTAAAAATTTGAAATTGAAGGAAATAGACCGTTAAAATATTAATTAGGCAGAACGGTCTTCGCGCGTGGCACTAACGGCAACCCGTATCTCTCCATTAATGATTTAACAGCCTTTCTTTTGTTCTCAATTCCCACTCTTCACTCGGGAAAAGAATTATCAAGATCTATTTCTCAGCTCTTGATTGCTTATCTTTCAGTTTTCCTTCAACAAAATCTCTTTCAATTCTTTCTGGTTGAAATCCAAGTAAACGATTTCTTTCGACATTCATCCAGTCGTTTAAGGCTTCAAGAGAAAAGGGTTTTGATTGAAAAAAGAAAAGAAAAAAGAAAAAAACCAACCATTCTGTAGTCTTTGGATCTCAATTACCTGCTCTGTTCTTAAATCTTTCTGCAAGTTCTCGAAACCCTTTTCATATAATCAAAACTCACAAACTGTTCACCCCATTTTCTGAAATATTTCTTGCCTTTCACTTTCAAAATCAAAATGCCCACAATTGGTATGAAGCGGACCTAAGGTGTCCTTGAAGTTGCTAGTAAAAATACTCCAAATCTCAAGAAGCAGAAAACATTGGGAGAAATTTCTTCGAATTCTGGCACGAAAATGTCGGCTGAGTCAGAAACAAGATTCCGGGCTGCAATGATCGGAACCAGGTTTGCTGAGCCTATCTTGAAATCCCAACAAAACATGATCCTGAATGAAAGGAACAAAACTGAGAAGGAAAGATTGAGAAAGAAGAAAGCTAATACCGAAGCTGAAATCAGAGCTGCTAAGATGGAGTTGAAGAAGATGCAAAGGCTGAAAGAAAGGCCAGGCTTGCAGACAAGATTTGAAGAACTGTTGAATGGAGCGACGCTTTGTTTGTCACACAGGAATTTGAGAAGCTTATTGGCGTTCGTACATGTCCTGTTAGATCATTTACGATTGTTTTCAGTGATAGCACTTGGGCAAATAGTGTTGGGGTTTTCTAGGCTGTGGAAAAATTTTGTTGATGATATTGCAACCTGTAAACACTTATAGTTTTCTTGTAAAGTTAACGTTCACAGTTTTCTAGGCTGTGGGAAGTTTTGTTGATCAACGAGAGTTGATCATTGACTTATGATCCTGGTAAAGTCAATCCCTTCTTTATTCATAAGATCAGAATCAAGCTAGTTTCATATCACTCGATAATGCGTTGATCGAATTTTACTTATAATAGGTTCATTTAGTTCAATTCTAGCGTATTTCATCAATCTGTCCGTCGTTTGTCTGATGCGTCTAATTGTTATGCTTCTACAGGGAGCTTCTGATAGAAAAATTAACATGTCACTGTCAAGAACAATGTCCGCAGCCTTATTTGTAAGTACCATTACTGGAACCAAACTCGAGGTGCTGATCTTTCTTCTCTCACTTGCCATAGTTTTGGTGTGAATGCTACAGCCGCAATTCCTTTCCACGCAAAGAAATCAATTCGATTTCATGTGTTCACCACATTATTGGCCCTATTTGGTATTAAAATGTTCTTTGATATCTCACTCCCTCAGGTTCTGCAGCCATTTGTTCTTTGAAGAAGATTCACACTACTTAGGCCCTATTTGGTATTAAAATGTTATAGTTTTTAAGCCTCAACTGATGTGGAAAAAAATTATAACTATGAAATAAAAATTAATAATGTATAATAAATATGACTTTTAAATAATACTTTAAAAATATATTATATGTTTTTAATCATATAATGCCCAATTAAATCAACTTATTTTACTAAACACTTTAATGTTATAACTTAAAAGTTATAAGCTGCAAATAGACCATTAGAAATATTTATTAGCATTAAAAGAGTTGATGAAATATTCTTTACTTGCTTGAATATATATTTCAACTATAATTTATATCTTTAAAAAATAAAAAAAGGCCGACAAAACATCGATAACTTAATAATTAAAGTCTCATTTACAAAAGCAAAGTACCTTAACCTATTAAAGAAATCAAAAAAAGAAAATAAGCTTTTACTTGCAACGAAAGAAAATAGACCGTTAGGGCAAGAAAGGGAAGGATAACAGTTTGGGGCGCGGCGCCAAAATCCTGGCCCAACGGCTCTGGGCATTTATGATTTAACCGCCTTTTTCCTATCAATTTAGGAAGCTAATTTCTGTGTTAAACCGACTTTAATTAGGAAACCCCTTCTCTCAGGATTATTATATATTTACGTCGTCACTCTTCTGTTCTGTTCTGTGTTCTTCAATTCACTAGTTTCCTGTTTTATTTCTCTGTTTTCTTAATTTTGGGAAACCCACTTCACTTAGGAATTAAAAGCATCATTTTGTTCGCATAATCATCTTCTGGTCCAAGCACTTGAAAAGCTTTCTGAAGTTGCTGTTCTGTGTTCTTTTGTTTTTTTTTTTTTCCTTGTTTTATTTCTCTTTACGTTTGAATCTTTGAATTTCTGAAGAAAGAATCTACATAGAAGAGAGAGATGAAGTGGCGATTGAATGATGATGGTGGGTCTTTTGACAGAATTTTGAGGGAGGCAGAGGAAGCTGCCAATGGTGATGAGTCCTTGAAAATGAGTTTGCTTACAAGGATCATTGTTCAACAGCTTGTTGAGAAACGATTGGCACAAAACAAGAAATTTGACAGTCTGGGTTTTTACATACCCAAAAGAAGAAGAGGTTCTGTTTCCGAAAATTTGCCCAGAAGAAGAATGCCGTCACCAGTACTTAAAATAAACAACAAGAAGATTACTCTGAAGAGGTCCTTTGACCAGACTCATAACAGAGGCGACAAAGATGATGAAAAAGAGATCAGAAAGCCCAGAAAGCGTAGGGAAAAGGGAAACAAGAACGTGAATCAAGAAGAACGCGTAGTTGCTGATATGCCTGAATCATTCAAGAATCGCATCCAGGAGGAGAATGGTACTGATTTAGTGTTGGTGATGCAGAAAACAATCACAGAATGTGATTTGAGGAGAAATAATAATCGGCTGTCGATACCACCAACCAAATTAAGAGATGACAACTTTCTCAATCAAAAAGAGAAGAGCACTCTTAATGCAAAAAAAGGCATAGAGGTCTTCATGATTCCTCCATCTCTTAAACACAGTGTTCCTTTGACGTTGAAGAAGTGGAAGATGGGTGATAATTACACTTATAATCTCATGAAGACGTGGTATGATTTGGTTGTGGATGATAATGATAATGGACTTGAGGTAGGTTCGGAAGTGCAGCTATGGAGTTTCAGGAAGAACAATTCTGATTTGTGTTTTGCTTTGGTCAAGCTTGAAGGACAACAAGGAGGTGAAGAAAGATTACAGTGAACACTCTTCAGATACAACAAACGTTGATGACATTGAGCAAGAAAAAATTGTATATAGGATAGATGAGATATGAAGAATAGTACTGTATTTACATTGAAATTTTGATCTGAAGTATATCTTTAGAAGGTATTATAATTTTCATGGTATGATATTATTATATTCTCCAATTATTTGCAGTTTTTTGATTTTCATGTTCTTAATTATCAAAGGGTTTATTATATCTTCACCTCCGATAATCACTTGGCCTGCTTGGAGTTCAGCCTCCAATGACTGTCATTAATGATACCAATTTTAATTATCCTGCTAATGAGATCAATCAATAAATATCTGAAGTTATTTAATATGCATGAGTTGCGAGTGATTAGCAGTATTCGTTAGCTGGAAACGCAAACAGAAGTGTTTTTCATCCAACTTTATAGTTTGCAGTTACAACATGTTTTACATAAAAGTGTACATTTTATCCTTAATTGTGTCTTAAAACAAATAGGGATCCATTTGTAGTCTCACATAACTTCATGTTTGTGAAGGTATAGCTAATTGTTGTTTTCAGTAATTCTGTTTTCCAATTGCAACATTCTTAATCTTTCTGTCCTGCGTCTGGTGCACGATTGTAATGCTTCTGCAGAGTGCTTATGACCATATCACTGTCAAGAAATATATCTGTCCAGAGCCTCATATGCAAGTACTTTTACTATAATCAACTCAAGGTGCCGATCTTTTTTTTTTTTTTTCCTCACTTGTTATGTTGTTGGTGTGAATGCTATTGAAGCAATTCCTATCCATGCAAAGAATTCAATTTGAATGGTGTGTTCACCGAATTATGATTCTAATAGTTCTGGGTACATACCGTATATTCCACCCAAGTTCTACAGCCATTTGTTCTTCTGGCAGCTGGAAATGGCAACATGCAGAGTCAATTTTCTATGGTAGTAACTCATTATCTAAATTGACTGAGAAACTATTCTTTACGCGCTTGATTATACATTTTCAAGTTATTGTTAGGATCCTGGATTTTCAAGATACCTTCTAGAATGCTTTTTGTCAATAGGAAAGAACAGGTTAGGGACTCTTCTTTATAATATAATAATTTGAATTTTCATTTCTAAAGTTATCCAGAAACATGCATCTTCTATATTGTCCTGAAAATTATGAACTTATGCAATCTGCTGAAGATTTCGTTTTCAAATACAGGGCATGAATTTATATTTCTTAATATTACGCATGAACTATTGACATTCTCAAACCCTCTAAGAATGTGGTTCCTCGATTGAAATCGTTCATCTTGCATCAGTTTGCTTCAACAAACAAAAAATACTCTTTGCGCACAACAAATCTTTAGAACTGATGATTTGGCTATGAGCTATATATATGTCTACTCATGTATGCAATTCAATATGAGTAGACATTGAACTAAGAAACTTTTATTTCCCGAACAGACATCATTGGGGCATAGGCGGCCAGACCGGTTTGACAACATAACGGTTTAGAATTCATAAACTTTTCAGCAGCTTTTCAGGAAAGATCAGAGCTTTTCAGCTTTGCCACCGGCTGTTCCGCTGCTGCTTGACTGCACACACTAAACAGTGTCAGCTTGAACCACCCAACCTCGTCGACCATGCTGCTGAATTCAGAAACTTTCTGCATTTTTCATATCCCAAGAGAACAAGGTTAGGCTTCTCTTTTAATTAATTTATTTATTTCATTTTATTTTTTCCCAAAAAAATCTCAAATTTATCTTGAAACTCTGTTTTATTTTCCTTTTCACATAGACCACCTTGGAAGAGAGAAAACTGCTAGTATTTGTAGACTCAGCCACCACCCACAGAGCCCTTCTTAAACACACGCTCTCTGGTAATTTCTTTGACCTTTTATTTTTGTAAGTTTTGTATTGTTTTATTTATTTATTATTTACTAGTTTAGTTCTTATATATATATATATATATATCTTTCAGGCTAAATCTCTCACTCTCTTCCCTTCACATACAGTAGTTTTATCCCTAACTATTGGGCACAGGGGTGGTATCATGTCTAGTTCAGCTGCGGAGGCTTCCTCAATGTTCTACAGTATCATCCTTCCTTCCACCATCCATAAGAAGATGCTAGTAATTTTCCCGACTTCTATATTCTTATTTTTCCAATGATTGTTGTTGAGAATGAATAGATTTTCCTTATGTTTACTGTTATTTGCTGAGTCAGATGCCCACATTTTATAAATAGGCTTTATTGTTTCTCAATGAGAAAATAAATCTTCCAAACTGGCACCATGGTTAAGGGTTTGCATGCACGGAACATTTTCTACAAAAACAAACAAAATGATGTTGATGCCGCACCATGCCCATGAAAAGTTTAGTACTCTGCCATTTAGTTGAAATATATGTGAGCTAATGCACTGAAGATACCCTCTAATCCATTGAAGAAATTTCTATCACCATTTGCTGGCAAATTTTTCATGTTTCTTTAAATCATTGAGTGATTATTCATCTATTATATGTAATTATTCTATCTGTTACGCGCTTGATTTCAGTTGCTGGATTGCTAATTATTTTACCTGAATTATGAAGAAAAAATGATGATGATGATAGAAACAAATTTGCCCTCCACTCAAATTTGCAAAGGGGTGGTAGGAAGGTTCAACTTGTGGGTGTGATATGTCAAATGAAAATTACTTTGAAAATAATGATGAGCTTTGATGAAAATCTAGATGGTTTAACATATGTTTGCTTGACAACCTACTCCTCTTAATTCTTCCCCTGTTTGCAATATTGTATGACATCTATTGCTGCCTGAAAGTCTGATTTTTATATTTAAATAGTAAGCTGATTGCCTAGTGTATGAGAAGATGACATCAAAATCTGGTTCTTTGGGTTTGTTAGTGCTAGCATATATCTTCTTGTCTCTATGGCAGTAATCTATGCTAACTAGATTTATGAGTAGACCTGTGCCGACAAGATTCATGACAGCAACATGAAAGCAGTTTTCTTTTTAAATCTTGTTTTTTGAATGATTTGCATTTGTTTTTGAATGATTGGTCATCTGGCTTTATTTGTACAATTGTAGAGGATTCCACCAAAGTTTGTGGGACAATTTGGAGATGAACTTTCTAGTGTTGCTAGACTCACAGTTCCTGATGGTCGGGTTTGGCAAGTGGGGTTAACAAAATTTGGGAGAAAGATTTGGTTCCTTCAGGGTTGGCAAAACTTCGTAGAAAGTCAGTCAATTTCTGCTGGTTACTTTTTGCTTTTTCAGTATGAAAAGAAGTCGATCTTTCGTGTTCTTATATTTGACATGACTGCTTGCGAGATTGATTATCCATATGAGGATGACATGGCATGTGAGATGTGTGTTGAGATAAGTGAAGAGCAGTTTAAGCATGAGGGTGAGCTGCTAAGCAGGAAGAGGAAAATTGAAGATGGGCTGGAGAGAGATGAAGATGAACCAAATGCTGAACCCGATACGCTTGAATCACTAAGAAAAAGCGGAATATACATCACTGAAAAATATAAAGAACTATATTCAACAGAAGAACTCGAGAGAGCAGTTTACGTTGCAAGAGCTTTCAAGGCAACAAATCCAAAACCAAATCCTTTATTCATGATAATCTGGAAGGCAAATTACAAATCTTGCCGCGAAGTGGTGAGCCTTCGGACAAGACGTGATTATGATGTTTGCTTTTTTGATTTTGATATTTTCTTATGGTCACTTACAGAAGTTCTTTTTGTTTGTGCAGTATGCTCCAGCGAGGTTTGCATATCAGTATGTAGATGAAGATTCTAAATCTGTCGAAGTGCAAGCTTCTAATGGAAGAAAATGGTCTATTGGAATCCATTGGAGAGCGACTGGTGGTTTCTATCTTGCCAAGGGATGGGCTCGTGTGTCTGATTACGTGCATTTGACGGAAGGTGATATTTGTATCTTTGAGCTCGTCAGGCATCAGGATGTTGTTCTCAAACTTCATGTATTTCATCAGTGAGTGACGCTTAAATTTATAGTTTCCAAAAATTTTATCATATTCAAGTTTTAAGGCAAAAAAAAAAAAAAAACGATGTGAGATTACGTTTATAAATCTTTTAAAACACTGTTGTTTTGAATCGACTGAAACGTTTTATCTTTGATTTCCAGATGTAGCAAGATTACAAGCTGGCATATATGTATGCCGGGTAAAATTTCTTTTGGTCTCTGTAATTTAAGGTTAATATTCGTTTAATTCTTATATTTTAAAAAAAACCTCAAAATACCCTTATCATAAAATTAATTACACTGCAGCCGTTACCTCATATTGCTTTTGGTTTACTTTACAGTAACATCCTGATACATTTTTTTTTTTTTAGGGACATTAACCAAAAGAAAAAAAAAAGCACGATTACTCTCATTCTTTCTTAACCAATAAGCTCATTTCTCACTCATCTCTTCCAACTCTCCATCCGATCCGAGACCCACTGAAACTCTAAAACCTTTTCTAATCACTTTTCAAACTCAACTTTCCTTCGTTACGCTTTCTATGTAATTAAGGGTGCGTTTGGGATTGAGGTGCTGGAGTTTTTAAGCCACAGCTGTTGTGGAAAAAAAAGGTATAACTATGAAACAAAATTTAGTAATACATAGTAAATATAAATTTTAAATAATAATTTTAATAAAATTTTAAATAATAAAGATATAAAACATTTTCTATGATATACGTGAAAAATTACATTAATATAACTTCCAAGCCACGATAATTAGTGTTTACCAAACACTTTAGTTCTGTAGCTTGAAAGTTACAGCTGCCTAACCTCAATCCCAAATACATCCTAAATTTTGTTTTCCTTTTGTGTTCATAATGTTTTGCATGAATGAAGTTGATCGTCACATGCAGTCTTCTCAGGACAATCTGATTAATGCTTTTGTAAATTATATGGAAATGGAGTCATCAAATTGTTTCCTCGTTATTAATCTTGACAAGTTAATGCTTTTATCCGTCGTGCTTACACGACGCTCACTTGAACAAGCTAGCGAGGTCGCCAACCCTAAATTTATCTAATGCAGTTGATACGTTATTTCATTTTTTTTTTTTTCAAGATTGTTAGAGTAAATATAATAAAATAATATTATAGAAAAGAACATCTACACTTCTAAAATTTGAAGAAATAGACGTAAACACTTAAGTTTTAAAAAACGGACACGAAAACCTCTTTTTAACCAAAATACCCTTTAAATATGATAGCTAAAAAATTAACTTTAAAATTTTAATAAATACAAATAGTGTAATCTATCTAATAGATTAATAATATTTAAATACTTTAATATTTAAATAAATTTAAATATGTATATTATGATTTTTATTTTAATAATATGTTTGTATTTATTGTAGAGACTTTAAATAAATATTTGCATTAAATATGTTATACAATTAAAAAAAATCTCACATAGTAATAAACTTAAAATTATTATTTTATATAATATTCAAAATAATTTAAATTTTAATACATTTATTTTAATATTATATTTTTATTTATTATAAAATATATATAACAAATTGTAAATTATTGAAATATTTTTAAATGTTAAAATTATTTTAAAATATATATTATTACATTTATTTTAATATTATATTTCTATTTATCATAAAAAAATGGAGTTAATTTTTTTTTTTTTGGGAGGGGATAATAGAGGTGCAATTATAGTCAAAGGGCGGTTTTAGTGTCTTTAAAAAAAAAAAACTTGAGGACCATTTCCCCAAACTTTGAGTGTATATGTCCTTTTCCTAATATTATTCATAAAGGTTGATATTGATTAGCAATTTTTTCCCCTTTATTGATGTCCCAAAAACAAATGAAAAAAGGTATCATTGTAAAATAAAAAAGAAACAAAGAATAATTAATTTAACAAGAACAGTGTTTTGAAGTATTTTTCAAAATATTGGAACTAAACAATTATTAATTCCAAATTATAGGGAGAAAACAGAATTTTACGCTTGCTTTGTATGCCTAATGGCAAATAAACGTACATGCTTTTCATTTGCTGTCTGTATATCCAAAGAAAGCATGTATTTTCGACAGTGGGGTATTTTATGTTATGTATCAACACAAACTATCAGGAGGAAAACATAATTTGTATACAATTTTGCAATTACATGATACCTCAACTTCGTTAAAGTTGGGTTTAATAGTATTTTTACCGTCGAGGACAAGTTTTAATATATGAAAATTAAACTGATACATAACAATTTGGGTGTATTGTTGTGCCAAATTTTGACTAATATTATACTCTATTAATTTATGATTTTTTTTAAAAAAAATTATATGTATCGTTACAAGAGGTCAATAATATTCAACATAATTTTTAAAACAATTTGACAGGGCAACATGTCAAACAAAATATTTATACTATTATATATGAAATGAATAAGAATGTATCAAGTTATATATTAAACATAGATATACTCTAATCTATGATTTGAAATTTATTAAAATCGAGAAAAAACTATTAAAGCATTATGGTTTAATAGTTTAATGACATTAACTATTAAATTATATGACTTAATAGCTTTCTAAAAATTTAATAAAGTCTTAAGAATCTAAACTAAATCAATACTCATATTAAAACATACTTTGAAGATATAAACAAATAAAAATACAAAATGTAGTCTTGATTTTGAATATTAATTAATATGGACCAGGACCACTGGATTCAACTTATTTGAATCCAACGGCTCACATTGAATTCAACTTACTCTTCTTTAATAATTTATTTGTTATATTCTAGTCATGGCATTTTGTTATGATTATGAAAAACAGTAATCTCTTGATTCTTGAGTAGTGTCCATTTTCTTTCTTTTAAAACCACCAAGATGGTGGGGGAAATATTTTGATTATGAATGTGAACACACTTGTTGAAACTTGAACCGGAATAATGTCCATTTAATTTCTGTGAAGCGGATTGATAAATTTGCAATGATTCGCTTCAAGTTGGACCATGAGATGCAAAGTGAAAGGTCCAAAAAATAAGGATGCAGTTGTTCGGGATTGGGCTCATTTAGCATTCTAGATATCGGGTCAAAGCTCCAGAAAATTCAGTTGCGGGCTCGTCAGCCCATAGGACACGTAATGTAGTGGCGGTTTCTTTATCACCCTACAACCTAGGAAAGCAGCCTATAAATGGTTTGGTTCTCTCTAAAAGCCCTATTAAACTGATGGATGCGTTTTGTTTTGTTGTTCTTTTTTTTTTTTCTCAGGGAAACAAGAGTTTATTAATCAACCAACAAATTAACCAACCAAGTAGAATATGACTCTACTCATCGGACATGTAGAACTCCCACCCTACCAATAGTATGGGCTGTGGTATTTACAGATCTACGTATAAAAGAGAAAGAAACGTCTCCTAAAGAGTGAGCTAAAACTCTACAATCATTAATAATGGTACCAAAGTCATTAGGATATACCGCAGTATCACATAGAGCATTAAAGATGCGTAAGCTGTCCATCTCAAGAATAATAGGAAAGACTGAAAAATTCTTAAGCCAACTAAGAGTTTCACGCACGTCAATTGCTTCGGCCTCGCGAACTTCAAATCTGCTGGAGAGGAAGCCACTCATTGCCGCAACAAACTCACCCTCAGACAACCGGATGACAGCCCTAAAGCTAATTGTGCCTTAACAGAGAGAAATAGCCGCATCAACATTACACTTGTGCCACCCTTCATGGGGCCTTTTCCAACAAACCAGACTATGATCAAGAGTACTAGAATCCTGTGCAAAATAAGAACTCCTGCGAGCTTGCTGCCATTGAAACAAGCTCCGACCAGCCAAATTGAGAACATTTGTGGCCCTTCCATTAATATTTTTCCAGAATTTATTATTTCTATTTAACCAAATAGCCCAACAAATCATGGCAGCCAAACTACAATAATCTCCATTACAGCGAGCAAATAAAACTTCTAGCCAATTTCTAAAATTCAAAAAACTCCCAACAAAACCAATCACAAATAACATCCAGCAAGGCCAAGAATATGATAATGGGAATGACCAAGGAAGAAAAAGACAGGTGGCTGAACAATATAAGTAAATCCAAGTGGTTTGAAAGACACTGTATCTGCCACTACAATCCGTGTTCCTTGATAAGTGGCCTCAATGGGCTAAGAGAAAGTCTCATCATTTTCAAGTTCTCATTTTTTTATGGTTACTGCAGTTATTTTATAACAGTTTTGTTTAGAGTATTATTTTGTCTCATCCCGTTATTTTTATTCTTTTAATAGCACCCAAAGGAACTAAGGGGATTAACATAGGCAAGTCGAAAGATGATGATAAATCAAGGTTTTGTTTGGTATTGAGGTACTATAATTTTTAAGCCACAATCACTGTAACAAAAAAAAAAGTTTATAACTATAGAACAAAAATTTATAATTTATAATAAGCATGACTTGTAAATAATAATTTTTACAAAAATAATAAATATATTATAAGTTTTTCATACAATGTGAAATCAAATCAACTTATCTTCTAAGTCACTGCAAATAGTATTTACTAAACATTTTAGTGTTGTAACTTTAAAGTTACAGCTGCCCAATTTCAATATTAAACAAATTCAAAACCGACCACAAATTCAAAAAAAAAAAAAAACTTGGGGAAAGAAGTAGATAATGGAACAGTGTTCTTGTTTTAGCCATCAAATTCACTCTTTTTTTTTTTTACGTGCTTTCCAAATCTCTACATATTTGATTGGTGTTGATGCTTTTTGATTGTTTGCGCTTACAAAATTGAGAAGCTATCTAACAAGGCGTGAAGGAGAAAAGCAAGGTCGGTAACTATTTAACACAATTTATTATTATATTATTGCTGAATTAACTTAATTGTTAAATTAATTAATTTATCTGAGTTACTAGGTTAATTAAATACTTAATTACTAGAATAGTTCAATTAGCAATCTAAACTGGTACATCAAATACATGTGAAATCGCATTATGCTTATGATGTAATTTATATTAAGTGAAGTAGCAATTAAAAGATGTTTAATGCCGTAGTTAAAGATACAGCTGCAGCATTAGAGAAAAGAGATGTAGACAATTCTACTTATGAGGAAGGACCTGCTTGTGCATCAATTATTGCTCCAAGTGAGGCAGGTGACAATATTGAGATATACTTCTTGTATATCATCATGACTTGAGGATAAGATTAATGTGCCAAAGTAGGATAAGCCTTTGAAATTTGATTTTGCGCTAGGCACTTCCCTTTTTTTCTCCCCTTTAGCCCCGAACTACTTTACCAAAGTTACGAAAGCAATTCTAACATAGCAATGACAGGCAAGGGTAGCGGAAATAAATTAATAAGTTTGATAAATATTAGATATCGTTTTAATATTGAATCAAGTCAACGCAATTAAGTTATAATTTAATTGGAGCATGATTAAATGTCGTTCTAATTCAAACGACTCATTGAGATTTTAATAATGCGTTAAGCGAGATTAAATAACAATCTAATTCAAACGATTCTAATAGAGAGATTTTTGATAAATAATTCTAAAGAAAATTTTAAAACAGGATTTTTTCTTTTATTAATCAAATGTTAAAACTATGAAAACAATAATAAGACCTCTTTATTTAAAAGAGGATAAATTTACTTCCCTAACTTAAAAAAGAAAAACTCTAACAATTATAATTGAAATAAAAATACCGACTCTAATTAAAGTAGAAAATATCAAAGACATAAAACACAATAAAAAATAAAAATCCTAAAATCTTAAAATAACTTCATATATCAAGCAATATCGGAGAATCGTGGTCAGTGTTAAAAGCTTTTGTGAGCCAATTGACAGACAACAAGGGTATTTTTCTTTTTACACTAGAATAGTGGTAGGCAAATCGACCCTGCCCGAGTATGGATGAAATTTATATATTCAATTAAATGCTCTAAAAGCTCAGATTAACGAAACGTTTCATGCATAAAAGCAAACTAAATATACTGAATGTAGTGGCTTGGTATAAAACTAGTCAAAGTAATTAATATTCCCATGAACAAGGTAGTAACTTATATTCATTTTGATATGATTTTTCTGGGCACTATTTTCAATTTGTGAATCAACATGCAATTTTATTTTGTCTGGCAATGATTTTGAGGATATTTTTTATGTCTGCCGACAAGTCAGCTTGAACTGTGATCTCAAACTTCAAGTTGAAGACCTTCAACTTGTCGAAGTGGCTTGGTTATTTGTTTTTAACACCATGTGTGGTTAATATTATGTTGAACTTTAGTTTCTTTTGTTGTTAATTTAGAGTTTTAGTATATTATGGAAAGAGAGAATGAGCACATAAATTTGTAATACCAGCTAAAAGTTATCATCATTCTAGTTGTCCTGTACTACAGCTATTATCTAAATGATGTAAGTGCTAAGGTTTGTTATGTATAGAGGTCCTATAATAGCCCTTTCAGAGCATCAATTCTTGCCATCGATCTATGCCCTTGAAACTTCATTACTACATAAATGAACTTTACTGATACTTGCTTTCTGATATTTTATAAAAAAAGTGTTAAAAAGATTAAAGTTTTAGACCAATTTATATTTTTAATAGTTAGGTGTTAAAAATAATGATGCCATGGTATTGATGGATAAAATTTTATTACTCTAGTGTCAATAAATTAAACAACAGAATATAGTGACGCTGAGGTATCATTACCAATAATAATTTTTTTTATTTATTTCAATTGAAACGAATATTAAAAAAAAAAATAACACAACACACTACAAGGTAATATGAAATATATTAAACCTTTAAGTTCGGGCTACATGTTCTATTTGTTAATTTAATATGAAGTAATTTGTATATATAAGAAAATAAAGAAACAGAAGAAAGACTATTAAATCATATGATTTTATAGTGCTAATTGATTATTTGTCTTTTCCTCTTAAACTATATATAATTTTATAGTTAATTTTGTCTTCTTTTTTGTTTATTTCTTCTGTTTAAATATCATCATAGAAAAGTAGCCAGTACCAAAAAAATGGCGCTTAAGTCTCAAGACCCTCCAAAATAAAACCAACCTTTAAATCGACAACACACCATCAAGTAATACACATCCATTTAAAGATAAGGTAACGTATACAAACGAAAATAGTTTCTATTGATATCATAGGCCCAATTGTATCCAACACACCAGTACACCACATAGAAAATGTTTCACTCAACGTCTATTAAAAAACTCTGGGGTTTTTACTTTATATGCAATCGCATTTGAACTTATAAGTTCTTTTACTGCTTTCAATTTCTTAAATCTTGGATTTTGTTTTGTACTATTATAATTTTTGATTTAGTGTCCTATTAGATGTGTTATCAAGCTTGAGCCATCGATTCTGTTTTCAATGATTAATGAATTTTGTTATTTTCTTGAAATTTTATGTCGATAAAAAGTTTGTATATACCTAATTATTTTCTAGTGAGGGCATCCTCATTTTAACAAAACGAGGATGCTACTAACTGACAAAAAATACAGATTTTAATACACTAATGATCAAAAATACAGTTGTTCTATATATTAAAATCTGCATGTATTTTTATTTTACTAACATCTTTACTTTAACAAAGCAAGGACGTCCTCGAAACACTTTGTAAATACTTATTGTTTTGTTGTACTAATACTTTGGAGTGCTTGCATGTTAATTGCCACGAAGACGAATTGAAGCCATCAAAACACTGACCATGGAAAGAAGCTTGAAACGCTGTCGCTACTCCGTTGAGCATCACCGAAACCTTAGTAGCAATTCTTCATCTGAATTTGACCTATTTTAAATGAAATGTATCAGTTCAGTGAGTATTAACAAGAATTCTGGATTTATTTTAATGAAATGTGTCAATTATGTTATGGTCTGTGTTGATGAACAAAGCGTATAATAAATAAATGCATGTTTGTTTCTTGTTCTAATTCATTCTATACTTTTGTGCTTGTACTAGTTCATTTAGCTATGTTGATATTGCATTTCAAATAAAAGCTGGTAGTGGATTTTGCTTTTCTAGTTAAGCATATATGATGATTTTATCTTTTAATATGATGTTATAAATTACTTTTTTACCATGCAAGGTTGTTAGTGCATTGTTTGGTTATCTTACACTTTATATTCGCTTAGAATTCATAACGAGACTTAAAAGTCGGTCGTGCAGAATTCTCACGACATCCTTCTGAGTTGAATTTGGAAAGCTTGAAGTAGTAGTTCATGCAATTTAATTAAACTTTGGCTAACACTTTCAAATAAATGCATAGGTATTTATACTTGCTACGGACAGAACCTAGACATGTAGTGCTGGATTATCTAAAGATAATTAAAAAGTGTACCATTCTTAACGTTGCAATATGGAGTTCAACGATCCTCAAATGAAACTACATTTGTTTAAAAAATATTTTCTAGAAAGACATACAATTTGAACTTGGCTTGCCGAGGTTGTTCCCAATTATACCTTTGTAAAGTGCTGAGATCATTACAAAGTCAATGGTTTTTTTTTTTTATGTATATATTACAATCAAAATTCTACTGATTTAGATCTTACGACTACAATATTAATGAGACATGGTTAATGATGCTTTCAAGAATTGTCACAAAGATCTCCCTTAAGGATATCTCCCTTAATATACGAATGAAGATGCTGAAAAGCCCTTACATCCCGATTTAAAGCATTCAAAGCTATTAAGATTAATCAAACTTTATAATATGAAAGGAAACTATGGGTGATTAGGTAGAAGGTTTTTGACTTTGTTAGAAATCCTAACTAACATGTCAAATGATAAAATTTGCCAAATTCAATGTACGAGGCCAACAAATCAATGAAAATATTGGGTTAATTATGAAAAAATATGTACATGTCGAAATGATTGTATTCTTTACAGAAATGGATTTACAAATGTTACTAAAAGCCGAAGATGCGGAGCATGTTGGGGAAAATTCAGTTTCTAAAAAATAAAACTTTTTAGGACCGATCTCATAAAATATATATGAATTTGTAATCTAGAAATCGTACCTTGAAAATCCAATTTGGATTTTTCCACTGAAGTGATTTAAGCTCCCAGATCACGATCCGTCACCACCACGTTCGTTAGATCACGATCCGTCGCCAAACGATCTTCCAGGTTATGACTCAAGATTGATCTGCACTTGACGTGTGGGCGCCTTTATCACTACTTAAAAGCAAACTAGCACGAGAAAATTTTTCTCTCAAAATTAGAGAGAATCTTTTCTAAGATTGTTGTGTGTCAAAACCTTTTCTCACATATATTTATAGACTTTTTCCTCTCCTATTTAGAATAGAACGAGGCTTTTATATCTCTCTCATAATGTAATCCTAAAGCTCCTGAATCAGTAATTCACGTCGCTTTCCTTTTCTATATGACCACCTTTGTAAAATAACATAAGCCCCCCTTATACAAAAGTATATTAATGGAGCCTCCCACTAAAAGATATAATTATGTTTTTGACCCAAATTACTAGTTATCTTGCTTATTAATCCAGTAGTGGTGCAGTCAATTAAATGAGCTAACCCGGGGATCATTTGGGAACATACAATAGTGGCTACAACAATTAAGCATGTAATTAAACAAGCCTAATCATTTAATTCCAACTCTACTCCACTATAAGATTGAATCGACCTCCATAATTGTATGCTCGAATAAAATTACCGTCCAAGCCACATTGATTTCTTTATCGCTCAACTTTGTACCACATCGTTAATTAAATCGATATCTCAACTGTCCAATCGATTTAATTATATCTTATTCCTTGATACTTACTGGTTTCTCTAATGATCATTTTCAACATACTAAATATGTTGACACACTTTGGCCAGAGAATTCTATGATCAAGTACCGAAAACCCATCAAGAGATGTGTCGTACAAATTCTATATTGTTAATCTATAACTCCAATACTCATAATTGCTCCCACCAAGATACCGGGTAATCTTGACCACAAGGGTGTGTCGTGCCCATTGGTAACTCAAATGGAATAACAATCATAATCATGAAATCATAATTAACTCAAGATTAAGATTACAGTAAAATCAATGCCTATGAGATTTAATAATTCGATGCTTATTTCAAAGTTAATTAAATCTCATACGTGATCCAACTCAATGTAGTCAACTACATCAAGAAATTCATACATGATTAAGACAAATCATTCAATGAATTTACTACGCCTAAACCTAAATAAAGTGCCCAACTTTATTTATCAACTGCGAATTTAATTTATTTAATCATAAGATAACTTGTATTTATGTCTTCTGTGAATCCACATGGTGATCACATAAATACATATAATATGATTAAACGGACCTTATTCAATATATTTATGCAATTAAAATATCTTAAATAATTTATTAATCAGAAAATAAATTAATATGCTTTAAAAGAGCATATTATCCCAACAATCTCCCACTAGCTCTTAAAGCATATCCGCATATTGCACATGCTCCTGCTCTAAGTGCAAAGTTATAAAGGTTTTCCACTAATGGCCATTGTTATAAGATCCGCTATTTAGCATCTTATGCCATTTAGATACTTTCATATAACCCATCTACACTATTCCTTATAAGATAATACTTCCTTTAATATGTTTTGTTTCGTGGTTCTTTGGTTGAGCCATCGCACTATTATTCTCACAAGATAGTTTAATGCGCACATACAGATACCACCTCAAGATTGTAGAACTTGCAGAGCCATTCCTTCTTTGCGCCTTTTAGATGCAGCACATATTTAGCTTATGGAGTCATGACACAAGATTGTTTCACACTCCTCCAACTAACAACTCTACTTCCTAATGCAAACACATAAGTGGAAGTTGATTTTCTAGAATCCTTATCTCGACATTTATCCGACATTAAGTCAAAATCGATAACCCATCGGAATGAGTTCATCATCGAATACACAAGCATATAATTTTTAGTTCTTTTCGATACTTCATTATACGCTTGATCCGCAGCCTAGTGTTTGTTCAGATTAAATTGATATCCGCTAACCATTCCTACCGCAAAATGTATATACGACCTAGTGCAAAGCATGGCATACATGAGACTTCCCATAGCTATTGCTTAGGAACTCGTCTCATTCTTTCTATCTCTTCGAGATGTCTTCAAGATTGATCCTCGAGAATACAATTCCATATCCGAATGGTAATAAACCAATCTTGGAATTTTCCATGCTAAATCTAGCTAATATCCTTTGATATAGACCTCGAGACAAGGTTAAAGTTTTATTCTTCCGATTTCATACAAAGATGATACCAAGAATGTAACCTGCCTCTCCCAGGTCTTTCATATCAAATTGTTTTGCTAACCAACTCTTTATTGTAGTCAATACTCCTATATTGTTTCCAATCAGGAGAATATTATCTACATAAAGAACTAGGAAGGCTACAGATTTTCCCTGATTTTCCTTGTACGCATATGGTTCATCAATATTCTGAATGAATCCAAACGATTTAATCGCTTGATCAAATCTGATGTTCCATGACCGGGATGCTTGCCTCAATCCATAAATGGATCTCTGCAACTTACATATCATGTGTTCTTGGCCTATTAGTATGAATCCATCCGTTGCCGTGCATGTAGATGTCTTCTTCAAGATGCCATGAAGAAAGGCGCCTTGACATCCATTTGCCAAATTTCACAATCTAGCACCGCAAAGAATATGTAGTAGTAATCCTCGATGGATTTAAGCATAGCAACCAAAAAGGTTTCTCATAATCGAATTCTCTTCTCGAGTAGAACTTTTGGGCTACTAATCTTGCTTTAAATGTTTCCACCAACTGCTTACTCTTCTTTTTCTCTTGTAGATTCACTTGCACGTTATAGGTTTCACCCCATTTGGTGCCTCTACAAGTTCCTGCACTTTATCGAATTCAGAATTCCATTTCTCGATTCATGATCTTTTTCCAAAATTCAACATCTCCGCCTATTGTAGTTTCACAGAGCTAGGGATCTTATACATGTTTATCCGAGATCGCCATATGGGTTTCTCCTAATAACATGTATCTCGCCGGTAACCCAGTTACCTCCCACTACGACGAGGTTCTAAAAGTGATTGTTGTTCAAGATAATCCTATGTTGATCACCGGTTGTCATTGCTCTTCCTGCTCAATAACAAAGGTGAAAGTCGAGCATCAACCCGATCTTCTTTATTTCTCTAGTTTTACCTTACTCTTGTGTAATAAGTCATTATATAGTCTTCCTCAAAGAAAGTAAAGAATATGTCTATAAATACATTCCTATCTCGAGGACTATAATCTGACTTTACCTTATTCCTTTAAGATACTTAAAACATGTAAAGTTTTGAACACTAATTCATCTTTTCTACCGATCCTAGTAAACCCAACACGAATGTGTCTCAAACTATGTTTGGACTTTTCATAATTTCTGAGTAGTAGACAATCGATGTGTATGAATCTAAGTTCCTTAAACTTTACGCTTTTAAATTCGTATCCTCGAATCAAAAAGGCAATTGATAAACCAATTAGTATATATTTTGTTTTATCCAAAAGAATCTTATTTCTCCATTTAATTACACCATCGTATCATAGTGTTCTTTGTTTCGATCATATCGAAGTTCTTTTATGTTCTCGCTAATTGCTTTGTCTTATCCATGTACTTTTGAATTTCAAAAGCGACGATTTAGACAAACATAAATAAAGTGAATATTCATCAATAAAATTGATAGAATACTCATAACCTCTTACCACATGTAAACTGATTAGTCTGTACATTTGTATGCACTAAATCATCCAATACGATGTTATGCTTTTAGCTCAAAAAGAGCATTCTCGTCCATTACTTTTCTAAATAAGATTTATAGAATTACCATGATCAATCTTAATAGGCTAAGAAGCCTATCATTAATCATTTTCTTAAAATCTTATTATAGTTTATATGACTTAAGCATATGTATTAGAGGTTAAAGTGAATATTCATCAATAAAATTGATAGAATACTCAACCTCTTACCACATGTAAACTGATTAGTCTGTACATTTGTATGCACTAAATCATCCAATACGATGTTATGCTTTTAGCTCAAAAAGAGCATTCTCGTCACATTACTTTTCTAAATAAGATTTATATAATTACCATGATCAATCTTAATAGGCTAAGCCTATCATTAATCATTTTCTTAAAATCTTATTATAGTTTATATGACTTAAGCATAAATATTAGAGGTTATTTTCGTCAGGAGAAATATTTCTTTTCTTAGATAAAAACATATACTATTTATCATTATATCTTACTTTGAATAGATCAATGGACTTATATGATATAAGATGTCTTTATAAATAACTAAAGTAAGTAATAAATAGAGGATCCATTAATAACAGTGTACTCCTGTTTATTAAAACAAGTCACCAAAATTAAATTCCTCTAATAAAGACAAATATCAAAACTAAAGTCTCGTAAAATTGATCTAGTCTTTCAATTGATATAAACTAGCATGTCCTCAACTGCTGCTTAAAGTTTTCTTCACTTAATCTCTTGGTTTGCTGAAAACCAAATAAATGAATTATAAATTAGCTATCTCAGAATTCACTATTGCATAAATCAATAGAAATCTGAACTAATTAGGAAGCTTAAAGATTTCCTATACCTGATTTTAATAATCTTAGGACAATCTTTCTTCTGGTGACCCTTCTGTCCACACTTGTAACACTTGCCTCTTGGCTTGCTACTTCTTTTAGTGAACACTTTGCCAATCCCTACTCTTTCTTGCTTATTCCAGTCTTTCGACTTAAGCCTTGAAGAGAATCATTTTTCAGGAAGTTTTCTGCTATAATAAAACTCTTCTATAGCATGTAGTTCGTGCATTAACTGAATTAAGGTCATATCTTTATTGTTTAAGATATAGCTGACCTTAAACTCTTTGAATGTATCAGGTAACGATTCAATCACCATGTTAATCTTTGTTTTATCATCGATTTGAACACCATGAATCTCTACCTCACTCAAATAGTCCATCATTCTGAGGACATGTTCACGAACTTTTGTGCCCTCTTCCATCTTAGTATCCGTAATACGTTTTAACGCTGCATCTCTGGCAAAATGAGTATTCTGCCCAAACATCTGATGAAGACTAGCCATTATTTCGGGTCGTTTCCATGCTCCGATGTATCTTATGCAGTTCTATAGAAATCGAGCCAATATATAGCGCTTAGCCATTTTGTTAGCTTCGCACCATTTCTCATAAGGCTCCCTCTGATTTCTATAATCGTATAACGATGGTTCCGAGGGCAAGCGGGTCAACACAAATTGCAGCCTCTAAAGAAATGAGGATATTAAATAGATTATGCTTCCAATCTAAATAATTTTCTCCAAAGGAGTTCATTTTTAACAAGGATAATTAATAATGGGTTGATGGAAGTCATTTTCTGAAACAAAATAGACATGCATAAATACTTTGAAATAATATTCACAATAAATGACAAAAATGCAAAAAACCATAAATGCATTTTAATTTATTGTAACGATAATCTAGTACCGCTTTGACAAGCTATCCGTTGGGGAAGTCATGTCTACACTTACTAGACCCAATTTTCCATTGGATTATTTACTTTCATGTAGAGACATGATAAATAATTATCGTTATCCTTTTGGGCCTAAATTTGTTAACAGAGCTTCGTTGGGAAGGTTAATAACAAATTTTAGTTGAGTGTATAATCATTGTTTCAATCTACGTATTTTTCATATCAATAGTCACCGTTGGGGTGAACAATTAATTGAAAAATATTTCAATTTTATCTATGAAGAAGTTCATCAAATAAAATATCTAATATATATACCCTCCGTAGGGAGCATCACCGTATCATGAAGTCGAGGTATATATATAATTTTATTATTGAACTAACAATGGAGCCCATGGGAAAAATTATCTTGAATTTTCCCTCTCCCACTCAATATTTTAAAATTGGTTTTTCCTTGAAAACATACATTAATAATATATTGTTAATTGCATGCTTCCTATAATATTATCTAGATGATATCCAATATTATAAAGCATTTACAAATTTCAAACAATATAATAAAATTCATAATTAATGAATGACATGTATCATTATGCATAGAGTGCCGCTACCTATTCTATATGACATGTTATCATGGCATGTTATCATCTAGGATTCATTGGGCTTTTAATGGACTAGGGGATATTGGGCTTTTAAATTTATTAATGGTCCAATTTTAATTTTGAAATAAAACCCTTTTTTTTTATTATAAATAAAAATTTTGGACCAAAAATAAATTTAATGTGTTAAATTTTATCTATGCATTTTTAATCCATTAAGCCCAAATATTAATTGGGCCTAAAACTAGGATTCATTAAGCCCAAAACCGTTTTTAGACTTAAATGCAAAATATTAAACATTTATCTACCCAAAAGAAAAATTTCAGAACTATAGAGTCCTCCATGATAAAAACCATGAAACCCTAAATTCATATTTTTCTCTCCTCTTCTTCCCCAGCCGCATCTCCACAAAAACCAGATCCGCCATCGCTTTGCCGGAAACGCACCATGCCCGCGAATCGGCAAGGCCGCCTGGCGGTGCCGCGCGACGCCGTCAGATGCGAGGCGCGCCTACGCGCAGGAGCGCCGCACCTGGTTTGCGCGCGAGAGCGCTACCGCTGGCGCAGCCTGCTGGCGCTGCTACCGGGCCTGCGCTGCGCCGGGCGCGCTGCCTTGCGCGCGGCCGGGCGCGCTGGCCGGCCTCGCGATGCCGGCGCTACTGCGTGGCGGCGGCCCTGCTACTGGCTGCCCGTGGTGTCGGGAGCGCCGGTTGGTTGGCCGCTGAAATTTCCAGTTTGTTCCTCCGAACTGTGATCTATAATTTACAAATTTCCTAGGCCAATTTTGGCTTACAAAAATTCTATTACAGTAAATTAAATCAAGAGGGAAACATGGTGATGATAAACCACCCCTCTTGTTACAGATCCAAAGGAAAAATACAGTTGAAAATCTAACCATGAATTAAGACAAACCATTAACATGCTTTATTCATATATTAAACAAACAATATATATCTGAATAAATTGTGCCACTCTAATACATAATTATCAAGATTAATTTCATACAAATTCTTATATATTAATATGAGATGGCTCTGATACCAATTGTTGGGAAAAATACAGTTTTAAAAAAAAAACTTTTAGGACCGATCTCATAAAATATATATGAATTTGTAATCTAGAAATCGTACCTTGAAAATCCAATTTGGATTTTTCCGCTGAAGTGATTTAAGCTCCCAGATCACGATCCGTCACCACCACGTTCGTTAGATCACGATCCGTCGCCAAACGATCTTCCAGGTTATGACTCAGGATTGATCTGCACTTGACGTGTGGGCACGTTTATCACTACTAAAAGCAAACTAGCACGAGAAAATTTTTCTCTCAAAATTAGAGAGAAAAATCTTTTTCTCTAAGATTGTTGTGTGTCTCTAAAATCCTTTTTCTCACATATATTTATAGTGACTTTTTACTCTCCTATTTAGGATAGAATAAAACCCTTTTATATCTCTTTCATAGTGGGAATCCTAAGGCTCCTGTAATCAGAATTCCGCTTTCCTTTTCTATAAGGACCACCAGAAATAACATAAGCCCCTTATACAAAAAGATATTAATGGAGCTCCCACTAAAAGATATAATTATGTTTTTGACCCAAATTGCTAGTTATCTTGCTTATTAATCCAAAGAGTGGTGCAATCAATTAAACGAGCTAACCCGGGATCATTTGAACATACAATAGTGGCTACAACAATTAAGCATGTAATTAAACAAGTAATCATTTAATTCCAATTCTACTCCACTATAAGATTGAACCGACTCCATAATTGTATGCTCGAATAAAAATTCTGCCACATTGATTTCTTTATCGCTCAACTTTGTACCACATCGTTAATTAAATCGATATCTCAATCCCAATCGATTTAATTACATCTTATTCCTTGATACTTACTGGTTTTTTCTAATGATCATTTTCAACATAGTAAATATGTTGACACACTCGCCAGAGAATTCTATGATCAAGTATCGAAAACCCATCAAGAGATGTGTCGACAAATTCTATATTGTTAATCTATAACTCCAATACTCATAAGTGCTCCCACCAAGATACCGGGTAATCTTGACCACAAGGGTGTGTCGCCCATTGGTAACTCAAATGGAATAACAATCATAATCATGAAATCATAATATTATTAAGATTTTAATAATCATGCCTATATTTAATAATTAAATTAATTAAATCTCATGTGATCCAACTCAACGTAGTCAACTACATCAAGAAATTCATACATGATTAAGACAAATCATTCAATGAATTTACTACGCCTAAACCTAAATAAAGTGCCCAACTTTATTTATCAATCATGAATTTAATTTATTTAATCATAAGATAACTCAGATGTCTTCTGTGAATCCACATGGTGATCACATAAATACATATAATATGATTAAACGGACCTTATTCAATATATTTATGCAATTAAAATATCTTAAATAATTTATTAATCAGAAAATAAATTAATATGCTTTAAAAGAGCATATTATCCCAACAGAGCATTAGGTGGCAGATAGTAAAAATGGATCCTTAAAAATTCAGAAAATGAGTCACTAAAGAGGTGTTATAGTATTTCCACCGATTCCTAGGTTTAAAAGATTATTCCAATCCCCCAAGAATAATAAGAGCATAACATGTCAAATAAGAGGATTAAAGATGGCAAACTTTGCCACCCGACATACTCGCCAGCGTGGCACTGAATTCACAAAAAATGGCCTGATTTTGCCCAACTAATGGGAAGGAAGTGTAGTTCTCAGAAATCGACCAAACAAGCCATAAAACCTTAATATGATTTACCGATTAACACTTTACAGCAACAATAAAACGATAAAATCTGCATCCACGAATCGTGGTGCTTTGAAATCCAGCCAAATCACCGTGCCAACTAAAGATACTCTTATCGGAATGAAAAAGGAACCAAATAAAAAGGAAACTCAAACCTTGAGCCAAAAACTGCATTCATCAAGCAGGGTTCATCAGTTTAAAGTAAATATTGGATAAGGCTGATGATCAAGAGGGGAACAAATGATCTCAGCCCACAAAAATTGTATGCAACAGCTGATGATCAAGATGGGAACAAATGATGGAACAAATAATCTCGGCCCACAAAAATTTTATGCAACAACTATCACGAGCGCCCCTCAACAGATCCAAAATATATATATATATATTAAGTACTACAAGTGCTACCTCTGACAGAAGTAGGGGATGCTTTGCTCCTTGTTATTCTTTCCGAAGCCTTGTAAACAATGCAATTATAACCCTATATTATATAAGAGAAACAAGAAAAGAATATATGGAAGGGAAAACAATGCACGATATCTGACTTGTACACATCTAGATTAGAAAAATAACACTAAACTCCTTTTGAGCCAGCTTGTGGAATTGTGATGAACTTAATAGAACAATCAAAGGGAAGGCAATGTCAGAATGAGTTTAACCCACACTAACATTCATTTAAATTTTGTTGGTAGGTTAAATGAAAGCCATCATACCCATTCTGAAGACTCATAAGTGATTAAATTACAAATAAAAAACTTAATGGATTGAACGAAAATATTAAAAAAATAAATTCGAGAATCCAAGATAGACAAAAAAGAACAATAAATAAATAATTGATAAGGTGTTACTTTATAATAATGAATTTTCTTAAGAATTAAATTAAATATTAAAAAAGACTTTAACTTGCAGAGAAAGAGAAGGCAAAAAAAAATATTAATTATAGAAGGCTAAAAATTTGAAATTGAAGGAAATAGACCGTTAAAATATTAATTAGGCAGAACGGTCTTCGCGCGTGGCACTAACGGCAACCCGTATCTCTCCATTAATGATTTAACAGCCTTTCTTTTGTTCTCAATTCCCACTCTTCACTCGGGAAAAGAATTATCAAGATCTATTTCTCAGCTCTTGATTGCTTATCTTTCAGTTTTCCTTCAACAAAATCTCTTTCAATTCTTTCTGGTTGAAATCCAAGTAAACGATTTCTTTCGACATTCATCCAGTCGTTTAAGGCTTCAAGAGAAAAGGGTTTTGATTGAAAAAAGAAAAGAAAAAAGAAAAAAACCAACCATTCTGTAGTCTTTGGATCTCAATTACCTGCTCTGTTCTTAAATCTTTCTGCAAGTTCTCGAAACCCTTTTCATATAATCAAAACTCACAAACTGTTCACCCCATTTTCTGAAATATTTCTTGCCTTTCACTTTCAAAATCAAAATGCCCACAATTGGTATGAAGCGGACCTAAGGTGTCCTTGAAGTTGCTAGTAAAAATACTCCAAATCTCAAGAAGCAGAAAACATTGGGAGAAATTTCTTCGAATTCTGGCACGAAAATGTCGGCTGAGTCAGAAACAAGATTCCGGGCTGCAATGATCGGAACCAGGTTTGCTGAGCCTATCTTGAAATCCCAACAAAACATGATCCTGAATGAAAGCAACAAAACTGAGAAGGAAAGATTGAGAAAGAAGAAAGCTAATACCGAAGCTGAAATCAGAGCTGCTAAGATGGAGTTGAAGAAGATGCAAAGGCTGAAAGAAAGGCAAATTGCCAGGCTTGCAGACAAGATTTGAAGAACTGTTGAATGGAGCGACGCTTTGTTTGTCACACAGGAATTTGAGAAGCTTATTGGCGTTCGTACATGTCCTGTTAGATCATTTACGATTGTTTTCAGTGATAGCACTTGGGCAAATAGTGTTGGGGTTTTCTAGGCTGTGGAAAAATTTTGTTGATGATATTGCAACCTGTAAACACTTATAGTTTTCTTGTAAAGTTAACGTTCACAGTTTTCTAGGCTGTGGGAAGTTTTGTTGATCAACGAGAGTTGATCATTGACTTATGATCCTGGTAAAGTCAATCCCTTCTTTATTCATAAGATCAGAATCAAGCTAGTTTCATATCACTCGATAATGCGTTGATCGAATTTTACTTATAATAGGTTCATTTAGTTCAATTCTAGCGTATTTCATCAATCTGTCCGTCGTTTGTCTGATGCACGTCTAATTGTTATGCTTCTACAGGGAGCTTCTGATAGAAAAATTAACATGTCACTGTCAAGAACAATGTCCGCAGCCTTATTTGTAAGTACCATTACTGGAACCAAACTCGAGGTGCTGATCTTTCTTCTCTCACTTGCCATAGTTTTGGTGTGAATGCTACAGCCGCAATTCCTTTCCACGCAAAGAAATCAATTCGATTTCATGTGTTCACCACATTATTGGCCCTATTTGGTATTAAAATGTTCTTTGATATCTCACTCCCTCAGGTTCTGCAGCCATTTGTTCTTTGAAGAAGATTCACACTACTTAGGCCCTATTTGGTATTAAAATGTTATAGTTTTTAAGCCTCAACTGATGTGGAAAAAAATTATAACTATGAAATAAAAATTAATAATGTATAATAAATATGACTTTTAAATAATACTTTAAAAATATATTATATGTTTTTAATCATATAATGCCCAATTAAATCAACTTATTTTACTAAACACTTTAATGTTATAACTTAAAAGTTATAAGCTGCAAATAGACCATTAGAAATATTTATTAGCATTAAAAGAGTTGATGAAATATTCTTTACTTGCTTGAATATATATTTCAACTATAATTTTTATCTTTAAAAAATAAAAATAATAACGACAAAACATCAATAACTTAATAATTAAAGTCTCATTTACAAAAGCAAAGTACCTTAACCTATTAAAGAAATCAAAAAAAAGAAAATAAGCTTTTACTTGCAACGAAAGAAAATAGACCGTTAGGGCAAGAAAGGGAAGGATAACAGTTTGGGGCGCCAAAATCTTGGCCCAACGGCTCTGGGCATTTATGATTTAACCGCCTTTTTTTCTCTATTCTAATTTTCTTTTTTTTTTTTTTTGGTAATAAATTAGAAATTTTTTTAAATTCCTTTTATTTTAAAAAAAATTACTTCAATACGAAGTACAACCCCTAAAAAACGTTAAATTAATCGAAATTGTTAAATCAAAATTTGAAGTTCTGACCGTTAGGCTTAGGGTTAGTGTTAGGAAAAAGAACGGCCTTGCCGCGTCAAAATCTTGGGCTTTACGGTTTGGCATTGCGGTTGATTGATTTAACCGCGTTTATTTATTTATTTTTTAAATCATCTTTTTCCTATCAATTTAGGAAGCTAATTTCTGTGTTAAACCGACTTTAATTAGGAAACCCCTTCTCTCAGGATTATTATATATTTACGTCGTCACTCTTCTGTTCTGTTCTGTGTTCTTCAATTCACTAGTTTCCTGTTTTATTTCTCTGTTTTCTTAATTTTGGGAAACCCACTTCACTTAGGAATTAAAAGCATCATTTTGTTCGCATAATCATCTTCTGGTCCAAGCACTTGAAAAGCTTTCTGAAGTTGCTGTTCTGTGTTCTTTTGTTTTTTTTTTTTTTCCTTTGTTTTATTTCTCTTTACGTTTAAATCTTTGAATTTCTGAAGAAAGAATCTGCATAGAAGAGAGAAAGATGAAGTGGCGATTGAATGATGATGGTGGGTCTTTTGACAGAATTTTGAGGGAGGCAGATGAAGCTGCCAATGGTGATGAGTCCTTGAAAATGAGTTTGCTTACAAGGATCATTGTTCAACAGCTTGTTGAGAAACGATTGGCACAAAACAAGAAATTTGACAGTCTGGGTTTTTACATTCCCAAAAGAAGAAGAGGTTCTGTTTCCGAAAATTTGCCAAGAAGAATGCCGTCACTATTACTTAAAATAAACAACAAGAAGATTACTCTGAAGAGGTCCTTTGACCAGACTCATAACAGAGGCGACAAAGATGATGAAAAAGAGATCAGAAAGCCCAGAAAGCGTAGGGAAAAGGGAAACAAGAACGTGAATCAAGAAGAACGCGTAGTTGCTGATATGCCTGAATCATTCAAGAATCGCATCCAGGAGGAGAATGGTACTGATTTAGTGTTGGTGATGCAGAAAACAATCACAGAATGTGATTTGAGGAGAAATAATAATCGGCTGTCGATACCACCAACCAAATTAAGAGATGACAACTTTCTCAATCAAAAGGAGAAGAGCACTCTTAATGCAAAAAAAGGCATAGAGGTCTTCATGATTCCTCCATCTCTTAAACACAGTGTTCCTTTGACGTTGAAGAAGTGGAAGATGGGTGATAATTACACTTATAATCTCATGAAGACTTGGTATGATTTGGTTGTGGATGATAATTATAATGGACTTGAGGTAGGTTCGGAAGTGCAGCTATGGAGTTTCAGGAAGAACAATTCTGATTTGTGTTTTGCTTTGGTCAAGCTTGAAGGACAACAAGGAGGTGAAGAAAGATTACAGTGAGCACTCTTCAGATACAAGAAACGTTGATGACATTGAGCAAGAAAGAATTGTATATAGGATAGATGAGATATGAAGAATAGTACTGTATTTACATTGAAATTTTGATCTGAAGTATATCTTTAGAAGGTATTATAATTTTCTTGGTATGATATTATTATATTCTCCAATTATTTGCAGTATTTTGATTTTCATGTTCTTAATTATCAAAGGGTTTATTATATCTTCACCTCCTATAATCACTTGGCCTGCTTGGAGTTCAGCCTCCAATGACTGTCATTAATGATACCAATTTTAATTATCCTGCTAATAAGATCAATCAATAAATATCTGAAGTTATTTAATATGCATGAGTTGCGAGTGATTAGCAGTATTCGTTAGCTGGAAACGCAAACAGAAGTGTTTTTCATCCAACTTTATAGTTTGCAGTTACAACATGTTTTACATAAAAGTGTACATTTTATCCTTAATTGTTTCTTAAAACTAAAGATTGGGAACTAAATTTAGTACAAGATGGAGCTTCCTTTCCTGAACAAAGCCTTTGTGTTTCTTTTCTTCAGACTTAAAACTTCTTGTTCGCTGTATTTTAATCCTCGCAGCATATAATCAAAAGATAATCCAAATGACTCATTCATGGCTTGGCTGCAAAAAATGCATCTGCTGTTCCGAACAGTTGTGTGTGCGCATGACGAAGACTGCTCTGAAAGGACAAGAACCCACACCACCGACATACCCACCACATTTTCTTGATAACGAATTTTGTCTTTCCAACGCACTCATGCAACTGTCTGCACCCATTTTGTGCGTTTTGATTGTTTGCCTGGAGAGGGTTTTGAAGGGTTGCAAAAAAGGATTTTGAAAGATTCAAAGAACAAAGAATGAGAAGCCCCAAAATGAATGAATGCTGCAAGAAATTATTCTTATTGAGTTTCAATCGGAAAGAATTATGAAAAAGATGACAGTACAGTTGTAGAATTTCCAAGAGATTTTGTAGGAAGAGAGTTGAGAGGCAGTGATTAGGTAAATGTAATTCTTTTCCTGAGTGAAGTGGGAATTGAGAAAAAAACGCGGCCAAAACTGATAAAGGAGAGATACGCTGGTCGTTAGGACTCGAAAGACTTTGGCACCACTCAGTTCTCTGTCTAACCCTGAGTTAACGACCTATTTTCTTTCTCTGCAAGTAAAAGGTTTTTTTTTTTTTAATTAGTTTTGTTGTTTATGAAATTCACTATTATAAAATAAGTCGTCAATAAATTTTAATTTCTTTTTGTTTTTGTCTATTTTGGATTTTGGAATAAGAATAAAATTATTTTTACCTTCAAGTCTTTACGCGCTTGATTATACATTTTCAAGTTATTGTTAGGATCCTGGATTTTCAAGATACCTTCTAGAATGCTTTTTGTCAATAGGAAAGAACATGTTAGGGACTCTTCTTTATAAAGTTTTTGTTAAGTTACATCATCATGTAACATACATGATAATGTAATAACCGTTGGATTTCATCCAATAGATTATTTTTACAACCGTTGGATAAAATCCAATGGCTATTACATCATCATGTATGTTACATGACGATGTAACGTAACAAACTCCTCTTTATAATATAATAATTTGAATTTTCATTTTTAAAGTTATCCAGAACCATGCATCTTCTATATTGTCTTGAAAATTATGAACTGATGCAATCTGCTGAAGATTTCGTTTTCAAATACAGGGCATGAATTTATATTTTTTAATATTACGCATGAACTATTGACATTCTCAAACCCTCTAAGAATGTGGTTCCTCGATTGAAATCGTCCATCTTGCATTAGTTTGCTTCAACAAACAAAAAATACTCTTTGCGCACAACAAATCTTTAGAACTGATGATTTGGCTATGAGCTATATATATGTCTACTCATGTATGCAATTCAATATGAGTAGACATTGAACTAAGAAACTTTTATTTCCCGAACAGACATCATTGGGGCATAGGCGGCCAGACCGGTTTGACAACATAACTGTTTTTTTCTAATTTATTTCACAAACAGACCGACCTGGTCAGTCAATTAGAATTCATAAACTTTTCAGCAGCTTTTCAGGAAAGATCAGAGCTTTTCAGCTTTGCCACCGGCTGTTCCGCTGCTGCTTGACTGCACACACTAAACAGTGTCAGCTTGAACCACCCAACCTCGTCGACCATGCTGCTGAATTCAGAAACTTTCTGCATTTTTCATATCCCAAGAGAACAAGGTTAGGCTTCTCTTTTAATTTATTTATTTATTTCATTTTATTTTTTCCTAAAAAAATCTCAAATTTATCTTGAAACTCTGTTTTATTTTCCTTTTCACATAGACCACCTTGGAAGAGAGAAAACTCAGCCACCACCCACAAAGCCCTTCTTAAACACACGCTCTCTGGTAATTTCTTTGACCTTTTATTTTTGTAAGTTTTGTATTGTTTTATTTATTTATTATTTAATTACTAGTTTAGTTCTTTTATATATATATATATATATAGATATATCTTTCACGCCGAATCTCTCACTCTCTTCCCTTCACAGACAGTAGTTTTATCCCTCACTGTTTTGAAGAATGAACCGGTTTTTACTCTCTCATTTAATCTTTAGTCTTACTTCACTGCATAAAGTTTCAATTTTGTTTATATTTACGTGTAGAATTTGTAATTTAGGGTATAAACTTACGAGTGGCATAGGCTGTTTTCTTAAAGTGTGTGTTTATGATATCTATTATGGTTGTGTTCATTTGACTCAAGTTCTGTAATTTTGGTTAGATCCTTGGTAAACTTAATACCTTGGTCTCGTTACCGCCCATATCTTTGATTTGAGTTTACAGTTCTTTGTGTGATGGCAAAACTCGGCGTTTGATTAAAATGGGTTTAGATCATTATTGTTTGTTGATAGCAAGCTTCTGGTTGCTTTTTTCTTGGTTATGATGATTGTTTAGTTGAATTCCTTTGTTTCCTTGTTCTGGGCTGTCTTTTGTTCCTTTGTTGAATTGTTTGTGACTGTTTCGACTCTTGAGTTCAATGTTTCTGGCTGGAAAAGTATTTCAAGTAAAGTAACTTGGTAATGCTGATAGATGGCGTTGCCTATTCTTGTGATTGTTAGATTTCTACTGAATCTAAATGCATAAGTGGTCTCTCAACCTATTTTTGACACAAATAAGGGTCAACAATAAAGTGTATATGTAGTTTGTTTGACATTAAATTTTTTTACCTGAATTTCTTTTTGTCTTCCTGTTGCCAATCTCATTTTTCTGCCTTTAACATTTGTTTTAAAACCATTTGGTAGCTTCACAATGCATCTACATCATTTGAATTGCCTTGATTTGTAGCATGCCATATGTACTGAATGCTCATGTATGCAGATACGGGGTTCTCAAATGAAGAGTCCAAGTCTCAGATAGGGTGGTTATTGAATTTCAGTATGAATCTCTTTATGTGGAATTCAACCATTTTGTTGAATCACGTTTTGTCTTTTTTATGTTGATGTTACATTCTGTCTCTTCAAGTTTGTTAAATTTTTGAGCTCTATGATATTCCCCTTTAGTAAAAAAGAAGTTTAACCAGAATGATATTCCCCTTTAGAAATTTTTGCATCCCTAGTTTTGGAGAATGCCCATATTGTTTGTGGAAATGATTTTTTTTTTTTTTTTTTGTGGGAACAGCAACTTTATGTTTTTCAAAAATATTACTGAAAATGATATCGGTTTCACCTTGTTTTATAAAATGTGTAATACGTCCATTATCTATTAATATAAATGTTCATAACTTTATTATCAAAAATAAAAATTAAAAGAAAAAGGTGCCGGTGGAGAACTGTGTTTATTAAATTAGTGGCAGGGATTGATCGTCTTTGTGTCTTTTTCTTGTGATAGGAGCTAAAACAAACATGTGCTGTTGACCATACTATTCAAGTGTTCAACTGGATAAAAAATCAGAACAACTATTGGGCACAGGGGTGGTATCATGTCTAGTTCAGCTGCGGAGGCTTCCTCAATGTTCTACAGTATCATCCTTCCCTCCACCATCCATAACAAGATGCTAGTAATTTTCCCGACTTCTATATTCTTATTTTTCCAATGATTGTTGTTGAGAATGAATAGATTTTCCTTATGTTTACTGTTATTTGCTGAGTCAGATGCCCACATTTTATAAATAGGCTTTATTGTTTCTCAATGAGAAAATAAATCTTCCAAACTGGCACCATGGTTAAGGGTTTGCATGCACGGAACATTTTCTACAAAAACAAACAAAATGATGTTGATGCCGCACCATGCCCATGAAAAGTTTAGTACTCTGCCATTTAGTTGAAATATATGTGAGCTAATGCACTGAAGATACCCTCTAATCCATTGAAGAAATTTCTATCACCATTTGCTGGCAAATTTTTCATGTTTCTTTAAATCATTGAGTGATTATTCATCTATTATATGTAATTATTCTATCTGTTACGCGCTTGATTTCAGTTGCTGGATTGCTAATTATTTTACCTGAATTATGAAGAAAAAATGATGATGATGATAGAAACAAAGTTGCCCTCCACTCAAATTTGCAAAGGGGTGGTAGGAAGGTTCAACTTGTGGGTGTGATATGTCAAATGAAAATTACTTTGAAAATAATGATGAGCTTCGATGAAAATGTAGATGGTTTAACATATGTTTGCTTGACAACCCACTCCTCTTAATTCTTCCCCTGTTTGCAATATTGTTTGACATCTATTGCTGCCTGAAAGTCTGATTTTTATATTTAAATAGTAAGCTGATTGCCTAGTGTATGAGAAGATGACATCAAAATCTGGTTCTTTGGGTTTGTTAGTGCTAGCATATATCTTCTTGTCTCTATGGCAGTAATCTATGCTAACTAGATTTATGAGTAGACCTGTGCCGACAAGATTCACGACAGCAACATGAAAGCAGTTTTCTTTTTAAATCTTGTTTTTTGAATGACATGCATTTGTTTTTGAATGGTTGGTCATCTGGCTTTGTTTGTACAATTGTAGAGGATTCCACCAAAGTTTGTGGGACAATTTGGAGATGAACTTTCTAGTGTTGCTAGACTCACAGTTCCTGATGGTCGGGTTTGGCAAGTGGGGTTAACAAAATTTGGGAGAAAGATTTGGTTCCTTCAGGGTTGGCAAAACTTCGTAGAAAGTCAGTCAATTTCTGCTGGTTACTTTTTGCTTTTTCAGTATGAAAAGAAGTCGATCTTTCGTGTTCTTATATTTGACATGACTGCTTGCGAGATTGATTATCCATATGAGGATGACATGGCATGTGAGATGTGTGTTGAGATAAGTGAAGAGCAGTTTAAGCATGAGGGTGAGCTGCTAAGCAGGAAGAGGAAAATTGAAGATGGGCTGGAGAGAGATGAAGATGAACCAAATGCTGAACCCGATACGCTTGAATCACTAAGAAAAAGCGGAATATACATCACTGAAAAATATAAAGAACTATATTCAACAGAAGAACTCGAGAGAGCAGTTTACGTTGCAAGAGCTTTCAAGGCAACAAATCCAAAACCAAATCCTTTATTCATGATAATCTGGAAGGCAAATTACAAATCTTGCCGCGAAGTGGTGAGCCTTCGGACAAGACGTGATTATGATGTTTGCTTTTTTGATTTTGATATTTTCTTATGGTCACTTACAGAAGTTCTTTTTGTTTGTGCAGTATGCTCCAGCGAGGTTTGCATATCAGTATGTAGATGAAGATTCTAAATCTGTCGAAGTGCAAGCTTCTAATGGAAGAAAATGGTCTATTGGAATCCATTGGAGAGCGACTGGTGGTTTCTATCTTGCCAAGGGATGGGCTCGTGTGTCTGATTACGTGCATTTGACGGAAGGTGATATTTGTATCTTTGAGCTCGTCAGGCATCAGGATGTTGTTCTCAAACTTCATGTATTTCATCAGTGAGTGACGCTTAAATTTATAGTTTCCAAAAATTTTATCATATTCAAGTTTTAAGGCAAAAAAAAAAAAAAAAACGATGTGAGATTACGTTTATAAATCTTTTAAAACACTGTTGTTTTGAATCGACTGAAACGTTTTATCTTTGATTTCCAGATGTAGCAAGATTACAAGCTGGCATATATGTATGCCGGGTAAAATTTCTTTTGGTCTCTGTAATTTAAGGCTAATATTCGTTTAATTCTTATATTTAAAAAAAAACCTCAAAATACCCTTATCATAAAATTAATTACACTGTAGCCGTTACCTCATATTACTTTTGGTTTACTTTTACAGTAACATCCTGATACATTTTTTTTTTTTTTGGGGACATTAACCAAAAGAAAAAAAAAATCACGATTACTCTCATTCTTTCTTAACCAATAAGCTCATTTCTCACTCATCTCTTCCAACTCTCCATCCGATCCGAGAACCACTGAAACTCTAAAACCTTTTCTAATCACTTTTCAAACTCAACTTTCCTTCGTTACGCTTTCTATGTAATTAAGGGTGCGTTTGGGATTGAGGTGCTGGAGTTTTTAAGCCACAGCTGTTGTGGAAAAAAAAGGTATAACTATGAAACAAAATTTAGTAATACATAGTAAATATAAATTTTAAATAATAATTTTAATAAAATTTTAAATAATAAAGATATAAAACATTTTCTATGATATACGTGAAAAATTACATTAATATAACTTCCAAGCCACGATAATTAGTGTTTACCAAACACTTTAGTTCTGTAGCTTGAAAGTTACAGCTGCCTAACCTCAATCCCAAATACATCCTAAATTTTGTTTTCCTTTTGTGTTCATAATGTTTTGCATGAATGAAGTTGATCGTCACATGCAGTCTTCTCAGGACAATCTGATTAATGCTTTTGTAAATTATATGGAAATGGAGTCATCAAATTGTTTCCTCGTTATTAATCTTGACAAGTTAATGCTTTTATCCGTCGTGCTTACACGACGCTAGCCCCACACTTGAACAGAAGCTAGCGAGCAGAGGCTGCCAACCCCTAAATTTATCTAATGCAGTTGATACGTTATTTCATTTTTTTTTTTTTCAAGATTGTTAGAGTAAATATAATAAAATAATATTATAGAAAAGAACATCTACACTTCTAAAATTTGAAGAAATAGACGTAAACACTTAAGTTTTAAAAAATGGACACGAAAACCTCTTTTTAACCAAAATACCCTTTAAATATGATAGCTAAAAAATTAACTTTAAAATTTTAATAAATACAAATAGTGTAATCTATCTAATAGATTAATAATATTTAAATACTTTAATATTTAAATAAATTTAAATATGTATATTATGATTTTTATTTTAATAATATGTTTGTATTTATTGTAGAGACTTTAAATAAATATTTGCATTAAATATGTTATACAATTAAAAAAAATCTCACATAGTAATAAACTTAAAATTATTATTTTATATAATATTCAAAATAATTTAAATTTTAATACATTTATTTTAATATTATATTTTTATTTATTATAAAATATATATAACAAATTGTAAATTATTGAAATATTTTTAAATGTTAAAATTATTTTAAAATATATATTATTACATTTATTTTAATATTATATTTCTATTTATCATAAAAAAAATGGAGTTAATTTTTTTTTTTTTTTTTTTGGGGAGGGGGATAATAGAGGTAATGGCAATTATAGTCAAAGGGCGGTTTTAGTGTCTTTAAAAAAAAAAAAAAACTTGAGGACCATTTCCCCAAACTTTGAGAGTGTATATGTCCTTTTTCCTAATATTATTCATAAAGGTTGATATTGATTAGCAATTTTTTTCCCCCTTTTATTGATGTCCCAAAAAACAAATGAAAAAAGGTATCATTGTAAAAATAATAAAAAAGAAACAAAGAATAATTAATTTAACAAGAACAGTGTTTTGAAGTATTTTTCAAAATATTGGAACTAAACAATTATTAATTCCAAATTATAGGGAGAAAACAGAATTTTACGCTTGCTTTGTATGCCTAATGGCAAATAAACGTACATGTTTTTCATTTGCTGTCTGTAGTATATCCAAAGAAAGCATGTATTTTCGACAGTGGGGTATTTTATGTTATGTATCAACACAAACTATCAGGAGGAAAACATAATTTGTATACAATTTTGCAATTACATGATACCTCAACTTCGTTAAAGTTGGGTTTAATAGTATTTTTACCGTCGAGGACAAGTTTTAATATATGAAAATTAAACTGATACATAACAATTTGGGTGTATTGTTGTGCCAAATTTTGACTAATATTATACTCTATTAATTTATGATTTTTTTTAAAAAAAATTATATGTATCGTTACAAGAGGTCAATAATATTCAACATAATTTTTAAAACAATTGACAGGGCAACATGTCAAACAAAATATTTATACTATTATATATGAAATGAATAAGAATGTATCAAGTTATATATTAAACATAGATATACTCTAATCTATGATTTGAAATTTATTAAAATCGAGAAAAAACTATTAAAGCATTATGGTTTAATAGTTTAATGACATTAACTATTAAATTATATGACTTAATAGCTTTCTAAAAATTTAATAAAGTCTTAAGAATCTAAACTAAATCAATACTCATATTAAAACATACTTTGAAGATATAAACAAATAAAAATACAAAATGTAGTCTTGATTTTGAATATTAATTAATATGGACCAGGACCACTGGATTCAACTTATTTGAATCCAACGGCTCACATTGAATTCAACTTACTCTTCTTTAATAATTTATTTGTTATATTCTAGTCATGGCATTTTGTTATGATTATGAAAAACAGTAATCTCTTGATTCTTGAGTAGTGTCCATTTTCTTTCTTTTAAAACCACCAAGATGGTGGGGGAAATATTTTGATTATGAATGTGAACACACTTGTTGAAACTTGAACCGGAATAATGTCCATTTAATTTCTGTGAAGCGGATTGATAAATTTGCAATGATTCGCTTCAAGTTGGACCATGAGATGCAAAGTGAAAGGTCCAAAAAATAAGGATGCAGTTGTTCGGGATTGGGCTCATTTAGCATTCTAGATATCGGGTCAAAGCTCCAGAAAATTCAGTTGCGGGCTCGTCAGCCCATAGGACACGTAATGTAGTGGCGGTTTCTTTATCACCCTACAACCTAGGAAAGCAGCCTATAAATGGTTTGGTTCTCTCTAAAAGCCCTATTAAACTGATGGATGCGTTTTGTTTTGTTGTTCTTTTTTTTTTTTCTCAGGGAAACAAGAGTTTATTAATCAACCAACAAATTAACCAACCAAGTAGAATATGACTCTACTCATCGGACATGTAGAACTCCCACCCTACCAATAGTATGGGCTGTGGTATTCTGGATCTACGTATAAAAGAGAAAAAGCGTCTCACAAGAGTGAGCTAAAACTCTACAATCATTAATAATGGTACCAAAGTCATTAGGATATACCGCAGTATCACATAGAGCATTAAAGATGCGTAAGCTGTCCATCTCAAGAATAATAGGAAAGACTGAAAAATTCTTAAGCCAACTAAGAGTTTCACGCACGTCAATTGCTTCGGCCTCGCGAACTTCAAATCTGCTGGAGAGGAAGCCACTCATTGCCATAACAAACTCACCCTCGGACAACCGGATGACAGCCCTAAAGCTAATTGTGCCTTAACAGAGAGAAATAGCCGCATCAACATTACACTTGTGCCACCCTTCATGGGGCCTTTTCCAACAAACCAGACTATGATCAAGAGTACTAGAATCCTGTGCAAAATAAGAACTCCTGCGAGCTTGCTGCCATTGAAACAAGCTCCGACCAGCCAAATTGAGAACATTTGTGGCCCTTCCATTAATATTTTTCCAGAATTTATTATTTCTATTTAACCAAATAGCCCAACAAATCATGGCAGCCAAACTACAATAATCTCCATTCTGATGAGCAAATAAAACTTCTAGCCAATTTCTAAAATTCAAAAAACTCCCAACAAAACCAATCACAAATAACATCCAGCAAGGCCAAGAATATGATAATGGGAATGACCAAGGAAGAAAAAGACAGGTGGCTGAACAATATAAGTAAATCCAAGTGGTTTGAAAGACAACGTATACCTTACAATCCGTGTTCCTTGATAAGTGGCCTCAATGGGCTAAGAGAAAGTCTCATCATTTTCAAGTTCTCATTTTTTTATGGTTACTGCAGTTATTTTATAACAGTTTTGTTTAGAGTATTATTTTGTCTCATCCCGTTATTTTTATTCTTTTAATAGCACCCAAAGGAACTAAGGGGATTAACATAGGCAAGCTGAAAGATGATGATAAATCAAGGTTTTGTTTGGTATTGAGGTACTATAATTTTTAAGCCACAATCACTGTAACAAAAAAAAAAGTTTATAACTATAGAACAAAAATTTATAATTTATAATAAGCATGACTTGTAAATAATAATTTTTACAAAAATAATAAATATATTATAAGTTTTTCATACAATGTGAAATCAAATCAACTTATCTTCTAAGTCACTGCAAATAGTATTTACTAAACATTTTAGTGTTGTAACTTTAAAGTTACAGCTGCCCAATTTCAATATTAAACAAATTCAAAACCGACCACAAATTCAAAAAAAAAAAAAAACTTGGGGAAAGAAGTAGATAATGGAACAGTGTTCTTGTTTTAGCCATCAAATTCACTCTTTTTTTTTTTTACGTGCTTTCCAAATCTCTACATATTTGATTGGTGTTGATGCTTTTTGATTGTTTGCGCTTACAAAATTGAGAAGCTATCTAACAAGGCGTGAAGGAGAAAAGCGGTAACTATTTAACACAATTTATTATTATATTATTGCTGAATTAACTTAATTGTTAAATTAATTAATTTATCTGAGTTACTAGGTTAATTAAATACTTAATTACTAGAATAGTTCAATTAGCAATCTAAACTGGTACATCAAATACATGTGAAATCGCATTATGCTTATGATGTAATTTATATTAAGTGAAGTAGCAATTAAAAGATGTTTAATGCCGTAGTTAAAGATACATGCGGCATTAGAAAAGAGATGAACAATTCTACTTATGAGGAAGGACACCTTGTGCATCAATTATTGCTCCAAGTGAGGCGGTGACAATATTGAGATATACTTCTTGTATATCATCATGACTTGAGGATAAGATTAATGTGCCAAAGTAGGATAAGCCTTTGAAATTTGATTTTGCGCTAGGCACTTCCCTTTTTTTCTCCCCTTTAGCCCCGAACTACTTTACCAAAGTTACGAAAGCAATTCTAACATAGCAATGACAGGCAAGGGTAGCGGAAATAAATTAATAAGTTTGATAAATATTAGATATCGTTTTAATATTGAATCAAGTCAACGCAATTAAGTTATAATTTAATTGGAGCATGATTAAATGTCGTTCTAATTCAAACGACTCATTGAGATTTTAATAATGCGTTAAGCGAGATTAAATAACAATCTAATTCAAGCGATTCTAATAGAGATTTTTGATAAATAATTCTAAAGAAAATTTTAAAACAGGATTTTTTCTTTTATTAATCAAATGTTAAAACTATGAAAACAATAATAAGACCTCTTTATTTAAAAGAGGATAAATTTACTTCCCTAACTTAAAAAAGAAAAACTCTAACAATTATAATTGAAATAAAAATACCGACTCTAATTAAAGTAGAAAATATCAAAGACATAAAACACAATAAAAAATAAAAATCCTAAAATCTTAAAATAACTTCATATATCAAGCAATATCGGAGAATCGTGGTCAGTGTTAAAAGCTTTTGTGAGCCAATTGACAGACAACAAGGGTATTTTTCTTTTTACACTAGAATAGTGGTAGGCAAATCGACCCTGCCCGAGTATGGATGAAATTTATATATTCAATTAAATGCTCTAAAAGCTCAGATTAACGAAACGTTTCATGCATAAAAGCAAACTAAATATACTGAATGTAGTGGCTTGGTATAAAACTAGTCAAAGTAATTAATATTCCCATGAACAAGGTAGTAACTTATATTCATTTTGATATGATTTTTCTGGGCACTATTTTCAATTTGTGAATCAACATGCAATTTTATTTTGTCTGGCAATGATTTTGAGGATATTTTTTATGTCTGCCGACAAGTCAGCTTGAACTGTGATCTTAAACTTCAAGTTGAAGACCTTCAACTTGTCGAAGTGGCTTGGTTATTTGTTTTTAACACCATGTGTGGTTAATATTATGTTGAACTTTAGTTTCTTTTGTTGTTAATTTAGAGTTTTAGTATATTATGGAAAGAGAGAATGAGCACATAAATTTGTAATACCAGCTAAAAGTTATCATCATTCTAGTTGTCCTGTACTACAGCTATTATCTAAATGATGTAAGTGCTAAGGTTTGTTATGTATAGAGGTCCTATAATAGCCCTTTCAGAGCATCAATTCTTGCCATCGATCTATGCCCTTGAAACTTCATTACTACATAAATGAACTTTACTGATACTTGCTTTCTGATATTTTATAAAAAAAGTGTTAAAAAGATTAAAGTTTTAGACCAATTTATATTTTTAATAGTTAGGTGTTAAAAATAATGATGCCATGGTATTGATGGATAAAATTTTATTACTCTAGTGTCAATAAATTAAACAACAGAATATAGTGACGCTGAGGTATCATTACCAATAATAATTTTTTTTATTTATTTCAATTGAAACGAATATTAAAAAAAAAAATAACACAACACACTACAAGGTAATATGAAATATATTAAACCTTTAAGTTACATGTTCTATTTGTTAATTTAATATGAAGTAATTTGTATATATAAGAAAATAAAGAAACAGAAGAAAGACTATTAAATCATATGATTTTATAGTGCTAATTGATTATTTGTCTTTTCCTCTTAAACTATATATAATTTTATAGTTAATTTTGTCTTCTTTTTTGTTTATTTCTTCTGTTTAAATATCATCATAGAAAAGTAGCCAGTACCAAAAAAATGGCGCTTAAGTCTCCGAAGACCCTCCAAAATAAAACCAACCTTTAAATCTGACAACACACCACTGGGCAATACACATCCATTTAAAGATAAGGTAACGTATACAAACGAAAATAGTTTCTATTGATATCATAGGCCCAATTGTATCCAACACACCAGTACACCACATAGAAAATGTTTCACTCAACGTCTATTAAAAAACTCTGGGGTTTTTTACTTCTATATGCACTGCATTTGAACTTATAAGTTCTTTTACTGCTTTCAATTTCTTAAATCTTGGATTTTGTTTTGTACTATTATAATTTTTGATTTAGTGTCCTATTAGATGTGTTATCAAGCTTGAGCCATCGATTCTGTTTTCAATGATTAATGAATTTTGTTATTTTCTTGAAATTTTATGTCGATAAAAAGTTTGTATATACCTAATTATTTTCTAGTGAGGGCATCCTCATTTTAACAAAACGAGGATGCTACTAACTGACAAAAAATACAGATTTTAATACACTAACAGATCAAAAAAATACAGTGTTCTATATATTAAAATCTGCATGTATTTTTATTTTACTAACATCTTTACTTTAACAAAGCAAGGACGTCCTCGAAACACTTTGTAAATACTTATTGTTTTGTTGTACTAATACTTTGGAGTGCTTGCATGTTAATTGCCACGAAGACGAATTGAAGCCATCAAAACACTGACCATGGAAAGAAGCTTGAAACGCTGTCGCTACTCCGTTGAGCATCACCGAAACCTTAGTAGCAATTCTTCATCTGAATTTGACCTATTTTAAATGAAATGTATCAGTTCAGTGAGTATTAACAAGAATTCTGGATTTATTTTAATGAAATGTGTCAATTATGTTATGGTCTGTGTTGATGAACAAAGCGTATAATAAATAAATGCATGTTTGTTTCTTGTTCTAATTCATTCTATACTTTTGTGCTTGTACTAGTTCATTTAGCTATGTTGATATTGCATTTCAAATAAAAGCTGGTAGTGGATTTTGCTTTTCTAGTTAAGCATATATGATGATTTTATCTTTTAATATGATGTTATAAATTACAGCTTTTACCATGCAAGGTTGTTAGTGCGTATTGTTTGGTTATCTTACACTTTATATTCGTTTAGAATTCATAACGAGACTTAAAAGTCGGTCAGGGCAGAATTCTTGCGACATCCTTCTGAGTTGAATTTGGAAAGCTTGAAGTAGTAGTTCATGCAATTTAATTAAACTTTGGCTAACACCTTCAAATAAATGCATAGGTATTTATACTACTTCTGAATGAGAACCTAGACATGTAGTCTTTGGATTATCTAAAGAGAATTAAAAAGTATGCCATTCTTAACGTTGCGATATGGAGTTCTACGATCCTCAAATGAAACTACATTTGTTTAAAAAAGATTTTCTAGAAAGACATACAATTTGAACTTGGCTTTGCCGAGGTTGTTCCTAATTATACCTTTGTAAAGTCGAGATCATTACAAAGTCAATGGTTTAGATCTTACTGCTACAATATTACTGAGACATGGTTAATGATGCTTTCAAGAATTGTCACAAAGATCTCTCTTAAGGATATCTCCCTTAATATACGAATAAAGATGCTGAAAAGTCCAGACATCCCGATTTAAAGCATTCAAAGTTATTAAGATTGATCAAACTTTATAATATGAAAGGAAACTACGGGTGATTAGGTAAAAGGTTTTTGACTTTGTCAGAAATCCTTACTAACATGTTGTCAAATGATAAAATTTGCTAAATTCAATGTACGAGGCCAAAAAAACCAATGAAAATATTGGGTTAATTATGAAAAAACATGTACATGTCGAAATGACTGTATTCTTTACAGAAATGGATTTACAAATGTTACTGAAAACCGAAGATGCGGAGCATTAGGGGGCAGAGAGTAAAAATGGATCCTAAAAATTCAGAAAATGAGTCACCAAAGAGGTGCTAATAGTATTTCCACCAATTCCTAGGTTTAAAAGATTATTCCAATCCCCCCAGAAAAATAAGAACATAACATGTCAAATAAGAGGATTAAAGATGGCAAACTTTGCCACCCGAACACTCGCCAGCATGGGAACTAAGCGTAGTGCTCAGAAATCGACCAGACAAACCATATAACCTTAATATGATTTACCGATTAACACTTTACAGCAACAATAAAACTTGAAATCCAGCCAAATCACCGTGCCAACTAAAGATACTCTTATCGGAATGTAAAAGGAACCAAATAAAAAGGAAACTCAAACCTTGAGCCAAAAACTGCATTCATCAAGCAGGGTTCATCAGTTTAAAGTAAATATTGGATAAGGCTGATGATCAAGAGGGGAACAAATGATCTCAGCACACAAAAATTGTATGCAACAGCTGATGATCAAGATGGGAACAAATGATGGAACAAATAATCTCGGCCCACAAAAACTGTATGCAACAACTATCACGAGCGCCCCTCAACAGATCCAAAATATATATATATATATTAAGTACTACAAGTGCTACCTCTGACAGAAGTAGGGGATGCTTTGCTCCTTGTTATTCTTTCCGAAGCCTTGTAAACAATGCAATTATAACCCTATATTATATAAGAGAAACAAGAAAAGAATATATGGAAGGGAAAACAATGCACGATATCTGACTTGTACACATCTAGATTAGAAAAATAACACTAAACTCCTTTTGAGCCAGCTTGGGATGGTGGAATTGTGATGAACTTAATAGAACAATCAAAGGGAAGGCAATGTCAGAATGAGTTTAACCCACACTAACATTCATTTAAATTTTGTTGGTAGGTTAAATGAAAGCCATCATACCCATTCTGAAGACTCATAAGTGATTAAATTACAAATAAAAAACTTAATGGATTGAACGAAAATATTAAAAAAATAAATTCGAGAATCCAAGATAGACAAAAAAGAACAATAAATAAATAATTGATAAGGTGTTACTTTATAATAATGAATTTTCTTAATTAAATTAAATATTAAAAAAGACTTTAACTTGCAGAGAAAGAGAAGGCAAAAAAAAATATTAATTATAGAAGGCTAAAAATTTGAAATTGAAGGAAATAGACCGTTAAAATATTAATTAGGCAGAACGGTCTTCGCGCGTGGCACTAACGGCAACCCGTATCTCTCCATTAATGATTAACAGCCTTTCTTTTTGTTCTCAATTCCCACTCTTCACTCGGGAAAAGAATTATCAAGATCTATTTCTCAGCTCTTGATTGCTTATCTTTCAGTTTTCCTTCAACAAAATCTCTTTCAATTCTTTCTGGTTGAAATCCAAGTAAACGATTTCTTTCGACATTCATCCAGTCGTTTAAGGCTTCAAGAGAAAAGGGTTTTGATTGAAAAAAGAAAAGAAAAAAGAAAAAACCATTCTGTAGTCTTTGGATCTCAATTACCTGCTCTGTTCTTAAATCTTTCTGCAAGTTCTCGAAACCCTTTTCATATAATCAAAACTCACAAACTGTTCACCCCATTTTCTGAAATATTTCTTGCCTTTCACTTTCAAAATCAAAATGCCCACAATTGGTATGAAGCGGACCTAAGGTGTCCTTGAAGTTGCTAGTAAAAATACTCCAAATCTCAAGAAGCAGAAAACATTGGGAGAAATTTCTTCGAATTCTGGCACGAAAATGTCGGCTGAGTCAGAAACAAGATTCCGGGCTGCAATGATCGGAACCAGGTTTGCTGAGCCTATCTTGAAATCCCAACAAAACATGATCCTGAATGAAAGCAACAAAACTGAGAAGGAAAGATTGAGAAAGAAGAAAGCTAATACCGAAGCTGAAATCAGAGCTGCTAAGATGGAGTTGAAGAAGATGCAAAGGCTGAAAGAAAGGCAAATTGCCAGGCTTGCAGACAAGATTTGAAGAACTGTTGAATGGAGCGACGCTTTGTTTGTCACACAGGAATTTGAGAAGCTTATTGGCGTTCGTACATGTCCTGTTAGATCATTTACGATTGTTTTCAGTGATAGCACTTGGGCAAATAGTGTTGGGGTTTTCTAGGCTGTGGAAAAATTTTGTTGATGATATTGCAACCTGTAAACACTTATAGTTTTCTTGTAAAGTTAACGTTCACAGTTTTCTAGGCTGTGGGAAGTTTTGTTGATCAACGAGAGTTGATCATTGACTTATGATCCTGGTAAAGTCAATCCCTTCTTTATTCATAAGATCAGAATCAAGCTAGTTTCATATCACTCGATAATGCGTTGATCGAATTTTACTTATAATAGGTTCATTTAGTTCAATTCTAGCGTATTTCATCAATCTGTCCGTCGTTTGTCTGATGCACGTCTAATTGTTATGCTTCTACAGGGAGCTTCTGATAGAAAAATTAACATGTCACTGTCAAGAACAATGTCCGCAGCCTTATTTGTAAGTACCATTACTGGAACCAAACTCGAGGTGCTGATCTTTCTTCTCTCACTTGCCATAGTTTTGGTGTGAATGCTACAGCCGCAATTCCTTTCCACGCAAAGAAATCAATTCGATTTCATGTGTTCACCACATTATTGGCCCTATTTGGTATTAAAATGTTCTTTGATATCTCACTCCCTCAGGTTCTGCAGCCATTTGTTCTTTGAAGAAGATTCACACTACTTAGGCCCTATTTGGTATTAAAATGTTATAGTTTTTAAGCCTCAACTGATGTGGAAAAAAATTATAACTATGAAATAAAAATTAATAATGTATAATAAATATGACTTTTAAATAATACTTTAAAAATATATTATATGTTTTTAATCATATAATGCCCAATTAAATCAACTTATTTTACTAAACATTTTAATGTTATAACTTAAAAGTTATAAGCTGCAAATAGACCATTAGAAATATTTATTAGCATTAAAAGAGTTGATGAAATATTCTTTACTTGCTTGAATATATATTTCAACTATAATTTTTATCTTTAAAAAATAAAAAAAGGCCGACAAAACATCAATAACTTAATAATTAAAGTCTCATTTACAAAAGCAAAGTACCTTAACCTATTAAAGAAATCAAAAAAAGAAAATAAGCTTTTACTTGCAACGAAAGAAAATAGACCGTTAGGGCAAGAAAGGGAAGGATAACAGTTTGGGGCGCGGCGCCAAAATCCTGGCCCAACGGCTCTGGGCATTTATGATTTAACCGCCTTTTTCCTATCAATTTAGGAAGCTAATTTCTGTGTTAAACCGACTTTAATTAGGAAACCCCTTCTCTCAGGATTATTATATATTTACGTCGTCACTCTTCTGTTCTGTTCTGTGTTCTTCAATTCACTAGTTTCCTGTTTTATTTCTCTGTTTTCTTAATTTTGGGAAACCCACTTCACTTAGGAATTAAAAGCATCATTTTGTTCGCATAATCATCTTCTGGTCCAAGCACTTGAAAAGCTTTCTGAAGTTGCTGTTCTGTGTTCTTTTGTTTTTTTTTTTTTCCTTGTTTTATTTCTCTTTACGTTTGAATCTTTGAATTTCTGAAGAAAGAATCTACATAGAAGAGAGAGATGAAGTGGCGATTGAATGATGATGGTGGGTCTTTTGACAGAATTTTGAGGGAGGCAGAGGAAGCTGCCAATGGTGATGAGTCCTTGAAAATGAGTTTGCTTACAAGGATCATTGTTCAACAGCTTGTTGAGAAACGATTGGCACAAAACAAGAAATTTGACAGTCTGGGTTTTTACATACCCAAAAGAAGAAGAGGTTCTGTTTCCGAAAATTTGCCCAGAAGAAGAATGCCGTCACCAGTACTTAAAATAAACAACAAGAAGATTACTCTGAAGAGGTCCTTTGACCAGACTCATAACAGAGGCGACAAAGATGATGAAAAAGAGATCAGAAAGCCCAGAAAGCGTAGGGAAAAGGGAAACAAGAACGTGAATCAAGAACGCGTAGTTGCTGATATGCCTGAATCATTCAAGAATCGCATCCAGGAGGAGAATGGTACTGATTTAGTGTTGGTGATGCAGAAAACAATCACAGAATGTGATTTGAGGAGAAATAATAATCGGCTGTCGATACCACCAACCAAATTAAGAGATGACAACTTTCTCAATCAAAAAGAGAAGAGCACTCTTAATGCAAAAAAAGGCATAGAGGTCTTCATGATTCCTCCATCTCTTAAACACAGTGTTCCTTTGACGTTGAAGAAGTGGAAGATGGGTGATAATTACACTTATAATCTCATGAAGACGTGGTATGATTTGGTTGTGGATGATAATGATAATGGACTTGAGGTAGGTTCGGAAGTGCAGCTATGGAGTTTCAGGAAGAACAATTCTGATTTGTGTTTTGCTTTGGTCAAGCTTGAAGGACAACAAGGAGGTGAAGAAAGATTACAGTGAACACTCTTCAGATACAACAAACGTTGATGACATTGAGCAAGAAAAAATTGTATATAGGATAGATGAGATATGAAGAATAGTACTGTATTTACATTGAAATTTTGATCTGAAGTATATCTTTAGAAGGTATTATAATTTTCATGGTATGATATTATATATATTCTCCAATTATTTGCAGTTTTTGATTTTCATGTTCTTAATTATCAAAGGGTTTATTATATCTTCACCTCCGATAATCACTTGGCCTGCTTGAGTTCAGCCTCAATGACTGTCATTAATGATACCAATTTTAATTATCCTGCTAATGAGATCAATCAATAAATATCTGAAGTTATTTAATATGCATGAGTTGCGAGTGATTAGCAGTATTCGTTAGCTGGAAACGCAAACAGAAGTGTTTTTCATCCAACTTTATAGTTTGCAGTTACAACATGTTTTACATAAAAGTGTACATTTTATCCTTAATTGTGTCTTAAAACAAATAGGGATCCATTTGTAGTCTCACATAACTTCATGTTTGTGAAGGTATAGCTAATTGTTGTTTTCAGTAATTCTGTTTTCCAATTGCAACATTCTTAATCTTTCTGTCCTGCGTCTGGTGCACGATTGTAATGCTTCTGCAGAGTGCTTATGACCATATCACTGTCAAGAAATATATCTGTCCAGAGCCTCATATGCAAGTACTTTTACTATAATCAACTCAAGGTGCCGATCTTTTTTTTTTTTTTTCCTCACTTGTTATGTTGTTGGTGTGAATGCTATTGAAGCAATTCCTATCCATGCAAAGAATTCAATTTGAATGGTGTGTTCACCGAATTATGATTCTAATAGTTCTGGGTACATACCGTATATTCCACCAAGTTCTACAGCCATTTGTTCTTCTGGCAGCTGGAAATGGCAACATGCAGAGTCAATTTTCTATGGTAGTAACTCATTATCTAAATTGACTGAGAAACTATTCTTTACGCGCTTGATTATACATTTTCAAGTTATTGTTAGGATCCTGGATTTTCAAGATACCTTCTAGAATGCTTTTTGTCAATAGGAAAGAACAGGTTAGGGACTCTTCTTTATAATATAATAATTTGAATTTTCATTTCTAAAGTTATCCAGAAACATGCATCTTCTATATTGTCCTGAAAATTATGAACTTATGCAATCTGCTGAAGATTTCGTTTTCAAATACAGGGCATGAATTTATATTTCTTAATATTACGCATGAACTATTGACATTCTCAAACCCTCTAAGAATGTGGTTCCTCGATTGAAATCGTTCATCTTGCATCAGTTTGCTTCAACAAACAAAAAATACTCTTTGCGCACAACAAATCTTTAGAACTGATGATTTGGCTATGAGCTATATATATGTCTACTCATATATGCAATTCAATATGAGTAGACATTGAACTAAGAAACTTTTATTTCCCGAACAGACATCATTGGGGCATGGGCGGCCAGACCGGTTTGACAACATAACGGTTTTTTTCTAATTTATTTCACAAACAGACCGACCTGGTCAGTTAATTAGAATTAATAAACTTTTCAGCAGCTTTTCAGGAAAGATCAGAGCTTTTCAGCTTTGCCACTGGCTGCTCCGCTGCTGCTTGACTGCACACACTAAACAGTGTCAGCTTGAGCCACCCAACCTCGTCGACCATGCTGCTGAATTCAGAAACTTTCTGCATTTTTCATATCCCAAGAGAACAAGGTTAGGCTTCTCTTTGAATTTATTTATTTATTTCATTTTATTTTTTCCCAAAAAAATCTCAAATTTATCTTGAAACTCTGTTTTATTTTGCTTTTCACATAGCCCACCCTGGAAGAGAGAAAACTGCTAGTATTTGTAGACTCAGGGTATGTTTGGGAGTGTGGTGAGGTAGCTAGGCTGCCAAAGTGACGGAGTTGTCGAAGCTCCTCAAAACAAATACTGATTCACCTAAATAAATTTGTAGAAATAATGGAACCAGGTCGAATCCCAAGGGAACTATGTATTTAATTTCTCAAAGTTTAAAACTCAAAATTCCCCCAAAAATATAGATTTGCAAAGTTTCTGCCTATAAACGGTTAACCGTTTATTGTAAACGGCAAGCCGTTTATTCTGTGAAATTTCTGGGAGATATCCGGCTAACCGGTTAAGGAAAACGGAATACCGTTTGCGGTTTGTCTACTCACTGATTTCAATCGGCTAACCGGTAAGGGAAAACGGAAGACCGGTTGCGGGTTTGCTTGGTTCTGGAATTAATCGGCTAACCGGTAATGGAAACCGGAAGACCGAATCTCGTTCGTAACCTTTCTGGGCACAATCGGCTAACCGGTAATGGAATCCGGTAAGCCGAATTTCTAAACTATCGGTTCTGTCCACTAACGGTTAGCGGTTTAGAGATTACCGGTTCGCCGATAGTGACAAACGGTTAGCCGTTAGTGGTAAACGGTTAACCGTTTTTCTGGGTTTTAATTTCTTCTTTAACGAGAATATGATAAACTAAAATAAAATAAAATAAAACATGACTTTAAAATTAAACAAGGTAATATCAATCTTACCAAACTTCCAATCCAAGGGTGTCAATTCCATCAAATTGTAATTTTGATCATAGGCAAAAATATAAATTACTCAATCCAAGAACTTAGTCTACTTAATCGGAATCCCGCAGAAAGCAATTATTCTCCTAATGTAATAGACTCAAACAATCGCTCAAATCCAAACTTATCACTAATTTAACTGGGCATCATCGTTCCATATCAAATTAAATGATAGCATTAAGAATAGTGAGAATGACTAAAACAAGATCAATTAATTCAGATTACTCCAATTTAATCAATTTGTATTTTTATTTCCCTAGAGCCTATCATGCAAGCTATGTAATTGTGGCCATCAATATACACACACATGAGCCAACTCCTTGCTACTCAATTCAGTCATTCATGACAATTACGGATCACAAACTCATGACTAGCGATAGAAAATAAATATTGAATTAAGGCGTCAACTCAATCAATATAAATAATTCATAGACAATGAGAACAAGAAAATAAAAATTACTTGGATTGAAGAAATTCTCGTTGAGTTCAAAGCCTCACAAAATTACAACTGGAATTGATTAACCCTTGGACCGGAATTAAAACCTTAGCCACTCATGGTGGCCAAACAAAACAAAAGAATTGATTAATGAATGTTGCAGCCGCTTCCTCTTCTTGCTCTCACGCCCAAGCCTTTGACTTCCCACGTTCCTTCTCACGTTGGCTTCCTTGGCCTTTTATATTGCTAGCTTTTGTTTGCTTTCCCTCACGTTTCTTTTCCTCTTTTGCTAGCTTTCCTAATCCTTCTTGGTTTCTTCTTCTATTAATGCTAGGAAACCGTCTCCTTCAAGTCAACGGTCAGCCCACGTTCCAAAGCCCAAATAAAGCCCTTATTATCCACTTTTTATCATAATCTCCATGTTTCACCTCCTAAATTAAATCAAACATAATTTCCACAAATTAGCACAAGATCAATCAAAATATAAGGGAATTAAACTAAATATAATATGACTATTTATGACCTATCAAATTCCCCCACACCTAAACCATGCTTGTCCTCAAGCATATCTTAAATCATCATACCAATCCTCCTTTCAACCCATTCAATATCTAAGAATACCAATAAAGCTAAGCACACATCAATGAGTCAAATCATAGTGACAATCTAGAGAATAAGCATTCATATGATAGAATTTGTAACGAAAACATAAGCATCTTATCAATTCATCAAAATCAAATGCAGCAAGACTTAACACCCTCGCATGGTTTCGCTCAATGCTCTCAAAGTGTTTAGGGTGCGTGTTTTACTCTTAAAATCAAAGCATAGCATGTCATTACCATAGGCTTGCAAATGATTTAAATCTCCACCACTGCATATGAATATGATGCAAAAATCAAAGGGACTTTACAAGGGTTGAAATGGGGCTTAGGTAAAGGTATGGTAGAAGGAAAATTGAAGGGTTTAACGATCAAGACAAAGAGTTAGTTACATGCATGATTTAGATGCCACACAAACAAAATAAACCAACATACTTCTAGAATGATGAAATTTATCCCCACATTTAAGCACTTAAAACACTTGGAGAAACAATTTGATAATTCAATTGCTTTTGCGAATAATTCTCCAATCATCCAATTAAGGGAATAAATTTCTCAACAGAATTTTTTTTTTCTTTTTCTTCTTTTTTTTTTCTTTTTCGTTTTTTTTTTTTTTTTTTTTTAGCGATAAGAAAATCATGCAATTACTTCACTCTTGTCTTGATAGGGTAGAAGGAAAATAAGGATAACAAACAAAAAGGCTTTGGGTTAAACAATGCGTTAGAAACAAATGAAAGGGAAAAATAGGCTCAAAGGGGCTAACTAAGGGAACATAAAAGGTAGGTATTTTAGAGTTTAAGAATTGGTTAAACCTAATTGCCCTTATCACACTTAAGCATCAATTCAAAAATGTGGTCTCAACATATATTCATAAGCAAGTTCTAGAATAAACACACTAAATTTGATACACTCAACAAAAATAAAAGGAGCAAAATTGTAATGAATTGCTCTTAGGCTCAAAAGCTCACTAGAGTGTCTATTTTGCATCAAGTCTTATGCACTTTTCAATCAACAAATTAATTCGACACCATTGAAAATTTTAAAGAAAAATACTATTCATGCTTACCTCTTTCATGCATTAAAACTCAAAACAAAGGTATTCAAAGATATTGAGAAGACTTAAAACACAAAAATTTTATTATTTGTAACATGCCAAAATCCTCCCCCACACCTAAATAATACATTGTCCTCAATGTATCAACAAGTAAATGGCTCACAAAAAATCATAATGATGAAAAGTAAATGAGAAGGGAAGAAGAAACTCCCCTGAATGTGAGCGGTGTGGACTCGAATGAGCTAGGGAGAGGGTTCCAAGGAAAGCTGAAAGATGGCGTGAGCACGATTTATTGAGTTTAATCTCCAGTCCAAGATATGTCCTCTTCATAAAGAACATCTGGAGGCTTAAAATAAAATCAACGAAAGTAAAGAAAACCAAATAAATAGATAAAAATTCAGAAACAAGAAAATATTTGGGTTGCCTCCCAATAGCGCCTTTGTTTTATGTCTTTGGCTAGACACAGTCGCAAAGCGAATAAATCATCCAATGCCTTTTAAATTAGATTGTGCATCTAATTCTAGCTCATTCCCAACACTTCCTTGGGCAAAAACATCCTGCACAATAGAATCAATCACATCAATCTGACAAAGAGAATGCACATCAGTAGGGTGTTTTACAGCATCAAATATGTTAAACTTCACAATCTCTCCATCAAACTCGACAGACAGAGTACCCTCATCTACATCAATTTTTGTTTTGGCAGTTTTCATGAAAGGTCTTCCTAATAAGATTGAAGCTGATTTTGAAGAAGGATGACCTTCCATCTCTAAGATGTAAAAATCTACAGGAAATATAAGCTCATTAACTTGCACCAAAACATCTTCTACGATCCCAAGTGGGTGAATATAAGAATGGTCAGCCAATTGAATAACTACACCAGTCTTTTGCAAGTCATTTAATTTTAATTCTTGGTAAACAGAAAATGGCATGACATTAATTGAAGCTCCTAAATCTAGCATAGCATGCTCAACTTTCTTTTCACCAATCACACAAGGTAACGAAAACATACCTGGATCCTTGCATTTTTCTGGCATATTCTTTTGTAAAATTACCGACACATTCTTACTTACCTCAACCTTCCCCTTTGCTTTCATCTTCCTCTTGTTGGTGCACAACTCTTTCAAGAACTTTGCGTATTTGGGAATTTGCTTGACTGCATCCAACAAGGGGATGTTAATTTGCACTCTCTGGCGTGTCGAATCGCCTTTTCTTGCTCATCTTCTTTTGGCTTGGCTAACACCTAGGAAAGGAGGTGTAGGTGTGTAAGATGAAAGAGATAAAGGAGGATCGAATTTTACCCCACGCTTTGTTTTAGATGGCGCTTCTTCATCTTCATCTCCCTTGGCCATTTCAGCGTCTTTAGGTGGAGTTGATCCCGAGGGAATTTCTTTTCCTTCCGCTTCTCAGTGAAATTGCACTACAGTTCTCCCTTGGGTTGACTTCTGGCTGTGAAGGTAACTTTCCAGAATTTTGAGCTTCCAACTTACTAACTGACGTGGCCAATTGGGTAATTTGGTTGCCTAAATTCTGGATGCTTGTCCTTGTTTCCTGCTGAAGTTGAAGAGTATTGGTAGCAAGATTCTTAACAATATCTTCCAAAGACATACCTGAGTTTGGAGCTTGAGTCTGTGTAGGGATTGGAGGTGGTCTAGTGAAGTTCTGAGGTGGCCTTTGTTGTCCTCCTTGGTTTCCATAGCTAAAGTTAGGATGATCCCTCCATCCAGGATTGTAGTGATTTGAATAGGGATCATACTTCCTTTGAGCGTGCCCAGGAAACCCACCTATGGCATTGGCTTCTTGTGTGGAGTTTTGTTGCAATGTGGGGCACATATCAGTAGGATGCCCATGAAGTGAGCATATTCCACATGCTTTCACTGTTTGCAATTGCCCTACAGCCATTTGACGAACCAAAGCAGTTAAATCAGAAATTTGATTTTTAAGATCGCTTACCTCGCTAACTTGCTTGATAGATCCTCCACCCGCTCTTGTACCAAATTGTTGAGAAGTTTCAGCCATATTTGAAATCAATTGTTTGGCTGCTTCCGGTGTTTTGTTCACTAAAGCTCCTCCACTTGCTGCATCAATCATACTCCTATCCATTGGCAATAATCCCTCATAGAAATATTGGATGAGGAGTTGATCCGAAATTTGATGGTGGGGAAAGCTAGCACATAATCTTTTGAATCGTTCCCAGTATTCGTACAGCGTCTCCCCAGTGATCTGTGTGATGCCATAAATCTCCTTCCTAATACTAGCAGCTCGTGAGGCAGGAAAGAATTTTTCCAGAAATTGCCTTTTCATCTCATTCCATGTGGTGATAGAACCGGAAGGTAGATAATAGAGCCAATCTTTAGCTTGATCCTTCAAAGAGAAAGGAAAAGCTCTAAGGTTGATTTGCTCCTCGGATACACCATGTGGCTTCATTCCAGAGCAAACAATGTGAAACTCTTTCAGATGCTTATGAGGATCTTCACCTGCACAACCACGAAAAGAAGGAAGTAAATGAATCAAACCAGATTTTAATTCAAAATCATTAGCAATATTAGGAAAAGTAATGCATAGGGGCTGTTGATTCAAATCTGGTGCGGCGAGTTCTTTGAGAGTTCTGTCTGCCATCTTTTCTTCAACTTCTGCAAAAATGGATGTACCACCAGTAGTTAAATCTATCTCTTCTTCCTCAAGACGACGTTTCCCCTCTCTAGTCTCTTTTCTCAATTGACGCGCTGTCCTCTCCATTTCTGGATTATACTGTAAATTAGTAGCCTGAGAAGAACGAGTCATAAACTAAATCAAACAATCAATTAAACAATGAGAAACTAAAATTAGTTCCCCGGCAACGGCGCCAATTTTGACGGAGTTGTCGAAGCTCCTCAAAACAAATACTGATTCACCTAAATAAATTTGTAGAAATAATGGAACCAGGTCGAATCCCAAGGGAACTATGTATTTAATTTTTCAAAGTTTAAAACTCAAAATTCCCCCAAAAATATAGATTTGCAAAGTTTCTGCTTGTAAACGGTTAACCGTTTATTGTAAACGGCAAGCCGTTTATTCTGTGAAATTTCTGGGAGATGTCCGGCTAACCGGTTAAGGAAAACGGAATACCGTTTGCGGTTTGTCTACTCACTGACTTCAATCGGCTAACCGGTAAGGGAAAACGGAAGACCGGTTGCGGGTTTGCTTGGTTCTGGAATTAATCGGCTAACCGGTAATGGAAACCGGAAGACCGAATCTCGTTCGTAACCTTTCTGGGCACAATCGGCTAACCGGTAATGGAATCCGGTAAGCCGAATTTCTAAACTATCGGTTCTGTCCACTAACGGTTAGCGGTTTAGAGATTACCGGTTCGCCGATAGTGACAAACGATTAGCCGTTAGTGGTAAACGGTTAACCGTTTTTCTGGGTTTTAATTTCTTCTTTAACGAGAATATGATAAAGTAAAATAAAATAAAATTAAACAAGACTTTAAAATTAAACAAGGGAATATCAATCTTACCAAACTTCCAATCCAAGGGTGTCAATTCCATCCAATTGTAATTTTGATCATAGGCAAAAATATAAATTACTCAATCCAAGAACTTAGTCTACTTAATCGGAATCCCGCAGAAAGCAATTATTCTCCTAATGTAATAGACTCAAACAATCGCTCAAATCCAAACTTATCACTAATTTAACTGGGCATCATCGTTCCATATCAAATTAAATGATAGCATTAAGAATAGTGAGAATGACTAAAACAAGATCAATTAATTCAGATTACTCCAATTTAATCAATTTGTATTTTTATTTCCCTAGAGCCTATCATGCAAGCTATGTAATTGTGGCCATCAATATACACACACATGAGCCAACTCCTTGCTACTCAATTCAGTCATTCATGACAATTACGGATCACAAACTCATGACTAGCGATAGAAAAATAAATATTGAATTAAGGCGTCAACTCAATCAATATAAATAATTCATAGACAATGAGAACAAGAAAATAAAAATTACTTGGATTGAAGAAATTCTCGTTGAGTTCAAAGCCTCACAAAATTACAACTGGAATTGATTAACCCTTGGACCGGAATTAAAACCTTAGCCACTCATGGTGGCCAAACAAAACAAAAGAATTGATTAATGAATGTTGCAGCCGCTTCCTCTTCTTGCTCTCACGCCCAAGCCTTTGACTTCCCACGTTCCTTCTCACGTTGGCTTCCTTGGCCTTTTATATTGCTAGCTTTTGTTTGCTTTCCCTCACGTTTCTTTTCCTCTTTTGCTAGCTTTCCTAATCCTTCTTGGTTTCTTCTTCTATTAATGCTAGGAAACCGTCTCCTTCAAGTCAACGGTCAGCCCACGTTCCAAAGCCCAAATAAAGCCCTTATTATCCACTTTTTATCATAATCTCCATGTTTCACCTCCTAAATTAAATCAAACATAATTTCCACAAATTAGCACAAGATCAATCAAAATATAAGGGAATTAAACTAAATATAATATGACTATTTATGACTGACGGGAGTTTGTCGAAGCTCCTCAAAAACAAATACTGATTCACCTAAATAAAATTGTAGAAATGGTGAGACCAGGTCGAATCCCAAGAGAACTATGTATTTTAATCTCTCAAAGTCTAAAACAAAAATTAATTTCCCAAAAAATTCTGGATTTGCAAGTTTCTGCCAATAAACGGATCACCGTTTAGTGTAAACGGCGAGCCGTTTACTCTTTGAAGAATTCTGGGAATTATCGGTTTAACCGATTGAGGAAAACGGAAGACCAATTACGATTTGCGAGCTTACTGACTTTAATCGGCGAACCGATAAGGGAAATCGGCAAACCGTTTGTCAGCTCTTTCCTTTCTGTTTTTATTCGGACAACCGGTAAGGGAAACCGGAAGACCGTTTAGTGTTGTGATCTTTCTGGAATTTATCGGCTAACCGTTTAGGGAAAACGGTAAGCCGTTTCAGTAACGATTACGGAGCTTATTCGGTTAGGGAAACCGGTAAGCCGTTTTCTTCTTCTCTTGGTTCTGGAAATAAACGGTTAGCCGTTAGTGATTAACGGTTAACCGATTACTTGATTCAAGGGGTTTTTAACGAGATTTTGATAAAATAAAATAAAATGAAATAAAACAAAACTTAAATTTAAACAAGGAAAATCAATCTTACCAAACTTCCAATCCAAGGGTGTCGATTCCATCCAATTGTAACTTTGATCATAGGCAAAAATATAAATTACTCAATCCAAGAACTTAGCCTACTTAATCGGAATCCCGCAGAAAGTAATTATTCTCCTAATGTAATAGACTCAAACAATCGCCTAAATCAATTCTTACCATTAATTCAACTGGGCATCATCGTTCCATATCGAATTAAATGATAGCATTAAGATTAATGAGAATGACTAAAACAAAAATCAATTATCTCAGATTTCTCCAATTTAATCAACTTCGTATTTTTATTTCCCTAGAGCCTATCATGCAAGCTATGTAATTGTGGCCATCAATATACACACACATGAGCCAACTCCTTGCTACTCAATTCATTCATTCATGACAATTACGGATCACAAACTCATGACTAGCGATAGAAAAATAAATATTGAATTAAGGCGTCAACTCAATCAATATAAATAATTCATAGACAATAAGAACAAGAAATAAAAATTACTTGGATTGAAGAAATTCTTGTTAAGTTCAAAGCCTCACAAAACTACAATCGGAATTTGAATTACCCCTGGATCGGAATTAAAAGCTTAGCCACTCATGGTGGCCAAACAAAACAAAAGATGTTTAAAGAAGAACTTGCAGCAGCTCTCTTCTCTTTCTCACGCCTCTCTCTCTTTCTTTTGTTGTGTGTTGGATTGTGTGTTGTTGGCTTACGTTCCTTGCTTGGCTTTTTATATTGTTTCTTTTGCTTCTCTTGGTAGTTTTCCTTTTTGCTCTTGGCTTCCTCTTCTATTAATGCTAGCTTTTCTAATCCTTCTTGGATTCTTCTTCCTCTTTGTGCTATGAGACCAAATCCTTCTCCAATTTTGATTGCTAGAAACCGACTCCTTCTAGGAAAAGGTCAGCCCACGTTTGCAAAGCCCAAATAAAGCTCTTTTTATCCAAATTTTATCGTAACCTCCATGTTTCACCTCCTAAATTAAATCAAATATAATTTCCACGAATTAGCACAAGATAAATCAAGATATGAGGGAATTAAACTAAATATAGCATGACTATTTATGACCTATCAATGACCTATCAAATTCCCCCACACCTAAACCATGCTTGTCCTCAAGCATATCTTAAATCATCATACCAATCCTCCTTTCAACCCATTCAATATCTAAGAATACCAATAAAGCTAAGCACACATCAATGAGTCAAATCATAGTGACAATCTAGAGAATAAGCATTCATATGATAGAATTTGTAACGAAAACATAAGCATCTTATCAATTCATCAAAATCAAATGCAGCAAGACTTAACACCCTCGCATGGTTTCGCTCAATGCTCTCAAAGTGTTTAGGGTGCGTGTTTTACTCTTAAAATCAAAGCATAGCATGTCATTACCATAGGCTTGCAAATGATTTAAATCTCCACCACTGCATATGAATATGATGCAAAAATCAAAGGGACTTTACAAGGGTTGAAATGGGGCTTAGGTAAAGGTATGGTAGAAGGAAAATTGAAGGGTTTAACGATCAAGACAAAGAGTTAGTTACATGCATGATTTAGATGCCACACAAACAAAATAAACCAACATACTTCTAGAATGATGAAATTTATCCCCACATTTAAGCACTTAAAACACTTGGAGAAACAATTTGATAATTCAATTGCTTTTGCGAATAATTCTCGATCATCGATTAAGGAATAAATTTCTCAACAATTTTTTTTCTTTTCTTCTTTTTTTTTCTTTCCGTTTTTTTTTTTTTTTTTTAGCGAAAAGAAAAACATGCAATTAATTCACTCTTGTCTTGATAGGGTGAAGGAAAATAAGGATAACAAACAAAAGGCTTTGGGTTAAACAATGCGTTAGAAACAAATGAAAGGGAAAAATAGGCTCAAAGGGGCTAACTAAGGGAACATAAAAGGTAGGTATTTTAGAGTTTAAGAATTGGTTAAACCTAATTGCCCTTATCACACTTAAGCATCAATTCAAAAATGTGGTCTCAACATATATTCATAAGCAAGTTCTAGAATAAACACACTAAATTTGATACACTCAACAAAAATAAAAGGAGCAAAATTGTAATGAATTGCTCTTAGGCTCAAAAGCTCACTAGAGTGTCTATTTTGCATCAAGTCTTATGCACTTTTCAATCAACAAATTAATTCGACACCATTGAAAATTTTAAAGAAAAATACTATTCATGCTTACCTCTTTCATGCATTAAAACTCAAAACAAAGATGTACCCCTAACTTACAAGGTATTCAAAGATATTGAGAAGACTTAAAACACAAAAATTTTATTATTTGTAACATGCCAAAATCCTCCCCCACACCTAAATAATACATTGTCCTCAATGTATCAACAAGTAAATGGCTCACAAAAAATCATAATGATGAAAAGTAAATGAGAAGGGAAGAAGAAACTCCCCTGAATGTGAGCGGTGTGGACTCGAATGAGCTAGGGAGAGGGTTCCAAGGAAAGCTGAAAGATGGCGTGAGCACGATTTATTGAGTTTAATCTCCAGTCCAAGATATGTCCTCTTCATAAAGAACATCTGGAGGCTTAAAATAAAATCAACGAAAGTAAAGAAAACCAAATAAATAGATAAAAATTCAGAAACAAGAAAATATTTGGGTTGCCTCCCAATAGCGCCTTTGTTTTATGTCTTTGGCTAGACACAGTCGCAAAGCGAATAAATCATCCAATGCCTTTTAAATTAGATTGTGCATCTAATTCTAGCTCATTCCCAACACTTCCTAGGGCATAAACATCACTGCACAATAGAATCAATCACATCAATCGACAAAGAGAATGCACATCGTAGGGTGTTTCTGACGTCAAATATGTTAAACTTCACAATCTCTCCATCAAACTCGGAGACAGTACCCTCATCTACATCAATTTTTGTTTTGGCAGTTTTCATGAAAGGTCTTCCTAATAAGATTGAAGCTGATTTTGAAGAAGGATCACCTTCCATCTCTAAGATGTAAAAATCTACAGGAAATATAAGCTCATTAACCTGCACCAAAACATCTTCATCCTGGGTGAATATAAGAATGGTCACCAATTGAATAACTACACCACTTTTGCAAAGTCATTTAATTTTAATTTTGCGTAAATGTAAAATGGCATGACATTAATTGAAGCTCCTAAATCTAGCATAGCATGCTCAACTTTCTTTTCACCAATCACACAAGGTAACGAAAACATACCTGGATCCTTGCATTTTTCTGGCATATTCTTTTGTAAAATTACCGACACATTCTTACTTACCTCAACCTTCCCCTTTGCTTTCATCTTCCTCTTGTTGGTGCACAACTCTTTCAAGAACTTTGCGTATTTGGGAATTTGCTTGACTGCATCCAACAAGGGGATGTTAATTTGCACTCTCCTAAACGTGTCCAGAATCGCCTTTTCTTGCTCATCTTCTTTTGGCTTGGCTAACCTGCTAGGAAAAGGAGGTGTAGGTGTGTAAGATGAAAGAGATAAAGGAGGATCGAATTTTACCCCACGCTTTGTTTTAGATGGCGCTTCTTCATCTTCATCTCCCTTGGCCATTTCAGCGTCTTTAGGTGGAGTTGATCCCGAGGGAATTTCTTTTCCTTCCGCTTCTCAGTGAAATTGCACTACAGTTCTCCCTTGGGTTGACTTCTGGCTGTGAAGGTAACTTTCCAGAATTTTGAGCTTCCAACTTACTAACTGACGTGGCCAATTGGGTAATTTGGTTGCCTAAATTCTGGATGCTTGTCCTTGTTTCCTGCTGAAGTTGAAGAGTATTGGTAGCAAGATTCTTAACAATATCTTCCAAAGACATACCTGAGTTTGGAGCTTGAGTCTGTGTAGGGATTGGAGGTGGTCTAGTGAAGTTCTGAGGTGGCCTTTGTTGTCCTCCTTGGTTTCCATAGCTAAAGTTAGGATGATCCTCCATCCGTGATCAGTAGTGATTTGAACAGGATCATACTTCCTTCGAGCGTGCCAGAAACCCACCCATGGCATTGGCTTTGTGGAGTTTTGTTGCAATGCAAGCATATATCAGTAGGATGCCCATGAAGTGAGCATATTCCACATGCTTTCACTGTCTGCAATTGCCCTACAGCCATTTGACGAACCAAAGCAGTTAAATCAGAAATTTGATTTTTAAGATCGCTTACCTCGCTAACTTGCTTGATAGATCCTCCACCCGCTCTTGTACCAAATTGTTGAGAAGTTTCAGCCATATTTGAAATCAATTGTTTGGCTGCTTCCGGTGTTTTGTTCACTAAAGCTCCTCCACTTGCTGCATCAATCATACTCCTATCCATTGGCAATAATCCCTCATAGAAATATTGGATGAGGAGTTGATCCGAAATTTGATGGTGGGAAAAGCTAGCACATAATCTTTTGAATCGTTCCCAGATTCGCAATGGCGTCCCCAAAGTGATCTGTGTGATGCCATAAATCTCCTTCCTAATACTAGCAGCTCGTGAAGCAGGAAAGAATTTTTCCAGAAATAGCCTTTTCATCTCATTCCATGTGGTGATAGAACCGGAAGGTAGATAATAGAGCCAATCTTTAGCTTGATCCTTCAAAGAGAAAGGAAAAGCTCTAAGGTTGATTTGCTCCTCGGATACACCATGTGGCTTCATTCCAGAGCAAACAATGTGAAACTCTTTCAGATGCTTATGAGGATCTTCACCTGCACAACCACGAAAAGAAGGAAGTAAATGAATCAAACCAGATTTTAATTCAAAATCATTAGCAATATTAGGAAAAGTAATGCATAGGGGCTGTTGATTCAAATCTGGTGCGGCGAGTTCTTTGAGAGTTCTGTCTGCCATCTTTTCTTCAACTTCTGCAAAAATGGATGTACCACCAGTAGTTAAATCTATCTCTTCTTCCTCAAGACGACGTTTCCCCTCTCTAGTCTCTTTTCTCAATTGACGCGCTGTCCTCTCCATTTCTGGATTATACTGTAAATTAGTAGCCTGAGAAGAACGAGTCATAAACTAAATCAAACAATCAATTAAACAATGAGAAACTTTTAATTTTGACGGAGTTGTCGAAGCTCCTCAAAACAAATACTGATTCACCTAAATAAATTTGTAGAAATAATGGAACCAGGTCGAATCCCAAGGGAACTATGTATTTAATTTGTCAAAGTTTAAAACTCAAAATTCCCCCAAAAATATAGATTTGCAAAGTTTCTGCTTGTAAACGGTTAACCGTTTATTGTAAACGGCAAGCCGTTTATTCTGTGAAATTTCTGGGAGATGTCCGGCTAACCGGTTAAGGAAAACGGAATACCGTTTGCGGTTTGTCTACTCACTGACTTCAATCGGCTAACCGGTAAGGGAAAACGGAAGACCGGTTGCGGGTTTGCTTGGTTCTGGAATTAATCGGCTAACCGGTAATGGAAACCGGAAGACCGAATCTCGTTCGTAACCTTTCTGGGCACAATCGGCTAACCGGTAATGGAATCCTAGTCAATTTCTAAACTATCGGTTACCTGCCCACTAACGGTTAGCGGTTTAGAGATTACGGTCACGATAGTGACAAACGATTAGAGTTAGGTAAACGGTTTACCGTTTTTCTGGGTTTTAATTTCTTCTTTAACGAGAATATGATAAAGTAAAATAAAATAAAATTAAACAAGACTTTAAAATTAAACAAGGGAATATCAATCTTACCAAACTTCCAATCCAAGGGTGTCAATTCCATCCAATTGTAATTTTGATCATAGGCAAAAATATAAATTACTCAATCCAAGAACTTAGTCTACTTAATCGGAATCCCGCAGAAAGCAATTATTCTCCTAATGTAATAGACTCAAACAATCGCTCAAATCCAAACTTATCACTAATTTAACTGGGCATCATCGTTCCATATCAAATTAAATGATAGCATTAAGAATAGTGAGAATGACTAAAACAAGATCAATTAATTCAGATTACTCCAATTTAATCAATTTGTATTTTTATTTCCCTAGAGCCTATCATGCAAGCTATGTAATTGTGGCCATCAATATACACACACATGAGCCAACTCTCATACTCAATTCAGTCATTCATGACAATTACGGATCACAAACTCATGACTAGCGATAGAAAAATAAATATTGAATTAAGGCCAACTCAATCAATATAAATAATTCATAGACAATGAGAACAAGAAAATAAAAATTACTTGGATCAAGAAATTCTCGTTGAGTTCAAAGCCTCACAAAATTACAACTGAATTGATTAACCCTTGGACCGAATTAAAACCTTAGCCACTCATGGTGGCCAAACAAAACAAAAGAATTGATTAACTTCTTGCTCTCACGCCCAAGCCTTTGACTTCCCACGTTCCTTCTCACGTTGGCTTCCTTGGCCTTTTATATTGCTAGCTTTTGTTTGCTTTCCCTCAAGTTTCTTTTCCTCTTTTGCTAGCTTTCCTAATCCTTCTTGGTTTCTTCTTCTATTAATGCTAGGAAACCGTCTCCTTCAAGTCAACGGTCAGCCCACGTTCCAAAGCCCAAATAAAGCCCTTATTATCCACTTTTTATCATAATCTCCATGTTTCACCTCCTAAATTAAATCAAACATAATTTCCACAAATTAGCACAAGATCAATCAAAATATAAGGGAATTAAACTAAATATAATATGACTATTTATGACCTATCACAAAGCCCAGCTACAAAAATGTTTGGTAATATTTATAGCTGGGCTTTAACAGCTTGATAGATTTTTTTTCCCAGCTGTAGATTAAATTACTAAATTAACCTTACATATTATTCAATTTCAATTTTATTCTCCTCATTTTTAAACTTCATTTCAAATCGATGTTTTTTGTGAAACAAACCCTAAACGCTCATTATCATCAACACGATTTCGACTGCACGATTTCGACACCGAAATTCTCATCGACGCGATTCCGACACCGGCCACTCTCTTACGCCTTTATCAGTGGTGCGTTTTCCTTTACCCATTATTCATTTTTGAGTTCTCCTTTACTCTATTATATGCAATTTTTCATTTTTTTTCTTTTTTGTTCATAATATGTTGGGGCTTTTGTTTAGAATAAATTGATGGGTGATGGGTCATGCGTGGTTTATTTGCTTGTAACCATTGTTTTTATTGTAATTTTTATTTTTGTAGTTGCTTTTTGTAGACATGCACAGCCCCTGTTTGATAAAATTCCCCTAATAAAATTCCATCTCAAACTTCTTTGAGGAGAGCTCATGCCGTGATATATGTTGTTTTCTTAAAGTTTGTGTTTATGATATGTATTATCTGGGTTGTGTTCATTTGCCTCAAATTCTATAATTTTGATTTCAGTTTCCAATTCTTTGTATCATGGCGAAACTCAGACTTTAGATGTATTTCTTGGTTATGATGATTGTTTAATTGAATTTCTTTGTTTCCTTGTCTGGTTTGTCTTTTGTTGCTTTATTGAATTGCTTGTAATTGTTTCTATTCGTGGGCTATGATCATTATTGTTTGCTGGAAAAGTATTTAAAGTAAACTAAGTGTTTGATTAAAAGTATTTCAACTAAAGTAAGTGTCCGTGAGATAAGAAAGTGCATGGGCTAAGAGACAAAGACTTGGTCAAATGATCTTTTTGATCGGGTGGGGGGAAAAAACTGCCCATGAGAAATATATATATGGACAGATATGTGAAGCATGGATTATCCCCCCAGTTGGCACATTCTGAACATCTTCAAACAATGTTTTCATGCTTTTCTGGTGCCAGTTTTTGGCTCCATTATCATCAGTTGCTTTCTTTTATTTCTTTTGATATATATACAATGTTGTTGGTCTAATTAAAAGGTTTTCAATAATCTAAACCATGCATGAAATTTTCTTATTTTTCCTATATTGTAGTTTGACAAAGAAATTTTTTTTTTCCCTAGGTTTAAGTGCATGAAATTATGTCTAATAGCTCAACTAGTAAGGCTACCTGGAACCCCCAAACTTTAGATATATTTTGTGACTTATGCATTAAAGAGGTGGATGCTGGACGTCGTCCTGGGACTCATTTGACTTCCCAAGGATATGAAAATTTGATTAAGGAGTTCACTAAAGAAACTGGATTAGATTACAACAGAACTCAAATGAAAAATAAATGGGATTCTCTTAGAACTGATTGGAAATTGTGGAAGAATTTGATTGGCAAGGAAACTAGTTTAGGGTGGAATCATAGGTTGAGAACAGTTGATGCAAGTGAAGAATGGTGGGAAAAGAAAATAAAGGAAAATCCACAATTCAATAGATTTCGGAAAAATGGTATTGATCCAGAGTTGGAGAAAAAACTAAATTTAATGTTCATGAACACTATGGCTACTGGTGAACATGTTTGGGTTCCCTCATCTGGTTTTCCTTTAGAGAGTAATGACGCATCTGAATCTCTTCGTGTTGAGAGTACTGCTGACTCTGATGAGTATATTGTGTCTGATGGTAGTAAGGGAAGCAAGGGTAAAAGAGTGGCTGTAAAAGAGAACAAAGTAGGAGGTGCTGCAAAACTGTCAAGGCAGCTTGATCGTCTCATTGATGCAGTAGAGAAAAGGAACACAACAACCTCAAACTCTCAAAATGATACAAGTGGGAAAGAGATTTATAAAGCATTGGAAGTGGTTGCTTCTTTACCAAACATTGAGGCTGGGAGTGAAGTGTGGTTATTTGCTAGTCAGTTGTATATGGACAAAGTGAAAAGGGATTTATTCAATGAGATAGAAGATCCAAATGTCAAATTGAAATGGCTTAATTATGAGAAAAATACAAAGTGAAAATCTATTGTATTTTGATTATGAAACAATATTTTGTAAGTTATGTTTATGAATGAATACTTTATATTTTGTCAATGATTACACTTTATATTATATTTACAATGTATATGAATTGTTGCTATTGATTTATTTGTGCAAATTTCATTAATATGTATCCACTGTTCTTACCATGAGACTTATTTATGAAAATTTTTCTGGACTATTTGCTTAAGGAAAAATAAAAGCTTCTAATTTCACACACATACACATAATTCTTTTAGTATCCATATAATAACATTGAAATGATTATTAATATATCTTCCAAAATTATGAATTTACTTTCCAGCAAGCCTTGGCTTTTGGCGTATAATCTCCTTCACAAAATCCACATGCCCAAGCATACATAATTAATGGATCCTGTTGAAGCAATTCCAAAGAGGTAGGCATACTCCCTTTTAATCCTTTCATGCACTCTTATTTTTTCGCATATATTATATTTCAAATACTTTTAGGTATCAGTCTTACAATACCATTGTGTTATCTAACAATTATTGCAAAAATTGGTAAAATTAAGGTTTTAGAATCCACATATAAATATAACAAATATGTGTAGAAAATTTATAATATATACACATCGGCCATGGAATACTATATTCCAATTATTCTGTCATCAAATGAGTTAGCCAGGTTCTGCAAATGACATTAAATGAGTAGATTAGCCTAAAAATTAAGATATAAAAAAATGAAAAGAAAAGTTCCTCAAGTAAATAAAATTCGTCCCCACTGCAATCTGTGCCCACCACTCTTTCATTTTTATATTCGTCCCCACTGCAGCGATCAGCTCCCAGTTCTTTCTTTTTTTTGGTTTGCATTATTGTCCCAATCTTGTGCTTTCTTTATGTTCGTTCACATATGCACGCAGAGCTAATACATTTTTTTATTACTCTGTTTCGGCACAAACATTTCTGCTGAAGGATACAAAACTGTTTGGAAAATCAATAATGCAATTATTTCATTATTCCCCCTTTTTTTATGAACAATGCAGAGTGAAATTCAAAAGATTAATGCCAATCATGAATCTACTTTGAGAGTGGAGTCTGAATTCAGCCAGCTGGTAGTTTGAATTATCCCATTATAATTTTAGATAATCAGTTCCAGATCTGATCTAAAAATATGGATAATGATGAAGAGGAGCTTGATCAGCTTGTTTTGATGCATCATTATTATTTGACATTTATCCATAAGGAGCCTTGTATGAATTCTACTCAAACAGGGCATAAATGGTTGATAGAAATACTTGATGGAAATGTAAGCAGGTGCTTTAACATGTTTCGAATGAACAGTGATGTATTTTTAAGATTATGCACAGACTTAGAAGATAATTATGGGTTAAAAAGTTCAAGGAGAACATGTGGTGCTGAGATGTTAGGAATGTTTTTGTATATACTAGGACAAAGTGCAGGAAATCGGTCAACAATGGAGCGGTTCCAACATTCTGGTGAGACTGTGAGTAGATATTTTGACATGGTATTAGATAGTGTGTGTCGTATGTCCGTAGATTTGATAAAACCGTTGGATCCTAACTTTATTACCACTCCCAAAGAGATATCTGAAGATTCAAGATATATGCCTTACTTTAAGGTAATTGGTAAAACTAATTTAATTTATTATTTTTCTTTTACAAACCTAACCACTTTATAAAATAATTAATGTATATATGCTTGTGATACTCTTAGGATTGTATTGGTGCTATTGATGGTGTTCATATACCTGCCTCCATATCTCCGGAGGATCAAATTCCATTTATTGGTAGAAAAGGGACACCAACTCAGAATGTGATGGCTGTATGTAGTTTTGATATGCAATTCATATTTGTTGGTGGTTGGGAAAGGCGGCCCATGATGCAAGGGTATTTCAAACAACTATTATGAATCCCGTGATTCAATTTTCCAAACCCTCCTCCGTGCTATGCTTTCTAATTTTTTTTATATATATACTTATTCAATTGATTAGATTGTGTTATTTATTTTTGTATTTTTCTTTTTATTTTTAGGAAAATACTATTTAGTAGATGCAGGATATCCGGAGTTATGTGGGTACTTAGGACCATATAAGGGTGAAAGATATCACCTTCCTGAATTTCGTAGAGGTAGCCAACCAATGGGTTATAAAGAATTGTTCAACTACAAGCACTCTTCCTTGAGAAGTGTTATTGAGCGTACTTTTGGGGTTTGGAAGAATACATGGAAGATTTTACGAAATATGCCAAGATATCCATTCAAGAAGCAGGTGAAAATAATTATTGCTACCATGACCTTACATAATTATATTAGAAGATATTCACAAAATCAAGATCATTTTGATGAAATAACGGATGAGCCAAGTCATAGTATTAACGAACATATTGCATCTCATGAAGAAAGTTATCAAACAATTGCTAACACAACTCAAGATATAATAATCTTGAGAGATGGGATTGCTGCAAGTTTAATGGAGGGACAACAATAGAAATATTTATATAAATTTTGTAATTAATTACATTTTAATTTTACTATGTTTTGTTGTATGAATTTGTAAATTTTAAAGGTTATGTGAAGAGTAATTTTAGATTATTAAATTTGTATTTTCAAAATTTATTCTAGAGTTAAACACTATGAGACAGTCAAAATTTATTAATTTTTATTGATTATCTAATTAATGTTCAGGCTATTGCGTATAAGAAATTTCACAATAAAATAAAAAAATTATTTAATTTTCAAGGTATGTTATTATCACATTTTAATTTTAATTCGTAAAGTAATAAATTGTAATTGTATGTCAATATAATACAAAATATAAAAAATAATTTGATTTGTTAACAATTAAAAATAATGTTATTTAAAATTAATTATTACAAAAATTTATCCTCTCTACAATTATTAAAATTTACCAAACACCATTAATAGCTGCAGCTTAAAAGCTACAGCACTTTTACCAAACACCATTAACAACTGCAGCTTAAAAGCTACAACACATTTACCAAACACCATTAGATTCTACTCCACAGCTATAACTTTTACTCCACAGCAGCTGCAGCTTAAAAGCTACAGCACCTCACTCCCAAACATACCCTCAGCCACCACCCACAAAGCCCTTCTTAAACACACGCTCTCTGGTAATTTCTTTGACCTTTTATTTTTGTAAGTTTTGTATTGTTTTATTTATTTATTATTTACTAGTTTAGTTCTTATATATATATATATATATATCTTTCAGGCTAAATCTCTCACTCTCTTCCCTTCACATACAGTAGTTTTATCCCTAACTATTGGGCACAGGGGTGGTATCATGTCTAGTTCAGCTGCGGAGGCTTCCTCAATGTTCTACAGTATCATCCTTCCTTCCACCATCCATAAGAAGATGCTAGTAATTTTCCCGACTTCTATATTCTTATTTTTCCAATGATTGTTGTTGAGAATGAATAGATTTTCCTTATGTTTACTGTTATTTGCTGAGTCAGATGCCCACATTTTATAAATAGGCTTTATTGTTTCTCAATGAGAAAATAAATCTTCCAAACTGGCACCATGGTTTAGGGTTTGCATGCACGGAACATTTTCTACAAAAACAAACAAAATGATGTTGATGCCGCACCATGCCCATGAAAAGTTTAGTACTCTGCCATTTAGTTGAAATATATGTGAGCTAATGCACTGAAGATACCCTCTAATCCATTGAAGAAATTTCTATCACCATTTGCTCGCAAATTTTTCATGTTTCTTTAAATTATTGAGTGATTATTCATCTTTTATATGTAATTATTTTATCTGTTACGTGCTTGATTTCAGTTGCTGGATTGCTAATTATTTTACCTGAATTATGAAGAAAAAATGATGATGATGATGATAGAAACAAAGTTGTCCTCCACTCAAAATTTGCATAAGGGGTGGTACTAGGGTTCAACTTGTGGGTGTGATATGTCAAATGAAAATTACTTTGAAAATGATGATGAGCTTCGATGAAAATCTAGATGGTTTAACATATGTTTGCTTGACAACCTACTCCTCTTAATTCTTCCCCTGTTTGCAATATTGTATGACATCTATTGCTGCCTGAAAGTCTGATTTTTATATTTAAATAGTAAGCTGATTGCCTAGTGTATGAGAAGATGACATCAAAATCTGGTTCTTTGGGTTTGTTAGTGCTAGCATATATCTTCTTGTCTCTATGGCAGTAATCTATGCTAACTAGATTTATGAGTAGACCTGTGCCGACAAGATTCATGACAGCAACATGAAAGCAGTTTTCTTTTTAAATCTTGTTTTTTGAATGATTTGCATTTGTTTTTGAATGATTGGTCATCTGGCTTTATTTGTACAATTGTAGAGGATTCCACCAAAGTTTGTGGGACAATTTGGAGATGAACTTTCTAGTGTTGCTAGACTCACAGTTCCTGATGGTCGGGTTTGGCAAGTGGGGTTAACAAAATTTGGGAGAAAGATTTGGTTCCTTCAGGGTTGGCAAAACTTCGTAGAAAGTCAGTCAATTTCTGCTGGTTACTTTTTGCTTTTTCAGTATGAAAAGAAGTCGATCTTTCGTGTTCTTATATTTGACATGACTGCTTGCGAGATTGATTATCCATATGAGGATGACATGGCATGTGAGATGTGTGTTGAGATAAGTGAAGAGCAGTTTAAGCATGAGGGTGAGTGAAGGACAACATTTGTCCATGAGGTCTCTAAAAACGTAACTTTTGCGCAGTAAAATTAAAACGGATGGCGGAAGCTCTAGAGACCTCGGATCGACTTCATTCAAAAACGAAAATCAAGAGGAAAGATTGAAGTTTAATTACCTCACTTGTAGTTTCAAAAACGACTTCGTGAGGTAGGAGAAATTGACAGAAAACAGCAAGCTACGAACACTGCCCAGAAAATAGAGCACTGCACGAACAGCTTCTGTTTTGCCACGATTTGAGATCCTTAAAGCACCCCAATTGTGATGCCTCTAATCAGTCCACACTTAGAAATGTTCTAGGAGTTCATAGGATTTGGAATCACTCAATTTCGTTTGGTAATGAGAGAGATAATGAAGAAACATGAATGCTAGTTCATGATGATTCATCCCACCAAAAATAAAGCCACCACTATCTTATCAATAATGGCATTAAACATTATCATTTTTTAGACCTAACCCACTTAGCCATTATTTATTGAATGTGATCTTATCACTTCAATAATTTATTCAATCAAATCGTTATGAATAAATAAATAGCTAAATTAATTAATTTTATCTTTAATTAATTAAACCAATTTTGATCAAATCAAATGGTTAATTGTGGGCTTCTTTTGTGACATGTTCTTATGCTTTCTCCTAATCTATATTAGGTCCAATAAAAGCCCAAAATTCTAAACCCAAAAATTGGTCTAGAAGTCCATAATCATATATGAACCGGAACATGTCCAAAATGGTCATTTTACATGCTCGATATTCTACATAATGTTTAATTGAGGATTTATGAAATTTATGTTGTTCCTTAAACTATTTATGGAACATCTAAATTTCTATCTTAAATCATATTTAAGATATATAAATATTTATATACATTCATTCTTAATGAATTATAATATAAATACCAATTTTCCTAAAATTAGGAAATTTAATCTCATTTCTTTTAGTAACTCCTTTTTCATTTCTATTATGTGTGTGACCTTTAGGTTCTTTGTTATAAGGTAGTAGAACTATTTTAATGATAACTCTTACTCATTAAATGATGCTAAACTCTTTAGTCATCAATTAGAACTTTTCTAATGACCTTAAGATACATTGGTAATACACTTTACTAATAATGATCTTAAGGTTTCTACAAGTCATGAGTGACACCTAGCAGTATTTCACAACTATCCAAATAACAAGAAATGGATCTATAGAACCTATTCCATTGCATTTTATGTCTTGGTCTCTTCATCATCCATGTCCTGAGAAAAGCACGGCTTATGGTTTAGTATGTTAAGCATTTATACTTTATCTCAAAATAAATCTAAATGAACTTGGCATGAAAATATAATTTGAACTCCTTCAAACATATTTCACCTTGGCCAAGGATTTCATGCCATTTCATATTATCTCACTAGGACATCCTTTTGTATATTATAAAGTGATGAATTCCATGTTGGCCATACACTCATCTCCATACATAGCCAACCATGACAATTGCTAGATCTCTTCCTTGATTAGAATCAATCTTTATGCTTTCACATATCAAAGATGTCTATGTACAAGATATCTGTGATGCCTCGTGTCTAAAGACCATTACTAAACATAGTGTCTATCACAATGTATAATAAGCCATTAACATTCAAACCATATGGCTTATTATATTTGGTCAAGTTCAAGAAACTCGCTCTCGCATCAAGTACCTATGTGTTTGACTTGACATCTCATGTCAATGATATGAAACTCACCATCCATTTTAGTATCACATACCATAAGGAGTCATAACACATACTAGTGTTGATAGGAATTTATTATGTCCAATCATAAATCCTCCACTAGTAACTATTTTATAAGTATATTACAAAAGATACACGTTCATATTCTCGACAAACTCGAGAGTGTGTTCTTCAACTATTTTACTTCTTGGACTATATTCATTAAATTAATATATGAATATTAATGACTTTCCCATTTTATAAATATCAAAATATTATTCAAATACAATAATATCCTAAAAGCAAACACCATTCAATTGGCCTTTAGGATATATTACTAACAATCTCCCACTTACACTAAAGCCAATCGCTATGGTATCTCATACCCATCTTCTCAAGATGACGATCTAACTGTTGTTGAGTCGTTGCTTTTAGTCAAAGGATCCGCAATGTTTTCGTGAAGCTACTTTCTCGCATGGTGACATCACCTTTCCAATGATCTCTAATAATGTGATATCTTCTTTCAATGTGTTCGACTTCGTGAGACCTTGGTTCCTTTGCTTGTGCTATAGCCCAATTGTTGTCATAATATATTGAGATTGACAACGCAATGGTTGGAACCACTCCAAGTTGTTGAATAAACTTCCTCATCCAAACAGTCAAGACCGATGCAATTTATATATTCCACTTCGGGTGGAATCTGCAGTAGTTGCTTGCTTAGAACTTTTCCAGCCATCGCCCACCATTGATAGTGAATATAACTCGATGTAGATTTTCTATCATCTACATCTGACTGGAAATCTAAATCTGTGAAACCTTCTATTTTTAGTTCACCCTCTCCATATGTTAAGAATAAATCTTTAGTCCTTCTTAAGTACTTAAAGATATTCTTAACTGCGGTCCAATGTTCCTCACCCGGATTACTCGATATCTCGCTAGTGACACTCACCGCATGAGCTATATCCGTCTAGTACATAGCATAGCATACATAAGACTTCCTATTGCGTACATATGGAATCTTATTCATTCGCCTCTCTCATCATAAGTTTTAGGACTCATAGTCTTAGAGATGAATTCCATGTCCGAAAGCGTATAAAACCCTTTTGGAATCCCACATATTAAATTTCTTTAATATCTTTTCTATGTACTTATATTGACATAGACCAATCAATCTTCCGGATCTATCCCTATAACCCGATTCCCAAGATATACATTGCATCTCCTAGGTCTTTCATGGAGAAATTTTGAGAAAGCCAAATTTTGATGTAAGACATTTGTCCAATGTCATTTCCCATGAGCAATATGTCATCTACATATAGCACAAGGAAAGTTATTGCACCCTAATCGACCCTTTTATAAACACATGGCTCATCCTCATTCTTGATGAAACCAAACGATTTGATTGCATCATCGAATCGGATGTTCCAGCTCCTGAGGCTTGTTTTAGTCCATAAATGGACCTTTTTAGCTTGCATACTTTATGAGGATCTACCTTTGATTCAAAACCATGAGGTTGTATCATATAGATATCTTCCTCAATGTACCCATAAAGAAATGCGCTTTGACATCCATTTGCCAAATTTCATAATCATAGTACGCTATAGCCAATAAGATTCTGATGGACTTCAGCATGGCTACTGGTGAAAAGGTTTCCTCATAGTCTATACCTTGTATTTGACGATAACCTTTAGCCACCAACCTTGCTTTATAGGTCTCTACCTTTCCATCTAAGCCTATCTTCCTCTTAAAGATCCACTTGCATCCGACAGTATAATACCTTCGTGTGGATCCACCAGAGTCCGACTTGGTCGGTTCTCATAGAGTCCATCTCTAAATCCATGGCTTCAAGCCATTTCTAGAGTCAACATCTCGATATTGCCTCTTCAGTAACTAGTAGGATCATCTTTATGATCCAGTATCACCCAATAAAAATATATCGCTCATCCGATAAGTAAACCATATCTTTCCTGGGTGAATTACCCTACTAGATCTACGAGTTGCCGTGTTCCTTGTGTTTGTACTTGAACAGTGCTCTTCATTGATTTATTCTCATTAGAATTCTCAATAAATTTAATTTTCTTCCTTGTCCACCTTCTTGAATAAACTCTTTTCAAGAAATATGGCATTTCAACGACCAATACCCTTCGGTCGATTGAATGTAAGAATAACCCAAAGTTTCTTTGGGTATCCAATAAACCTTCCCACTATCCGCTTTAGCTTCAAGCTTCTCACTCTTGAGTCTCTTGATAAAAGCAGGACATCCCCAAATCTTAAGATGATTTAGGCTTGGTTGTTTACCATGGCATATCTCATATGGTATTTAAGGTACAGACTTGGAAGGTACTCATTTTAGTACATATGCTGCAGTAAGGAGAGCATATCCCCAAAGAGAAATTTGTAAGTCTGTATAACTCAACATTGATCGCACCATGTCTAACAATGTGCGATTTCTCCTTTCAGATACTCCATTAAGCTCGGTACCGGAGGTGTCCATTGTGAAATAATACCATTTTCATTAAGGTAAGACCGAATTCTCCACTGAGATATTCACCACCTCGATCTGATCGTAGGGTTTTAATAACTTTTCCAGTCTGTTTCTCTACTTCATTTCGGTATTCTTTGAACTTTTCAAAGGCTTCAGATTTATACTTCATTAAGTACACTGAACTATACCTTGAGTGATCGTCGATAAAAGTTATGAAGTAGTAATATCCACCCATTGCCATTTTATTAAATGGACTACATACATCAGTATGTATGAGTTCAAGTAAATCGCTGGCCTTGTACATTCAACGAAGGTGCCTGGTCATTTTTCCTTGAAGACAGGATTCACAAGTTGGATAAGGTTCTAAACCAAATGGACTTATCAGTCCATCTTTGGCCAATTTTGTGACTCTATCTTCTCCAATATGACCTAGCCTTAAATGCCACTTATACTTGGGGCTTATTTCTTCTCTTTCACGTTTATGTGTTATGGTATTTACATTCACAACATGCTCATTATTTTCCTTCATGTTTAGTACATATAGATCATTATCCAAAGTACCATGTGCAACAAATTTATCCTCATGATAAATTTTACAAATTTTATTTCTGAAATAAAATTCATAGTTGTCTTTGCATAAACATGAAATTGAAATTATGTTCCTTACAGCAGAAGGAACAAATAAACAATCATTCAAACTTATTACATGCCCAGATGGCATTTTTAAGAAAAATGTCCTCCTTTATAAGAGGCGAACCATTGCTCCATTTCCCACTCTAAGAGACACTTCTCCTTGTTTAAGTTTTTACTTTTCGGATCCCGCATTGACATACAAATATGTGTGGTTGCAGTAATCTAAAATCCAAGTAGAATGAATGATTGAAATATTAGTTTCAATAATGAGCATACCTTCAGAAGGATTCTCTTTAGGCTTGACTTTCAAGCTGCCGAGGTAAGCTTTGCAGTTCCTCTTCCAATGCCCATCCTTACCACAATGGAAACATTTTCCCTTGTCATTGGGCTTATTAGCCTTCCGCTTCTTAATCCCACCTTTAGCCTTGGGTTGAAACTTTTTCTTTTTACCCTTTTTAGCTGAGGGCCCTTGTATAGCCATAACATCTTTTGGTTTCTTTATGCAAGTTTCAGCAGTATTAAGCATCTTTAGCAGTTCAGCAATACTGCACTCTATTTTATTCATGTTAAAATTCATGATAAATTAAGAGAATGAGTCTGGCAAGGATTGTAGGATAAGGTCAATAGCTAATTCCCCATCCATTGAGAAATTAAGAGCTTCAAGTTGCTCAATGTAGTCAATCCTTTTGAGTACATGCTCATTGACCGATCCTTCAGTCATTCTCATTCTGAACAGTTTCTTAGATATCTCATATCTAACTGTTCTGCTTTGTTCACCATACAACTCTTGTAGATGAAGTATCATGGAACTTGCATTAGGCATATTTTCATGTTGCCTTTGTAGTTCATTAGACATTGATGCCAATATATAGCTTTTAGCACTTAGGTCATCATCTTGCCACTTCTTATAAGTGACACGTTCTGCCTCACTTGCACCCTCAGGAATTATATTTGGCTCAGGTGTATCAAGAACATAGCTAATTTTCTCATAATTAAGAACAATTCTTAAATTTCTGAACCAATCAACGTAATTGGGTCCCGTCAAACGGTAGTTATCCAGAATTCGTGCCAACGGATTATTCATTATTAAATATTTCTGCAGAAAATATAAATTAAATTATTAGCATTTTATTTATTATAATCTATTTGATTTAGGTCTTTAAACCAAATAGCACCTCCCACTATTTTATCATTTCATTACACTCCCATATGCAAGAAACGGAAACTCTCATTGGTAAAAGTTTCTAGTAGGAATTGGATTCTCATTAACTTAAGTTTACCTCACCTAACAGGTTCTTGGCTAACTTATTATAATGAGTAGGTAACTCTTACCAAATGCATCTCATGCATGTACCGATTATTCTTGACCTCAAATCATTAATACCTCACCTAACAGTTCTTAGTATAAATGATTTAGTTAAGTTTACCCTAATACCCTTGCATAATTCAAAACATCTTACTAACCTCACCTGACAGTTCTTGGTAGCTTAATGCATGAATTATGCATCATCATATGATATATGGTTTGTTTTCAACATTTTAATGAATGAGTAGCCCATGTATCCATGACAACTAGCCCAAGCATAAAATATTTTAAACATTCCATTGATATTAGTAGGCCATGATAGATATTCTTAATATCCATCATTACAACTTAACAATAATTATGATTATTTTAATAGGGAGTATTTGGTCATTATTAAGGTCTCACTTTTTACCATGTTATTCCATTTTAATAATCAAATATGTCTAAGCACCCTAATATACATCTCATGCATATTATAGACAAACTAATCAAGGATGATCATGGAATTTTTCTAATAAAACCAATTTGAGCCAAAATTGGTTTTAAGGTCCACCTAGGTATCAAGCAAGCAATAATGATTATGAGACATCTTATGCCTCAAATTATTACAATTATTAATTTCTATTTGAAAGGCCAAAACATCATTGAAAGTGCTGCAATGATCCATAAAGTCTTCTCGCTCCAAGGCATCATAATTCCGTCGTCCCTCCTTTGTACAATCATCTTGTATAAATTACATATTTTGAAGAATCGGGGTACAAATTTAGGGGTAATAGGATACAATCAGATCTTAATAGAGGGAGGGACATGCAAGTCCCTATTTAAAATATTACAACCATTTAAGCCTTTAAAAATCGGCCAAATCAACAAATAAATCAATAGCTCACACAATCATGCATATATTCAACCATCACATGACATAAATATATCATAAACTATCTAGGTCTTTCCATGATCATCCTTCATGCTATTATAAATGGAAATAACATAAATCATGCTTTAAAAATTCAAGATTGAATGAAGATGGCTCTGATACCACTTGAAGGACAACATTTGTCCATGAGGTCTCTAAAAACGCAACTTTTGCGCAGTAAAATTAAAACGGATGGCGGAAGCTCTAGAGACCTCGGATCGACTTCATTCAAAAACGAAAATCAAGAGGAAAGATTGAAGTTTAATTACCTCACTTGTAGTTTCAAAAACGACTTCGTGAGGTAGGAGAAATTGACAGAAAACAGCAAGCTACGAACACTGCCCAGAAAATAGAGCACTGCACGAACAGCTTCTGTTTTGCCACGATTTGAGATCCTTAAAGCACCCCAATTGTGATGCCTCTAATCAGTCCACACTTAGAAATGTTCTAGGAGTTCATAGGATTTGGAATCACTCAATTTCGTTTGGTAATGAGAGAGATAATGAAGAAACATGAATGCTAGTTCATGATGATTCATCCCACCAAAAATAAAGCCACCACTATCTTATCAATAATGGCATTAAACATTATCATTTTTTAGACCTAACCCACTTAGCCATTATTTATTGAATGTGATCTTATCACTTCAATAATTTATTCAATCAAATCATTATGAATAAATAAATAGCTAAATTAATTAATTTTATCTTTAATTAATTAAACCAATTTTGATCAAATCAAATGGTTAATTGTAGGCTTCTTTGTGACATGTTCTTATGCTTTCTCCTAATCTATATTAGGTCCAATAAAAGCCCAAAATTCTAAACCCAAAATTGGTCTAGAAGTCCATAATCATATATGAACCGAACATGTCCAAAATGGTCATTTTACATGCTCGATATTCTACATAATGTTTAATTGAGGATTTATGAAATTTATGTTGTTCCTTAAACTATTTATGGAACATCTAAATTTCTATCTTAAATCATATTTAAGATATATAAATATTTATATACATTCATTCTTAATGAATTATAATATAAATACCAATTTTCCTAAAATTAGGAAATTTAATCTCTCATTTCTTTTAGTAACTCCTTTTTTCATTTCTATTATGTGTGTGACCTTTTAGGTTCTTTGTTATAAGGTAGTAGAACTATTTTAATGATAACTCTTTACTCATTAAATGATGCTAAACTCTTTAGTCATCAATTAGAACTTTTCTAATGACCTTAAGATACATTGGTAATACACTTTACTAATAATGATCTTAAGGTTTCTACAAGTCATGAGTGACACCTAGCAGTATTTCACAACTATCCAAATAACAAGAAATGCTGGATCTATAGAACCTATTCCATTGCATTTTTATGTCTTGGTCTCTTCATCATCCATGTCCTGAGAAAAGCACGGCTTATGGTTTAGTATGTTAAGCATTTATACTTTATCTCAAAATAAATCTAAATGAACTTGGCATGAAAATATAATTTGAACTCCTTCAAACATATTTCACCTTGGCCAAGGATTTCTCATGCCATTTCATATTATCTCACTAGGACATCCTTTTTGTATATTATAAAGTGATGAATTCCATGTTGGCCATACACTCATCTCCATACATAGCCAACCATGACAGCTATTGCTAGATCTCTTCCTTGATTAGGAATCAATCTTTATGCTTTCACATATCAAAGATGTCTATGTACAAGATATCTGTGATGCCTCAGGTCTAAAGACCATTACTAAACATAGTGTCTATCACAATGTATAATAAGCCATTAACATTCAAAACCATATGGCTTATTATATTTGGTCAAGTTCAGTAAACTCGTTCTCGCAACAAGTACCTATGTGTTTGACTTGACATCTCATGTCAATGATATGAAACTCACCATCCATTTTAGTATCACATACCATAAGGAGTCATAACACATACTAGTGTTGATAGGAATTTATAATGTCCAATCATAAATCCTCCACTAGGAACTATTTTAGAAGTATATTACAAAAGATACACGTTTCATATTCTCGACAAACTCGAGAGTGTGTTCTTCAACTATTTTACTTCTTGGACTATATTCATTAAATTAATATATGAATATTAATGACTTTGCCATTTTATAAATATCAAAATATTATTCAAATACAATAATATCCTAAAAGCAAACACCATTCAATTGGCCTTTAGGGTATATTACTAACAGTGAGCTGCTAAGCAGGAAGAGGAAAATTGAAGATGGGCTGGAGAGAGATGAAGATGAACCAAATGCTGAACCCGATACGCTTGAATCACTAAGAAAAAGCGGAATATACATCACTGAAAAATATAAAGAACTATATTCAACAGAAGAACTCGAGAGGCGGTTTCGTTGCAAGAGCTTTCAAGGCAACAAATCCAAAACCAAATCCTTTATTCATGATAATGGAAGGCAAATTACAAATCTTGCCGCGGTGAAACGCCGGACAAGGCGTGATTATGATGTTTGCTTTTGATTTTGATATTTTCTTATGGTCACTTACGAAGTTCTTTTTGTTTGTGCGGTATGCTCGAGGTTGCATATCGGTATGTAGATGAAGATTCTAAATACGTGGAAGTGCAAAGCTTCAATGGAAAAATGGTCTATTGGAATCCATTGGAGAAGCGGTGGTGGTTTCTATCTTGCCAAGGGATGGGCTCGTGTGTGCGATTACGTGCATTTGTGAAGGTGATATTTGTATCTTTGAGCTCGTCGGGGCATCGGGATGTTGTTCTCAAACTTCATGTATTTCATCGAGTGAGTGGCGCTTAAATTTATAGTTTCAAAATTTTATCATATTCAAGTTTTAAGGCAAAAAAAAAAAAAAAAATTACGTTTATAAATCTTTTAAAACACTTGTTGTTTTGAATCATTGAAGCGTTTATCTTTGATTTCCAGATGTAGCAAGATTACAAGCTGGCATATATGTATGCCGGGTAAAATTTCTTTTGGTCTCTGTAATTTAAGGCTAATATTCGTTTAATTCTTATATTTAAAAAAAAACCTCAAAATACCCTTATCATAAAATTAATTACACTGTAGCCGTTACCTCATATTACTTTTGGTTTACTTTTACAGTAACATCCTGATACATTTTTTTTTTTTTTGGGGACATTAACCAAAAGAAAAAAAAAATCACGATTACTCTCATTCTTTCTTAACCAATAAGCTCATTTCTCACTCATCTCTTCCAACTCTCCATCCCATCCGAGACCCACTGAAACTCTAAAACCCTTTCATATCACTTTTCAAACTCAAGTGTCCTTCATTACGCTTTCTATGTAATTAAGGGTGCGTTTGGGATTGAGGTACTGGAGCTTTTAAGTAGCTGATTGAGGTACTGGAGCTTTTAAGCTACAGCTACTGTAGAAAAAAAAGTATAACTATGAAATAAAAGTTAGTAATACATAATAAATATAAATTTTAAATAATAATTTTAATAAAATTTTAAATAATAAAGATATAAAACATTTTCCATAATATAAGTGAAAAATTACATTAATATAGCTTCCAAACCACGGTAATTAGTGTTTACCAAACACTTTAGTTCTGTAGCTTGGAAACTACATTTTGACCTCGAACCTAAAGTTTTCCTTTTGTGTTCATAATGTTTTGCATGAATGAAGTTGATCGTCATATGCAGTCTTCTCAGGACAATCTGATTAATGCTTTTGTAAATTATATGGAAATGGAGTCATCAAATTGTTCCCTCGTTATTATTCTTGACAAGTTAATGCTTTTATCCGTCGTGCTTACACGGCCTTAACTTGAGCGAAGCTAGCGGTATGCCAACCCCTAAATTTATCTAATGCGGTTGATGCGTTATTTCGTTTTTTTTTTTTTTTTGAAGATTGTCAGAGTAAATATAATAAAATAATATTATAGAAAAGAACATCTGCACTCCTAAAATTTGAAGAAATAGACGTAAACACTTAAGTTTTAGAAAATGGACACTAAAACCTCTTTTTAACCAAAATACCCTTTAAATATGTTAGCTAAAAAATTGACTTTAAAATTTTAATAAATACAAATAGTGTAATCTATCTAATAGATTAATAATATTAAAATACTTTAATATTTAAATACTTTAATATTTAAATAAATTTAAATATGTATATTATGATTTTTGTTTTAATAATATGTTTGTATTTATTGTAGAGACTTTAAATAAATATTTGCATTAAATATGTTATACAATTAAAAAAATCTCACATAGTAATAAACTTAAAATTATTATTTTACATAATATTCAAAATAATTTTAATTTTAATATGTTTATTTTAATATTATATTTCTATTTATTATAAAATATATATAACAAATTGTAAAATATTGAAATATTTTTAAATGTTAAAATTATTTTAAAATATATATATTATTACATTTATTTTAATATTATATTTCTATTTATCATAAAAAATTGGAGTTAATTTTTTTTTTTTTTTTTTGGGAGGGGGATAATAGAGGTAATGGCAATTAGAGTCAAAGGGCGGTTTTAGTGTCTTTAAAAAAAAAAAAAATACTTGAGGACCATTTCCCCAAACTTTGAGAGTGTATATGTCATTTTGCCTAATATTATTCATAAAGGTTGATATTGATTAGTAATTTTTTTCCCCCTTTTATTGATGTCCCAAAAAAGAAAAAAAGAAAAATGGTATCATTGTAAAAGTAATAAAAAAGAAACAAAGAATAATTAATTTAACAAGAACGGTGTTTTGAAGTATTTTTTAAAATATTGGAACTAAACAATTATTAATTCCAAATTATAGGGAGAAAACAGAATTTTACGCTTGCTTTGTATGCCTAATGGCAAATAAACGTACATGCTTTTCATTTGCTGTCTGTAGTATATCCAAAGAAAGCATGTATTTTCGACAGTGGGGTATTTTATGTTATGTATCAACACAAACTATCAGGAGGAAAACATAATTTGTATACAATTTTGCAATTACATGATACCTCAACTTCGTTAAAGTTGGGTTTAATAGTATTTTTACCGTCGAGGACAAGTTTTAATATATGAAAATTAAACTGATACATAATAATTTGGGTGTATTGTTGTGCCAAATTTTGACTAATATTATACTCTATTAATTTATGAATTTTTTTAAAAGAAATTATATGTATCATTACTGGAGGTCAATAATATTCAACATAATTTTTAAAACAATTGACAGGGCAACATGTCAAACAAAATATTTATACTATTATATATGAAATGAATGAGAATGTGTCAAGTTATATATTAAACATAGATGTGTTCCAATCTACAATTTGAAATTTATTAAAGTCTGAGGAAGGCTATTAAAGCATATGGTTTAATAGTGTGATGGGATTATACTATTAAATTATATGGATTAATAGCTTTCCAGGAATTTAATAAAATCTAAGAATCTAGACCGAATGAATACTCATATTAAATATACTTTAAAGACATCAACAAATAAAAATACAAAATGTAATCTTGATTTTGAATACTAATCAAAATGGACCACTGGATTCAACTTATTTGAATCCAACGGCTCATATTGAATTCAAATTACTCTTTTTTAATATTTCATTTGTTACATTCTAGTCTTGGCATTTTGTTATGATTATGAAAAACAGTAATCTCTTGATTCTTGAATAGTGTCCATTTTCTTTCTTTTAAAGCCACCAAGATATTTTGGTTATGAATGTGAACACACTTGTTGAAACTTGAACCCGAATAATGCCCCTTTTTTTCTGTGTAGCAGATTGGTAAATTGGCAACGATTCGCTTCAAGTTGAACCATGAGATGCAAACTGAAAAGTCCAAAAAGTAAGGATGTAGTAGTCGGGGATTGGGCTCATTTAGCATTGCAGATACCGGGTCAAAGCTTCAGAAAATTCAGTTGCTGGCCCGTGAGCCCATAGGACATGTTGTGTAGTGGCGGTTTCTCTATTACCCCACAACCTCGGAAATGAGCCTATAAATGATTTGGTTGTCTCCAAAAGTAGTATTAAACTGATGGATGCGTTTTGTTTTGTTGTTTTTTTTTTTCTCAAGGAAAGAAGAGTTTATTAATCAACCAACAAATTAACCAACCAAGTAGAACATGACTCTACTCATTCAGATCTGACATAGAACTTCCACCCTACTAACAGTATGGACTGCGGTATTCGCAGATCTACGTATAAAAAAGAAAGAAACGTCTCCTAAAGAGTGAGCTAAAACTTTACAATCATTAATAACATTATCAGAGCTATTAGGATAAACAGAAGTATCACATAGAGTATTAAAGATGTGTAAGCTGTCCATCTCAAGAATAATATGAAAGACTGGAAAATTCTTAAGCCAACTAAGAGTTTCACGCACGTCAATTGCTTCGGCCTGGTGAGCTTCAAATCTACTGGGGAGGAAACCACTCATTGCCACAACAAACTCACCCTCAGACAACCGGATGACAGCTCCAAAGCTGATTGTGCCTTAAGAGCGAGAAATAGCCGCATCAACATTACACTTATGCCACCCTTCATGGGGCCTTTTCCAGCAAACCAGACCATGATCAAGAGTACTAGAATCCTATGCAAAGTAAGAACTCCTGCGAGCTTGCTGCCATTGAAACAAGCTCCGACCAGCCAAATTGAGAACATTTGTGGCCCTTCCATTAATATTTTTCCAGACTTTATTATTTCTATTTAACCAAATAGCCCAACAAATCATGGCAGCCAAACTACAATCATCTCCATTACAGCGAGCAAATAAAACTTCTAGCCAATCTCCAAAATTCAAAAAACTCCCAACAAAACCAATCACAGATGGCATCCAGCAAGGCCAAGAATAGGATAATGGGAATGACCAAGGAAGAAAAAGACAGGTGGCTGAACAATACAAGTAAATCCAAGTGGTTTGAAAGACACTGTATCTGCCACTACAATCCGTGTTCCTTGATAAGTGGCCTAAATGGGCTATGAGAAAGTCTCATCATTTTCAAGTTCTCATTTTTTATGGTTACTGCAGTTATTTTATAACTGTTTTGTTTAGAGTATTATTTTGTCTCATCCCGTTATTTTTATTCTTTTAATAGCACCCAAAGGAACTAAAGGGATTAACGAAGGCAAGCTAAAAGATGATGATAAATCAAGGTTTCGTTTGGTATTGAGGTACTATAATTTTTAAGCCACAATCACTGTAACAAAAAAAAAAGTTTATAACTATAGAACAAAAATTTATAATTTATAATAAGCATGACTTGTAAATAATAATTTTTACAAAAATAATAAATATATTATAAGTTTTTCATATAAATGTGAAATCAAATCAACTTATCTTCTAAGTCACTGCAAATAGTATTTACTAAACATTTTAGTGTTGTAACTTTAAAGTTACAGCTGCCCAATTTCAATATTAAACAAATTCAAAACCGACCACAAATTCAAAAAAAAGAAAAAAAAGCTTGGGGAAAGAAGTAGATAATGGAACAGTGTTCTTGCTTTAGCCATCAAATTCACTCATTTTTTTTGTTGACGTGCTTTCCAAATCTCTACATATTTGATTGGTGTTGATGCTTTTTGATTGTTTGCGCTTACAAAATTTATGGCGCTGAGATATACTTCTTGTATATCATCATGACTTGAGGATAAGATTAATGTGCCAAAGTAGGATAAGCCTTTGAAATTTGATTTTGCGCTAGGCACTTCCCTTTTTTTCTCCCCTTTAGCCCCGAACTACTTTACCAAAGTTACGAAAGCAATTCTAACATAGCAATGACAGAGCAAGGGTAGCGGAAATAAATTAATAAGTTAGATAAATACTATACATCATTTTATTATTGAATCAAGCCAACGCAATTAAGTTATAATTTAATTGGAGCATGATTAAATGTCGTTCTAATTCAAACGACTCATTGAGATTTTAATAATGCGTTAAGCGAGATTAAATAACAATCTAATTCAAACGATTCTAATAGAGAGATTTTTTATAAATAATTCTAAAGAAAATTTTAAAACAAGATTTTTTCTTTTATTAATCAAATGTTAAAACTATGAAAACAATAATAAGACCTCTTTATTTAAAAGAGGATAAATTTACTTCCCTAACTTAAAAAAGAAAAACTCTAACAATTATAATTGAAATAAAAATACCGACTCTAATTAAAGTAGAAAATATCAAAGACATAAAACACAATAAAAAATAAAAATCCTAAAATCTTAAAATAACTTCATATATCAAGCAATATCGGAGAATCGTGGTCAGTGTTAAAAGCTTTTGTGAGCCAATTGACAGACAACAAGGGTATTTTTCTTTTTACACTAGAATAGTGGTAGGCAAATCGACCCTGCCCGAGTATGGATGAAATTTATATATTCAATTAAATGCTCTAAAAGCTCAGATTAACGAAACGTTTCATGCATAAAAGCAAACTAAATATAGTAATATACTGAATGTAGTGGCTTGTTATGAAACTAGTCAAAGTAATTAATATTCCCATGAACAAGGTAGTAACTTTTATTCATTTTGATATGATTTTTCTGGGCACTATTTTCAATTTGTGAATCAACATGCAATTTTATTTTGTCTGGCAATGATTTTGAGGACATTTTTTATGTCTGCCGACAAGTCAGGTTGAACTGTGATCTCAAACTACAAGTTTTGTTGTTTATTTTGAGTTTGAGTGTATTATGGAAAGAGAGAATGAGCACATAAATTTGCAATACGAGCTTAGAGTTATCATTATTCTAGTTGTCCTGTATTACAGCTGTTATCTAAATGATGTAAGTGCTAAGGTTTGTTATGTATAGAGGTCCTATAATAGCCCTTTCAGAGCATCAATTCTTGCCATCGATCTATGCCTTTGAAACTTCATTACTACATAAATGAACTTTACTGATACTTGCTCTCAAATATTTTATAAAACATTGTTAAAAAGATTAAAGTTTTAGACCAATTTATATTTTTAATAGTTAGGTGTTAAAAATAATGATACCATGGTATTGATGGATAAAATTTTATTACTCTAGTGTCAATAGATTAAACATCAGAATATAATGACACTGAGGTATCATTACCAATAATAATTTTTTTTATTTATTTCAATTGAAACGAATATAAAAAAAAAATAACACAACACACTAGAAGGTAATATGAAATATATTAAACCTTTAAGTTCAGGCTACATGTTCTATTTGTTAATTAAATATGAAGTAATTTGTATATATAAGAAAATAAAAAAACAGAAGAGAGACTATTAAATCATATGATTTTATAGTGGTAATTGATTATTTGTCTTTTCCTCTTAAACTATATATAGTTTTATAGTTAATTTTGTCTTCTTTTTTGTTTATTTCTTCTGTTTAAATATCATCATAGAAAAGTAGCTAGTACCAAAAAAATGGCGTTTAAGTCTCCGAAGACCCTCAAAAATAAAACTAACCTTTAAATCTGACAACACACCACTGGGCAATACACATCCATTTGAAGATAAGGTAACGTATACAAACGAAAATAGTTTCTATTGATATCAAAAGTCCAATTGTATCCAACACACCAGTAAACCACATAGAAAATGTTTCACTCAACGTCTATTAAAAAACTCTGGGGTTTTTTACTTCTATGCGCGCTGCATTTGAACTTATAAGTTCTTTTACTGCTTTCAATTTCTTAAATCTTGGGTTTTGTTTTGTACTATTATAATTATTGATTTAGTGTCTTATTAGATGTGTTATCAAGCTTGAGCCATCGATTTTGTTTTCAATGATTAATGGATTTTGTTATTTTCTTGAAATTTTATGTCGATAAAAAGTTTGTGTATACCTAATTATTTTCTAGTGAGGGCATCCTCATTTTAACAAAACGAGGATGCTACTAACTGACAAAAAATACAGATTTTAATGCACTAACAGATCAAAAAATTACAGTGTTTCATATATTAAAATCTGCATGTATTTTTATTTTACTAACATCTTTACTTTAACAAAGCAAGAATGTCCTCGAAACACTTTGTAAATACTTATTGTTTTGTTGTACTAATACTTTGGAGTGCTTGCATGTTAATTGCCACGAAGACAAATTGAAGCCATCAAAACACTGGCCATGGAAAGAAGCTTGAAACGCCATCGCTACTCCGTTGAGCATCCGAAACCTTAGTAACAATTCTTCATCTGAATTTGACCAATTTTAAATGAAATGTATCAGTTCAGTGAGTATTAACAAGAATTCTGGATTTATTTTAATGAAATGTGTCAATTATGTTATGGTCTGTGTTGATGAACAAAGCCTATAATAAATCAATGCATGTTTGTGTCTTGTTCTAATTCATTATATATTTTTGCGCTTGTACTAGTTCATTTATCTTTGTTGATATTGCATTTCAAATAAAAGCTGATAGTGGAATTTGCTTTTCTAGTTAAGCATATATGATGATTTTATCTTTTAATATGATGTTATAAATTACAGCTTTTACCATGCAACGTTGTTAGTGCGTATTGGTTGGTTATCTTACACTTTATATTCGTTTAGAATTCATAAAGAGATTTAAAAGTCGGTCAGCGCAGAATTCTTGTTGACATCCTTCTGTGTTGAATTTGGAAAGCTTGAAGTAGTAGTAGGGGTGGGCGCGGTTCGGTTCGGTTCGGTTTTTTATCAAATTTTTCATAATCGTTCGATTACGATTATTTTAAAATCATAATCGCGATTAATCAAATTACCGAAATAATCAAATACTCGATTAATTGAAATAATTCGGTTCGATTCGGTTCGATTATTTCGATTATGGGCCTATTGGGCCTATTTTGGGCCTTTTTAAATTTAAAGCCTTAAATTAATAAATCTACCCACAAACATAAAAAGTTAACAAATAAAAAATAAAAATATGTCTAAAAGCATGTTCAATAACACATAACATGGTCAAATAATAAGTTGAAATCAAAATAATTAGGCAAAAAAATCTTAACTCCCAAAAGCAATAAACATCGATTAACTCCCAAATCCCAATTGATTTCAACTTATTTTTAAAAATCAACACCACAGCAGTAACAAATCAAAAATCACCAGTAAAAAATCACCACCACAAAAATCACCGTGGCAGCACGGTTTTACGTTGCCGTTGCGTTTGCATTCCAGAATTGAACCTAAGTTAAACGGCTTACCGGTTTCGTTAACCGGTTAGCCGTTTGCATTCCGTGAATCACGGTTAAGCAACGGTTCGTTAAACGGTTAGCGTTTACGTCAGTGAATCGACGGTTGCGGCTTACGGTTTCGTTAACGTTACCCGAACATTCGGTGAGTTCCAAGTTAAACGGTTGACTAATTTAATCATTAATCAAATTATTAATCACAAGTTCACGATTAATTTGACTAATTTAAGTTAACTCAAGCAAAAAATCAATAAAAAATCACAAGTTCACAGATCACAGTTGAAACCAAAGGGTGAGATACAGAGATAGTGACTGAAGACGGAGAGAGAGATCTAACGACTAACGTGCTGTCTCCGGCAGACTGATCTCCAGATCTAACGTCTTTGAGTCTTTACTTGTGAAGGTCTTTGGCGTCTTTGGTGAAGACTCGGCGTCTTCTTGGTGAAGGGCTCGGCGTGATGCAGTTGAAGGGCTCGGCGTGCTGCAGTTTAAGGGCTCGGTTTTCTGTTGAAGAAGAAGAGCAGTAGAAGACTAGAAGTTGAACAAAGTGTAAAACAAAAAGAGCAGTAGAAGACTCTAAGAAGAGCAGTAGAAGACTCGGTTTATTGTACTGAAGAAGAAGAACAGTAGAAGTAACCTTAGTTTTATTTTACACTCGGTTCGGTTTTGCGGTTTTTTTAAAAAAATCAAAAACCGAACCGATTACTTTTACTATTATTACTATATTAGTAATTCGGTTTTTGGAAAGAAAAAAAACCGTATAAAAACCGAACCGAACCGAACGGTTCGTTTCGGTTCGATTTTAATCAACTATTTTTGCCCACCCTGAAGTAGTAGTTCATGCAATTTAATTAAACTTTGGCTAACACTTTCAAATAAATGCATAGGTATTTATACTTGCTACGGACAGAACCTAGACATGCAGTGCTGGATTATCTAAAGATAATTAAAAAGTGTACCATTCTTAACGTTGCAATATGGAGTTCTATGATCCTCAAATGAAACTACATTTGTTTAAAAAATATTTTCTAGAAAGACATACAATTTGAACTTGGCTTGCCGAGGTTGTTCCCAATTATACCCTTGTAAAGTGCTGAGATCATTACAAAGTCAATGGTTTTTTTTTTTTATGTATATATTACAATTAAAATTTTACTGATTTAGATCTTACGACTACAATATTAATGAGACATGGTTAATGATGCTTTCAAGAATTGTCACAAAGATCTCCTTTAAGGATATCTCCCTTAATATACGAATGAAGATGCTGAAAAGTCCTTACATCCCGATTTAAAGCATTCAAAGCTATTAAGATTACTCAAACTTTATAATATGAAAGGAAACTATGGGTGATTAGGTAGAAGGTTTTTGACTTTGTTAGAAATCCTTACTAACATGTCAAATGATAAAATTTGCCAAATTCAATGTACGAGGCCAACAAATCAATGAAAATATGGGTTAATTATGAAAAAATATGTACATGTCGAAATGATTGTATCCTTTACAGAAATGGATTTACAAATGTACTAAAAACCGAAGATGCGGAGCATTAGGTGGCAGATAGTAAAAATGGATCCTAAAATATTCAGAAAATGAGTCACTAAAGAGGTGTTATAGTATTTCCACCGATTCCTAGGTTTAAAAGATTATTCCAATCCCCCCAGAATAATAAGATCATAACATGTCAAATAAGAGGATTAAAGATGGCAATCTTTGCCACCCGACATACTCGCCAGCATGGCACTGAATTCACAAAAAATGGCCTGATTTTGCCCAACTAATGGGAAGGAAGTGTAGTGCTCAGAAATCGACCAAACAAGCCATATAACCTTAATGTGATTTACCGATTAACACTTTACAGCAACAATAAAACGATAAAATCTGCATCCACGAATCGTGGTGCTTTGAAATCCAGCCAAATCACCGTGCCAACTAAAGATACTCTTATCAGAATGTAAAAGGAACCAAATAAAAAGGAAACTCAAACCTTGAGCCAAAAACTGCATTCATCAAGCAGGGTTCATCAGTTTAAAGTAAATATTGGATAAGGCTGATGATCTCAGCCCACAAAAATTGTATGCAACAGCTGATGATCAAGATGGGAACAAATGATGGAACAAATAATCTCGGCCCACAAAAATTGTATGCAACAACTATCACGAGCGCCCCTCAACGGATCCAAAAAATATATATATATATATTAAGTACTACAAGTGCTACCTCTGACAGAAGTAGGGGATGCACGATATATGGAAGAGAAACAAGAAAAGAATATATGGAAGGGAAAACAATGCACGATATCTGACTTGCACACATCTAGATTAGAAAAATAACACTAAACTCCCTTTTAGCCAGCTTGGGATGGTGGAATTGTGATGAACTTAATAGAACAATCAAAGGGAAGGCAATGTCAGAATGAGTCTAACCCACACTAACATTCATTTAAATTTTGTTGGTAGGTTAAATGAAAGCCATCATACCCATTCGGAAGACTCATAAGTGATTAAATTACAAATAAAAAACTTAATGGATTGAACGAAAATATTAAAAAAATAAATTCGAGAATCCAAGATAGACAAAAAAGAACAATAAATAAATAATTGATAAGGTGTTACTTTATAATAATGAATTTTCTGAAGAATTAAATTAATTATTAAAAAAGCCTTTAACTTGCAGAGAAAGAGAAGGCAAAAAAAAATATTAATTATAGAAGGCTAAAAATTTGAAATTGAAGGAAATAGACCGTTAAAATATTAATTAGGCAGAACGGTCTTCGCGCGTGGCACTAACGGCAACCCGTATCTCTCCATTACTTTCGGGTTATTTATTTAAATATACCCCATTTATCCTTAAATACCAAATCTATACCCCATTACATATATGTACCTCATGAAAGTGTAAAAAGTCAAAAATAACCTTAAAAGAACTATCTATTTACGCTTTTTTACTCTCTCATGACTTCTACCTAATAACACAATCAAAAGTCGAGTATACTCGACTTTTTACCTGACTTAATTAAAAGGAAAATTTTCATTTCAATTTAAGTCGAGTATTCTCAACTAATTACCGAACTTCAATGAAAAGTCGAGAAATCTAGTTGAATGAATATAGGGCACAGTTAAATTAAAGTCGAGTATTCTCGACTCTTTGCTCGACTTACTTGAAAAAAGTTGAGAATTTTTTAGATAATTTTTTATTTCAATTGAAGTCGAGTATTCTCGACTATTTACCCGACTAACATAGAAAAGTTAAGAATTTATACTGAATTACTAATTGTATATGGTTTGGTTGAAGTCGAGTATTCTCGACTATTTACTCGACTTCGAGAAGTTGAGTTTAATTTTATGAGGATTTAGTTATGGTTATTTTTGTACTTTCTCTAGTTTTTTAGAGTATATATGTGTAAAATTTAAGAGTGTTATAATTTTAGGTATATATTGGATATTTTGAAGGAAATGGGGTATATCCCACGCAATTCCCCCTTTCTTCCTTTTGTTCTCAATTCCCACTCTTCACTCGGGAAAAGAATTATCAAGATCTATTTCTCAGCTCTTGATTGCCTATCTTTCAGTTTTCCTTCAACAAAATCTCTTTCAATTCTTTCTGGTTGAAATCCAAGTAAACGATTTCTTTTGACATTCATCCAGTCGTTTAAGGCTTCAAGAGAAAAGGGTTTTGATTGAAAAAAGAAAAGAAAAAAGAAAAAACTAACCATTCTGTAGTCTTTGGATCTCAATTACCTGCTCTGTTCTTAATCTTTCTGCAAGTTCTCGAAACCCTTTTCATATAATCAAAATTCACAAACTGTTCACCCCATTTTCTGAAATATTTCTTGCCTTTCACTTTCAAAATCAAAATGCCCACAATTGGTATGAAGCGGACCTAAGGTGTCCTTGAAGTTGCTAGTGAAAATACTCCAAATCTCAAGAAGCAGAAAACATTGGGAGAAATTTCTTCGAATTCTGGCACGAAAATGTCGGCTGAGTCAGAAACAAGATTCCGGGCTGCAATGATCGGAACCAGGTTTGCTGAGCCTATCTTGAAATCCCAACAAAACATGATCCTGAATGAAAGCAACAAAACTGAGAAGGAAAGACTGAGAAAGAAGAAAGCTAATACCGAAGCTGAAATCAGAGCTGCTAAGATGGAGTTGAAGAAGATGCAAAGGCTGAAAGAAAGGCAAATTGCCAGGCTTGCAGACAAGATTTGAAGAACTGTTGAATGGAGCGACGCTTTGTATGTTACACAGGAATTTGAGAAGCTTATTGGCGTTCGTACATGTCCTGTTAGATCATTTACGATTGTTTTCAGTGATAGCACTTGGGCAAATAGTGTTGGGGTTTTCTAGGCTGTGGAAAAATTTTGTTGATGATATTGGAACCTGTAAACACTTATAGTTTTCTTGTAAAGTTAACGTTCACAGTTTTCTAGGCTGTGGGAAGTTTTGTTGATCAACGAGAGTTGATCATTGACTTATGATCCTGGTAAAGTAAATCCCTTCTTTATTCATAAGATCAGAATCAAGCTAGTTTCATATCACTCGATAATGCGTTGATCGAATTCTAGCGTATTTCATCAATCTGTCCGTCGTTTGTCTGATGCACGTCTAATTGTTATGCTTCTACAGGGAGCTTCTGTTAGAAAAATTAACATGTCACTGTCAAGAACAATGTCCGCAGCCTTATTTGTAAGTACCATTACTGGAACCAAACTCAAGGTGCTGATCTTTCTTCTCTCACTTGCCATAGTTTTGGTGTGAATGCTACAGCCGCAATTCCTTTCCACGCAAAGAAATCAATTCGATTTCATGTTTTCACCACGTTATTGTTCTCGTTTGGATCTATGCCGCAGAAGGATGTAGCACTCCCTCAGGTTCTGCAGCCATTTGTTCTTTGAAGACGATTCACACTTGGTAGAACTCAATATCTAAATTGACTTAGGCCTTATTTGGTATTAAAATGTTATAGCTTTTAAGTCTCAACTGCTGTGGAAAAAAATTATAACTATAAAATAAAAATTAATAATGTATAATAAATATGACTTTTAAATAATATTTTAAAAATATATTATATGTTTTTAATCATATAATGCCCAATTAAATCAACTTATTTTACTAAACACTTTAATGTTATAACTTAAAAGTTATAAGCTGCAAACAGACCATTAAAAATATTTATTAGCATTAAAAGAGTTGATGAAATATTCTTTACTTGCTTGTAGATATATTTCAACTATAATTTTTATCTTTGAAAAATAAAAAAAGGCCGACAAAACATCAATAACTTAATAATTAAAGTCTCATTTACAAAAGCAAAGTACCTTAAACTATTAAAGAAATCAAAAAAAGAAAATAAGCTTTTACTTGCAACGAAAGAAAATAGACCGTTAGGGCAAGAAAGGGAAGGATAACAGTTTGGGGCGCCAAAATCTTGGCCCAACGGCTCTGGGCATTTATGATTTAACCGCCTTTTTCCTATCAATTTAGGAAGCTAATTTCTGTGTTAAACCGACTTTAATTAGGAAACCCCTTCTCTCAGGATTATTATATATTTACGTCGTCACTCTTCTGTTCTGTTCTGTGTTCTTCAATTCACTAGTTTCCTGTTTTATTTCTCTGTTTTCTTAATTTTGGGAAACCCACTTCACTTAGGAATTAAAAGCATCATTTTGTTCGCATAATCATCTTCTGGTCCAAGCACTTGAAAAGCTTTCTGAAGTTGCTGTTCTGTGTTCTTTTGTTTTTTTTTTTTCCTTGTTTTATTTCTCTTTACGTTTGAATCTTTGAATTTCTGAAGAAAGAATCTACATAGAAGAGAGAGATGGAGTGGCGATCGAATGATGATGGTGGGTCTTTTGACAGAATTTTGAGGGAGGCAGAGGAAGCTGCCAATGGTGATGAGTCCTTGAAAATGAGTTTGCTTACAATGATCATTGTTCAACAGCTTGTTGAGAAACGATTGGCACAAAACAAGAAATTTGACAGTCTGGGTTTTTACATACCCAAAAGAAGAAGAGGTTCTGTTTCCGAAAATTTGCCTAGAAGAAGAATGCCGTCACCAGTACTTAAAATAAACAACAAGAAGATCACTCTGAAGAGGTCCTTTGACCAGACTCATAACAGAGGCGACAAAGATGTTGAAAAAGAGATCAGAAAGCCCAGAAAGCGTAGGGAAAAGGGAAACAAGAACGTGAATCAAGAAGAACGCGTAGTTGCTGATATGCCTGAATCATTCAAGAATCGCATCCAGGAGGAGAATGGTACTGATTTAGTGTTGGTGATGCAGAAAACAATCACAGAATGTGATTTGAGGAGAAATAATAATCGGCTGTCGATACCACCAACCAAATTAAGAGATGACAACTTTCTCAATCAAAAGGAGAAGAGCACTCTTAATGCAAAAAAAGGCATAGAGGTCTTCATGATTCCTCCATCTCTTAAACACAGTGTTCCTTTGACGTTGAAGAAGTGGAAGATGGGTGATAATTACACTTATAATCTCATGAAGACTTGGTATGATTTGGTTGTGGATGATAAAGACAATGGACTTGAGGTAGGTTCGGGAGTGCAGCTATGGAGTTTCAGGAAGAACAATTCTGATTTGAGTTTTGCTTTGGTCAAGCTTGAAGGACAACAAGGAGGTGAAGAAAGATTACAGTGAACACTCTTCAGATACAAGAAACGTTGATGACATTGAGCAAGAAAAAATTGTATATAGGATAGATGAGATATGAAGAATAGTACTGTATTTACATTGAAATTTTGATCTGAAGTATATCTTTAGAAGGTATTATAATTTTCATGGTATGATATTATTATATTCTCCAATTATTTGCAGTATTTTGATTTTCATGTTCTTAATTATCAAAGGGTTTATTATATCTTCACCTCCTATAATCACTTGGCCTGCTTGGAGTTCAGCCTCCAATGACTGTCATTAATGATACCAATTTTAATTATCCTGCTAATGCGATCAATCAATAAATATCTGAAGTTATTTAATATGCATGAGTTGCGAGTGATTAGCAGTATTCGTTAGCTGGAAATGCAAACAGAAGTGTTTTTCATCCAACTTTATAGTTTGCAGTTACAACATGTTTTACATTAAAGTGTACATTTTATCCTTAATTGTGTCTTAAAACTGAAGATCAGGGATCCATACTAAAGATTAGGAACTAAAGATTAGGGATCCATTTGTAGTCTCACACAACTTCATGTTTGTGAAGGTATAGCTAATTGTTGTTTTCAGAATTCTGTTTTCCAATTGCTACATTCTTAATCTTATTTCGCTAGTGGATGCATTGTCCTGTATTCTGACATTTTGACAGTTAAAAATCGAAACCAACATGCATCATTTTTCTAAGCCATAATCTGTAATGCTATGGTGTACCTTTGGTGACTGATGTATAACAATGTTGCTGTGGTGACCTGTGGCTGCATTGCCTCGTTGCAGCTGCGATGTGCTGTTAAAATTTGTCCAAAACCTGGAGTCCGGAATCCTCTATCCGGCTACTTGCTGAACATCCGGCGTGGGAATTACACTTTCATTAAGAGCATGTAAATCAAACTTCAAGGAGGCTAACATGTGATAATTTAGCTGAAAATGTAATAAACATTAAACAATAAAGAACATGGAAGCTCCAAATAAAAGAAAATCATGTAAGAGAATACCAAGAAAACAATAGAACCTTGTAAAGAAACAATATTGCATTTCAATGTACTTAAAAGGCTACATATTCTTCAGAGTTCATCTATCACATATACAATTTTATTCTTGCACAATATCATCTAACAGTTCTAACAGTCAACAGAAGATGGAATATTGTTGAAATTTCTGCTTAATATCATAAGGAACTTCTTCTCGTTCAACATTTAACCAATGCCTAGCACAACTTAGAAGAGTTTGTTCCTGAAGCTTCATAGCTGCACAGTCACACCTTTTGGCAGTCCATTCCCTTTATTATGCACACAATCAGCCTCTACCGGATTGTCTTCTTTCCAGGATCACACCCGCGATGATTTCAAAATTAGGCTCTGCTCATTGTTCTTGACAATGGCTTCCGTATTTGTAAAACAAGCTCCGTGAAATAAGATGTGAACAGGGTAAATGTAGACAGAATAGTTGAAATCAGGCTTTATATAAGTTGATTGGAAAAAGAAATGGCAGGATACAATTAAGCTTTAGTCTTTCAAAATTTTGAGAGTGAGATATGGTTTAAAAGTTCTGGGTCTGAGAACTAATGATTGCAGAGCCTGATGGCATCTAAAAGCTTCAATGCAATTACGATACTAAAGTCATCAGAAACACTATCATGGTGGCCAAAGAGAGAACTATTGCAAATATTTATGCAACCGCAATAAACTACTTCTACTAAAATCATCAGATACACTATCATAGCTTCCAATTAATTGGTGAGTTATAACAGGAGAAGAACTTGGAAATTGTATATTCACTGAATAACAATGGACTAAACAATGCTGAAACTCGTTGAGTTCAACGCATAACATTAATTTAAAGAAGTACAATAAGGAGCCATGAGTGGTAAATTCAGTGAAAGTATTACATTGTACACAAATGAATCAAAGAATGACTTAAACTGTGGAACTGATGATTTTTCAACGATCATGGGAGATAGTCATCTTCAGGTTGGCTACGCCAGAGGAAATAATAAGCATCTATCCACCTTGGATGTACCAAGAACTTCTCCTCTTGCTCTGCCCATAAACAATCCTCAGGTTCCGTAGAGACCAAATGCGTAACTGAGGAGTCAATTACTATTGTGCACGTGACTCCCCTCTCCTCTGCCCTTCAACTGCTTCGTATAAAATCCTCAAAATCGCTGAAAAATAAAGAACATCCCTTGAGAATTCACTACGAACTTTCGGCAAGTAAGTCCGAACATCTCCACAAACACTGTCAAAGAACAATCTATGCATTGTTTACAGAACTCTTAGAACGTCCGCCAATGCCCCTTCATTCTCACTTTCATTGGCCAATGTCTCAGAATAAGATTTGTGATCTCCATTCAATTCTTTATCCCTAAATTAGACATATTTTCCCACAACTATCAAGTTCTTAGTGTGATCACTCCACACACTCTCAGTGTCATCAAGAATAATGTTGATGCGCGAATTTGTCTGCTCGGCAACAACGACAATTCCTCCTCGCTTGACCAACCAACGTCACTTCCTGGTCGCCTCTTTACTAGTCTCCTCTGCTATCTCGAGCAGAAATGTCTGTCCCCTTCTTCTTCAATATCCTGCGTACACAAGTACCAGTCAGAGTGCGCCGGGTGGTTTTCCCGGCGTAAACCCTCCGACGCTCAAGTCAGCGATTTGAGTGTCTCGGAAAAACCCTTTACCACAAATCCCGTGGTTTTGACTCAATAAAATGAATACTCAAAAAAGATAAGAATCTCCCTTAGATCTTTTTGTATTTTTTTGTCCAACCCTTTTACCTCTTTTGATTGCTCTATTTATAGGCTTCTTTCGGATTCAGTTTTCACTCTTCACGTTCCCCACGTTTCGCTTAGTGTGCTTCGTGGGCCTGTGGGTGGTTGATGGTGAACGTGGCGGTTTGAGAGGCTCATGCCTGGAGTTTCGGAGGGTGGGAGTGATAAGTGGGCCTCATGCCTTGTGTTTTGCCGAGTAATGCGCGTCCTGGTCGTTGTTGGGGGAGCGAATCTGCTGCTTCTGCTTCTGCGACGACCTCGTCCGGGAGAGAGTAAGAGATCTTTGCTCGCGACGGCATCCTGATGATGAATCCTTAAAGAGCGAGCAGAAACTTCGCTCCAGCAGGTCGAGCAGGAACTTATGGTTCTGTAATGATATCGTCCAGGGGTCCTCGGCTTGTGCGGCTCGTCTGGTCGGTATTGGACTCAACAAATAACAAAGCCCCTCTCTTGGCCACGTACTAAGTCCAGATTCTTCCTATTATTTCCGTTGAAATCTTCCACAGCAATGATCCGAGAACTGAAGTATTTGGAATCTGGATCCAGTAGCTTGACAGCTGCCTTAGCGTAACATCGGGTACTCATCGTGCATAAATATATCTCAACCAAGCTATTGGCTTGTTCAAGAAAAGTGCGGACAAATGGCCTCAACTTCACCAACTTATCATTGGCCATCTGGAATAAGCTGCCAATGAAAGAATGAATTTGCTTCTTCAAATATTTCTCTCCGGATGAGAAATATTTAGTACAAGATGGAGCTTCCTTTCCTCAACAAAGCCTTTGTGTTTCTTTTCTTCAGACTTAAAACTTCTTGTTCGCTGTATTTTAATCCTCGCAGCATGTAATCAAAAGATAATCCAAATGAATCATTCATGGCTTGGCTGCAAAAAATGCATCTGCTGTCCCGAACAGTAGTGTGTGCGCATGACAAAGACTGCTCAGAAAGAACAAGAACCCACACCACCAACAAACCCACCACATTTTCTCTTGATAACGAATTTCGTCTTTCCAACGCATTGCAACTGTCTGCACCCATTTTGTGCGTTTTGATTGTTTGCCTGGAGAGGGTTTTGAAGAGTTGCAAAAAAGGATTTTGAAAGATTCAAAGAACAAAGAATGAGAAGCCCTAAAATGAATGAATGCTGCAAGAAATTATTCTTATTGGGTGTCAATCGGAAAGAATTATGAAGAAGAAGACAGTACAGTTGTAGAATTTCAAAGAGATTTTGTGGGAAGAGAGTTGAGAGGCAGTGATTAGGTAAATGTAATTCTTTTCCTGAGTGAAGTGGGAATTGAGAAAAAAACGCGGCTAAAACTGATAAAGGAGAGATACGCTGGTCGTTAGGACTCGAAAGACTATGGCACCACTCAGTTCTCTGTCTAACCCTGAGTTAACGACCTATTTTCTTTCTCTGCAAGTAAAAGGTTTTTTTTTTTTAATTAGTTTTGTTGTTTATGAAATTCACTATTATAAAATAAGTCGTCAGTAAATTTTAATTTCTTTTTGTTTTTGTCTATTTGGATTTTGGAATAAGAATAAAATTATTTTTACCTAAAATTATTTTTATCTTTTTGGATTCTCTATTAAGCAAGACAAGATTTTGATCTTGATATCAAGTCTTGGGCTATTTATTTTTAGAAGGCAACGGAAGAATCTGCTGAGAATGAATGAGGTTACACGCAGTTTTCTTGCAAAGTTGATGTTCATTTTAGCATATAAGCTTTATTCTTAGTATATTTATTGTTTACCAATTGGCTACATTCATATATCTCGTCAGAAATTACAATGGCTTTCTAGCATGGTTAAAATGTTTTCGTTATAGTATCTGCTTGTATAATGTGGTTTAAGATAATACAAATTTGCATTCTGTGAGCCCTATTGAGGGTGGAGAATGATAGCAGTACAATCTGATTTCTGATTTAACCGCATTTTTTCTCAATTTATGTACTAGCAACCCCCAAAATCAGAATATCAAAAGAGAGTGGGATCCTTACCTAACGATCCTACCAAAGCACATCTCTTCTTTATTCAAATTAGTCTATAATACCTTATTCAAGTTTGCTTTTGTTAGCCTCATTTAATTTAATTTTAGCATACTTCATCTATCTTTCTGTCCTGCGTCTGGTGCACGATTGTAATGCTTCTGCAGAGTGCTTATGACCATATCACTGTCAAGAAATATATCTGTCCAGAGCCTCATATGCAAGTACTTTTACTATAATCAACTCAAGGTGCCGAACTTTTTTTTTTTTTTTCTCACTTGTTATGTTGTTGGTGTGAATGCTATTGAAGCAATTCCTATCCATGCAAAGAATTCAATTTGAATGGTGTGTTCACCGAATTATGATTCTAATAGTTCTGGGTACATACCGTATATTCCACCCAAGTTCTACAGCCATTTGTTCTTCTGGCAGCTGGAAATGGCAACATGCAGAGTCAATCTTATATGGTAGTAACTCATTATCTAAATTGACTGAGAAACTATTCTTTACGCGCTAGATTTTACATTTTCAAGTTATTGTTAGGATCCTGGATTTTCAAGATACCTTCTAGAATGCTTTTTGTCAATAGGAAAGAACAGGTTAGGGACTCTTCTTTATAATATAATAATTTGAATTTTCATTTCTAAAGTTATCCAGAAACATGTAGCTTCTATATTGTCTTGAAAATTATGAACTGATGCAATCTGCTGAAGATTTCGTTTTCAAATACAGGGCATGAATTTATATTTCTTAATATTACGCATGAACTATTGACATTCTCAAACCCTCTAAGAATGTGGTTCCTCGATTGAAATCGTTCATCTTGCATCAGTTTGCTTCAACAAACAAAAAATACTCTTTGCGCACAACAAATCTTTAGAACTGATGATTTGGCTATGAGCTATATATATGTCTCCTCATGTATGCAATTCAATATGAGTAGACATTGAACTAAGAAACTTTTATTTCCCGAACAGACATCATTGGGGCATGGGCGGCCAGACCGGTTTGACAACATAACGGTTTTTTTCTAATTTATTTCATAAACAGACCGACCTGGTCAGTCAATTAGAATTCATAAACTTTTCAGCAGCTTTTCAGGAAAGATCAGAGCTTTTCAGCTTTGCCACCGGCTGTTCCGCTGCTGCTTGACTGCACACACTAAACAGTGTCAGCTTGAACCACCCAACCTCGTCGACCATGCTGCTGAATTCAGAAACTTTCTGCATTTTTCATATCCCAAGAGAACAAGGTTAGGCTTCTCTTTTAATTAATTGATTTATTTCATTTTATTTTTTCCCAAAAAAATATCAAATTTATCTTGAAACTCTGTTTTATTTTGCTTTTCACATAGCCCACCTTGGAAGAGAGAAAACTGCTAGTATTTGTAGACTCAGCCACCACCCACAAAGCCCTTCTTAAACCCACGCTCTCTGGTAATTTCTTTGACCTTTTATTTTTGTAAGTTTTGTATTGTTTTATTTATTTATTATTTACTAGTTTAGTTCTTATATATATATATATGTATCTTTCACGCTAAATCGCTCACTCTCTTCCCTTCACAGACAGTAGTTTTATCCCTCACTGTTTTGAAGAATGAACCGGTTTTTACTCTCTCATTTAATCTTTAATCTTACTTCACTGCATAAAGTTTCAATTTTGTTTATATTTACTTGTAGAATTTGTAATATAGGGTATAAACTTACGAGTGGCATAGGCTGTTTTCTTAAAGTGTGTGTTTATGATATCTATTATGGTTGTGTTCATTTGACTCAAGTTCTGTAATTTTGGTTAGATCCTTGGTAAACTTAATACCTTGGTCTCGTTACAGTCCATATCTTTGATTTGAGTTTACAGTTCTTTGTGTGATGGCAAAACTCGGCGTTTGATTAAAATGGGTTTAGATCATTATTGTTTGTTGATAGCAAGCTTCTGGTTGCTTTTTTCTTGGTTATGATGATTGTTTAGTTGAATTCCTTTATTTCCTTGTTCTGGGTTGTCTTTTGTTGCTTTGTTGAATTGTTTGTCACTGTTTCTACTCTTGAGTTCAATGTATCTGGCTGGAAAAGTATTTCAAGTAAAGTAACTTGGTAATGGTGATCGATGGCGTTGCCTATTCTTGTGATTGTTAGATTTCTACTGAATCTAAATACATAAGTGGTCTCTCAACCTATTTTTGACATTAAATTTTTTTAACTGAATTTCTTTTTGTCTTCCTGTTGCCAATCTCATTTTTCTGCCTTTAACATTTGTTTTAAAACCATTTGGTAGCTTCACAATGCATCTACATCATTTGAATTGCCTTGATTTGTAGCATGCTATATGTACTGAATGCTCATGTATGCAGATACGGGGTTCTCAAATGAAGAGTCCAAGTCTCAGATAGGGTGGTTATTGAATTTCAGTATGAATCTCTTTATGTGGAATTCAACCATTTTGTTGAATCACGTTTTGTCTTTTTTGATGCTGATGTTACATTCTGTCTCTTCAAGGTTGTTAAATTTTTTAGCTCTATGATATTCCCCTTTAGTAAAAAAGAAGTTTAACCAGAAGCCAAGTAGCATCTCTGGGGCATTAATAGAAATTTGCATCCCTAGTTTTGGAGAATGCCCATATGATTTTTTTTTTTTTGTGGGAAGATCAACTTTATGTTTTTCAAAAATATTACTGAAAATGATATCGGTTTCACCTTGTTTTATAATATGTGTAATACGTCCATTATCTATTAATATAAATGTTCATAACTTTATTATCAAAAATAAAAATTAAAAAAAAAAAGGTGCCGGTGGAGAACTGTGTTTATTAAATTAGTGGCAGGGATTGATCGTCTTTGTGTCTTTTTCTTGTGATAGGAGCTAAAACAAACATGTGCTGTTGACCATACTATTCAAGTGTTCAACTGGATAAAAAATCAGAACAACTATTGGGCACAGGGGTGGTATCATGTCTAGTTCAGCTGCGGAGGCTTCCTCAATGTTCTACAGTATCATCCTTCCCTCCACCATCCATAACAAGATGCTAGTAATTTTCCCGACTTCTATATTCTTATTTTTCCAATGATTGTTGTTGAGAATGAATAGATTTTCCTTATGTTTACTGTTATTTGCTGAGTCAGATGCCCACATTTTATAAATAGGCTTTATTGTTTCTCAATGAGAAAATAAATCTTCCAAACTGGCACCATGGTTTAGGGTTTGCATGCACGGAACATTTTCTACGGAAACAAACAAAATGATGTTGATGCCGCACCATGCCCACGAAAAGTTTAGTACTCTGCCATTTAGTTGAAGATACCCTCTAATCCATTGAAGAAATTTCTATCACCATTTGCTCGCAAATTTTTCATGTTTCTTTAAATCATTGTGTGATTATTCATCTATTATATGTAATTATTTTATCTGTTACGTGCTTGATTTCAGTTGCTGGATTGCTAATTATTTTACCCGAATTATGAAGAAAAAATGATGATGATAGAAACAAAGTTGTCCTCCACTCAAATTTGCAAAGGGGTGGTAGGAAGGTTCAACTTGTGGGTGTGATATGTCAAATGAAAATTACTTTGAAAATAATGATGAGGTTCGATTAAAATGTAGATGGTTTAACATATGTTTGCTTGACAGCCTACTCCTCTTAATTCTTCCCCTGTTTGCAATATTGTATGACACCTATTGCTGCCTGAAAGTCTGATTTTTATATTTAAATAGCAAGCTGATTGCCTAGTGTATGAGAAGATGACATCAAAATCTGGTTCTTTGGGTTTGTTAGTGCTAGCATATATCTTCTTGTCTCTATGGCAGTAATCTATGCTAACTAGATTTATGAGTAGACCTGTGCCGACAAGATTCATGACAGCAACATGAAAGCAGTTTCTTTTTAAATCTTGTTTTTTGAATGATATGCATTTGTTTTTGAATGGTTGGTCATCTGGCTTTATTTGTACAATTGTAGAGGATTCCACCAAAGTTTGTGGGACAATTTGGAGATGAACTTTCTAGTGTTGCTAGACTCACAGTTCCTGATGGTCGGGTTTGGCAAGTGGGGTTAACAAAATTTGGGAGAAAGATTTGGTTCCTTCAGGGTTGGCAAAACTTCGTAGAAAGTCAGTCAATTTCTGCTGGTTACTTTTTGCTTTTTAAGTATGAAAAGAATTCGATCTTTCGTGTTCTTATATTTGACATGACTGCTTGCGAGATTGATTATCCATATGAGGATGACATGGCATGTGAGATGTGTGTTGAGATAAGTGAAGAGCAGTTTAAGCATGAGGGTGAGCTGCTAAGCAGGAAGAGGAAAATTGAAGATGGGCTGGAGACAGATGAAGATGAACCAAATGCTGAACCCGATATGCTTGTATCACTAAGAAAAAGCGGAATATACATCACTGAAAAATATAAAGAACTATATTCAACAGAAGATATCGAGAGAGCAGTTTATGTTGCAAGAGCTTTCAAGGCAACAAATCCAAAACCAAATCCTTTATTCATGATAATCTGGAAGGCAAATGACAAATCTTGCCGCGAAGTGGTGAGCCTTTGGACAAGACGTGATTATGATGTTTGCTTTTTTGATTTTGATATTTTCTTATGGTCACTTACAGAAGTTCTTTTTGTTTGTGCAGTATGCTCCAGCGAGGTTTGCATATCAGTATGTAGATGAAGATTCTAAATCTGTCGAAGTGCAAGCTTCTAATGGAAGAAAATGGTCTATTGGAATCCATTGGAGAGCGACTGGTGGTTTCTATCTTGCCAAGGGATGGGCTCGTGTGTCTGATTACGTGCATTTGACGGAAGGTGATATTTGTATCTTTGAGCTCGTCAAGCATGAGGATGTTGTTTTCAAACTTCATGTATTTCATCAGTGAGTGATGCTTAAATTTATAGTTTCCAAAAATTTTATCATATTCAAGTTTTAAGGAAAAAAAAAAAAAAACGATGTGAGATTACGTTTATAAATCTTGTAAAACACTGTTGTTTTGAATCGACTGAAACGTTTTATCTTTTATTTCCAGATGTAGCAAGATTACAAGCCGGCAATATGTATGCCGGGTAAAATTTCGTTTGGTCTCTGTAATTTAAGGTTAATATTCGTTTAATTCTTATATTTTAAAAAATACCTTAAAATACCCATATCATAAAATTAATTACACTGCAGCCGTTACCTCATATTACTTTTGGTTTACTTTTACAGTAACATCCTGATACATTTGTTTTTTTTTGGGGACATTAACCAAAAGAAAAAAAAAATCACGATTACTCACATTCTTTCTTAACCAAATAAGCTCATTTCTCACTCATCTCTTCCAACTCTCCATCCGATCCGAGACCCACTGAAACTCTAAAACCTTTTCTTATCACTTTTCAAACTCAACTTTCCTTCACTACGCTCTCTATGTAATTAAGGGTGCGTTCGGAATTGAAGTGTTGAAGCTTTTAAGCTACAGCTGTTGTGAAAAAAAAAATATAACTATGAAATAAAAGTTAGTAATACATAGTAAATATAAATTTTAAATAATAGTTTTAATAAAATTTTAAATAATAAAGATATAAAACATTTTCTATGATATAAGTGAAAAATTACATTAATATAACTTTTAAGTCACGGTAATTAGTGTTTACCAAACACTTTAGTTCTGTAGCTTGGAAGCTACAGCTGGCCAACCTCAATCCCAAACACACTCTAAATTTTGTTTTCCTATTGTGTTCATAGGGTGCATTTGGCACACTGTATTGTATTATGCTGTATTGCATTATTTTAATGCTGGTGTATTGTATTATGCTGTATTGTATTAGCATTGTATTATAATAATGTTGTCTGATGTTTGGTCTTTATTGTCTTATCTTGTATTATTATATTTAGTATTGCAATGTAATGTATTAATTTTTTTGTAATTAATGTAAATTATATATTTAGAAATAATATTTATTAGTACTTAAAAATTAGTAAATATAAAATTAATTAATTTAAATTAAAAAATTAAATTAATTTATTATTATTATTACAAAGTAAAAGCCTATTAAATTAAAAATATAATATAATATTAAATTAAAAAATTAAATTAATTTATTATTATTATTATTACAAAGTAAAAACCTATTAAATTAAAAATATAATATAATATTAAATTATATAATATTAAATATAAAATTGTATTGTAAATATAAATATAAAAATATAATATAATATTAAATTAAAAATTAAATTAATTTTTTATTATTATTATTACAAAGTAAAAACCTATTAAATTAAAATATAATATAATATAAAATTATATAATATTAAATATAAAATTTTATTGTAAATATAAATATAAAAATATAATATAATATTAAATTAAATTAATTAATATTAATATTATTATTACAAAGTAAAAACTTATTAAATTAAAAATATAATATAATATTAAATTATATAATATTAAATATATTAAATTGTATTGTAAATATAAATATAAAAATATAATATAATATTTAAATTAAATTAATTTATTATTATTACAAAGTAAAAACCTATTAAATTAAAAATATAATATAATATTAAATTATATAATATTAAATATAAAATTGTATTGTAAATATAAATATAAAAAATATAATATAATACTAAATTGAAAAATTAAATTAATTTATTATTATTATTACAAAGTAAAAACCTATTAAATTAAAAATATAATATAATATTAAATATAAAATTGTAAATATAAATATAAAAATATAATATAATATTAAATTAAAAATTAAATTAATTTATTATTATTATTATTACAAAGGTAAAAACCTATTAAATTAAAATATAATATAATATAAAATTATATAATATTAAATATAAAATTTTATTGTAAATATAAATATAAAAATATAATATAATATTAAATTAATTTATTATTATTATTATTACAAAGTAAAAACCTATTAAATTAAAAATATAATATAATATTAAATTATATAATATTAAATATAAAATTGTATTGTAAATATAAATATAAAAAATATAATATAATATTAAATTAAAAAATTAAATTAATTTATTATTATTATTACAAAGTAAAAACCTATTAAATTAAAAATATAATATAATATTAAATATAAAATTGTATTGTAAATATAAAATAAAAAATATAATATAATATTAAATTAAAAAATTAAATTAATTTATTATTATTATTACAAAGTTTAAAAAAAAAAAAAAAAAAACTAATGCGGCAAGTGCCGCATTAAGCTAAACCCAACTAAATGTTGGGTTTAGCTTTTGCTGCATTAGGGTGCATTATAATGCAGCAGTTTGGTACCCCAAACATGGGGTTGCATTGCTAATGCAATGCAATCCCATGTAATGAGGGGTACCAAACATGCCCATAATGTTTTGCATGAATGAAGTTGATCGTCATATGCAGTCTTCTCAGGACAATCTGATTAATGCTTTTGTAAATTATATGGATATGGAGTCATCAAATTGTTCCCTCGTTATTAATCTTGACAAGTTAATGCTTTTATCCGTCGTGCTTACACGACGCCAGCCCCACACTTGAACAGAAGCTAGCGAGCAGAGGCTGCCAACCCCTAAATTTATCTAATGCAGTTGATACGTTATTCCGTTTTTTTTTTTTCCAAGATTGTCAGAGTAAATATAATAAAATAATATTATAGAAAAGAACATCTACACTCCTAAAATTTGAAAAAATAGACGTAAACACTTAAGTTTAAAAAAATGGACACTAAAATCTCTTTTTAACCAAAATACCTTTTAAATATGTTAGCTAAAAAATTGACTTTAAAATTTTAATAAATACAAATCGTGTAATCTATCTAATAGATTAATAATATTTAAATAAATTTCAATATGTATATTATGATTTTTATTTTAATAATATGTTTGTATTTATTGTAGAGACTTTAAATAAATATTTGCATTAAATATGTTATACAATTAAAAAAAATCTCACATAGTAATAAACTTAAAATTATTATTTTAAGTAATAATATTCAAAATAATTTTAATTTTAATACGTTTATTTTAATATTATATTTCTATTTATTATAAAATATATATAACAAATTATAAAATATTGAAATATTCTTAAATGTTAAAATTATTTTAAAATGTATATATTATTACATTTATTTTAATATTATATTTCTATTTATCTTAAAATATTGGAGTCATTTTGTTTTTGTTTTTTTGGAGGGGAATAATAGAGGTAATGGCAATTATAGTCAAAGGGGGGTATAAACAATTATTAATTCCAAATTATAGGGAGAAAACAGAAATTTACCCTTTGTATGCCTAATGGCAAATAAACGTACATGCTTTTCATTTGCTGTCTGTAGTATATCCAAAGAAAGCATGTATTTTCGACCTTGGGGTATTTTATGTTATGTATCAACACAAACTATCAGGAGGAAAACATAATTTGTATACAATTTTGCAATTACATGATACCTCAACTTCGTTAAAGTTGGGTTTAATAGTATTTTTACCGTCGAGGACAAGTTTTAATATATGAAAATTAAACTGATACATAACAATTTGGGTGTATTGTTGTGCCAAATTTTGACTAATATTATACTCTATTAATTTATGATTTTTTTTAAAAAAAATTATATGTATCGTTACAAGAGGTCAATAATATTCAACATAATTTTTAAAACAATTGACAGGGCAACATGTCAAACAAAATATTTATACTATTATATATGAAATGAATAAGAATGTATCAAGTTATATATTAAACATAGATATACTCTAATCTATGATTTGAAATTTATTAAAATCGAGAAAAAACTATTAAAGCATTATGGTTTAATAGTTTAATGACATTAACTATTAAATTATATGACTTAATAGCTTTCTAAAAATTTAATAAAGTCTTAAGAATCTAAACTAAATCAATACTCATATTAAAACATACTTTGAAGATATAAACAAATAAAAATACAAAATGTAATCTTGATTTTGAATACTAATCAATATGGACCACTGGATTCAACTTATTTGAATCCAACGGCTCATATTGAATTCAAATTAATTAATAAAAACAGAATTTTACGCTTGCTTTGTATGCCTAATGGCAAATAAACGTACATGCTTTTCATTTGCTGTCTGTAGTATATCCAAAGAAAGCATGTATTTTCGACCTTGGGGTATTTTATGTTATGTATCAACACAAACTATCAGGAGGAAAACATAATTTGTATACAATTTTGCAATTACATGATACCTCAACTTCGTTAAAGTTGGGTTTAATAGTATTTTTGCCGTCGAGAACAAGTTTTAATATACGAAAATTAAACTGATACATAATAATTTGGGTGTATTGTTGTACCAAATTTTGACTAATATTAGACCCTATTAATTTATGAAATTTAAAAAAAAAAAATTTATATGTATCATTACTAGAGGTCAATAATATTCAACATAATTTTTAAAACAATTGACAGGCAACATGTCAAACAAAATATTTATACTATTATATATGAAATGAATAAGAATGTGTCAAGTTATATATTAAACATAGATGTGTTCCAATCTACAATTTGAAATTTATTAAAGTTTGAGGAAGGCTATTAAAGCATATAGTTTAATAGTGTGATGGGATTATACTATTAAATTATATGGATTAATAGCTTTCCAGAAATTTAATAAAATCTAAGAACCTAGACCAAATGAATACTCATATTAAATATACTTTAAAGACATCAACAAATAAAAATACAAAATGTAATCTTGATTTTGAATACTAATCAATATGGACCACTGGATTCAACTTATTTGAATCCAACGGCTCATATTGAATTCAAATTACTCTTCTTTAATATTTCATCTGTTACATTCTAGTCATGGCATTTTGTTATGATTATGAAAAACAGTAATCTCTTGATTCTTGAATAGTGTCCATTTTCTTTCTTTTAAAGCCACCAAGATATTTTGGTTATGAATGTGAACACACTTGTTGAAACTTGAACCCGAATAATGCCCCTTTTTTTCTGTGTAGCAGATTGGCAAATTGGCAATGATTCGCTTCAAGTTGGACCATGAGATGCAAACTGAAAAGTCCAAAAAGTAAGGATGTAGTAGTCAGGGATTGGGCTCATTTAGCATTGCAGATATCGGGTCAAAGCTTCAGAAAATTGAGCTGCTGGCCCGTGAGCCCATAGGACATGTAGTGTAGTGGCGGTTTCTCTATTACCTCACAACCTCGGAAATGAGCCTATAAATGATTTGGTTGTCTCCAAAAGTACTATTAAACTGATGGATGCGTTTTGTTTTGTTGTTGTTTTTTTTTTCTCAAGGAAAGAAGAGTTTATTAATCAACCAACAAATTAACCAACCAAGTAGAACATGACTCTACTTATCCAGACCTGACATAGAACTCCCACCCTACCAACAGTATGGATTGCGGTATTCGCAGATCTACGTATAAAAAAGAAAGAAACGTCTCCTAAAGAGTGAGCCAAAGTTTTACAATCATTAATAATAGTATCAAAGCTATTAGGATAAACAGCAGTATCACATAGAGTATTAATGATGTGTAAGCTGCCCATCTCAAGAATAATATGAAAGACTGGAAAATTCTTAAGCCAACTAAGATCCTATTTGGTATGGCTTATTTAAGAGGTATAAGTGCTTATTTAATCCCATAAGCACTTTTTAAAATTTTTTGTAGTGTTAGTTATTTTTTTAGTAGAGCTTTTTTAGCTTAAATAAGCTAATTTACCTCTACTAGCAAAAGCCTAAAATTTGAGCTTTTGGGAGTAGAGGTTAGAGAGCTTTTTCAAAAAATATATAATATCAAAAATATCCTTGACATATTTCATTAATTACATAATACCCTTTGTATAAAACCTACCCAACGAAAATTGTTACCGCTATATAAACATATTTTCCGCCGCCACTACACTTTATCTCTCTCTCTCTTTTTTTTTTTTTTAATAACCAGCACTTTAATTTTGCAATCCCTACACATACCCAACACTTGACAGAGTATATATCAATGATGCAATTTAATTTGAATAGTATTATTTGTTTGGGAGAATATATCAATGATGCAATTTTTTATTTTTAAAATTAAAGAAGTGATTGAATTAATTTTTTCTTATTAATTGATAACATAGATGCATTTTGTTACATGTTATATAATTATGAATACATATTCTTTTTGGTAATTTAATTACACAAAAGTACTTTTAGTTTTATACAACCAACAGTTTAATGGTGAAAAAGTACTTTTTTAATAGACAAACAAACACCCAATGACTTTTTTTCCAAAAGCTCTATTGGTATAAGCTCTATTTATATAAGTTCTTATGCTATAAGCTCTATTTAATAAGCTGTACCAAACGGAGCCTAAGAGTTTCACGCACGTCAATTGCTTCGGCCTGGCGAGCTTCAAATCTACTGGGGAGAAAACCACTCATTGCCACAACAAACTCACCCTCAGACAATCGGATGACAGCCCCAAAGCTGATTGTGCCTTAAGAGCGAGAAATAGCCGCATCAACATTACACTTGTGCCACCCTTCATGGAGCCTTTTCCAGCAAACCAGACCATGATCAAGAGTACTAGAATCTTGTGCAAAGTAAGAACTCTTGCGAACTTGTTGCCATTAGGGGTGGGCAAAATACCCGACCCGACTCGAAATATTTCGGGTTCGGGTCGGATCGAGTTGTAAATCAAACCCGATCGGATGAAAGTTTATAAACCCGATCGGGTTATGATCGGGTCGGGTAGAACCCGAACCGATCGGGTTATGATCGGGTCGGGTAGAACCCGAACCGATCCGAATTACCCGATCGGGTTACAAAAAAAAATTACACACACAGACACACTTTACAGTTACACTTTACACTTTACACACGCACACAGTCAAACGAGTCAAAGTCTCAAACCACATTCACGCACGCACAGTACACACAAAACAAAAGCAACAAGTTAATCACAATTCACAACCTTTGTAGTTTTGTTACAGACTCAGTGACTCACAGCCTCAACCCTCAAGCCCTCAACTCTCACAGTCTCACGCACACACAAAACAACTCACGCAGACACGCTCACAGACACACAACCGGCCAGCCGAGATCCCGCGATCTACTCGATCTGCTGCCGCGACGATCTGCTGCTCCAACCGCGATCACCGATCACCGCGATCCGCCGCTTCCACCCGCCGTGATCTGCTGCTGATTGGCGTGATCTTTTGCTCAAATCGACGAATCCCGCGGCCTCCAACCCGACCCGAGTCTGAGTGTTTACACTTTGCCGGCTTGCCCGTTTGCACTTTGCCCATTTGCCGTGATCTGCATTCTACTCAGTGCTCACTTGTGCTACTCCTTTGATCCTTTCCTTTGTGTTTGTGACTTTATGACTTGTCAACTTCCAATTAATAGTTGTTAACATTTATGTTTTCATAATATTGATTTTGATGATAACAAACAATATTAATTTTTGAATCATTCTTTAAAAACATGAAAGATTTGTCATCATCAAAAAGGGGGAGATTGTTAACATATATGTTTACATATTGTTGATTTTGATGATAACAAATAAGATTAAGAATGATTAAGTTTTTTAAAAGGTTAAATTATTTTTTATACTTTTTAAATAAATCATTATTTTCACATTATAAAGGTTTTATATTAAATGGAAAAATGATTTTATGACATTGGTTGTTTTTCAAGTTTATGGTTTAATTAAAAGTGTTTTGAAAACTTGAAAATCAACAAGTATTGTTTGAAATTCTGGAGAAGGATTTATTTGAAATGTGTTATAGTATTTTGAGCCATCTCATAATTTCAAAAAGTTTTGGGATTCACAAATTATTATTTAGAAATTCTGAAATTGGACCTATTTGTAAAGTTTCATAACATTTTGGGCCATAATACAGTTATAGAAAGTTTTGGGGCAAACTGTAATTTTGGTAAACAGTTTACTGAAATTACCCTTCACTGTTTACAGAAAACGGTGAACCGTTTATTTCATAATGTTAACCTTGAACCGTTTAGTAAAAGGTTAAGCCAAATCTCTCTGAAATTACCCTTCACGAAAACGGTGAACCGCTTATTTCAGATTGTTAACCTTGAACCGCTTAGTAAGAACGGTTAAGCCAAATTTATTTTGCAGGTTCTCGAAATTACCCTTCATCGTTTACAAGAAAACGGCGAACCGCTTATTTGAAATTCAAATTTCAACGGTAACTTTGACCAGCGCAAACGGTTAACCGTTAATGGGTTAACCTTGATCCGTTTTCTGGCAAAAATGCATAACAGATAGTTTTTGAGCTCCAACTATAAAAACTCAAATCCAACTCATTTTCAAGCTCTCTAGCACGCACCAACAAAAGGCATACAACATATCTTGAGCTCTCAATTTGTGAATCATAAATCTTTGAGTGAGCTTTGTTCTTAAATTTGTTCATCTACTCTTCAAGAGAGTTTTTATTGTAATTTTCAATTCCTCATCAAATTTGTGAGTGATTAAGTGTGTGATACACTTGAGTGAAGAGATTGAGAGATAATCTCTTTGTTGTAAAGGTTCATTGACACCTTGAAGTCAATTGTAAACATTTGAAGCCTTGGATAGTGAAATCCTCAAGCCCGGTGTGCTTGGAGGCGTGACGAAGTGATAGCCAACCACGAAAAATCCTTGAGTTTGCTTTCTCCTCTCTTACTCATTTATTATTGTGCTTTTATTGAATTTATTGTTTTCAATTTTATTAAGGCATTAGATTTTGATTGTTGTGGATTGTTGTGTGATTTGATTAGGATAATTTTTAAAACACCAATTCACCCCCCCTCTTGGGTTGCACACTTGTATTTCAATGGTATATACTAAAACTATATTGTTAATTTGTTATATTATATATGCTTAATTTAATTGGTTATTTATTGTCTAATTAGTTATTTATTATGTAGTTGGTTATTATTTTAATTGTTGTAATTATGTATTTTTAAATGTTATTAATAAAATCAAAAAATAAATGTTAGTAATAAAATAAAAAAATTGATGTATTTATGATTTTGCTATGAATAAATTTTATTAATTGTTAATAAATAATAAAAATTCAAAAATTTTGTTAATTATTAACAATTGAAATAATGTTAATTGATAATTGTTAATAATGGTTGATAATAGTTAATAATTGATTTTTTAATGAATAAATTAGGGCATTATGAAGATTAAATATTAAAATTAAGTATTATGTCACATATATTTTATAATTATAATGTGTTATGAGATTATATCATATGTAGTTGTGCAGTAATTTCAAGCCTTCAATCTTAAAGAAATTAACTAATTCAATTAGTATTTTATTGTATGTTAATCAATAATCATCTATTAAGTCATTAAGTACAAGTAATTTGGACTTGAAATTAAAGGGTTTATACTTTATTATAAGAATTAAGACATAGATATTAGATAGGCTAATAATATCATATTATTAATTTGTTATGGGGAATGGGTAATTAGATATTATAAATTAAATAATTAATAATGAATTTCTTGTTTTTTGTTTATGAAGTATGAACAATTTGAATTGAAATTACTAATTAGATTATGTTAATAATATTTTGGTGTTTTGATTTTTGAATTAATGATTACTAATTATTATTTTGTATATTCAGATGCTTGGACACTCAAGATCGAATTCGATGAGTGACGATGAAGAACAAAGTGTACAAATGGAAGGAACCCAAAGAGGAAAGGAAAAGGCGAAGCGAAAAAGACCGCAAATGAAGAAAAGATCGGTAGTATGAAATCATTTCACCTTACTCGAAGATAATCCAAACAAATGCAAGTGTAACTATTGTGGTAAACAATATCAATGTCATTCAAGGCTTGATGGGATTACAAATATGAATAGGCATATAAAGACTTGTGAAACATACAAGACATTTCGGCAACAAGGTGGAAGTCAACAAAATTTGACATCTGAGGGCGGCGAAGAAAATACAAGTAATTTGGTTTTGGGTAAAGGATGGAGTCAAGACGCGTGTCGAAGGGCAGTAACTAAAATGATTATTATGGGTGAGTTGCCGCTCAGTTTTGTAAACAACAAAGGATTTAGGCATTTCTGCAGTGTAGCTATCCCGCAGTTTGTTATGCCATCTCGAAGAACTGTTGGTAGAGATGTTGTGGAGTTATTTTTGGAGGAAAAAGCAATGTTGAAGAGTTTGATTTGTGACAACAAACAGCGGGTGTCTCTTACAACTGATTTATGGACTTCTGTTCAAAACATGAGTTACATGGTGATTACAGCTCATTTTATTGATAGTGATTGGTGTTTGAACAGAAGGATTATTAGTTTTAGCGCAATCGAAGATCACAGAGGGAAGTCGATTGGCAAAAAGATTATGGCTTGTTTACAGGATTGGGGGATTGAGAGGTTGTTTGCAATAACTGTTGATAATGCCACTACAAATGATATTGCTGTTGGTTATGTCACTATGCAGTTGCTTAGTTGGAGGAATGATGATGCACTTGTATTGGCGGGACAGTATATGCATGTGCGTTGTTGTGCACATATTTTGAATTTGATTATTGTTTCAGGGTTGGGTGAGTTGCATGCTAGTGTTACCGCTATTCGAAATGCTGTGAAGTATGTGAGATCCTCTACCACGAGGCTGCGGACATTTAAATAATGTGCTGAGTAGATGAATTGTCCAAAAGGAATTGTTGTTTTGGATTGTCCAACCAGATGGAATTCCACTTATTTGATGTTGATGACTGCGCTGAAATTTCAAGCGGCATTTGATAGAATGGCAGAAGTGGATAAACCTTATGAGGCATACTTTGCTGAGAAAGAAAATAATGTTAGAAGTATGGGTCCGCCTGGACCGGAGGACTAGGAGAGTGCTGAACGAATTGTGAAGTTTTTAAAGGTATTTTATGATGCCACATTGTTGTTTTCTGCCTCTTTGAGTGTGACTTCTAATCTTTGTTATGATACTATTGGCTTAATTGAGAGTTCATTGACTGCACTATAAGAAAGTACAGATCCTTGGGAGGCTTCTATGGCTTATAGTATGAGGGAAAATTTTGATAAGTATTGGGAGTCCACAGGGAACATAAACAAAATGTTGATTGTTGCCTCTATTCTTGATCCACGAGCGAAAATGGATTTTGCTAAACATATTTTTTGAGATCATTTTTGGCAATAATAGTTTCATGGTTGAACAAATGACCAAAGCAGTGAGGGACTTGTTGAATGAATTTTACGATGCATATAGTGCATTCTCCGCTAGTTCCACACCATCGATGTATAGTGGGAGTGGTCTTAGTGGCAGCTATGGTGGTACAAGTTCTTCTCAACCTTTTACAACTGAGGCTAATTTGATGGATGTTGCTGGTGGTGAAGCTGATGACACTTTTCGAGTTGCTCGACCTTTCCTTGGATATGCTAAGAAGGTTTCTGTTCAGAATGAGAGTAGAAGAGTAGCATCTGAGGTGGAAAGGTACTTGAAGGATCCAGTTGAAGATCCCAGCAAACTTAAACTTAATGTTTTGCTTTGGTGGAAGGTGAATGGATCGAGGTATCCAATTCTGGAGAAAATTGCAAAGGATGTCCTCGATGTTCCTGTTTCCACCGTGGCATCTGAGTCTGCCTTTAGCACCAGGCATCGTATTATTGATGAGTATAGGAGTTCTTTAACCCCGGCTATGGTTGAGGCGTTGATATGCACTGAAAATTGGCTGCAATCTAAACTTTTTGCCAATCCCGTCTACAATCTCCAAGAAGATATTAAGGAGCAAATGTTTCATATGGAATTACAAGAAGGTAATGTTTTTAATTTTTTATCATACATTATATATAATACATTATATACGTAATATATTTAAAATGCATTATAACTTTATATAGAACATCTACATGTAATGTAGTCATGTACTTAAGTTACTTATTAATTTTTTTTTTATAGAGTTGATAAGATCGCAAGCTTCGACAGTAGAAGCGGTGAGCGCCGACATTGGTGTTATGGATGTTTAAAAGGTAACTTTCAATATATATATTATTCATAATTTGATATTATAGCACTATTATAGCACTATTAGGTTGTAATTTAAACTATAATTATAGTTGTTATAGTTTTAAAATTTTAAGTCTAATTGTAGTTTATAAAATTATAAATTTGTAATTGTTTTAGTTAGATAAGTTGAAATTGATAAAATAGTTTTATTTTCTAGTATTATTATTTGTGTTTGTGTTTGATGTGTAACCTTATGAATTTGGTTTTATTTGCTCAATTAAAGATATGAATTGGATTTATTTATTTGTGTTTGTGTTTGATGTGTAATCTTATGAATTTGTGTTTGTATTTGATGTGTAACCTTATGAATTTGGTTTTATTTGCTCAATTAAAGATATGAATTGGATTTATTTATTTGTGTTTGTGTTTAATGTGTAATCTTATGAATTTGTGTTTGTGTTTGTGTTTGTGTTTGATGTGTAACCTTATGAATTTGGTTTATTTGGTGGTGAATGCCGTAAAATAAGCATGATATATATATATAATCAAGTGTGTTGTATTTGGTTTATTTGCTTAATTTTCTATATGAATTGAGTTTATTCATTTATAACATGCCTTAAAGAAAATAATTATTGTGCATTTCTTCAATCTTTCTTTAGACAATCGACGCTTGAACTTGAAGTTCAGGAATTTAAATTTAGAACTTATCAAAGTGCTTGCGTGGAGCCGTGGAGGAGCCAAGGTGGAGGAACCAAGGAAGCTTATTTAGTTTTTATGCTTGAACTTTGTGATTTGTGTTTTAGAACAATTTAATTATGTTTAAATTTTGTGACTTTGTGAGTTTGTGTTTCCAACTTTTAAAGACTAGTATTTAGAAATTATGCTTTGGACTTTGTGAGTTTGTGTTTCCAACTTTTAAAGACTAGTATTTAGAAATTATGCTTTGGGCTTTGTAAGTTTGTATTAATTTTAACTTTTATTAAGTTTGGACTTTGTTGATTCAGCAAATAATAAATCTTAGTTATACCCTCTAAGGAAATAGGCAAATAATCTTATTCTAGCATTTTTAGTTTATTCATTTGATTTAATAGTATTTTGCTTTTTCTTTTTTTTTTTCAGTTGAAAATTAGTAAAAATGATTACAATTAAGAAAAATGTCTTAAAAGTTTAAACTACCCTTAAAACTGCAAAAAGAAAGAAAAAAAAAACTCAAAACTGTATTAACCGAATTTGACCCGAACTGATCCGAAATGACCCGAACTCAACCCGACCCGACCCGAATTTAACCCGAATTAATGACTCGACCCGAACTTAGTTCGGGTTGGATCGGGTCGGGTCATTAATTCGGGTTAAATTCGAGTCAATTTTTTCCTAACCCGAAACCCGATCGGGTTGACCCGAACCCGATTTTGCCCACCCCTAGTTGCCATTGAAACAAGCTCCGACCAGCCAAATTGAGAACATTTGTGGCCCTTCCATTAATATTTTTCCAGACTTTATTATTTCTATTTAACCAAATAGCCCAACAAATCATGGCAGCCAAACTACAATCATCTCCATTACAGCGAGCAAATAAAACTTCTAGCCAATCTCCAAAATTCAAAAAACTCCCAACAAAACCAATCACAGATGACATCTAGCAAGGCCAAGAATAGGATAATAGGAATGACCAAGGAAGAAAAAGACAGGTGGCTGAACAATACAAGTAAATCCAAGTGGTTTGAAAGACATTGTATCTGCCACTACAATCCGTGTTCCTTAATAAGTGGCCTAAATGGGCTATGAGAAAGTCTCATCATTTTCAAGTTCTCATTTTTTTATGGTTACTGCAGTTATTTTATAACTGTTTTGTTTAGAGTATTATTTTGTCTCATCCCGTTATTTTGCATTCTTTTAATAGCACCCAAAGGAACTAAAGGGATTAATGTAGGCAAGCTGAAAGATGATGATAAACCAAGATTTCGTTTGGTATTCAGGTACTATAATTTTTAAGCCACAATCACTGTAACAAAAAAAAAAGTTTATAACTATAGAATAAAAATTTATAATTTATAATAAGCATGACTTGTAAATAATAATTTTTATAAAAATAATAAATATATTATAAGTTTTTCATATAATGTGAAATCAAATCAACTTATCTTCTAAGTCACTGCAAATAGTATTTACTAAACATTTTAGTGTTGTAACTTTTAAGTTACAGCTGCCCAATTTCAATATTAAACAAATTTAAAACCGACCACAAATTCAAAAAAAAGAAAAAAAAACTTGGGAAAGAAGTAGATAATGGAACAGTGTTCTTGTTTTAGCCATCAAATTTACTCTCTTTTTTTTTTTACGTGCTTTCCAAATCTCTACATATTTGATTGGTGTTGATGCTTTTTGATTGTTTGCGCTTACAAAATTTATGGCGCTGAGATATACTTCTTGTATCATCATGACTTGAGGATAAGATTAATGTGCCAAAGTAGGATAAGCCTTTGAAATTTGATTTTGCGCTGGGCACTTCCCTTTTTTTCTCCCCTTTAGCCCCGAACTACTTTACCAAGGCCTCACGGTATTTCAAATTCAGATGACATGTTATTGAGCCATTGGATTCACTTTATTTGAATCCAACGGCTGGAATTTTAATTTGAAAAAAAAAAATGTGAATAAAAGTAAAAAAAGAAGGGTAACCGGAAGAAAAATATTTTCATCTCCCTCTCTTTCTCCCCTACCCCCTTGTTCTTTCTTCCCCCTCTGGAACATTGAACCAAAAAATCATCATCTTTCTCCCACTCCATCCCCACATTCTTCCTCACTTCCGGAAGCGCAGAGGTCACGATCTGCCCAGCTGGAACGGATACAGCTTCGGATCTGAGCTTGGATGGCACCAAAGTTGGTTCGTTCGATCCGGTGGTGCGCGATGTTGGAGGGGGCGGATCTGAGTTGTAGTGGCTTCTAGAAGACTGCAGCTGCTGTTTTGAGGTGCCCGCGGTGATCAAAACGCGGCCTGGAACTTCCGATCTGGTGGGGGAGAGAACCTGCGAACTGGCTTTGTTGGTTTTTTTTTTCCGAATTTTGTTGTTTTTGGTTGCCGATTAGCGGCTAGAAAGGAGAGGGAAGGTGGCTGGGACACGGCAGTGGTTCCGGATGTGGCCAAAGCGGTGACCGTTTCCGGTGGGTTGGTGGTGGAGGGAAGCCGTGGGTTTGTTTGGTCTTTTTGGTTGGGATTTTGAATTTTTGCATTGTGTTGACTAGATTGTTGGCCGCCGGCATGTGGAGGGGATTCCGACGGTGGTCGATCATCATGCTTTTGTTTGAGTTGAATCTTGTAGCTCTGTAAACATGAAGTGTTGTGTTCCTACTTGAATAAAGGGCTTTCCTTGGAGTGAAATGGTGAAATGAAGAATGATTTCAATTGACTAGTTGTAAAATTTAATTTTTTCCTAAAATGAGCAGCTCAACAATCTATTATCATGGACAGTGTTTTTACCCAGATTTTGCTTGGTTGCTTGCCTACTAGTATGAACACTTTATTGCTTTGAAAACTCATTTGCTATATTAAAGATTTGGTAGTAAGTTTCTTATATGGTATATCTGTAGTTATATTATTCTAATTGGAATTTTCTGTATTTAACTCTGAAACTGACTTGCTGGATTTAAGTAATAATTAGTTATTTTAGTGAAAGTTTGAGCATTTGTGTAGGTATGAAAGTAAAATTAAGTTCAATTTGAATAGATTGTCATTGCTTCATGGCAGAATAGACTGATCAAGTTACCCTTGTCGTACTTGGAAATTATTCAGAGGGGGCAGAATCTGATGGATGATGAACTTTGCTGTGCTTTATTGCAATTTTGTTGGCTGCAGAATTTTAGGCTTGACTTCAGTAAATATAGGTTGATATTTGCAAGGCATCTTTTATACGACTTATGTAATTTTTTTTTTCTTTTTCCATTTACATTCCTGGGTTTCCTTGTAGTTGCTGAGCAAGTGACAGAACACATTCAATTTTATACAACAATTATAAGGATTGACCATGAGGCAGGATACTGGAAATTTGTTGTGTTATTACCCCTCAATGGTAAAACGATTGCAATTGATATGGTGATCACAATTGATGACTTTTGAATGAAACCATATGTTTTAAAAAATAAATTTACATTCATCCAACAACATTTTAATGTCATTCATATACCACACATATAACTTGTAGATTGAAGGTAAAACAGGTAAATTAGCGTTAGAGTGGTAAATTAGTCTGTAAAATTATTTAAAAAAAATATGTAAATTGACATTAAGTATGAAATAAAATGAAAGATTTGTAATTCACACTTGTAAATAGTAAAAAAAGGGGAAATGAGTAAATTAAAGTTGGAGTGGTAAATTAGAAGAAAAATTACAAAAAAACAAATGTAATTTTAGTTATGCAACCCAAGAGGGGGGTGAATTGGGTTTTTAAAAATTAAGCAACTAAAACTTAATGCAATATAAACTAAGCAACCAAATTCAAAATAAATAAATTAATGCGCAATGAAAAGTAAAGAGATAGGGTAAAAGAGAATAAACACAATGATTTTGACTTTGAGCAAGTTACCGTTGGACAAAATTTCAAAATGTCGAATCGCCGTTTTCCATACGTCAGATCTTATTGTTTGTATGCTCAATGATAATTGTTGGAAATCTTCTTGTTTGAATTTGATTGAGCTTATTTATAGTTGGAGCTGAAAAACTAGCCATTATTGACTTTCATGAAATTTCATTGTTAAATATTAACGGTTAACCGTTTAGATACATAAACGGTTAACCTTTTGTCATTATCGGTTCACCGTTAATTTTCAGAGACCTGAAAAATAAATTTGGCTTAACCGTTCTTACTAAACGGTTCAAGGTTAGCAAATTGGAAATAATCGGTTCACCGTTTTCCCTAAACGGTTTACCGTTATTTTCCAGACTAACCGATTCGCTAATGCCATTAGCCGTTATCTTGAGAAGTCGGTTAGCCGTTTGTATCCAGAGACTAAGCATTGATTCTGCTTGATGTCGGCTCGCCGTTATCTTGAGAAGTCGGTTAGCCGTTTGTATCTAGAGACTAAGCACTAATTCTGCTTGATGTCGGCTCGCCGTTATCAAGATGTCGGTTAGCCGTTTGCTACAGTAACTACTACAGTGAAACACTGAAACGGGGGCAAAAAAGAAAAATTTTGGGGTATTCGGAAAATAACAACATGAAACATTGAACGTTAAACATGAAACAACATACTTAAAACATGCAACAATAAACAAAAAATATGAAACCTCCGTAACAGTGAATAATAAACGTAAGACATGAAACTTTGAACATTAAACCTGAAACATGAACGTAAACATGAAACGGGGGCAAAAAAGAAAAATATCGGGGTATTTCAAAAATAACAACATGAAACATTGAACAAGAAACGTGAAACAGCGTACTTAAAACATGCAACAATAAACAAAAAATATGAAACCTCCGTAACAGTGAATAATAAACGTAAGACATGAAACTTTGAACAGTAAACCTGAAACATGAACGTAAACATGAAACGGGGGAAAAAAAGAAAAACTTCGGGGTATTTAGAAAATAACAACATGAAACATTGAACATTAAACATGAAACATCTAATGTTAAATATGAGACATATTTCAAAAAATTAAATTAAATTTTTGTCTTTTTGTTAACAATCTTTTTATTTTATTTTTCAAAATATTTATAGACCTAAAAAATTTTTTTTATATTTTTACTTTACTTATCTTTTTCTACTTATAATTATTCTTATTTTTTATATATTATTTATTTAATTAATTTATTTATTTTAATTTTTTAAAATTATAAATAGTATATATTGGCAGTAACTGGCTGCAAATGACAGTTAATTTAGTCCCTGTACCATAGCCATCCCCCTTTACCAAAGTTACGAAAGCAATTCTAACATAGCAATGACAGAGCAAGGGTAGCGGAAATAAATTAATAAGTTAGATAAATATTAGATATCGTTTTAATATTGAATCAAGCCAACGCAATTAAGTTATAATTTAATTAGAGCGTGATTAAATGTCGTTTTAATTCAAACGACTCATTGAGATTTTAATAATGCGTTAAGCGAGATTAAATAATAATCTAATTCAAACGATTCTAATAGAGAGATTTTTTATAAATAATTCTAAAGAAATTTTTAAAACATGATTTTTTCTTTTATTAATCAAATGTTAAAGCTATGAAAACAATAATAAGACCTCTTTATTTAAAAGAGGATAAATTTACTTCCCTAACTTAAAAAGGAAAACTCTAGTAATTATAATAGAAATAAAAATACCGACTCTAATTAAAGTAGAAAACATCAAAGACATAAAACACAATAAAAAATAAAAATACTAAAATCTTAAAATAACTTCATATATCAAGCAATATCAGAGAATCGTGGTCAATGTTAAAAGCTTTTGTGAGCCAATTGACAGACAACAAGGGTATTTTTCTTTTTACACTAGAATAGTGTTTACTCAAATTGACCCTACCCGAGTATGGATGAAATTTATATATTCAATTAAATGCTCTAAAAGCTCAGATTAAGGAAACGTTTCATGCATAAAAGCAAACTAAATATACTGAATGTAGTGGCTTGTTATGAAACTAGTCAAAGTAATTAATATTCCCATGAACAAGGTCGTAACTTATATTCATTTTGATATGATTTTTCTGGGCACTATTTTCAATTTGTGAATCAACATGCAATTTTATTTTGTCTGGCAATGATTTTGAGGACATTTTTTATGTCTGCCGACAAGTCAGGTTAAACTGTGATCTCAAACTTCAAGTTGAAGACCTTGAACTTGTCGAAGTGGCTTGGTTATTTGTTTTGAACACCATTTATTGTCAATATTATGTTAAACTTTAGTTTCTTTTGTTGTTTATTTTGAGTTTGAGAATATTATCCAAAGAGAGAATGAGCACATAAATTTGTAATACCAGCTAAGAGTTATCATCATTCTAGTTGTCCTGTATTACAGCTGTTATCTAGATGACGCAAGTGCTAAGGTTTGTTATGTATAGAGGTCACCTATAATAGCCCTTTCAGAGCATCAATTCTTGCCATCGATCTATGCCTTTGAAACTTCATTACTACATAAATGAACTCTACTGATACTTGCTCTCAAATATTTTATAAAACAGTGTTAAAAAGATTAAAGTTTTAGACCAATTTATATTTTTAATAGTTAGGTGTTAAAAATAATGATGCCATGGTATTGATGGATAAAATTTTATTACTCTAGTGTCAATAGATTAAACAACAGAATATAGTGATGCTGAGGTATCATTACCAATAATAATTTTTTTTATTTATTTCAATTGAAACGAATATTAAAAAAAAAAATAACACAACACACTACAAGGTAATATGAAATATATTAAACCTTTAAGTTCGGGCTACATGTTCTATTTGTTAATTTAATATGAAGTAATTTGTATATATAAGAAAATAAAGAAACAGAAGAAAGACTATTAAATCATATGATTTTATAGTGCTAATTGATTATTTGTCTTTTCCTCTTAAACCATATATAATTTTATAGTTAATTTTGTCTTCTTTTTTGTTTATTTCTTCTGTTTAAATATCATCATAGAAAAGTAGCTAGTACCAAAAAAATGGCGTTTAAGTCTCCGAAGACCCTCCAAAATAAAACTAACCTTTAAATCTGACAACACACCACTGGGCAATACACATCCATTTGAAGATAAGGTAACGTATACAAACGAAAATAGTTTCTATTGATATCAAAAGCCCAATTGTATCCAACACACCAGTACACCACATAGAAAATGTTTCACTCAACGTCTATTAAAAAACTCTGGGGTTATTTACTTCTATATTCACTGCATTTGAACTTATAAGTTCATTTACTGCTTTCAATTTCTTAAATCTTGGAGTGCGTGCATGTTAATTGCCACGAAGACGAATTGAAGCCATCAAAACACTGACCATGGAAAGAAGCTTGAAACGCCGTCGCTACTCCGTTGAGCATCACCGAAACCTTAGTAACAATTCTTCATCTGAATTTGACCTATTTTAAATGAAATGTATCAGTTCAGTGAGTATTAACAAGAATTCTGGATTTATTTTAATGAAATGTGTCAATTATGTTATGGTCTGTGTTGATGATCAAAGCCGATAATAAATCACTGCATGTTTGTTTCTTGTTCTAATTCATTATATATTTTTGTGCTTGTACTAGTTCATTTATCTTTGTTGATATTGCATTTCAAATAAAAGCTGATAGTGGATTTTGCTTTTCTAGTTAAGCATATATGATGATTTTATCTTTTAATATGATGTTATAAATTACAGCTTTTACCATGCAACGTTGTTAGTGCGTATTGGTTGGTTATCTTACACTTTATATTCGTTTAGAATTCATAAAGAGATTTAAAATTCGGTCAGCGCAGAATTCTTGTTGACATCCTTCTGTGTTGAATTTGGAAAGCTTGAAGTAGTAGTTCATGCAATTTAATTAAACTTTGGCTAACACTTTCAAATAAATGCATAGGTATTTATACTTGCTACGGACAGAACCTAGACATGTAGTGCTGGATTATCTAAAGATAATTAAAAACTGTACCATTCTTAACATTGCAATATGGAGTTCTACGATCCTCAAATGAAACTACATTTGTTTAAAAAATATTTTCTAGAAAGACATACAATTTGAACTTGGCTTGCCGAGGTTGTTCCCAATTATACCTTTGTAAAGTGCTGAGATCATTACAAAGTCAAAGGTTTTTTTTTTGGTATGTATTACAATCAAAATTCTACTGATTTAAATCTTACGACTACAATATTAATGAGGCATGGTTAATGATGCTTTCAAGAATTGTCACAAAGATCTCCCTTAAGGATATCTCCCTTTATATACGAATGAAGATGCTGAAAAGTCCTTACATCCCGATTTAAAGCATTCAAAGCTATTAAGATTAATCAAACTTTATAATATGAAAGGAAACTATGGGTGATTAGGTAGAAGGTTTTTGACTTTGTTAGAAATCCTAACTAACATGTCAAATGATAAAATTTGCCAAATTCAATGTACGAGGCCAACAAATCAATGAAAATATTGGGTTAATTATGAAAAAATATGTACATGTCTAAATGATTGTATTCTTTACAGAAATGGATTTACAAATGTTACTAAAAACCGAAGATGCGGAGCATTAGGTGGCAGATAGTAAAAATGGATCCTAAAATATTCAGAAAATGAGTCACTAAAGAGGTGTTATAGTATTTCCATTTTCCACCAATTCCTAGGTTTAAAAGATTATTCCAATCCCCCCAGAACAATAAGATCATAACACGTCAAATAAGAGGATTAAAGATGGCAAACTTTGCCACCCGACATACTCGCCAGCATGGCACTGAATACGCAAAAAATGGCCTGATTTTGCCCAACTAATGGGAAGGAAGTGTAGTGCTCAGAAATCGACCAAACAAGCCATATAACCTTAATATGATTTACCGATTAACACTTTACAGCAACAATAAAACGATAAAATCTGCATCCACGAATCGTGGTGCTTTGAAATCCAGCCAAATCACCGTGCCAACTAAAGATATTCTTATCGGAATGTAAAAGGAACCAAATAAAAAGAAAACTCAAACCTTGAGCCAAAAACTGCATTCATCAAGAGGGGAAGGCTGATGATCAAGAGGGGAACAAATGATGGAACAAATGATCTCAGCCCACAAAAATTGTATGCAACAGCTGATGATCAAGATGGGAACAAATGATGGAACAAATAATCTCGGCCCACAAAAATTGTGTGCAACAACTATCACGAGTGCCCCTCAACAGATCCAAAAAATATATATATATATATATTAAGTACTACAAGTGCTACCTCTGACAGAAGTAGGGGATGCTTTGCTCCTTGTTATTCTTTCCGAAGCCTTGTAAACAATGCAATTATAACCCTATATTATATAAGAGAAACAAGAAAAGAATATATGGAAGGGAAAACAATGCACGATATCTGACTTGTACACATCTAGATTAGAAAAATAACACTAAACTCCTTTTGAGCCAGCTTCGGATGGTGGAATTGTGATGAACTTAATAGAACAATCGAAGGGAAGGCAATGTCAGAATGAGTTTAACCCACACTAACATTCAAGTGGTTTAGTGATAACTGTCGGATAGAGACCCGGCATGTACATACGACCACTTCCGTTAGAATCAGCGTTAGAAAAGAGATGTGATTGTAGCTCCCCTGAGTGAGACGACTTCCTGGATTTTGGGTTTTTTGGAGAAGCTGAATAGGAATCATTTGAACCACTGCTGGCAGTATACATAGACGACGTCGGCAGTCCATGGATCTTTGGCAGTCCTGTTGGATCGGCGCTCATATTGTATCCCCTCTCAACTGAATCAGCTTCTAATGGCAATTCATCCAATGTCTACCAAAAAAACAAATAAATAAAGTAAAAAAAAATCATAAATATGACGGCACCTGATGCATTCAGTTTTGTAATTTTATAGAAAAAGAATATCTCCATAAAGCTTCTTTGTTATGTCAAACCCATGAACATGCATCAACTTGTATAACCTGGAAGTTTGTGATCTTAAGTTTACTAATAAGCTTGTGTCTGTGATCCAAAAACAATCTTAACACTCGTCATATGTAAGCCAAAATGGAAAGTTGGAAACATAGATGCATCTATGTCGACAAACAACCAAAGATAAGAAAAAATAAATAAATATAAAAATAAATAAATATAAAAATAAAAAAAGCTAGGCTAAAGTTGTAAAATAATAATAGGGCAATGCTCTCGATTTTTGTCAACAACACAGATTAAGGAGCAGGGAAAACCCACCCGAAAAGCCTGCTGAAGAACTCGGAGTGTGTCTCGAGTACGCTTTCTCTTCATTGCTACCTCCTCAGGCTCCTGAAGCATCTCTTCAAACAGGTTTTCTCTGTTATGGACCATAAGAAACAATGTAATCAATGGTCAACAAATGGGATGTTCACTGGCAACTTAGTGATTTCCAAGTTGAAGGTAGAACAGGATTGTTCACTGGGGTTTGTGCTGTGACGGAAGGAGAAGATTTAATAAAAATCAAAATCACCTGTAAAGCTTTTTAATGAAGACATTATGCAGCTCACGTTTTGTATGATTCACCTGGACACATAAACCAATGATGAAGAAATAGATGTCATTATTTAGATAATGCCTTGAAATTGGGCAGGTCAGATCCACAAGGCAATAACACAAACTATTTAAAAAACAACTTGGTCGCACATAAATACTGTTGAAAAGAGATACATCATAAAGATAGATTCATAATACAGAAAACAATTACAGAGCATAAATCAAGGCGACGGCTTATTTAGCGACAAAATTCCATTGATTGTACCAGAGACCTGAGATTGAATGCTTGCTTAGGTAGCTAAGCGAGAGCACTGAGCCATCAGCCATAAAATTATTAATTTAAAGGTATTAGATAATGAGAATGCAAAGCAGTTAATAACAATTTTTATTTTCATTTGCCTTTTCTCCACAAAGAAATGATGTTTTAATATTTATGTGGTGATTCATTATTTTTAATTTATATTTAATTTTGATACCAGAAATCCCTCGACCTATCTACTCTCACCGAATTCTAAACTGGGGTCTGGACTACTGCCACCAAAGCTAGGGTAGGGACTACTGACACGTAGTGCAAACTTTGTAGCCAGGAGCTCATGGAATATTATAACCTTAGGTGAATAGGGGATTTTAGCCCCTGACCCCTCGGCTGAATCCAAGGGTCCTTTACCACACAATCCAACCGTTTGGGATTTGCACATATGGTGATTATTAACAAATCCTCTCAATGTCCCAGCAAAATTTGCAACAATCTGTTTTACATAATGTGTGAAATCAAAAGGATAATACAAGTGGGTGAAAAGGCTACAGAGGCCCACAAGCTTGATATTAAGCTATAGTCATCTTACCAAAAGAACCACCTACTTCTCACATGCAGCACCTGAAGTTCAACATGCCGCTGGAAGGGATGAGTGCACATCCAGAGACCACACAGAATCAGTTGAACTCTCTCAAACTGGATATAAAGTAAGTTTTCTTTAAAACATGCACTGTAATATCATGTTTTGCTAGTGTGCAGTCCCCATATACTGTATCCAGTCATATAGATACAAAACCTTGGTACACTAGAAAAGAAGTTTGTTCTAGCACTAGAAACCAAACGCTACTAAACAAGAACCATCATAATCCAAAAACTTTGTATCAGTCAATTAGTAGAGCAAATCAGCAAACAATAATAATGTACAGGATTTACCAGGAAGTGCATAATTGCTTTAGGTATTGAGTCCTCGATATTCTTCCGAACAATATCATAGTATGATCTCAACAGCAATTTCGTCACTGCAATTTCAACATTCTCCTGTTCTGAATGGCTTTCTGAGGGCCTCAAGATGGTTGGAGGCTAAAAATTTATCCACCATATGCATGTTAGTGCAAATTTTTTTGAGGAAAAAATCAAATGGAAACACATCAGCTAAGCCTGCTGAGATCCTCAACAGATAACCTCAAGCAGATACCTCTCTCAAATGGATCATAGCAAAGGCATGCTCCATGTTCTGGACAGGCTCACTGAATGGCTTATTTGCTGTGCTCTCCTTACCAGCAGACACACGGTTATCACTTCCCCCAAAAATTGATGAAATCCCCCAACTTGAACCACTTGTGTTTCCTGATTAATCATAATATTATTGCATATCTTATAAACTGCTTGATAGTTTTAAATTAATGAAGAAGAAAACATTTAATGGCTTCTTTAAAGTAACAACATTACCAGCAGGAGCTACTTTTTCAACTTCTGCTGTAGGACGAACTCCCTGCAAGCAACCAAGCACATATAATTAGACAAATCAAGGGTGACTAATCATTGAGAATTTTAGAATGCTTCCCTTTTGTATAGTTACCATGCACCCCACCCCTTAATGCTTCCCTTTTCTATAGTTACCATGCACCCCACCCCAAATTAAACTAATGCCCCTCCACAGTTGCTGAGGGGGATTCAAAAAACCTTTATCTCTTGTTTCCACAGGTAGAGGCAAAACCACCTGGGCCACGTCCCTCACTTGCTCCCCTAGCTTAAGAGCAATGCAGGCAACAAGAAATAGCGAAATATTTTGAAGCAAAGAGAAGGGGATGCTTGTTTGCCTAGAAAAAGTAAATAAATAGTTTTCATGCCTGATCGGCCATGATTCCATTGACTTGTCTTGCAAGAATAGCTCGAGACTTTAAGCTTCTCTCTGAGCTTGGTGCCTTATCGGGTTCCACACCATCCTAATTAACCAAAGGAAACAACAGGAGCAAAAGATGAAATATAAATTATGGGAGCGAACAAGACTTTGAATACTATACAATCATAAAAATTGACATAAGTGTTAAAGCAGGACATATTTACCTTATGCCTGGTTATGGGCAACGGAATTTTAGAAGACTTGATCTGCTGCAGTGCAATTTCCACAGCTTTACTTCCACCAATAAAATTTGGATGGGAAGTGTTTATATAGTCCATCTGCAAATTTATTTGTTATACAGGAAAAATCTCGTGAGCATCTTAAAAGTACAGATGAGTTTCAAGAAGTGTATCAGCAACAACAAGCCGATAAATTGTCCATATATTAAACGAACAATCAGAACTTTCAAAAAAAAAAAAAGGGCAGAAGATGTGTAAACACAATGCAGCACTAATCATTGTTTCAAGGGTCGCATTAGTTACACCAGTCAGATTCGTAGAAAAGTGATAATCATAATGTGATAAGGCATCAGATTATAAAGAAATTCAGCCATTTCAAGCACCAGATATGATGGTTGTCTTTGTGAACAATAGAATATGAAGTAAACATTGCAGATTAGGAGAAGGCTATAAGTCTGCAACTCGCGCTTAAATTAAGAATTGAATTTCCATTGTTGCTGTGACATGAACAGAGAAGTCAAGGACCAGCCAATTAAAAAACAACACATAGACTCATCTCTGAATGAAACTAAAATAAATTCCAACAAGCAGAAACATGGAAACAAGTAACGTTTCCGATTACAGTTGGAACAGTTTACTAATTCTGGTTTACTGGTATTTGCCAGATTTTACTGATTGGAACCAAGAATTACAAAGTCCTTGATCAGAAGGGAACAAACCATTCACATCTAAAACTTATAGCAGCATATATAGCAATTAGATCTCAAGGGATCAGGGTCTCACATACCTCCATTTCAATGATATGTCCAATCATTGTCTCAGAGGGCTCAAGGCCTTCTCGCAGAAAGTTCCCGATGACCTCATCCATACGCTTTCTAAGAACAGGAAAGCGCTGCAGTTCATTCACAAGACAGTGATGGCTAATCTGCAGCAGAAAATCTTGTTAGAAACTCGACAACAGCGTAAGATGGTGGCATGTGCTTGCACATATAGCATGTAAACAATCCTCTACCTTTATTAACTCATCATATATGAACCTCGCACACTGAAGACTAGGATCCAACAAGCGAGCAATTTGCCTTCGAATAAGAACTTCGAACGGTACCTATTCAAATGGGAATAAGAAATAAACAATATGCTTTCCACTAAAGGGGAAAGAAAATTGACCAGCCAATGTTGAAGCAAGGAGCAATTTAACAACACTCTAGAAAAGAAACCAATGAACCCACTTCTGGTACAAATAGTGCAGATTTGGGACCAGTTGCATTCTGAATAGCAGTTCGAATGTCATCATCAGTCAAGTCCTCACAGGGATCAACCTCCTGTATAAGTAAAACGCATTAGAACCAGAGTTAATAGCACTTTTAAAAGAAGTTTAACATCACATGTGCAAAGAGAAGCTGTTAGCACTAGCTAGATCTATCCAACTGAATCTTTTCAGACAAGAAATAACACTACATCCCTCATAGACAAAGTGTTAGTTAGTGCAGCAATTTTCATTCAACTGAATCTTACCATACAAGAGGAAACAAACTACCAGACTTAATCTTCAACTCTTTCCCGACAAAGGTTTACACTACCACACTAAACAAAAAAACAAAAGAGCTACCCATGTCCCTTGCCCCCTGTTCATGTGGACATCCAACAAACAAGGACCATAAAGAAATGAGATTAAATTCTAAAATGAGATGGGAGGTAAAAAATTGTATCACCAATAGTTGACAGAGTAATTTCAAAGTAATTGACTTCATCATTAATTACTCCTATGCATTGACAAGCAAACACAAATAAATATGTTCCACTCACTAGATTTCAGCGAAATATTACTACTCTACCATGTCTCAGTGCTCTTTTATAAGGGACCACAACTTTCTGTATAGGATTTTCCATTTTAGATACCATAGGTCCATGTGAAGCATGAACATTTCCTCTGAGCCTTTGCTAAATCAAGTAGAACATTTAAGCAAGAGACAACAGTATGGCATCATTTAATCAGTAAATGAACCAGTAACTAAGAGATTATTGAGTAGTTGTTGTGTACTAGTCAATTGCATTGGATTGATCTAGTCCCTCTTTAAAGTCAGGAAAATCAAAAAATTATTTACAAATTAATACTCCTACAAGAAGCAAGCTTCAAGTTTCTTTCAGCATCTGCCTCCTTTTATTTTTTTTCCAGCCTCTGCTCTTACTTCCTTTCCTTCTTCCACTCAACTGTGATGAATCCATAACTCTCAAGGACAATGTTTCTACCCTCAACACTTGCTTAGATGAATTCCTCTGTTGCAAGTCTTACATAAGCCTTATAGTTTGCCACCTTCATTATACAACATAATCCATCCAAGGCTGGGGTGCAACTCAAGAGACTATTCAACTTACTTGGACCCATGCAAGAAGAATGTGAGCTACAGGATTCTCTGAAGGTTTGACGAGAGAACTGAAGATCGTATCTAAAAGAATTAAATGATTGTTACTATTACAGTGTTCTCTTATCCTATAACCAACCAAAAGACGCATTAGCCTATCAAAGGAAGATGGATCCTATAAATGAGATGGAGAAGTGAAAACAAACAATTATGCAAAACAAAAATGAGCAAGCTTCAACTAAAGATGTAAAAACAAAATGCATAAAGATGAAAACCTGTATCATACAACTCCAATATGGAGTGTCAGACTCAATATTCAATAATTTAGTTACCCCTTCTCATGATGTCACAATACCTACCTCTAGACTCTTCACAAAGATTGACTGAAAAATATAGTGAATTCGTGCCCCGCCAGAAAGCTCAGATGTTGACATTTCTTCATTCTTTCCCTCCACCATTGAAGAAAATGCTGTTCCCACAAGAAATTTACAACATCACAATTGAGATAAAGGATAAAAGCAACTTAGCAAAACATACAAGATACAAATTGTGGATGTGTAAAGATAAATTGTCTACAGAACAAATTACAACAATTATGCATTAAATATTTACCTTCGGAGTATTTAGAAAGAATATTCAGGAGAAGAGCTCCCTGACCCGCCTATGCAACACAAACATTGACAAGTAATAAGTCATAACATCAGTAAACATCATCCATGAGAAAGAGCAGTCAAGTCATCCTCAAATTAAGTAAGAGACATTAGTAAGTATTAGCAAACAAAGGCAGACAATAGATGGAAATTAAAAAGAAAGCATTATGAAACTCAAGCACTAAAAACAACAAATTTAGAATTCTAATAAGATGAATGGAGGTGCAGCATTGAAGTCTTTTCTGCCTAGGAGGAAACTCATTATGTTGAACTGAGAATAATATGCCAATCAAAAGACCAATGATTGCAACCAAGTTGTTATGACACTATCAATAAACAATCATACATGCCTTTGATTCTGTGATTTCCCCGTAGCTTGCATGCTCCTTTGCAACAGAAACTAATGCAGAGCTAATGCGTGACTTCAACCCAGGAAGTATAGCCTTGATATGTTGTACCAGAATCTGCAAAAAATATAGTGTAAAATACAATAGCGAATTTAGAGATTCATCAAAATGTTGCCCTATGTTAGGGCCTAGATCTATTACCCTACACAACCAACTCAATCTAGTTTGAAAGTCAGCTTTGAGTTGAATTTAGGTTCAGATTTAAAGCAACCCAATGCCATGAGGAGAATATTAAAATCATGAAATAAAGAAGCGGAAGAGGAAATGTCCCCAAATACACAATGTAAGACAGGTCAAAGAGCAGGGAAGCAAGTGTAGAATGCATAAATGGAAGAGCAGATGCCGATCACTCAACATCTACTTTCATATGTCTAATCATATTCTTATACAATCTTCACACTAGAGAATATTTAACATGCTCTACCTGGTTCAACTTCTTTGCCAACTGAGGAACACCACAACGATCTGCTAGACCATTATATACCTGATCAGTAGCATAAAAGAAGAAAAAGTGAAAAAATTGATGAATTTATAACAAATTAAAACCAATGCAAAGTAGACAGTCAGCCATACAGGGCGACTACGGAAGAACTTTTCCTCAGCAACTAGTGCATCCTTGATACTCCGGTTGAACATAATATCCTGTTATGAGAATGACAGTTAACGGTACATCAAAATCCTAGTCCGTCAATGAAACAGATTGATGGAACACTTTGAAGTAAATTATTGAACAACATTTAGATCAACAGCAAAACAACAATACTGTGATTGATGATGCAACGATGACAATACCATGACAGAACAGTAAAAATCAAAGATTAATGGTAGCATTAATGAATGTGATAACTACCAGCCACAACAAAACTGTTATAACTACTTAGATTCTCAATGAAGAGTATAGATTAGTGCTGATTTTACGTCATCTACCATTGTCTACATGAGCATTTTGCTGGGTATTCTGTAAGACATCCAAAAACGAGTTCTCAATAGACATGAACCGCATATATGAAGTTCAAGATAATTTATGTAGTCCAAAAACTGTCAACCTCAAGTCCTAAAAAGCAAACAAATCAATAGGAGACACAACTACTGAACACAGTATTCCAACAAAAATAGAAAGTTACCTCCTGACTCCTATTCACAACCCCAACATAACCAAGCCGAAGGGGAATCACTTTTCCGAGCAACAAATTACGGGCATCAGTACCTCTGTCCATAATATCCAACTGAAGTCACAAAGAAAATACATCTAACCTCATTAGAAAAAGGAACATCCAGCAAATGTCGGTCATATATAGATAAATCATTCTAAATTCACCTTTGTGATTACGCCTATGGTTCTATAACCTGCCAACAGAAATGTAGCAGGTAAGTGTAAAAAGAAAAAAGCATGCAACAAACCCAGAATAGATAATGAACGAAGATGTTACCATCTGGATCAGCAATTCCCGCAATTTGAAGAGCATCTGAGTTCGCCAAATCTGAATTTGCCGGTGTAACAGCGAGAATTAGACAGCTTGGTTGCTTGATGTATGACATAATCATCGTTCTAATTCGTGCTTCAATATCAGCAGGCTGCTCACCAACTGGGACCTTTGTTATACCAGGCAGATCCACGAGTGTGATATCAAGAACGTGAGGTGAAAAAATCTTCAAACGGATTTGCTTGTCTGACACACCTTTGTTTCCTCCAGCTTCCTTGTCAGTTTGAGCCTGAAGGAAATTGGAATTATAAAAAAAAATAATAAAAATTATAGCCAAAGAATGACTTATAGGAAATAGACAATCATTAAAATTATACAAATTTACTCAGTAAAACTTGAGAAAACTTAAGTTAATTGGTAAATTCAATAAGAGTACATAAATTCATGGTTAATTTAATAAGAGTACATACATTCATCCTCCTGCCAACATTTATGCAACTATCTAAAATGGCATCAAATTCTCCAAAACCATCACTCAATATTGTTGAACAGGGGTATTAGGATCACTTTATCTCCTAAGAGCTAAGATGGGAAGCCTTATCTACTTCATTGTTGTTTCAGTGTAGTTTGAAATCTATCATAGTTGCAAACTCTATTCCTACTTTAATAAAATTTTGCAGCATCAACATTTCCAATCATTGCAATTGCACAGAAAATTCCATGGCTAGGCAAGTCCATCAGGGAGAACTCCGCTTAATGCTAGAAGACCCAGAAAAAAATGGCAGTCCCACTCACTCCTGTTATGTCCAAATACCCAGAAAACATCATTATCTCAAACGTCTACCAACTTTGCCTCATGGTATTGCCAGAAATGAGTCACTCTTCAAACATAAGTCCTTGAAAGCATTGCTGAGACAGAAGCAGATAAACTTCCTAGAAGGGGTTTACAATAGCTACTGTGCTCTCACTTCTTTTACAACACTACACTGGGAAAAAAAAAAAAACTTTTTAACTTTACTGACTTCCCTACATATGTAACACTCACCTCTAAATCAATTCTTTCATTGGATTTTCTTAATTAAATATCCTCATGTTTATCAATTCATTCAGGTTTCAGACCTAGTTACATCAGGTCTCTCAAGTAACTAAAGAAAACGGCCCTACCACTAGAAACTGAAAACACTTTCAGCAAATGCTTTTTAATTGACTACCCAACATTTATGTCCGTAGAGACAGTAACTATCCGTTTCTCATCTCTGAAGTTACCAAAGCCAAATTTCACATTTTCAACCTCACTAAGAACAGGCACATCATAATTTCAATAACACACAAACAAATCTAAGGAACATTACACTCAACAAATTAACTTAAAAAAGATCAATTATTTAATGATGAAATTTTATATTTTTGCTAGTTCTCTCACACTCTCTAAACAATTTACATAAACTTAATGAACTTAGTAAAAAAAAAAGCACCTGAATCTCTCTCCTGATCTCGGAAAAATCATAAAACCTTTTTCCAGGCAAGTGCAAGAACTCGCCGTACTCCTCATCAGTTTTGGTCTGCAAGAGCTGAAGCACGAGAGGGCGGCGCGTGCAAATATCGTTACCACGTGGTAAGAAATCGCGACCTACGAGTGCCTCGAGCACGCTCGATTTGCCACTGCTCTGGCTACCAACCACCGCCACCTGCGGCAGCTCGATCGTCGACTGACTCCCCAGCTGCGCGAATATGTCCTGCAGCTTGTTCACCAAAGGTATCACAGAGCCTCCCAACGGCACCGCAGACGGCTGCGATTGAGCATCCGTCGTGTTTGTAGCTGGTTCGTCTGCCATAGATCAGAAAGCTAGGGTTTTGTAAAAGTTAAGTGTTTCGAAATAATGAAACTATGCCGTTTTCGGGGGGGGGGGGGGGGGGGAGAGAGAGAGAGAGAGAGAGAGAGAAGAGGGGTCTTTTGATCGATTGAATAAGCAGCAGTGTGATGCAAGTGGCGGGCGTGTGTGGTGGTGAGGGGAAATTTCGAAAGAATGGAGGCGGAGGATAAAATAAGCGGTGGGTGTTAGAGGGTTAACGTGCGCCCCTTTTGATTTTGCGTTTGTGTTGTGGGTGAACTGAAAAAAAGAGGAGGACGCCGTGTGCTCTGCGTGAATTGTGATTGATTATTTTAATTTTATTAAAAAAATATGTTTTGTCAATTCAAATTTCAAAATTATTGGGGGACCGGAGCTTTTTGCTTTGATTCTCAGTTTTCAGTTTCAGTTTGCAAATGGGCAGTATCATTGGAGAGGTAGCCTATCTCTATCACACAGTATCAACCTGTTGTGAGTTTTCACTTTATCACAAATTTAAAAATTCATAATAAACATAAAATTTAAATGAAAATATAAATGGTTTATCTTGGCCAGGGGTCAAATTGTAAAACGCTCCTTCCTCTTTCTTGGTGAACAAGAATTACTATATATAGAGTTATGCATGTAAGGAGTAAAATAGATGTATTTACTTCTTAATTTAAAAAAAAAAAAGGATAGATGTATTTAGGGTGTGTTTAGTAGCTACATTGTAGCAGTAAAAATAAATATCAAATTATATCATTTCATATAAATAACTATAATATCAGTAAAAATAAATATCAAATTATATCATTTCATATAAATAACTATAATATACACAGAAATTTAGAATTCAAATTAAAAATATAAAACTCTTGATGCAGCTTAAGAGCTTTAATTTCAAAAGAGTAATGATATAGCCACAAATTTATGTACAAACTGATATGACATGATAAAATTAGTTGAATTAAATATCTCTTGGCCCACATGATTTATTTTTATTATTTTGTATTTTCATTCAACTAATGAATTAATGCTACATCAGTTTGTACAAAATAAATTTATACAAGAATTTGTAACTATATCATCACTCATTTCAAAATGAAGCTCTAATAATAGATATGTATGATATACATTTAAATTTTTATCTTCAAAAAATTAAAAAGAGTAACACAAGGAGAGTAGATAAATAAAAAACTAAAAACATTGTTTGAAGGGCGGCTTTTGGGTTTAATTAGTAGTTTTATTTTTTGTAATAAAACTCATCTTTTTTTTTTCTTTTTTGTTGGAGCTGCCATTTAGAAAAGAAAAGATTATTCACCGATCAAATTGAACCTGGAAGATTTCTTTTGGGGAGGACTTTAAATGCTTATGCTGCTTTTGACTCTAAATGTGTGCCTTTTGATGGTTTTAGTTACTAATGCAGAGTGAATATGCTGCCCTTCACTATGAAGATTCGGCAATTCTTGTTGGGGACAATTTATAATGATATAAAATAATTGATGCTATTTTTATTATAGAAATAATTAATTTTGAAGAGAATTGATAAAATTTATTTTTAAAAGATCTACGAGTTTAAAAATAATCATATATATGTGATAAATCTTATTGTTAACGTATATTTTTTATAAATTTTATTATTAAACTATTATAAAAATGTAAATGATTGAATCAGATAAAATATTGAATAAAATTTATTTACATATTTATAAACCTAAATATAAAATATTTTTTATTGTGTGTTTATAATAATTGATAATTAAATAAATATGTCATATTGTTATTTTTACTTTTTATTTTGCTGTCTCAATATAATTGGTATAATATTAATCTCTTTAAAATTAATAATTTTATTTATTAATTAATAAGAATAGTTTTAGATTTTTATAATATATATGAGAATATATATAGAATTGTATTAAATATAAAAGTAATTCTTAAAATCATATTTTAAAAAACTATTCTTTTCTTGCTCTTCAAAAAATTTGCTGGAGAGTAAAGTCATTTTGCTAAAATTAATTTTTAGAAAAATTTACCAAATACTAAAATTAACTTTTAACTTTTTAAAATCACTTGTTAAGCCCGCCAAAACCAATCTCAAATAGACCGTTAATCTAGATTCAAAAGTTATTTAATTTTCCTCCGACACACTGTTGGAATGCTCTAATGGTAATGTCAACTACTGTATGCAATTTTATTAAGTTAAAAACTTCAAAAGTGTTACACTGCTAGAATGTTCTAATGATAGTGTCAATTGGTCTATGCAATCTTATTAAGTTAAAACTTCAAAAGTGTGGTAGTATTGGCTAGCTAATTAGGGCTTGGCAAATAACCCGATCCGAACAGATCCGACCCGAACCGATCCGAAAAAAATTGGGTTCGGATCGGATCGGGTTATTAATTTAACCCGATCGGATTTAGTTTAGCCAATCCGATCGGGTCGTCATCGGATCGGGTTTCCGAAAATCCGATCGGATTTGGCTATTGAGAAAAGAAAAAATCAAAACACACACAGAGGAAACACGCACGCACTGACACACTCTCAAACACACTGACACAAACCCACCACCCACCACCCCCCCCCCTTCCACACAAAAACTGACACACCCACCCACACACAAAAAATCACACAAGCCTTCACTCACACTTCATTCACAGCCTCACGCTTCACTCTCTTCTTTGGTTCTTCTCCAGTTTTCACTCTTCAATCTTCGCAGCCTCGCTTTCTTCTTTTTCAGTCTTCACTCTCCACTTTTCACAAATCGAGTTTCTCACACAATCGGGTTTCACGGATCGGGTTTCAGTCACAAAAGCAAACCGATGTTGACGCAAAGACGTAGCACAACAACGAGCAATCATTTGCAAACACAGCCATCGGATTTGTGGCTCCGTCCATCACCAAGTTTCTCGCCTCCAAGCTCCGCTTCAACCCAACAACCCGACTTCTCCAACCTGGCAACCCGAGCATTGTGTTTTGAAATTTTGATGGTATTTCTTGATGTTGTGATTATTATTATATGTAAATTGTAAAATTTTAATGTTTACTAGGTAATGATAAAGAAAACCAGTGGTAAAGAAAGCTGTAATGTATTAATTTTTCCAATGATGGACATAAATTTTTCATTTTTCGATTTAATCCGAATCCGATCTAAACCAAACTCAACCCGATTTAGTGATCCGATCCGAATATATATTCGGATCGGGTCGGATCGGGTTACAAGTTCGGATTGCATTCGGATGGATTTCTGCCCAACCCGATCAACCCGAAATCCAATCGGGTCGAGCCGAACCCGATCCGAATCCGATTTTGCCCAGCCCTATAGCTAATGATGTTTCGGGTCCATGGTTATGCCTAATTTCATGGTTGGGACCTTCGTAAATCTATTATCAAATGAGTTGTTTTATGGTGCATTGAATGTTTAACAATGCCAGGAAATATATCTTATTTTTCAGTAACAATTTCTTAAGATATTCTCTTGTTTAGCAGGACTCCTATTTGAGGAATAAGTAATTTTCTTTTTAAATTTTGACTTATTGAAAGAGGAATATAACTAATATAAGAAAAGGAATACTTCTCAAAGAAGAAATGATCACTATATATAGGGAGGTTGAGTTCACTTATTTATTTAATACAACAATTAGTTCTTTATAAGTAGATAAGTTTTAGTGCAAGGGAAATAAGAGGTCTGTTGAGATAATGGATATTATTGAGGTTTTCGGTGTCAGGCAAAATTCTAAAGTGATTGTAGTTATTTTTCATATTGTGAATTTTTTCTCTTACCGTCCTTGGTGGCTGTGATTTTTCCCCAATATAGGAGTTCTCCATGTAAATTCTTGTATTGTGTGATTGATTTTATTCTTCATCTATTTTCTGTTTATTATTGGTTTGATATTTTTACTTGCAAAATCTTGGGTGAGATTAAAATTCTCTAACAAGTGGTATTAGAGGTAGGTTTCAACACAAAACCAATATATCAACAATGAGGTTTTCAATCCTGTGAAGGCAGAAATAAGAAGTTCGATAGGAGAATCAATTTTCGCTTATTCCAAGTTCAAGTCCAGGATATATTGATTCAATCTAGTTACATAAGGAAAACAAGGATTATATAAAATTTATTTCTGCTAATGGAAACTTCTAAAGGTGTGTAGACAATCAAGGCACTTGAAAGCAGATTGTCATAATAGGGCAAGTTCAGTAGATAACTCTAAATCAGTAGATAGAGATACTGATAATGTCAACTAGTGTTGTGTCTCTTTTCTCCATGAGAGACTTTTTTTTTATCTTTTTCAACATGCTATGGAAGAGGATGTGTTATTGCTAGCAAGTCTACAAGAATTGCAAACAAGGCATCTTTTGCCATTTACGTGAGGTGTGTGGTAGAATTTGTAATGTTGATGGTTGGAGACTCTCAAGGAACCAAATATGAGAGCCATTTTCAACAAGATAATCGACATGAGCCAAATATATGTACTCTAGATATAGTAGAGTATGATAATTCTTGGAATAGAAAATTATGGCTACTGGATAGAGGATAAGATTTTACCTATGGTGGAGTGATTCTCATAAGTCCTATATGAGTGCAGTTTTAGGTAGAGTAAGGAATGTGGAGACAACATGGATGTGTGGATACACGGTGAATCATGTTTTGTCGCCTAATTAATATGTTTTATTTTTCAATAAGGATTTCCTAGGATGTTTTCTTATTTAACAGGACTTTTATTTAAGGAATAAGTAATTTCTCCTTTGGGGTTTGACTTATTCAATGAGAAATATGATTAGTATAAGAAAAGAAATATTCCAACAAGGAATAATCACTATATATAGGAAAGTTTAGTTCATTTATTTGTGTAATATAACAATCAGTTCTTTGTAAGTAGACAATCTCTAACGCAAGGAAAATCAGAGGTCTATTAAGAGAATGGATGTCATTAGAGCTTTGGGTGCGAGAAAAAGTTCTAAAGTGATTGTAATAATTTTTCACATAGTGGATTTTTCTCGATTCGTCCTTAGCGGCCATGGTTTTTCTCCAATACAGGAGTTTTTCACGTAAATTAGTATGTTGTGTGATTGATTTTATTCTCTATCTATTTTCTATTTATGATTGGTTTGATATTTTTGCTTATAAGAGCTTAGGTGGGATTAAAATTCTCTAACAAGCAACAGATTCAAAATCCATTTTTCCTTTGATGCGCTAGCAATTTTCATGTTTCATGTGCTAAAATAATATACATATACATACCCGTCTTGGCCTTTTCAATTTATAATGTTTCTTGATACCTTTTGACGAATTATCATATTATTTAGCCTTTTGTTTATTGTGCTAAATGAATATAGGAAAACCTTGACAGTGATGGTTGATCCTCAATCTAATGTTGTACTTATATGTGAATAATTATGTATTACAAATTATCATATAATGTTAAGTGTAATTAAAAGTGATTTGCTAAAGTTTATAGTACTATGGGCTTCAATATATCTAATAGGATATAAGTTTTTAATGTGGAGATACTTAATAGGAATCTTAATTTATATGATGGATTGAAATAGAAATACCTAAAGAGAACAGAAAAAAGTTATCTACATAAGTGGTTATGGTCCTCAGGTGACACGTATCGTTCTATTCTTTCTAACATTTCATCATCAAAGAGAGTACAAAGAAACTTAAAGGATTCTCTAAGAGAACTTATTGATCTGAAAGACAAACCACGTGACTCTAGAAAACAATTAACCACTTTGGATTTGAGTATGCTTCTACATATTCTATTATTAATTCTTGATAATACAACATAAATGTTCCTGAATTATAAGTAATAGTTTCAACCAAAAGTTTAATAATTATTCTAACAAAAGACTCTTTAATTGTTGGTTATGTTTTTGTAGGAGCAAACTTCCTTCGATACTACAAAATGATGATCTTGTCCTTGCCTTATACCTACAAAAGATACTCTAACACTTTGGTTAGTATATGGTTGATCAAAAAAATACAATAAAATAAAAAAGAGAATGTAATGGTTAGTCTCCCTCTTGAATAGAGAGATAGACATTCTCTTGACTAAAGAGTACGTTCTCTTTTTTATTTTTTTGTATTTTTTAATCAACCAAGTAAACTAGTAGTTTAATTATCTTTATTACTTTAATGGTATGTTTATTTTTCAAATTGAAGAATTGAAGTTTGGAATCTGAATCATTGATAATGTTTATTTTGATTTTTTTTTTATTTCAGCCACGAGATATCCTGGAAAGGCCCCCAACTGTGGGAGGCACCTTTAAGTCCGTACCACAACTCAGATTAGAAGTCTCCGCTCGAATCGGGAGACACAAGTTTTCCCAACAGCGATCATGACTTCCTATAACAAACTCACCAACCATCAAAGCCAAACAAAATCAAAATCATGGGGTTCACCCTAATTTAAGAATGTGCCGTAAGAGACTAATGCTCAGGAGGTTAGAAAGCAATCTCTCACTCCTAGGATTATGCATTTGTCCCCACCAAAATTTTAAAATTCTAAATATACCCTCCACTAAATAAAAAAAATGTAAATAGCTAAAAAAGGCAAACATATCGAACCCTTGAGGAAGCCTCCACTCCATTGCAGCCAAATCACTTGAAGAAGCCTCTATTGAACCATCATAAACAAGCCTCCATCATAGCCAAACATTTCTAGCCTCCATCACAGCATCGGGATCGAGCACTAAAGCAACAGCTCCTGAAATCGCGTTGAGCAGCAGCACAAACTGCATCGTTTGTGCACTGAAGTAGCAACTCCCCAAATCGTAGCAGCAACACTTGCCAGTTGATCTCACATGGAAACAGCAACCATGTCACCCCCGTCGGTATCAGTTGCAGCCCATGATGATGATGATGATATCTTTTTTAAAAATGATGATGATGATTTTTTTTAAATATTTTTTTGGGCAAAAATGCTGATAATTATTACTCTTATTATTATTTGAGAAATTGTTGATGGTGATTTTTGTTATTATTATATTGCTGATGATGATCTTTTATTCTGATTATTTTCTTAATGATGATGGTTTCTAATCCCAATTATTTTGTTGTTATTTTGATGATGATGATGATTGTTATTATTATTGTTGTTGTTAATAATGATAATATACTAATTGATTATAATATTTTTTTACCACCACCACAACAACAACAACAATAATAATAATAATAATAATAATAATAATACCACTACAAAATAATCTTTATTAAAATTAGAAATTTACTATTATTGTTGTTAATAATAACAATATTATAATTATTTAATATATTGATTTATTAATAATAATATTTCTGATTCGAGTCCATTTCAATTCTTATTTAGTAAAAATACTATAAAAGATTTGAAAAGAGAGAATATTTATAACTGTACAAACAATTTAAAAATATAACAATTTACCCTTAGTATGAATAAATTTGGATTTGGTTAAAATTCTAAATGCACATAATTTTTTGAAATAAACACATTTAAATTTATAAACTTAATTTTTTTTATCTGTGTTAGGGGTAACTTAAATATTAGTATTTTTTTAATATATGTAAGATTTAAAAAAAAAAGAAATACATTCTTGCTGTCTTGCAGATATTTCCATATACGTAATATTATTATTTTGAAATAAGGCTATAATATAATTCAGAAAAGGATATGTTTTAGAAATAAATATTTTCTATTAAAATTAATGCCCACTTTTTTCTTCCTAAAAAAATGTTTTGCATGCCAATAAAAAGTCGCTTTTTTAAGAAATTGTAAATAAATTATGTTATATACTGGCCCAACAAAAGCCCAATAAAATGTGGTGTCATTTCCAGCCGAATATTCATATTGTTGATTCCTTTATTCACATTTTTTTCCCCTGAAAAAGTTTTAAAAAAAAAAAAAACGCATAAGGGAAAAGTCGAGGACCCCTCCTTTTTTTTTATAAAATATCCAAAAATCCATGTGACGGAGATGATATCGTCAATAGGTAAATAATCCCGCACGGTCATCCCCAAGGTACTCTTACACATCCATCGTTGATAGCTCAAAATTCTGCTTTAATCCCAGACAGGTAGCCAATAAAAATGCTGACACCTGTTAAGTCCCATTGATTTTAACCACAGCCAATCACCATTTACAACTCTATAAAAATGCCCTCGAGGGTTTTGGTGAACCCCCCCAAATTTTCGCGTTGAAAAAATCCACAAACCAGAAACAAACCCCTCTCTAGAAATTTCCATATTTTACCGTTCGCCGCGTCTTATCATTTAATCATGCCTCGCCGCTCCGGAGGTTTGTTTCCCCTATCGGATCTATTATTAGTTTGTATTGTTTTATTTCTAGGCGTTTAGATTCATTTCTTGCCTTTTTTATTTGGGCAACTTTTTGGTTAGATGAGAAATAGCTGAAAAAAAATTTGGGTTTGTTTCGAAAATGAATATAGTGGACGAAGTCAAAGTATTTGTAGCTGATTTGTTTCTAGATGATTGAAAGTTTAGGTTTTTTTTGTACAATGTAAAAGACTCTATGTTTCTAGGGTTTAGTATGGAAGTTTTGGATCTCAGCTTTTAGGTTTTTGAAATATCTTTTCTTTAGAAAAAGAAAAAAATTGCACTGATTTACGTATTATATCTGTAACACTATAGCGTTTGTTGTATGCATTTAAGCATTTCTCTCTTTTTAAACCTGGCTGTTAATTACTTCTTTCCATTTGCGTTTGCAAATTAATTGGGCATTTGGTGCTTTGTTCTTGTTAGACACCAGAAGATTGTTATGACTGCCTTGGTATGATGAAAGATTTGTTATGTGTAATATGATTTTGTATTCTTATATGCCTAAAAGAGAAGCACGGCGTACATAAATGACCGCAGCCTATGTTTGAAGCTGGATTCTGTCTTCACTTTAATTAGCTGAATTGGACTTCTCTGTTTTTTGTGCAATTTTTTTTTTTTTTTTTTGGTTGAGTCGTTATTTATCTTTATAAACTGTCTAATACAGCTACTTTATTGTTGTTGAAGCAATGACTCTACTTATGTGAACACGTCTTTTGCAGGAAGATCTGCCCCCCGTCCTGCTGCACGCAGCCCACCCCCAAAGCCAGGTATAGACTTTTACATTAGGATTGTTGTGAAGGAGATTGCAGGATTAATTTTGGGTTTTAATATTTCTGTGCTTGTATATTTTTTGTTGGTTAAATGGGTTTTTTCACCCTTTATTTTTTTTTCTTTTTTGGTTCTGATGCTGCTTTGTTAATGCAGTTCATCATGCTCCTCCTCCGGCTCCTGCTCCTGCTCAAAGCGGTGGTAGTATGCTTGGAGGCATCGGCTCTACCATAGCTCAGGGTATGTGAAGATTGCCGTTCTATTCAAATATACATAAGGTTGCTACATGATAACTTCTGCATTTAGTGACGGAACAAGTCTTAACTTCTGTTGTCTTCGCGTTACAGGTATGGCATTTGGTACTGGAAGTGCTGTGGCACATAGAGCAGTTGATGCTGTCATGGGTCCTCGTACTATTCAGCATGAAACTGTGGTCTCTGAGGCTGCAGCTCCTGCCCCGGCTTCTGCCACTAACAGTTTTGCCGGTGCTGATGCCTGCGGCATCCACTCCAAGGCATTCCAAGATGTACGTGATTTTTTTTTTCTTCTGATTAATTATTTGCAAATAATCTATTATATTACTCATTTTTTTGTGCGGTTCTTCCTCTTAGAGGAAATTACATTTTGATGGTGTGTAAAAGAGTTAACTCTTCTGTTGTTTTATAACAACCTTGTGTGTTTATGTGCTGTGTCTTTGTATTTGATCCAATGCTTCCAGATGTTTGCTAGATACTTAGACGCTGGTCTTTAGGTTAAAGAAGCTACGGACTTGTAGTTAGATTTTGTTTTCAAGGAGTTGCGGCCTTAAGAGCTTAGTTTCAATGTTTCAACTCCCTGTTCTTTGTGTTCTTCACATATTTACAACCTGACCTTTCATATTTCATACTGGATGTTTTATTTGTGATGCTTGAATAAAATAAATTGATTGTTATGCGGAAACTATTGAAATATTAATTTTCCTGTGTTACTGACTTTTATTCACTCCAATTTTCTTGCAGTGCATCAACAACTTTGGGAATGACATCAGCAAGTGTCAGTTCTACATGGATATGCTTGCTGAGTGCAGGAAGAACTCAGGCTCTGTGATGGGCGCATAAGTGCTTTGCCTTTGGATTGCCATTTAATGGATTTTCAGCTTTGAACTTTCTCCTTCTCTTTCGGTGATGGTGATGAAGCTGTAATCCCTTACAAGGATTCATATTAATAATTTTTTTTGGGAAACCACTGAACCTTTGATATTTGGTGTTGAATTGAAAAATTGATCTTTAAGACCCTCATTAAAAATGTGATCAAATGTTACGGTGGTGTTACGCGAGGTGGAATTGAATCAATTTTATTTATGACCATGCGCGAAGTTATCATTTTGGTCCAGAAATTGTTTGTCCAATTAATGTGGTGTACTGGTGTGGTATGCAAAATGAAATATTTTGTTTTGTCTAGGTAGGGCCGGTAATTATTACTTTATTATCGATCATTTATTTTAACTTTACTTTTTATAAAAAATATTATAAAAATTTGATTTTGTTCAATTTTTTTAACCTAAGCTTACAGCTTGTCTCAACGGTACTATATGTGGCGAGGATGTATAACAAAATTAAAACAATCATTTTATTTTAGAGTGGAATTTATTAAACTACTCACTAAATTTATTTTTAAAAATAATTTTTTATGATTAAAATATTTTTAAATTAAATTACAGTTATGAATATTAAAATATAATTAAAAAAATCAAATTTTTACTGTTTGAATCTATTTTTACATTAAATATAATTTTATTAAATTCAAATCATATTTTTGTTAAATCGTAATCGACTAGAGGTGTGATTCTTCTTTCAAGCTATATATTTTTGTTAATCAGCCACATGTAATTAGATTTAGGATAATAAATTTAGTGGTTATATCTTTGTTTGCATTTGAAGGAAAGCTAAAATGAACATGGAATCCAATTGTAAATTACTTCTAGAAACTTTTGAAATATTTTTATATTTAATGATTGAAAGATGAAATTCATTTTGATTACTAGAAATTGGTTATTTCATCGATGATAGAATGTCCCATCTCTTTGCATATTTGCCCTTTTGTTTGCTGGAAGTAATTCCATTATTCTGTTTTGCTAGAGAAATCCAAATTGATCATGTGGCAGCATTTGTAGCATCTTCTTGCTGCTTCCCCAGTGAATAGAGTTGCTTGCTGATGATGCTTCGAAGCTCTTCCAGACTCAAAAATTGTGAAGATGCTTTTGTCTTTTGTAGTTTCTAACATGCAATCGAACAACAGCCTCTTGCTTGGCGGCAAGACTATAATTTTATTATTATAGAAATTTAATGGGTTTAGTAAGTAAAAATACTATTATTATAAAAATTGTGTTTAGTAAGGTTATATTAGATATTTAAGTGGGTTTATCAAGTAAAATTTAAAATTTCAAAATTTGAAGGTGGCTTTATGCAGTAAATGAGTTTAATAAGTAGTTTAACTCAAATAATCTCATCCTTTATTTTATCCTTGAATTGAAAAGTATTTTTTACTTTGAACCATAAATAATAAAATAAAATTAAAGAAAACAAAATAAAAATAAAACATCGAAACCTAACAATTCTTTGTTTCAAACAAAATCTACTGGCAATTTGGATGCGCAAACACAATTTGTATCAAATCCTTCATCAATCACATAAAATGAAAAACAAAATAAAGTGCATCTTACGGTTCTTCTTCCTTATCTTATTTCTCTATAATTCTTTAGGGTTCACAAAGTCAACACATAATTTGCATCAAATCCTTGACCAACAACATCCTTCATCGCTAATTCCTTTAAACATCTGCAGTAATTAACAAAAATATGCATTGGGTTATGAAGACTCGCTATTGAAGAGTTTTTCGGTGGTTTCAACTATCCATATGGCCAGCGGAAGCAACAGCAAAAATCAGCGGCAATATTGACTACGACATTGCATTTGTGGAATCGAATTGTAAATTACTTCTAGAAACTTTTGAAATATTTTTATATTTAATGATTGAAAGATGAAATTCATTTTGATTACTAGAAATTGGTTATTTCATCGATGATAGAATGTCCCATCTCTTTGCATATTTGCCCTTTTGTTTGCTGGAAGTAATTCCATTATTCTGTTTTGCTAGAGAAATCCAAATTGATCATGTGGCAGCATTTGTAGCATCTTCTTGCTGCTTCCCCAGTGAATAGAGTTGCTTGCTGATGATGCTTCGAAGCTCTTCCAGACTCAAAAATTGTGAAGATGCTTTTGTCTTTTGTAGTTTCTAACATGCAATCGAACAACAGCCTCTTGCTTGGCGGCAAGACTATAATTTTATTATTATAGAAATTTAATGGGTTTAGTAAGTAAAAATACTATTATTATAAAAATTGTGTTTAGTAAGGTTATATTAGATATTTAAGTGGGTTTATCAAGTAAAATTTAAAATTTCAAAATTTGAAGGTGGCTTTATGCAGTAAATGAGTTTAATAAGTAGTTTAACGGGTTCAAATAATCTCATCCTTTATTTTATCCTTGAATTGAAAAGTATTTTTTACTTTGAACCATAAATAATAAAATAAAATTAAAGAAAACAAAATAAAAATAAAACATCGAAACCTAACAATTCTTTGTTTCAAACAAAATCTACTGGCAATTTGGATGCGCAAACACAATTTGTATCAAATCCTTCATCAATCACATAAAATGAAAAACAAAATAAAGTGCATCTTACGGTTCTTCTTCCTTATCTTATTTCTCTATAATTCTTTAGGGTTCACAAAGTCAACACATAATTTGCATCAAATCCTTGACCAACAACATCCTTCATCGCTAATTCCTTTAAACATCTGCAGTAATTAACAAAAATATGCATTGGGTTATGAAGACTCGCTATTGAAGAGTTTTTCGGTGGTTTCAACTATCCATATGGCCAGCGGAAGCAACAGCAAAAATCAGCGGCAATATTGACTACGACATTGCATTTGTGGAATCGAATTTAAGCATTGGACTGATTGGGTGTTTATGAATTGGGGGTTATGGTAGTTTGTTGATTGAGTGTTTATGAATTAGGGTTAGGGTAATTTGTTGATTAAGTTTGATTGTGTAAATTTGCCAGATAAATTGAGAAGATAAATTAGATTTATTTGTGATAGGTATTTTTTTCAATTAAGGAAGAAATTAGAGTGTTAATTGCATTTAATTGAATATTGGTTATAAATATAACATGGGTGAGGCTATTTGAATATATCAAACTACTCATTAGATCCGCTTTTAAAAAGAATTTTTTATGATTAAAACACCCTTAAATTAAATTACAGTTATGAACAATAAAATATAATTTAAAATAAAAAAACAAAATTTTTGCTCTTTCAACCTATCTTCATATTCAACATAATTTTATTAAACCTAACCATATTTTCATTAAATCCTAATCGATCAAGAGGTGTGATTCTTTTGTCAAGCTATATATTTTTAAAATATTTTTATATTTATTCACTCTTTACATATTCCTTTCTCATGGTATTGCTCTATCACATGAAAAATTTATGAACAATCATTTGTCAATTTAAATTTAAATTTATGAGCAATCATTGTAAATATGCAGTCCTTAACTAAGAAATCAAGCATGCCGACATAACTTAATGATCGCAAGCCCAAACAATGGAGAAGCATCCATTTCGACTTCTTATGCCTTGTTGGGTGAGCTTTCATCATTTCAGAACCTCTGAATCGGTAAATGGAAATTATATTGTTGAAAACCACCAATAAGATGCACTATGAAATCATATTCCTTGCCGAACTTTCTTCGGACCAAAAAAAAAAGTTTCAATGAAACATTTATCTTATGGGTTTAATGATGAAAATTACTTTTATTATAAAAATTGGGTTTAGTAAGGATATATTAGGTATTTAAATGGGTTTATTGAGTAAAATTTAAAATTTTAAAATTTGAAGTTGGGTTTATTTAGCAAATTGGTTTAATAAATAATTTAGTGGGTTCAAATAACCTCACCTATATAATATTTTATTTAGTTAGCTAAATGTCTAAATTATTCTTGTGATGTCATCAATTATAAATGTCAGATAATTGTCACGGGCCGTTCAAAATTTCCACAAACGGAGGTTAAATTGGCACGTTTGGGTACACTTAGTAAAAGTCTGTCCAATATCATAATACGCTCAGCAGCAAAGTGCGCTCAATAATAGATCACCTTATACAGTTAATAAGCTGTGGTGCGCTTAGCAAGCAGGCAACGCATATTCAACAAGCCGGTCCGATTTCTAGAATTCTCTACACTTGTAAATAACTAAATTTTTTGACAACTTGCACACTTGCTGGGAAGCATCTAGACTTAGGCCAGCAACTCTATAAATAGGGGGTGCCATCCTCCATTTTTCTCACCATCACACCATACACACAACACACCACTCTCCACGCAACTCAAGCACACTTGTAAAACTCTCTTATATTTTCATATTGTGAGCAATAAAATTATTGTTCTTTCTTCTTACTAGTCTTTTTACAATTATCTCATTTGGCTAGCTTGAGAAGTTTAAAAAGGCTCACCTAGCAACTTTTCTGCGTCTAAATGACGCATGGTTATTACGGATTACACTCATCCTGTGACATAATGTTGTGGTGAATAGTTTATACAAATTACCAACTTAAGGTGAAAAATTGAACAAATTAAAACTTTTATAACATTTATGATAACAGGGTAAACTTAAGGTGGGTGATTGAAAATTTTTCAATATTTAGCTTGTTAAATGTCAAATTACCTCTATGACATCATCAATTATGAACGGTAGTTAATATTTTATTAGGCGATTGATACATATTATAAATTTAGGGTAAAAGAATTGAAAAAAATTTAACATTTTATAATATGTTTTAATAACAATGCAGACTAGGATCAAAGATCGATAATTTCCCCTCTTATAATGTCATTATATAAGAATTATACCAGGGATAATTGAAACTAAAGTAGAAGGGGATTAACTAAGAAGAGAAATAATCCGGATAAGTATTAAAGTTTTTGATGGTTGGTGATATTTCCTAATCAAATCCAAGCAAACTCTTTATTTTCCTAATCAACAGCATAATAAACAAAAATGTTGTTGGCTAAATGGTAAAACTAAATAATAAAATAGTGCAAAAAAGAACTACGTAACATAATAAAAATAATCTACATATTAAAGATTAAAGCAGACTTAACCATCGTGTACTGGTATTTTAATAATCAAAACCTTGAAAATGAGTATGCTGGCATCAAATTAAATTTCAAAATACAATACCTTGTAAAGCTAAAAAATTTTAGGTTTTTTTGCGTGCTAAAATCTGAATGTCGGGTGGATATATCTTCATGATGAATTGATAATGCTAGTCGGTTGCTCCTATTTTTAATTTTTCTTGCGTCCTTGGCTTCCTCTTATAACTTGTGAAGATGCTTGTGGAGACCAAACGGAACGAAGAAAAATAGTTATTGCAAGGGTAATATCGGTAATAAGTGGGGTTTGTTCAAAATAATATAATTTAACGATTTTTTAGGGGTGTATTATAATTGAGGTCTATTACACAACAGACTGCGGGCTGGAAATACCCCCACCATTTTTCATTTGTTTGTATATTGGGTGGAGAAGCTGCCCCATTTATAATAGCTACGGACAAATTAAATCTCAAGGATCAAATTATGAGTGAATTAAATCATCTAACCTCATTATATATATTACATCATACGTGCTCCTAATCATCTGACCTCATTATATATTTATAATATCTATGAACCACTTATCAAGGATCAAATTATGAGTGACTTAATTTACCTAACATCATTATATATGTTACTGTAAGAAAAACCGAAAACCAGTGAGTTAACAAGTTATTGGAAACAACTAAATTTAACAGCAGCAAAATAATAACAGAATTTTAAGAACTGATATTGAAATAGCAAAGAAATATTAACGAAACAAGGACGTAAACCCGAGGCCTGTAAGACAGTGTCCTTAAAACAGATTTACCACCTATTGCAGTGCTTTAGGTTCGTTGGTAACTGTTTCCCAGGATACAACGGGCACGAGTAATCAGTCAAGCACAGACAGATTACTCCGGCGAACTACAACAGCGTATCACTCGTTTCAGAAAATAAGATGAATAAGACGTAAGAAGGAGGAAGAAACACAAGTGCTCTGTGTGCTGGTTTGTGTGTTTTTGAAATGAAGGGGAAGCTACCCTTTTTATACTCATATGGAGTTGTAATAGCAGCAGAATATTGAATTCAAAAATTCAATATAATGCTGTAAAACGTTTGTAACAGCCACAAAATTCAATATAAGGCTCATGAATGCATAACAGCCAAATTGAATTCGGCAATAATGTGAAGCATTTACAAATTCTAATTGAATTTTAAATTCAATTCAATTTAATTCACAAATTATTGCAAACTGTCAAAAAAATAAATTTAAAAGGAAATAAAAAACGTGGCCATGCAAATCTAGTTGATTTTGGGCTGACATTTGCGTACGTAGGACGCGCGGGTGCACACGAGTTCAACCAAATCAGTTTAGGATTCGCACCCCCCTTCGCACGTGCGTGTGAAGAGAGCTTTTATCCTTAATATTCTTACTCATGCATGGATAAGTGTCTATATATAAATACAATTCTCTTGACTTATTTTTCCCATGTGGGATAAGCCTCATTTCCTTTCAAATTTCCAACATCAAGGGTGCATTTTGAGAGGCAATTTCTCATTCATCCATACACTATTTTGAGTAAATAAATACATATATTTGACGTATTCACGGAGTAGAATCCGTATCTCTCAAGTTTTTCCACTTTCGATAAGTGAGACCCACTCAAAATGTGTCCACAAATTAGCATATTAATATGCTATTTTCCAACAGTTACATCATATGTGATCCTGATCATCTAACTACGTTCTATTATGGTAAAATAACACATCATATAAATTAGTCACAACTCAATATAATTTTCTTGATTAGTCACATCACAATGTACTTACCCTAATTAATCATATCACAACATCTCATTAAAATTTCGGGCATATGCCGCAGCTGGCTTTTGAAAAATTTTTAATAACCATTCAAAAAAAGTATCTTATTTTATAATTTAAGAAAGTACCCCATTCGAATTACAAACTTTTGAAAGTGCCTCAAGTAATTTAGAAAAAATTCATGTTGCCCCTAGATTAAATGTATAATTCTGAATAATTTGATCAACTGTTAAAATAATGAAACTTTTTTTTTTTACACGAATATTACGAAGCTTAAATACAGACAAAAGACAATAGATCATTAAGATAAATTAAAAATAAAAGAAATTCATTTTACTTTGTTTTTTTTTTTTTTTTGATTTCTTGTCAATGCTTTGAATAAAAAACACATTCTTTTTTAATTGTCATGGCTTCGATGCACGGATTTCATTCTAGTTCTCTAAATGAAAAGTACTTTCTTCAATTATTTAATCTATCAACATTTATCCATAAGTTGCAAGACTAGTTAATTCTAATTTTCAAATTTTTTATTATTCTCTTATCTAACTTTTGAATCCCAAATTTTATCATGTATTCATGTTTGCGCTCTATGTTGCATTATATGAATAATTTTATTATTATTAAAAGATTTTAAGAACAAATTAACTGATAATTTAATTTTGTATATTGGTAAATATAGTTTGTATTATATTGATAATAAAACTATTATATATTATTTTCAATGCATAAAATTCCGCCTAGGATTATTCAAGAAAACAATTATAATAATAAATTTATTATCAATAAATACTATAATTATAATGTTATATATTATCATCTAAATTTTTAGAAGGGTATTATGTTTTAAATAAGATGTTAAGCAGATGCATGCAATTACACTCTATAACGAGTATGATTGTGCATGTGGCAAGTTTCCATTTGGACTTTAAAAGTTATGGGGCCCATAACACAAAATTGCAAGTCCTGTCCCTGCTTATCAAGAATAATTAGATTGAGATATAGTTGATTATACGTGATGATGGGACAAAGTTTCTGTCGGGAAATTTACAAAATTAACCAAAATAATTCCATCTTTTTCATTTTTAACCTTTCAACTTTTTTTCAATCAACATTAGCCACAAACTAAATTTGAGGACCAAAATACCCTCATCACTTTCACGCTTCTCTCCCTCCCCCCACCCTCTCCCTCCATCGAAATCACTCACCGAATCCCATATACATCGCGCATAGTAGATCCAGGGGAATCCATCGCTGCCATTGAAACAAGGTGTATTACGTTGTAAACTTCCGAAATCTCCAAATGCAAAGAGTAAAATTGAAACCAGCTGAGAGTTATAACTTCATTTTTCTTTATTTTGCTATTAGTGTTGTTGTTGAAGTAGTTGTTGTTGTAGTAGGTTGTTGTAGTAGTTGTTGTTGTTGGGGTTGTGTTGGTGGTGGTGTTGTTGGATTGAGCTTTTGTTGTTGTTTAGGGTGGTGGGGGTGATGATGGATTGAGGATTGGTGGTTGTTAATTGTGGTGGGGGGATTGTTCCTGGCGGTGGGAACAAATGGGCAGCGCTGCTGACAAGAATCTGGCCGACGTGAGCGCAAATGGGCGTGGCCTCAAGGCCAGGGCCTCAAGGGTCTGGTTCGCTGGCCTGTGCGGCGCTGGCGCTCGGCGACAGTTCGAGCGGTATCGCACGCCCTGTCACTCATTTATGCGGGTGCCCTGTCGCACCAGCTTTGAATTTTATAATTTTTATAGTATACTAGAAATTTTTTTTTTCCTGTTATACATCAATATTAATCTTATTAACGACTAGTATTAATGTAATAATGTAGAAATATGGCGGAATCAGAAGAATCGAATAATAGACCGGGGAAGATGATGTTAGCTTATTCGGATCATTTTCCGGGACGAATAACGAGCATGTGTAATTTATCTTCAGTTATAAAAGCCATTGAGAGAAAATTAACGAAAAGGCAGCTGAATCTGTTCAAGAAAAATATATTTGGACATTTTTTAGATTGTCGAAGCTTTCCATTCAGTGGTGTTCTGTTGCATAATATTTTGCTTAGGCAAGTGGACCATGGACAATACAAAGAAGATGATCATTTATGGTTTCAAATTGGTGAGCATTTGACACGTTTGTCAATAGGAGAATGGTGCTTAGTTACTGGACTTTCGTACGGCGAAGATACTCCAGCCTCAAATATGAAAATGGCCCATAGGTTGCTGAAAACATATTTTTCGGGTGCATATCGGGATATTAATCTGAATCAATTTGATGCATTATTTGAGGAGTTGGACTTCAAGGCTATGGATAATGTTGATGCATTAAAGATTGCGCTCTTTTATTTTGCGGATAGAGTTCTAAATGCAAGAAAGGGCCACTGTCAAATTAATTTCTCATGGCTTAATGAAGTTGATGATATTAATTATTTCAAAAATCGTCCATGGGGTCTTATATCGTGGGAAACGATATCTGATAGTCTTGATAATGCACTGTATGAGAAAGATGAGAAATTTAAAAAGACACGGTTGAAAAATCCAAATCACAACATAGAGAAGTACAATATTTATGGTTTTAGCCCTGAGGTTCAGGTGCGTTAGTTTATTTATTAATAAGTTTTGTTACATTAAATATTTAATCATAGTTTTAATAATTTTCTTACATTGATTGTTATAGGCTTGGATTTACGAAGTGATTGGAGGTTTGCCACCAGCATGGGTCGTGAAAACGAAGAAGAAGATTCCCCGTATCCTGCAATGGAAGCCCATGGCTTCTTCTAAGATAAACTTTACTGATGTTTATTCATTTTTGAATGAGGAATCTTGTCTTGTAAGTAATATATATTGAGAGATGTAAAATGCCACGATATACATTACTAAATTCGAGTCTTTATTCATTTTGATCAATTTTGGTTTGCATTCATGGCAGGGAAACATTTTACAAACTCTTGAGCCCGATGGAAATGAGAGTCAGAAAGATTATTGGCTCAGTGTGAAAGCTTACGTACCAGAAATTCCAATTTGGGTTCATAAGGTCGGTATTTTATAATTCAACATGTTTTTATTTAAGCAAAATAACTTAAGATTTTTTTTACTTATTTTAAATCTTAATTTTTTCAGCACCAACCTTCAATGAACGCGCCACCGCCCGTAACAACGCAATCAGACGACCATGATGATATACCGAAACCGAACCCTATACCAGAACAATGCCACGATATATTTGAGGAGGATGAGGTGCCTGTGGATGATCATGAGGAGCATACTGACAAGTCTGATGATGCACATTATTCTGAGGTTATAAATAATTTATATTTCTTTTATATAAGGGTTTCATTATAATAATGTGTTATTATATATAGCTTTTTTTTTCTAGACGAAGACAAAGCAATTTAATGATTTTGTTCTAAGACGGTTGGACAAAATTGACCGTAACGTTTATGACCTAAAGTCAGAGCTTAAAGATTTTAAAGAAACCGTGGTAGGATTTATTGATTCAATGTCTAAACGTCCAAATAAAGAATCTCCGACTGCACGGTCGCATGCGGTGAGTAAAATGATATTTTACTAAGTCCAATATTTGTTTAGTTTTGAGTTTTGACTCTTTGTTTTGTCGTTTATCTTGCCGAATTGACAGGCTCCAGATGACTATGGAGTGTATACTGACGTGGGTGTTCAAAATTTTTCTACTCCCACTTCATTATATAGTTTCCATGAGGATGTTAGTGGTGAGAGCATGCATGTATTCACTGAGGTGCCTCCGGGCATTAGTAAGTTCGGTAGAGCATACAAACCGTCATATATTTTTAACAATTACATGATTCCTCCATTCAGACGGGGGCAGAACGTCCGGCCTCTACCTCTACCCCAAATCATGCACCATGCAATTGACATGAGTACGAGTGTAGATATAAATCCACTTAGAGGATTGGAGGATCTAAGTTTGTATGCTGAGTTTGACCGATGGTTTGCTGGTGATACGACCGTCGATTGGAGAGTCCAACACTCACGGTCATTCTTTCAAGTTATTTTGGGTCATGTTTCAATGGGATGGCTAGGAGATGAGGTAATTTTTTTTCCAATTTTCTTTAACTGTAGGTTTATAATTCGATATATATAATTTTTTCCTTATAATTGAACATGTTTCTGTTGCTCTACAGCATATTCACGAGTATTTTCGGTTGATTAGCGAGAAACAACGGCAGTACCCGAACGCTTTACCTCGACGTGTTACACATACTGATACATTTTTTTGGGTAACGTACAAATATCACTTATATAGACGATATTATATTTATTAGTTATGGACATGATGGAATGAGTTATTTATACATTTCTTGGTTATTTGTGTACTAGGCGTTCTTGAATCAGTTATGGAATAATGGGGATTGTGCGGTTGATTCATTAGTATATAGCGATAGCTTGAATAGCTATCTCGGTGGGCGACAGCACACTATGTCTAAACCAATGACGGATGTTGATATGGTATGTATTTTACTGTTTGTTTATTATTATTAATAAAATGTTTATTAATTCATACATGAAAATTTAATAATAAAATATTTTCTGCAGCTATTCATCCCTGTTAACTTGGACCGTGAGCATTGGATACTAGCTCGAGTTGACTTTCGCAAGAACAAAATCTGAATTTACGACTCATTACTGACATTTCGAGGTGATAAAAAATACAAGTTGAAATTCAAGCCACTTGAAGTGATATTTCCTCGATGGTTAGAATACATTGGATTTTACAACATCCAACCTGAGTTGCGGAGTGATAGGCCCTGGAAAGTTACTGCAGTTAAGAGTGTGCCGCAACAAGTGCCCGGAACTGGTGATTGTGGTGTTTTTTTTATTGATGTTTACGATGTATTTAATGTTTGGTCTTAAATTAGAGTTTAACGGTAGTCATGGGGACTATTTTAGGAAAAAAATTGCTGTTGATATATTTAGTGATGATATTATATTGTAAGCTATTGTAGTCATGCGAATATTGAAACATTGAAACATGGATTATTGTAAACATGTTGACATGGAATATTGAAACATTGAAACATGTGAATATCCAAAAATCAATTTCGGTTCAAATATTAGCGGCGCGCGCCCCCCGGCAGGGCGGGCGCCCTGCAGCGGACGCCCGAGGGCATCAACATCCAAAAAATCAATTTCGGTTCAAATATTAGCGGCGCGCACCCCCCGGCAGGGCACGCGCCCTGCAGCGGACGCCCGAGGGCATCAACATCCAAAAAATCAATTTCGGTTCAAATATTAGCGGCGCGCGCCCTGCAGCGGACGCCCGAGGGCATCAACATCCAAAAAATCAATTTCGGTTCAAATATTACCGGCGCGCGCCCTGCAGCGGACGCCCGAGGGCATCAACATCCAAAAAATCAATTTCGGTTCAAATATTGGCGGCGCGCGCGCTGGCCTCGCGCGCCCTCTCGCAGGTCGCGCGCGAGCCTCTCGTGCGACAGGGCAAAAATTTGTTTATTATTATTAAAAAATATATATATCAGCATTCAATAAAAAAACATTATATGATGGTTTTAACTAATAAATCAGTCAAATAATACATTTAATTTCGACTCGCAGCAATGGGATTCTTACATCGCTTACGGTTATGTCCCGGTTCATTACATCGACCGCACCTAACAGTCCTCCGGTTAATGTCCTCACTGGCGAGGGTATTCGAGCTCTTTCTGGCGACCGGTGAGGTGCCTCAACCGGGGAACACCCACCATTTCTTGAATTTCAGCGGGAACTTTCCAATCATACACATCGCCAACTGGCTCCACTGGTTGTGCATAGGCCATTACCAACGATTCCTTAGTGTAAAAATCCGAACAAAGATTTATGAAATCCACTCTCGCAGTCTTACAAGCGGCAATTGCATGAGCACATACAAGCTGATCAAGCTGAAATACTCTACATGAGCAAGTTTTCTGCCGCAGGTCAACTAAGCCTTCCTTAATCCCACCTCCTAGTACTTGAAATCGATACGGAGCCACTGGCCGAACGATCATTCTTTCAGCTATAGTTTTTCTTTCAGTGATTATTTCATCCGCCCATGTTGTTAGCCGAGTACTCATTGATTCGGCCGTAATTTTTCTATCATAAAACCATTGCTGCAATGTTCTTCTGAAGTAATCAACAAGATGAGTTACGGGAAATTTTCGCGGTTCTCTCATAAAAGAATTTACACTCTCGGCGATATTGGTTGTAAGTATACTATACCTCCTTCCTTCAAACTGAGAACTTGCCCAATTACATGTACCCACATTATTTTCTAAATAATCAGCAGCACCCGAGTGGAGCATCCACAACCCTTCAAGTTGTCTTTTAAATTCTTCATGTCCGTATGCTTTTGCTGCATTAATGAAGGCAGGCTCAAATTCATCCCAAATAGCTTTGGACATCCTAAACTTCGACTTAATATTACCTTTGACATGGTAAAAACAAATGCCATGAGTTGCATTATTAAATACTTTCAGAACAGCTCTCCTAATGGCAGTGCATCGATCGGAGATAATTACTAACTCCGATAGATCGCCAATCACTTCGTGTAACTTCATCATAAACCATTCCCAAGCATTATTATTTTCTGAATCCATGACCCCAATTGCTATCGGATACAATTGATTGTTACCATCTAGACATGTTGCAACGAACATACTTCCCCGATATAGCCCCTTTAGATGAGTACCATCTACAGCAAGAATAACAGCCCGATATGCATCAATCCTTGATAGAAGATCCAAGTGCTACAAAGTAGTACAAGAAATGACCATCTCCATCCAAAGTGAGTCATCATACCTCATTCGCTTTGGTGAGTACATGAGTATTTAGGTAGTAAGTTGTATGACTGCGGGGTTACCTCGAACTATTTCAAGACCAACTTCTCTAGCCCGATATGCTTGCCGGTATGTTAATTGAACACCGCATCTCTGCGTATCCGCTCCGATATCATTTGGGGTAAATTCTTTTATCTTGAATATATTTATCTGCGATAATATGACCGACAACTCGACTCCTTACTTGATGACGACCATCAGAAAATACCTCATTATGGCAACTATGTACATTGTCTATTCTCTTCACCACCCAAGGTACATTATGCTCGTTAGAACTTCTAATTGCGCGAAGGCGCCATTTACATAATTCCGAACTACAATGAGCTTCAAAACGTGTGGTTGTTGACCGTCCAATCTTGAAATCAAACTTATCTCTAAGGGCAACCTTGCGCAGTTGTAATATTAACTCATTCTTCTCAGTAAATAGTCTACCCACACTGATATCATCCGAGCCACAACTGCTATGCAAGCTTGGAGCAACCATGTTCGAAGGTAAAATTGGAGCAAGATTTATGAAGGGGTCAATCCTCCTTCTCGATCCAGATATTGGAAGAACAGATCGAGTGTCTCTGTTATTCAAAGGAATGTCGCCTTCACACTCATCCTCATGCTGAAACGATGGAATGTTGGAAGGACCGGCTCCGCCATCATCACCAGCATTATTGACATAAGGACCGGCTCCTACAGGATCAAAAGGTTCTGCACAAACATTATCTCTCTGTGTGTTATCAATATGATCATCAATCTCACGGAATTCATTATTGTGATACGGAGAATATTGTCGCTCCAACGATGTCGTTACTGGTAATATATCTTCTACAACATCCTGTAACGTAATGCCGTTATCATCAATGTTTACATAATTATCGTTGAAAGAAGAGTAATATTGGTGCAACGATGCCCTTGGTAACACCTCATCTTCATTATCGGGGCCAGACATATTTGCTCTAAAAGAAGTTTCTGTTTCAACAGGTGGCTCAACATCTTCAGTCGGAACTCGAGGTGTTGTGGTAACAAATATAGGAATAAGTTCATAGTTACCCATATTAGATGCCACGTGCAACACAACCTTCACCATTTCATCATCGGATATATCCATGGGCAATGTACCTATATGATACAATGTGTTTGCCGACCTCAAAGTTGTCTTCATTGTAATACTATATTCATGAGAATTTATTTGTAATACCTCACATACTCTTGCAAAAAATTGATCAAACAGATAATTTTTTTCAACTAAAAAGGCTCTATTTTTTCCATTCACATACTCCATACGCCCGTCTTCCAATGTAACCAACCATCATAACACAATTGAAGCTGGCGAATCCATGCCGAAATTAAAAAAAAATTAATTACGGATTACAAAAATTAATTCCAATGAACACCTTATCGGTGCGGCAGGCGCGTCACACATCGTGCGACACGACACTCCTCGACTTTTGGTGCGACGGCGCACGTCGCTGGTGTGTCGACGATGGCCTATCGCAACAAAGTCGAGGCGGTTTCTTGCCTCGAGGTGCGGCAGGCGGCGCGTCAACCGTCGTCGCGTAGCAGTCGCGTCGACGGCGACGACGCCGCCGCTTAGGCGACGGCGGCGACGGGCAAACCGTCCTGCACGGTTTTCTATTTCTATTCATTTTTTTTTTCGTCGCATTTCTCTCACGCTTTAGTGAATGATAAAATAAATCTTATAATTCTTACTAATGCGATAATGTAGATCTTTGTTAGATGCGGATGGGTGGATGTCGAGTTTATTTATTTCTTGATGTTGCGCTTTTGCCGTTAGTGGAAGAGTGCAGTCTTGCTTTGATTTGTGTCGAAAGGGAGAACGAAACTTTCGAGGGTAATTTGGGAAAGCAACATTGATTTTGGCTAATGTTGATAGAAAAAAGTTACCGTGGTTAATTGTGAAAGTTGTTAAAATTTTTTGGTTAATAGTGTAAATTTCCCGTTTCTGTCTCATATACTTGTGATCAATATTAACACGTTTTATAGAGTTAACTAAAAAGTGATCAAATGACAACATTTGAAAGGTTAGATGGAGCAAAGCAATTGTTAAGATTTCATAATGGTTATATGAACTTTTAATATAAATGTAGTGATTTGATAATTTCCTCTGTCGAGCACAATGTTTTGATGAAAAATTCTGCTCACATGATATCACACTTGAATGTCTATAACACAAATATTGTGAAAAACAAAATAACAACAAAATTTTTTGTTTGTGTGAACATTTATACTCTAAATATCTCTTTCTCGTCTTCTAATTTTTTTAGTTGAAGGACATCAATTTTAATTATACTAAAAATGAATGACTGAAAAAGAGTAAGATGTGGGAGGGAATTGAGTGTGAAAATACTTTGGCGAGATGATTTAAAATTTACAAATAGTAGACATTTTTCCAAAAAATTCTAAAAACCAATCATCAAATTACACATGAGATTGGTAGCAAGAGACTAGAAAGGGGATCGAGTTGGATTCCTCCACGGGGCTATTTCAAAGTCAATGCAGACGCAGCAGTTAGTAAAGATAAACATCAAGCAAGGCTTGGGTGGAGATTAGGCATGGAGATGGAATTATAATAATAGCAACCGTTCAACGAATGAAGTTCAATGAAGATGTAGCTCATGTAGAAGAGCAGCTGTTAATTTGGGCATGCAAATTGCAATATATGCAGAGTTACTCCCTTTAATTATAGAAATTGATTGTGCCAATAGATGTGGTTGATATCATTTTCCACAAGAAAGGCAGCAAAACTGAAATCTTTTAGACCATCGCTGATATTCAAGACAAGATGTAGAGGATAAACAATGTGTCCAAAATTAGACTACAATATAATTGCTCATGCGCCAGCTAAGGTTGCTTTAGCTGGTGGTGAAGTGATAGTTGTGTTTAGAAAAGTTAATTTCTCTCTCAAATTATGCCTGTATTCGCTCAATTGTTCCGTATATATCCTCGAGGTTTCTTAATTAAGTTAGTATAATTAGGGTATAGTAGCGGATACTACAAAAAAATTATGTACTTTTGTACGTCTCGTGTAATTAGCATCTCTAGCAGCTACAGGGATTTGCCATTCATTGACGGTTCTGAGTATCACTTTCAAGGATGATCAAAACTTCTGCCAAATAGGTAAAAGATAGTCGAGATAAATTTTATTTTGTGAGGTAGAAAGTTAATTTCGAATGGATTTTTTTCGTTTTAATTTGAAAGATATACCGCAAGTGATTTGATGTTCTGTTATTGAACTGACAATTAGATATTTAATTTTTCCAAAATCTAAGCTTTGTATTATAACAACAAATGATAGCCGTTTGTTTTGCAATGGATTTTTGGCCAAATGATGCCCTATCATGGGACACGGCTACCATGAGGGATTTTGTTCCCTGTATGGTGCAGGGGCTTCTCTTCAGCCGTTGGATTCAGCTTGTTTGAATCCAACGGTTGTGGTTTCATCTAAAAAAAAAAAAGAAAAAAGTAAATAAAAGCAGAAAAAAAAGGTAACCGGTCATCCGTAGTTTTCCCTCCCTCTCATTTTTCTTTTGTTCCCGCTGAATCTTTAGCAAAAAAAACCCTCATCTTTCTTGCTCCCCACATTCACGGTGTCGTTCTTGGTCACTCATCCACTGTAGCTCACACTCCTGCTCCCGCTCTTGCTCACACTTAGGCTGTCGGTGTTGCGGTTGTTGTTGCTCTTGCCCCTTTCTTCCAAGTCACACTCACGGTCGGCTTTTGGTCTAGCTTCCGGCTCCGATTTTCACTCCTCTTATCAAGGTTTGTGAGCATTAAACTCAGGCTTGTAACTGTTAAAGTGATTTAGATTATAATTTGTTATATTTAGGGAAAACGAATTGTTAATGATTTAGTATAGAAATATGATGCATACATAATATTTGACAAAATGCCACAAAGAATTAAAGAACTATTTATCATCTCTTAAGATTATAGGTTAATTTTATTTTTGTTGACAAAATGCTACAGCCGTGTTTTCAATTTTTGTTATAATATTTAGATGATGAAAAAATTTATACTTGGCCATTCAAGTGTGTTAGATTTGTGTGAGACGTTGGCGTATGCATTCGTTTGATACGAAATGTATTTTGGTTGATGCCTATCGCACGAGAGAGAGAGAGGCAGTAATCGTTGTTTATTAACTCCTTTCTTGTAGCTTTTTCAAGAAGACATGGAATTGGTTGATGGTAAGAGAAAAAAATTGCAAGAAAAATCATTACGGCAGGAAAATCAAGGATTGAATAAAAAAGCATGGATATATTATTTGTAAGTATAATTTATATGCATTTATGTACTGATTATGTTAAAAGGTTTAATTTTTTGAATTAATATAACTTCAAATATTAATCATAGCAAGGCAGAAGTACTACGGCTATTAGGGGTAGAAAAGGTGGATAAAACGGTATGTAACAAAAAAATGACCTGCTGAATATTTAATATTCTCTTACCTAAAATAATATGCCAGTGATCTATATATATTATTATTGTTGTAGGTGAGAGCTGAAATTGGACAAAAATGGAAGAAACTAACTCTCAAAGAGAGGCATCAGTGGATGGTTAGTAATATGAATGAGACCGATGGTGGTGAAAATAGTGGTGCAAGTAAAAATGTTGAAGAATCTGATGAGGAGAAGGCCGATGGTGGCAACCTTCTATCTCGATGTCGTGTAGCCTCGTTCTCGGAGGTGGTATCATGTTTTTCAAGTGATCAACAAGCAGCAGTTCATGAAACCGGCTTTGGAAGTTTACTTGACCTAAAATGTGGACGCTTAAGACAGGAGTTATGTGCAGCATTAATTGAACAATGTGATGTAAGTAGGCAAAGTATAGTTCTACATGGGAAAGAGTACAATTTAAACCCTACAACGTTTGCGACTATAATGGGGGTTAGAGATGGAGGCGCACATGTGGACTTAAATGACCAAGCAATTGATATAACTGATTTGCGTGCGGTGTATAGCAGTGGACCTAGAGGAATTCATATAGCGGATGTGAACCAACACGGTTTATTTGGTTCCCTATTCGGTGTGGTGATGGGGTTCCGAAACAACCAAATGGATTTGATTGTGGGATCTATGTAATCAAATTCATGGAGACTCCAGGCCTCATTCCCAACAAATCATATATGGTAAAAATGAACAATTTTACCGTACATAATTTATCTCGTTCTCTCATTTGAAAATTGATCAAGTATAACAACTTATTCCATAATATTCTTCGTGCGTAGCATGATTCGCAAGATGTTCGTGGAAGACTAGCAGTTCAACTTATCGACTCGGCCTTCAATGAAGCCCGAGCTGGATTGCTTGCCCATGCAAATGTAATGTTTGATGAACATGCTCGTGCAAGGGCCGTAGCTTGTATGAAGGCGAACACATATAGAATGGGCACGAAGGTCCCGAAAAGGAAAAAATACCCAAAAAGATTACGGTCGTAAATGTTGGGTCTTCCTAATAGGGTTTGTGTCAAATTCCACATTTTGTTGTAGGTTTAGTTGTGGAATCATAATTGTTCATGAAACGCTTTGACTTTTGTAGAATACATTACTGATTGCTTAGCACTAACGTTGTGCCGATGAGTGTACTCTGATTATTTTTTGTCATGCATATTGCTGCCGCGCACCCTATTTGTATACTGTATTTTTTGGTATACGGAGGTGTTGTGGGAAATGATATCTTCGGTTGTATGCAATTAATTGTTTAAATACATGTGAGTTCATGAATCATAGATTATTGGTCCGTGTTAATGCATGTGATTTTTGCACCAAGAATGCACAATACGATTTATGAAGATTGTTTGTTCAAATATCATGAAACACCTTCTTTTTGGTTGTCGGTAAGCCGTTTCTATGGGATATCGGCGAGCCGGCAGTGGGCAGAGGCTATGAATTCATATCTGGTTCATGTCGGCTAGCCGTAATTCATACTGTCGGTTAGCCGTTAATCACCAGAAGCAAAGCTTAAAATGTTGTTCCATGCCGGCCAGCCGTTATTCCTAAGTCGGCTTGCCGTTAGTGGATGATTGTGCTGGAATCATCTCTGGTTCATGTTGGCTAGCCGTTATTCATGAGGTCGGTTAGCCGTTAATCACCAGCAGCCAACCTTAAGATGTTCCTTTAAGAAATGCTTCGGCCCATTTATGTCGCTTTGAATACAATTTTTTAACCCAACCATGTTCCTGCAGCTTGAACTCCTCAAGTAAAGCGAACCACCGCTGGTCAAAGTCACCTGGACTCATGACTGTTAACATAAGATTTGAAAATTTACGAGTAAAGTCTTCGTTTTTAATATTTGCTTGTGCATTTCTCTCCAAATGCCAGCAACAAAGACGGTGAGTAGCTTCAACCAAGACTGTCTTAATTGCCTTTGACATTGCTTTGTCGTCATCAGTGATCACGGACTTCGGCTTCCGATTACCCATAGCGGACAAAAAAGTTTGGAGTAACCATGTGTATGATTCAACGGTCTCATCTCCTAATAGGGCAAATCCAAACACTGTAGTCCTACGATGATGGTTAGTGCCAACAAGGGTGACAAGGGGTTTCTGATATGCGTTAGTTTTGTATGTCGCATCAAATGCCAAAACATCACCGAAGCATTCATAATCATACTGTGCCATGTAGTCGGTCCAAAACAAGTTTCTTAGCCTATTCTCATCATCTAATGTGTACTCATGATATAGACCAGGATCATTATCTGATCTTGCCGTCAAATATGCTATAGTTGCCACAGAATCAGTATCGCCAATTTCAGCACGTCTATTTGCATCTAATCTATTTTGCAAATCCTTACGCTTGAACCTGAGATTTTGTGAACCCCCAACTTGATCGGCCATGTAATCCACAACTTGGCAGGTCTTCACGCCAACATGCCTCAATGCCTTAGCTTGAGCAAGATCTCCTTCACTAACATGCCGATGCGAACGAAGGAGATGTACTTCATTTGGTGAAGTCAATGGATGATTGTGCTCAGTTCTAAACTCTGTCACAGTGTACTTGGCACTACAATTGTCGTAATTAACTCGAAACGATGCTTTACAACCCGAACGCGTTATTGGTCGTGGTTCCCGCACTCTATTATCATTTGCCAAATATTTTTCAGCCCTATATCCTTCCAAATTACAAACCCACCGACGGATCGTAGTTCGTCCAGACTTGGAACGACAAAGCTCAATTTTTCTAACACTAAAACCAACCGTTCTTGAATACTTCATGTACCATGCATCTGCATCTTCAACTGAATCAAACTGAGCTCCAAGTACATTGGTCCACGGTAACTCAACAACATCAGAGGATTTACTCATCTCTAAATCCTGATAGGTAATACCATGAAATGTCACAATAAAAATCAAATACATTGATCATATATAATTCAATGGGTATATTTAAAAAATTCAAACAACATTCATCCAACCTCACACATCATTTATATATTGGTCGTGGTTCATGAAAATGACCATCAAAATCTATAAGGAGAAACAAGTATTTAAGGCATAAACACTTACTTGAGCAACAACCCAAAATTTCCAATGCCTGGAATTTTCACCCACGGTAGCTATGGAGGAGAAACAAGAACTTGGTGGAACGTGAAGGAGTAATGGTGGGAAGGTGGCCTTTATAATGGAAACTTTTAAAATTATATAAGTATATTTATGAAGGAATGGACAATGGTATTAATTGGTTTAATAGTGAGTGAGTTATAAATGCAACAATAAATATACTGTGTTAGAGTTGGTGGTGAAAAATAAGAAACCATTCCGAAATTACATGAAACATTGAACAATGAAATTGCAACCTACCACGTCAAACATGCAACACTGAACGTAAAACATGAGTCCCTTCATATTACTGAACATGAAACGGGGGCAAAAAAGAAAAGTATCGGGGTATTTGAAAAATAACGACATAAAACATTGAACGTGAAACGTGAAACACAGAACTTAAAATATGCAACAATGAACATAAAACATGAAACATCTGTAACAGTGAATCTTAAACGTAAAACATGAAACTTTGAACTTACAACATGAAACTTTGAACTTACAACATGAAACATGAACGTAAACATGAAACGGGGGCAAAAAATAAAATTTTGGGGTTTTTGAAAAATTTGTACATGAAACATATAACAATAGACATGAAGCACAGAACTTAAAATATGCAACAATGAACATAAAACATGAAACATCTGTAACAGTGAATCTTAAACGTAAAACATGAAACTTTGAACTTACAACATGAAACATGAACGTAAACATGAAACGGGGGCAAAAAATAAAATTTTGGGGTTTTTGAAAAATTAGTACATGAAACATATAACAATAGACATGAAGCACAGAACTTAAAATATGCAACAATGAACATAAAACATGAAACATCTGTAACAGTGAATCTTAAACGTAAAACATGAAACTTTGAACTTACAACATGAAACATGAACGTAAACATGAAACGGGGGCAAAAAAGAAAATTTTGGGGTTTTTGAAAAATTAGTACATGAAACATATAACAATAGACATGAAACACAGAACAACACGAACATAACACATGATACATGTAAACAGTGAATCTTAAACGTAAAACATGAAACGTTGAACTTACAACATGAAACATGAACGTAAACATGAAACGGGGGCAAAAAAGAAAATTTTGGGGTTTTTGAAAAATTAGTACATGAAACATATAACAATAGACATGAAACACAGAACTTAAAATATGCAACAATGAACATAACACATGATACATGTGTAAACAGTGAATCTTAAACGTAAAACATGAAACGTTGAACTTACAACATGAAACTTTGAACTTACAACATGAAACATGAACGTAAACATGAAACGGAGGCAAAAAAGAAAATTTTGGGGTTTTTGGAATATTAGTACATGAAACATATAACAATAGACATGAAACACAGAACTTAAAATATGCAACAATGAACATAACACATGATACATGTGTAAACAGTGAATCTTAAACGTAAAACATGAAACGTTGAACTTACAACATGAAACATGAACGTAAACATGAAACGGGGGCAAAAATAAAATTTTGGGGTTTTTGGAAAATTAGTACATGAAACATATAACAATAGACATGAAACACAGAACTTAAAATATGCAACAATGAACATAACACATGATACATGTGTAAACAGTGAATCTTAAACGTAAAACATGAAACGTTGAACTTACAACATGAAACATGAACGTAAACATGAAACGGGGGCAAAAAAGAAAATTTTGGGGTTTTTGAAATATTAGTACATGAAACATATAACAATAGACATGAAACATATAACAATAGACATGAAACATATAACAATAGACATGAAACTTAAAATGTAAAATATGAGACAAATTTGATAAAAAATAAATTAATTTTTTTTTTAACACTCATTTTATTTTTTTTTCTATTTTTACATTAATTATCTATTTTTATTTATTATTATTGTAATTTTTTAAATATTATTTATTCAATTATTTATTTAATTTAAATTTAATTAAATTTAATATACATATTAATTGCAGCAACAGCTTGGAAAACCGGTTGCTGCAAGTTATGAAAGTTGTTTGGCTGCCAGATGACAGCCAAACAACAAGGGGGTCAACAAATTGACCCCCTCTATGATACAGGACTCAAAGTCCCTGTATCATAACCGTGTCCCCTGAAGAAAATCAGAGGAAATAGCAAGTACTCGATCAGTAGTACGTCAACTTTCATTTCATTTTCACGGATATCATGATTTGACCACTTAGTTTTTTTACTGTTCATATGAATGCATTTCCAATGGAATAAACCTTCGATCAAATATCTTGTCGAGTTCAAGCATACAACTTACCGTTTAAAAAAAAAAAAAAATTGAAGTTCAAACTTATTCTCTCCCCCCATGTCTCATCATATTATATTCCTAAATTCATCTCTTCCATTCGATTTTGTGAACACATTTATGTGATCTTTGATAACATAGTGTGCTTATCTTGAATATTGACAATTAGAGAGCATGCTCTTTTTTTTTCAGAAATTCAGCTTTTTGATATATGTTTGTGCCTTTCATATGAATTTCCTTTTCCCCTATATGTTTTTACTAACCATCTTGGTGTAATTAAAATGTCCTAAATTTATGAAGAGAACTTAGCCAATCTGATAGCGCAATTGTGCCCTATCTATTATGAAAAATAAATAAAAAAAAATAAAATTCAGACACTGACCTATATTTTTATTGATCATCGTTGAAATCTTAGATGATTTTTTTTTTCTTTTTTTTTGGGCACCTAAAACAGCCGTAAAATTTATCATCATAATCTACCCTTAAGAAAGCTAATGCACACTTTCTTCCACATCTCCCTATCCGGCTCAAGTTCCTCCACTCTTGCCCTTGCCTCCTCCGCAATTGAGTCCTATAATTATATCGTACATCAACATATCAGGCCCATTAAAAAATGAGAAAGTGAAAATCAAATGGTGCACGTGAGACGACATAACATACCACAATGAAATTGTGCTGAAGAAGTCGGTCAATCAGATGGTGGAGAATGTCTTTGGTGTATTCAGGGTGACCTTGGATGCCCATCATGTGGTCCCCATACTTGAACATTTCGATCCCAGTCCTATCAGACCATGCTATCACCTCTGCTTTGGCCGGGAGCTCCCGGACCTACATTTATTACAATAGCCCACATCACATCAGAACACAAACATTTATGCTGGCTAAGTGGCTATGATAGAGTGAATACAGGTGTTGCCGGGTTTTCGCAAGGGTACACTGACCTCGTCGCGGTGGCATTCTATCACGGGGAGAACGGCCGGCATTTTGGGAGATGAGAAGAGTTTCGATGATGATGATGATGACAGGTGGACGGTCGTGACCCCGATGTCCCACCCCTTGAGGGACCGGCCAATCTTAGCTCCCAATGAACGGCCAAGTACCTGATCAAAATCACCAATATCTTAAAAAATTTACATTATCTCATTATTTGCTTGTTTGTTCATTTGATATTTTGTGATGTTATGGGCAAAATGGAATGTAAAAGGGAAATGTGATTAATCGTCTGGGCTCCTTGACCGCGCAAGGAGCAAAACACCAATGATTAAAGCTGGGTAATAAACTCGTTAATCATGATATATGAGAACAAGAAAACAAATAAAATATAATCATTAATGTGGGACTTTGTCTTGCCGACAATTGTTATCGAACATGCATGCATAGATGCAGGCACGCATGACACAAAGCATAAAATATATTATATATTTTGATGAATCTATATCTATGTATGTATATTATATACACAATTATTAATTTTGATTTGTAATGAAATTATAGCAATTTTGATTGACAGATTTTTCTAGATTGATATGGATTGTGTGTTTAAATTTATGCACGAATACAACATGAGCTCATGGGGTTGTCACTTGTCACCTAACTCATACTTTATGAATTAAAATAATCTAACGTAAATGCTATCCACCTATCATGTGGATTGGTTCAAAGAATTGCAAGATGTCAAAAAAATAAAAAAAAAAAAAAAAAAAAGAAACCAGCAAAAGGAATTGACTGTTAGCTATATAAATCTCCCCAATACAATAATAAGGGTAACTAATTATCAACGTGATTTATAATCCACCTAAAACAAATAAGAATGAGTAATACGACAGTGGGATTCACCTAATTTTTATATTATTTTAAGTAGGCTATAAATTATATTAATTCTAACTTGATAAGATCATAGCAATAAGATCTTGTATTTTTATTTACGTATTTCAAAATCTTAAACATCTTCAGGTGATTACATTTTATTTAAATTTTTTTTTAACTATTTAACAATGTACAGACTATAAAAGTAATGTAGTTCGGCAAAAAGAGAGATGGCTCGGTTATTCACTTGCGCCGCACACAACGTGAACGTTTCTATTAAAAATTGCACACTGAAAAGGTGTTTTTATTTAAACAAAACGTTTGGAACAACAAAAATATCTCAAAACAAACAGTTCAAAGCATCATCAATGGGCAACAGATGAGTTTAAAAGCAAGTGGTTTCGTAGTACACCTTCTAAAAAAGCTCAAAACAACGTGTACGCATATAAAAGAAACAAATTTATCAATGAGCATTTAATGACTCACAAGGCACAGCAAAAGTGTCCACGTGTCGAAACCACTCTCTCGGTGTCGCTATTGGGTAAAACTATTACCCATCAAAATGAGAGGCTTAAAAAAAAAAAAAAACTTAAAATTGAGTCATCAGATTCAGATCCCCATTATTCACAGCAAACATCACTCAAATAGTTGAATTTAGTTTTCAATGCAATAATAGCTTTTAGGAAAAAAAAAAAAAGAGTTAAAAAATAAATTGCATTATTATTTTTTAAATTTCCAAAACTTATTTTTTTGGATCTTATTAAATTACATATAATATAAAATTAATTTTTTCTCCATATAACTCAATTGTTATTTGTCGAACACTCAGAAAGTTATAAAAAATTACTTTTATATATAATTTATTAAATCATAACTACTATTTTACCGCAACAACTATTATGATTTATGACCTAGTTTTCGTCATATGACCAAAAATTATTTCTAAAAAAAATTTAAAAGATATAGATTTGATTGAGATAAACAATTATACTCTTAAAAAAGAATAATTTACTGCAAAAAATTTGCATATTCTTTTTTTTTTGAGAATTTTTAGGAGAAAAATATCCATTCCAATCTTATTGGAGAATGAATTACACGGGCCCGTGGATTTTTGAACGTATTGGTCCCCAGTTCTTATACCTGGGCTAGATCACAAGCCGTCCAACAGTAAGCGACATTACTCAAATGGGACCCGATTTAAGTTTGCCGCCGTGGGGCCACTTAGTCCAAACGTTTCCGTGTGATGGACTACACCAAAAAGTTTCTTTTCTTTTTTTTAATGTCGTTTTTCACCTCTTCTGTCATTTAACTAAAATTCAGCCACAGCGAATCAGCGATAACGCCCTGTCTTTGCTAAAAAATATATAATAATAATAATAATAATAATAATAATAAAAATAATAGGAAAAATAATAACTAGGAAATTCCAAATATACCCTTCTGTACTGCCGGTTCTTGAGATGAACACGTCGAATTACGAACAAAAGCCAGTGCCAGCAATTTTGCTGGTGTTAATATGTTACGAAAAGACGGTAGTGGCCCTTACCTGGTGTCCGAAGCAAATGCCGAGAACTTTCTTTTTCAAGGAGTCCAATTGTTTCACCAGAGAAATGAGTTTACAGATCCAAACGTCATTCCCGTGAGCATCATTGCAGCTGCCCGTGATCACGTAACCGTCGTACGATCCGACGTCGTCGTCGTCGGGGAACTCGCCGCGTGCCACGTGGAACATGTCCCACGTCTCGCCTTCCTCCGCCAGCATTCTCACGAAAACCCCAAAATACCCTCCGTATTTCTTCTTCACGTACTCCGAATCCTCCGCGCAGAGAAGCACCGCAAACTTTTTCCCACCCATATGAATAATAGTTTTACTTCTCTACGCAGAGGTCTTATTTTCTCTCTCTAAAAATTAGGGTTTTAGAGAGAGAAAATTTCCCTTTTTTTTTTCCCCTAAAATTTCTTCCCGTCCGACTTCGTGTTTTCTGAGTGCTCTGTGACAGATGTGCGTTGAGGCAGTAAGAGAAACGGGGACGCATTTAAAGTGATGGGGTCATGAAATTGCCCGCGGATAGCCGCATTATTTACGATTTTGCCATGGTATATTGGGATTTATTGGGTTGCCATATTTACCCTTTGTTTTAATTTCTTGAGCTGGCCGACTGTCGTCCGTGGATCTGACTAGGTTTTGGACCATTTCTATTGGATATGTATAATCATTTTCTCTTAGCAAATGCCACACAACAAAGCTTTTTTTTTTTTTAATAATAATATTTATATTGCTTCCTGTTATTCGTGACACAAATTAAACATATTATTTTAATGAGTAATGATAGAGCAATAAATTCTTTGTATAAATTAATTTTATATAAATTGATGTGGCATAATAAAATTGGTTGAATTAAATATCTCTTAGCCTACATGATTTATTTATATTTTCATTCAACCAATGAATTATGCCACATCAGTTTGTACAAAATAAATTTATACAAGAATTTATAGTTGTATTATTATTCTTATTTTAATAGATAATATGATATTTTAAAGGAGTGTTTCCTTGGATAAGATTAACAATTACATGATATAAGATAATCTAATGGTAATGACATTATATGCAATGACAGATAGGATAACCCAATCAATTGTATAACATGTATGAGTAATAAATTCTTTAACACCAAATAATTACCCTTCAACAATTCATTATTTTGTTATAGTTTTAAAACAAAAGATTATTTATTTTCTAATTTGATTAAATTATATTTGTTTTAGGTAACATTTGTTTTTTTGTTTAAAATTTGAATAGGTTTTGAATTTGACTGAAGTCTCAATGAGTCTGAATACAAATATCTAAATGATATGTTTATTTTTCTTTTCTTAATATCTTAATACAAGTAATATCTTATTTATTTTTATAAATAAAAAAAATTTTAAACATGGTTATTTGATATTTATGTCATAAAAAGTCAAAATTAAAAAAGAAACTAGATTTTATGGTTTTAGAAATAAGTATATTTAATAGATATATTTTTAGAATATAGTATTTATTTTTCATTCAATCCTTTTGTCATTTATATAAAAGTCACAGAAGTTTATTTTTTGTATTTTGAAAATCAAACATAAGTTATAAAAAATAAACAATTAAATTAAAAAAAGGTCTTATATTAATTTTTTTAATTTTTTGTTTCTTTTTCATTTTCAATGGTATTCTTTACTGGCTGGTGTCTTTCAATTTGGTCTTCCATCAAACTAAGTGACACGACTTAAAAATATAGGAAATTATCATTCACTCACCTTTCTTTCTACTAATATATGATTAATCCATACCATACAAATAAATAAAACTAATTACATTTTAGCCGTACATTTATCCCACTAACAAATCATAAACCTAACTTAATTCACTCAAGTATATCCAACACATTCCACTAACAATTTCCATAACTAACATGATAAAAACTTATAATTTCACAATTATCACATTTTTTTGGTAAAAACTTATAATTTTACAACAAAAATCGCGAATCCTCCTCAATAATTAATGACCTAATTTCTCAGACTTCCATAATCCAAATTTGATATCCGTACATTTGTTTGGAGCCTCAAATTATGTGAAATTATTATTTTTAACTAATAAACACACAAAAATACACACAATCAAATATTTAAAAAATAATTAAAAATTCATTATGTTATATAATTACAAATGTAAATTATATTATAAGCACAAAATAATATTTTTATCCTTTAATAAACATACAATTTTAACACTAATCAATAAGTTATAAATGGGTAATATTTTTCCTTTAAAAAAAAAAGGGTAATATTTTTATTTTCTTTCCTTTTTTGACGATATGACCCATTAATAAGTATAATCTTCCATATAAAGCATTCAAATAATTTTTACGAATGATAATGTTTGCTATGTATTTGATTAACATATATATTACTTACTAGTTTTTTAGCTTACGTTTTTAGGATTTTCTTATTAATATAAACATCACCTTTTTAGGTAAGAGCATTATTATCTTATTTCTCTCTAATAAGTCGGGATTTTAAAGCAAAGAGATTCTTTTTTATTGTCCTGTCAATTTTTATTTTTTTTTTGAACGAATTCTGGGCTTAACTTTGACCCTTAATATTTCTTTTCCTTTTTCTTTTAGAGATAGTAATACCTGTTAAATTTAATTGAAATTGAATAATGATAAAAATTTTAGTGACCATTTATAACTGTTATTGTGTGAATTTGATCATTATTTTGTTCGGTATTTTATATACAAATAGATCACCTTTTATTTGATTTTTTTTGGACAAACAAAACCTAAACTCCTAAAAATCAATAATTGAAAAGTTCATATTTATTGTACAATTTAGTTTCTAAAATTGTAATTTATTTTAGGTACATTTTAATAATTAAAAATTATTTTCAAATGCCGATGTAGTGAGTAGTTTGGAGATTGCAAATAGCTCCATCCTAATTAATATGACAAAATGACATACATTGGTACATAACATTCTTTAGTTCATTATCTAATTCCATAATTTTGATCATTGCATTTCTGACATTATAATTTTACGATTAAACTGGGCTAAATATGACTCTTTAACATTAGCAACTTATATAACCCTTTTGATTATTTTTTTCGACAAACACATCATATTAGGTTGACAAAAGAGGTATTTGGGATGTGATATTTTTGTAGTTAAATAAACGCAAGTTTATTAGCCGCAAGATAAATGTTTTCAGAAAAAAAAAAAAAAGTAGCCGACAATACGGAAAGAGACGTGAACAATATCATAAAGGTCATGCAAAACATGTTTTAATCGCGATGAAGACAGAACCTCGAGCAAATGTCAAAGCATTGTAATAAAAAATTTTGATGATTTTTTTAATAAATAGTGCAGAAATTAAATTGTCGAATTGTATTTATATTCTTCTGGCCTTAACTACAAATTGATATTCTAATCCGAAGAAATTAAAAATATTTTGCTCATCAATGTGTGAATCTATTATGTAAATAAAAATATTGGATTCTCTTATGCCAGACTAACTCATATTATACGAGATTTACAACTGATATTTACAACCATCGATCTGCTTACATCAATTCGATATACCGCCGATTTTAAACCCTCTCAAATATTCGAAGGAAGTCAAACTCCCAGATTTTAAACCCTCTCAAATATTCGAGGGAAGGCAAACTCCCATATTGGGAGAAAGACTGCCTTCACTCAAGCTCTGAGACTCTAAGGAAGGAAATATAAATTAAACCCCTGCAATGCGTCTGCGGGGGCTCGAACCACTTCCCTCACACTTGTGAGGGAGTGGCTCGACCCACTTGGGCTTATCCCAAGTGGTTACTGAAATACAAGTGTGCAACCCAATAGGGGGGGTGAATTGGTGTTTTTAAAAATTATCCTAATCAAATCACACAACAATCCAATTTAATGCCTTAATAAAATTGAAAGCAATAAATTCAATAAAAGCACAATAATAAATGAGTAAGAGAGGAGAGAGCAAACTCAAGGATTTTTACGTGGTATTTATCCTCGTCCACGCCTCCAAGACACCGGCTTGAGGATTTCACTATTCAAGTCTCCCAAGGCTTCAAATGTTTAATTGACTGGTGTCAATGAACCTTTACAACAAGAGATTATTTCAATCTCTTCACTCAGATAACACACTTAAACACTCACAATTGAGAAGATGAAATGAAAATTACAACAAAACTCTCTTAAAGAGTAGATGAACAAATTTAAGAACAAAGCTCACTCAAAGATTTATGATTCACGAATTTAAAGCTCAAGAAATGTCAGCCTTTTGTTTATGCTTTGAACCTTGAAATGAATTGGAGTTGGGTTTTATAGATGGAGATCAAAACTACCGTTATGAATTTTTGTTCATAACCGCCACTGCTTATGTGGATCCTAGTTAGCTTCAAGTTACCGTTACAGCCAATATTTGAATTTTGGACATCCAGATGCTTGGATTTGCTAATCCGATAGCCGCTTATGCTTTGGTAACTCATCGCCCACATCCAGGACTTCCGGTTTGTCATATCCGTTACCGCTTCCGTTGAGTGACATTACCCATAACCGGTTTGCTTCCATGAATCCGGTTACATATAAGAATTGCTACAATGAACTGTTCACCAAAATTATAGTTTTACGCCCAAACTTTCTATAACTATACTATGACCCAAAACTTTATAAAACTTTACAAATAGGTCCAATTTCAGAATTTTCAAATAATACTTTGTGAAACCCACAACTTTATGAAATTATGACATGACCCAAAATACTATAACACTTTTAAAATAAATCCTTCTCCAGAATTTCAAACAATACTTGTTGATTTTCAAGTTTTCAAAACACTTTCAATTAAATCATAAACTTGAAAAACAACTAATTTCATAAAATCATTTTTTCATTAAATATAAAACATTTAAATGTGAAAATAATGATTTATCTAAAATGTATAAAAAATAATTTAAGCTTTTAAAAACTTAATCATTCTTAATCTTATTTGTTATCATCAAAATCAATAATATGAAAACATATATGTTAACAATCTCCCCCTTTTTGATGATGACAAATCTTTTATGTTTTTAAAGAATAATTCCACAAATTGCTCCCCCTAAATATAAGCTCCCCTTACAATTTGAGTTTAAAAGATTAACCATTCTTAAACTTATTTGTTATCATCAAAATCAATATTATGAAAACATATATACTAACAGTTACCATTATTTTACTAGTTGAATCTATTTACACGAACACACAATATCATTTATTTTAGGGAAATTATTATTCGCTTTTAAACTGATTCGTAAAAGAAAGTTTTAACGTATTACCACCTTTCTTTTTAAATTTGTATCAATTAGCCACTTTTGCACTAGCACCATTAAATAATTTAAATGAAATAACAATTTTACCCCTAAATAAATTAAATGACTATTTTATTTTATAAAAATTTTAAAAAATAAAAAAATTATAATTATAAAATATGTCTAAATTAAGCAAAAAATAAATCTAAAATAGAGGTGCTCAGTTGACTTTTATTAGATTTAGATTTTACAAAATTTTAATAATTATTTTTATTAAAAATTTATAATTTGGTAAAATTTTAATAAAAATAACTGTATTTATTTATTAAAAATTTTATTTATTAAAATTTTATTAAAATAAATGAATTTATTTATTAAAAATAAATCCCAAAATTTCAATAATTTAGGGGATGCTTATTAAATCTCAAAAATTTACAATTATTTTTATTATTATAATTTTTATTAAAATAAAAATTCTAATTTTGGGATTTATTTCTTTATTAAATCTAGGGTATTTTTATAATTATAATTTTTTATTTTTTAAAGCTTTTATAAAATAAAATAGTCTTTTAATTTATTTAGGGGTAAAATTATCATTTTATTTAAATTATTTAGGAAAATTATCATTGACCCACCTTTCTTTTGCCTTATGTTCATGTAACCACCACTAAATTTTAACATGTTCTTTGTACCACCTTTTTTTTAAAATTTGTATCAATTAGCCACTTTTACACTAACACCATTAAATAATTTAAATAAAATGACAAATTTACCCCTAAATAAATTAAAAGACTATTTTATTTTATAAAAGCTTTAAAAAATAAAAAAATATAATTATAAAAACACCGTAGATTTAATAAAGAAATAAATCCCAAAATTAGAATTTTTATTTTAATAAAAATTATAATAATAAAAATAATTGTAAAATTTTGGGATTTAATAAGCATCCCCTAAATTATTGAAATTTTGGGATTTATTTTTAATAAATAAATTCATTTATGTTAATAAAATTTTAATAAATAAAATTTTTTAATAAATAAATATAGTTATTTTTATTAAAAATTTGAAAAATTAAAAATTTTTAATAAAAATAATTATTAAAATTTTACAAAATCTAAATTTAGTAAAAGTCAACTGAGCACCTCTATTTTGGATTTATTTTTTTGTTTAATTTAGACATATTTTATAATTATAAGTTTTTTATTTTTTAAAGTTTTTATAAAATAAAATAGTCTTTTAATTTATTTAGGGGTAAAATTGTCATTTCATTTAAATTATTTAAAATCGATACAAATTTAAAAAGAACGTTAAAATTTTGATGGTTAATGAACATATAAAAAGAAAGGTGGGTGAATGATAATTTCCCAATTATTTAATGGTGTTAATGTAAAAGTGGTTAATTGATACAAATTTAAAAAAAAAAGTGGTGCAAAGAACATGTTAAAATTTAATGGTGGTTAAATGAACATAAGGTAAAAGAAAGGTGGGTCAATGATAATCTCCCTTTATTTTATTCCATAGTTTAGATCCTTCATTTATTATTATTATTATTTAGAATGTATATGGTAATTTATTTCATTTTCAAATAAGAAAATTTCAAAGACAATAAGCTAGATATTTAGAAAAATCCTCAACACAAATACCAAAAAAAAAAAAAAAAAATCAAACCAACCCAGAGCAAATGTAGCTAACGTGTGACATGTCACTTGCCTAATTACAATCCTTGAAATGTGACAAATCCGAAATTGCTGTTTTGGTTGAAGAATCGCATACAATCGGCAATTGTCCAATAAAAGGTCATTGAAGGTAAAAGAAAATAAAAATCAACGAGACGTTAGATATGAAGACTCAAGCAGGGTGCATATTTAAGACCGGCTAATTCGGTCAACCAGTTTTCTGAATTTGGCTTATAATGAGATCTTTATTCATTCTTCATGCGTCTTATTAATCGTCTTGACCAAAGTTTAAATACAAAAAATTAATCGTCTTATTAATCTAAATTTAATCCGTTTGTTACTACATACAAAAAATTATCAATAGGCTTAAAACCTAGCTGATGAACCCAATGGCCAAAGATACGTATGCTCGAATGCACCAAGCTTTTCTATTTTTTATTTTTTTTTATTTTGAGGCTTTTAATTGTTCGTGGGTCGTTGAGTGAAAGACATGGATGAGTTTGTTACTACATACAAAAAGTTCATTATGGCGCCCCAGCTCGTGAGCAGAAAACAAAACATCAAAAACCTAAAATTCGGTCTTAATATTTTTGATGTGATGGAATCACTTACCAAATTAAATGCTCGATTTTATTGAGGTTAAGATTAACTCTATTTATTACCTACTTTAGTGTGTGATTCAGGGTTCTTTAAACCTAAAAACTTATGAAATTGAAGTGTTTTTAGTAGATTTAAATTTAGTAATTAACTAAATTTTCTATTAATCTTTTAGAAACACATATAATTGGCAGTTAATAGATAAGAATATAAAACTACCTAAATGTTTATCATACATTGTTGTAAATGCACGTGTGGCAGAAGATTATAAAGAATTTAATATAAATCAGATTAGTTTTGGATTCAAATCCATCTTTAGCACCTCGAATCAGTCCATAACCATTCCTTATAGCCTATCCCTTTGCTCTTATGTATCCAAACCTTGCACCAAGAAAAGAACTAGTACTAACCCTAGATTCTAACTAAGCCTTTGAATTTCTAGAAAGTTTCAACCCAAAATACAACTTTTGTTTGGTGACTACAGTTAGAGCTTTACTAGGCACAGTTTCACAATATGAAATATGACAACAGCACACATTAGGGGTGGGCAAAATCGGGTTCGGATCGGGTTCGGGTCAATCCGATCGGGTTTCGGATTATTCGGGTTGGGCAAATATTGATCCGAATACAACCCTAATTTACAATCCGACCCGATCCAATATATATTCGGGTCGATTCGGATCGGGTCGAAAATCGGGTTGAATTCGGGTAGTATCGGTTCGGATTAAAAATAATCGTCTCATATCATGCCAATTCGGGTCAATGAAAACGGGTCAATTCAAAATATATATACCAACCAATACACTATGAAAGCTACAAATTTCAAAACACAAAAGGGAGAAACTCGGGTCGGGTTGGAGGCTTGAGCCTTGGAGTAGCAAATCTGTGTACATGGCAGCAGATCTTGGATGGGTTTTCGGCTTCAGATAGCTCGAGCACGGCTGGACGCGCAGCAGCAGATCGCGGGGAAGGAGAGATGGTGGGCCAGCATCGGCCGACTGCAGATGAAAGCGGACGCACGGTGGCAGCAGATCGCGGACGCAGCATGGTGGCAGCAGATCGCGGACGCAACATGGCAGCGACAAGATGAAACGACAACACGAGATCGTGGACGCAACAGCAGATCGCCGAACTCACAGCACGATAGCAGCAGATCATTGGAGGAAGAGAATGTTTTCTTGCTTCTTGTGGGTGGGTTGGGTGTTGTGACTTGTGGGTGGGTTGAGGAAGAGAAATTTGTGACTTGTTACTCTGAATATGTGATTTGTGTGTGTCTGTGTGGTGTGCGTGTGTTTAAACACTTAGGTTTTTTTTTTTTAAGCAACCCGATTGGTTTTTACCCGATCCGATCGCAACCCGATCGGGTTTGCAAGATTTCACCCGATCGGATTCTAATCACAACCCGATCAGATCCGAACCCGAAATTTTTTGGATCGGATCGGGTATTTTGCCCACCCCTAGCACACATAATTCCCAAGTCAAAACTCAAACGGTCAAAAACATTCTACTTAATTAACCCATGTCTAACTATAGATCCACCTCCAATCTTGTTCTACATTAACCGTTGGCTGAGTTGATTAATGCTCCAAAGCCAATCAAAGCTGCAAAATTGCACCTCTTAGGCTTTACGGTAAGGGAAATTTACAATAATAGCCCAAAAAATTTTATAATTTTCACAACTGACCCCTCTAAATTTTTTTCTATCAACATTAGCCAAATATAACATACTTTACCCAAACTACCCTTACTTACAAATCAAAAGCAGCTCATCTTCTTCATCGTTCTGTTACGAAAACAAAGGCAGTTTACACTCTCATTCAACGCCAGCAGTAGCAAACAACAACGGCAAACAATTATCTCCAGATCTAAATACAGCCTAATATATCCAGGTCTAAACAGTAATCCACTGAGTTTTTGTATTACCGAGGTATTTTTGTTTAATTTTCACAATTACCGCATTGCATCTCAGTGCGACAGGTGCCTGTCGCCCAATTTGGAGCGACAGGCAGCCTGTTGCACAAACGTGAATTGGCTTGTTCGTGCGACAAGCAGCCCGTCGCACCAAAATTGTGCGACAAGCTACCTGTAGTACGAGGAGACAGAGGTATTAAATCTGCCTCTTCGTGCGGCAGGTTGTTGGGCGACAGGCAGCCTGTCGCATTAAAAGGCAGATTCAATGCCTTCGTTAAATTGGGCGACAGGCAGCCTGTCGCTCAAAGAATAAAGGCAGAGATTAACTTCAAATTAAAAAAAAAAATACGAAATTGTTAACTGGTGTGACAGGCTGCCTGTCGCACCTGTACCAAGTACACCAGTGTGGGGCGCACGAAGGCACGTGAGGGTATTAGTACACCTGTCGCACATGCTCACATCACGCGCAACTTGGCGTGCGACAGGCGTGCCTGTCGTACATAGCATGTGCGACAGGTGCTCTGTCGCACCTGATAGACACCATGGCTGCCGATTTCACCCACGCCAATTTCTTCCACAACAACAATTTCAACCATACAATTAACATTACACACTCTTCAATCTTCACTCCCCATCACCAATACAACAAGAAAATAACAACATAAAACAAGAATAAAAAACAATCTATGGTTCAAAGTTTAGGGTTTTTATCTACGTATTTATTTCCAATCTTCACTGCAAATTTGATGTTGTTGGCTACCGAGAAATGATTCCGGGAACCCGCCGGCGATGATCAAGCTTGTTGGAATGAAAATTTTTGTGAAAAGAGGGAGAGAGCACGCGAAAAAATTTGGGATGATAATGGGAAGGGCAGTTTCGGTATTTGAATGGTACTTTGGCTAATGTTGATAGAAAAAACTTGAGGGGGTTAGTTATAAAAAACTTAAAATTTTTTGAGTTATTTGTGTAAATTTCCCGTAAGCCTTTCAGTGCTGTGAACCTCATTTCTGAACTCAAGCTGATCCGGTTCGGTCCATATTAGAATATGACTAGAAAAATAAGGACATACCAACAAATTCATTCATCAAAAGAGAATAAACTTAAGAAAAAATAACCAAAAAAATTATAGATACTGGAATTATATTTTCGCGTAGAAGGGCATTTATGTAATTTCAATTGGACAAATGTACCGGAATTTAAGCCTGACAATTATCTCTATTTTTCCTTTTTGTCCGTTTCGTCAAGTTTGTCAGGAATCAGGATTGCGGAGATTGTCACGTGATATTCTATCACATGTTTTGTACTCACGTGCACGTACTGACAAATGGTTGCCGTACACGTGTGCTACTGGATCTCGCCAGATGATCCTCATCACGCTTTCAATGCGCACATCATACTTGGCTTTAACATTTTGGTATTGGTTTTCAAGTAATTATTTATTTTTGGGCGTGAGTCGCGTGACCGTTGATACATCATCGAAGGTAAGAAACAACTTCTGCTCTACAGAAAAAACACAGGTGATGTGTCAGCACTACTTTATACTCTAATATTTTAAATTGTTATATAAAATTTATTTTTTTACATGATGTGTCAACACTACTTTATTAATATAATTATTAATCTTTAATTAAATTAGCATAATGTCCTTTTAATACAATACTAATGGAAATTATGGATTGTCAAATTTATATAGTTTATGTAAGAAATTAAAAAATGTTAGATTATAGGTCGGAAAATTAAATACATAAATTATTAGATAAAATAACACATATTTCTTAGGGTAATTCGATCATTTTATATCGTAAGGATAATACAGTCAAATAAAACTTATTTTAAAGAAACCTTAATGGTAAAAAATGATCAAACCTCAATAAGAAAAAAAGTTATAAGAAGGATTTAACTAATTAATCGTACAATTTTTTTTGTTGATTTACAATTATTAAAAATAATGAAAATATGTCGTAAATATTTTTAGAAGTAGGGCGGGTTTTCACAAATAGTGGAGTGAAAATATCTTCACCAAAAAAAAAAAATGGTAACAACTTTACTGTTATTTAATAGGCCATCGGACTGGACTAAAATGCAAGATGTGCCGCAAAAAACCTCTTCTACTAGCTTTAACTTAGGAAAAGTATTGATTCTCCTCTCTAGTTTAGTTAGGAATGGCAATGGGCATCATCCACAGTGGGTTTGGTATTACCAAACTCAATCCCACGTAAAATTTAAATTATCAAACTCACTCGCAACCTGCCACAGGTTTTAATTTTTTAAGAAAAACCCACCCACTGTGCGTTTTGACAATTATCAAACTTGAATGGTAACCAATAGATTTTTTTGTAAGTTTCATATTTAGAATCACAAATGTTCAATATGTAGAGTTATACTAATAACCTAAAATTCCAAAATAACATACTCGGTTTTAAATTTAACTAATGTAAATGAAAAATTAAAATTTCAATATCAATCCAACACAAATTCTCAAATTTAAGTATAAAACACACAAATACTTTAAAAAGCCACAAACTAGTCTCTGAACATAACAATTATCATTTCATATTATCATTCAACATAAGTTTTAAGAGAAGATCTTCATTTCATTCACTACCATTAGCACCATCCAACACGATTCCTAAGATTAATCCACGCATTAAGTTAATTTTTCCAAAGAATAATACTTTTTAAGTACTAATCCAACGAATAAAATTATAATAATGAAATAATCCACGCATTAAGTTAGAAAATAATAGTCTATACAAATTTATAATAAGTATATAATAATCCATGCACACACGTTTGCACTTTACATTATGTACTTTATATATTTTTAGATTTAAACATTTTTTTAAATAAAATTAAATTAAAATTTTAAAAAAATATAGGTTGGCGAATACCCATATAAGTATCCGCCGGATATTTGGCTAATACCAAACCCACCCGTAATCTAGTGCTTATTTCCATTTATAGTACCAAAGCCACTTGCAATTCATAAAATTATCCGTAGCCAGCAGGTTTCGGCAGGTGGATTTGTGCATATTTATGAGTTTGTGAGTACTATTACCGTCCCTTAGTTGAGCCAATAAACATTTTCACTGAAACTCGACAAGGTTGCTACACTTTCTCTCTTCTAGCTTGGCCAAGAGACACTTGCAATCAAATTCAATAAGGCCGCAACATTTTCCCCACTCATGTTAACTTGTAAATCTCTATTACTATAATCTATTAAATTTTAGAAACGAGTTCATAATATCGTTGGTCAATTTAAATAACTTTCTTGACCTTGAAACAATTTAAGTAAGTATTTAAGATATAATGTACCAATTTAAGTTGATTTAGGTTAAAAAAAGAAGAAGTAATTTTAGACATTCTGTTCTACATTAAATTCAAAGTTTATGGAGATAAATAACAAATTTTATTGGAAGAAAACACTAAAATTTGGTAAGTAAAAAAGTGACTTTTTTTTTTTAAATTAGACTCAAAGGGGGCTTGATTTATGGCTTTACACACACACACACACACACAAATATTGTTCTTTTAACATTAACAAAATTGTTACAAAAGTTTGTATTAGTGATAAAGTGTAATAGCCTTATTGAATTTGGACGCAAGTGTTTCTTGGCCAAGCTAGTGGGGGGAAAAATATAGCAGCCTTATTGAGTGCAAGTGTTTCTTGGCCAAATTAGAGGGGACAAACTATAATTTTCCCTTATAAATTATTTGTTTCCATTCACAACTTATGTATTGTGTTAAAATATTCGACATGAAGGGCAATTATTCATTGACCACATGTTTTTCCCACTTTTTCAAAAATATGCAATTCTTAATTTTTTTTGCTGAGCTCCACGTGAAGTTATATTTTTTTGTACTTGTCCACTATCGTCTTCAAACCATTAAGACTTTGCTGATGTCATAAGTACACAACACAAGCAGCGACGAAAACAGCCATAGTTTATTCCTCGCTAGCATGCATAAAGAAGCAATAAAATCCAGTCATTTTTCCTGTAGTTTCCATGTCTTTTCATCAATGAACCACGCTTAAGTTTCAAATCTTTTGTTACTTTGAAGATTCAGAGGCATTGAGGAAATCAGTGAGTTGTTAAGGAGTCGCAACATTTTCATTATTGGGAGGGTTTGGAGCTACAATCAAGTTTTGTTTTATTTATTTATTTTTATTTAATTTTTCACATGAAACGATGTTGTTTCAGATTTTTCTCTTGATTGTTGTTCATCGTTGTTACTTGAAACCCTAGAATATAGATTAGGTCGATTTGTAACAAATTTTTTGGGGATAATGATAAATTGGGGAGTAATGTATTGTTTTCGGCTATTGAGATGCAAATGCATGAAAGATTGTGTTACTATAGCTAAATGCCTATTTATCCCCTACATACTCATGTATTTCTGCCTGTAGTATACGTATAAACTTTGGGGTTTTTGAAAATTTTTAGTTGTTGAACCATGGGTCATGGTTTTTGAAATTTTTGAACCCCTAACTATAAATGTATCCATATCCCTCAGTTCCGTGGTGAAGATTTAGTTGTTGTGTGCAAAATTAGAATCTATGAAAAACTAGCTACAATTTCAAATCACACAAAGTCCAGCAGGATATTTGTTTCCATGCGTTTTCTTTTAAAGTCTCTTACCTACAATATTAATAATACATTAATAGGAAGATAATAAGAAGATAAAGAAAACAATAAAGATGTTTGAAATGACATTGTAGATATCTGTTTGTATTTATATAGTTTAGTAACTAACATTATACTATAAAATATAAAGAGTTTAAATGATCAATACTTGGGTTCGTTTCAATACTCAAGAACTGTACTATTGCTGACCTTTTTTTTTTTTTTTGGACATCCAAGATGCGACAAGTAGAGTTGGTGATATCCTTTCGAGGCATGAAGAAGAATTTAAGGTTGCTTGAACTTGATTATAATATTGCAAAGGTTAAGGATGTTGTTTTAAATATTATGAGTCCATATGGGCTAGATTCTGCTTCAAAAATTTTGTTAAACATTATGAACCCAGAGAATAGGGTTAAGATTGCACTGGATTCAAATTTTGGGCTATAATGTTTACTTAGAATTTATCACTTAGAATTTATCAGGCTTTGAGTGTTAATACTCTTATAGTTGAAGTTGCACCAGTGCTGTACTCTCAGTTTCAAGATTCTGCCATACTGCAGGCATTGTTGACTAACCTATAAGTTGTGTTGCCTAATGAATTGCTTAATAAGTTAAATGATTATGTGGGGAAAAATGTTTTTGTTGGGGGAAAAGCTGCTATTGGGAGACAAGCTTCCGTACAAGCTACTGTTGGGGCTCATGAATCTGATGAAGGTGCATTAGTATTTGACTACTCAGACATAAATGATTGCAGCAATGATGATGTTAATGCAGAAGTCATGTAAGTTGAAGCTGATAATACTGCTGAAGCTACTCTTGTTGATGAGGACAGTGAAGGCACTACTGAAGCTAAAGTTGATTTCGATTTAGATAATAGTTTATCTAATAATAATAAGAAGGTAAAAGAGGTCGTTGATTCCTCGGATAATGACATTGAGCTTGGCACTGTCAAATTGACTAATTACATACAACAACATGAGTATAAAGTGGGCGTTGAGGGAAAAATAGGCTAAAATTAAGACATGTGTTTAAAAATGTTGCTCATTTTAGAGAAATAAATGATTATTGGGAAAGGGTTTGCCATTAAAACAAGAGTAAGCTAAGAAGATTTGTAGATACTTGTAAAGAGGCTGGTTGTCCATGGTATGTGGCTGGTTGTCCATGGTATGTGGCTGGTGCAAAATTAAATGATGGAACTGGTTTCATATTGTGAGAATACAATAAGAAGCATAAATGTAGACTTACCAGCAAGACAGTGAAAGTTACTTCTGCTTGAATAGCTACTAAAATAAAAAGTAAGGTTGTTGTTAACCTAAATGTGAAGATTGATCTTTTGAAGAATTATATGCAAGAGACTTATAGTTTGAAGATTAAAAAGATGACATTGTATCAGGCTAGAGTAAAGGCACGACTGGAGGTATTTGGGGATCATTCGAAGGGATATTAGAAATTGTTTGAGTATGTTGCAGCCATTTACAAAGTTGATCCGGGAGCAATATACAAGGTGTTGTGTGATGTTGTTTCTATACCCGACAAGGTATTACTTCAAAGATTTTTTGTTTTGTTTCCGGCGCAAAGAAATGCATTTCTTAATAGTAGTAGATCTTTTATTGGAGTAGATAGATATCACTTGAAGGTAGGGGTGTTCGGAATCTAATCTGATCCGCTCAATCCATTTGATCCATAGAAATCCGATTTGTAAAAATCTATCCATGGATTGATGGATTGGATTAGATTGAAAATTTGATAATCTGTAATCGGTGGATTGGATATGGATGTACTTCTGCAAATCCACAAAAATCTACGAATCCACAAAAAGTAAAAAAGTATTTATTTACTTAAAAACTAAAACTTGTAAATATGACATTAATACTTATTAGTAAATAAATAAGTTAAAATATAGTTACATTAACACTATATTATATCTTATTCGATAATATATAAAATAAAAAATAATTAAATAAACAAACATAGCTTACTAAATAGTTAATTTTTTTGTACTGGTCTAAACAAATGAGATTTTTTTCCTTTTTGATTTGTTATATTTTAAAACTTCAAATGTAATTTCTAGTTTCACTTAAAAAATTATTTTATTTAAATCTTATTTAATTTTAAATTTAATCAGTAGTAAAATTATTTTATATTAAAATTTTTTATTTAGTCAGTTCGTGGATTAGACAGAATTAAAAATTTTCAATCTGTAAACCAATCCACAAAATGGTGGATTACATATGGATTAGGTCAAAATCTACATCTGATCTGTAGAAGTATAGATTGGATTTGGATTGAATTTCACCAATCCGTGGATTGGATTGGATTGAAAATTTATAATCCGCAAATTCATGAATTAGATATGGATTGATATCCAATCTGCAAAATCTGATCCACGAACACCCCTACTTGAAGGGTAATTATGGTGGAGTATTGTTAGTTGTTATTAGCATGGATGGTAATAATATGATTGTCCCATTGTCAGTATGTGTTTGTGAGGTTAAGAATACAGAGACATAGAGATGGTTTATGGAGCACTTGCATAGTTATCTTGATGATAGAAGGCATGGCCTAATTCTTATCATAAGGCATGTTCTAGGCATGTTTATGCTAATTTTTCAAAGTCATTTGCTGGTGCATAGTTGAAATAACTGTTTTGGAAAGATACTAAGAGCTGTAACAAGCATGATAAAGGCTGTGAAAAAGGCTGAATTTGAGTGGTTGGAAAGATATAACTACATGGTTATAATTGGTCGATGCAAACTTATGACAGAAATTACATGGTAGACCGAACTGACAATAATGCATCAGAGTGCTTCAACAACTAGATATTACTTTACTGAGATAGACTTCTTAACAATGCTTGAAGAAATCAGATGTAGACTTATGAAATGGTTTACAAAGAGAAGAAATGAGGTAACCACTTAGAAAAGATAGCTGACACCTAAAATTTTGAGAGAGTTGGACAAAAAAGAAAGGTTGTATAGAAAATGATTGTACAAGCTTCTACTGAGCTGAATTTTCAAGTCATAGATACAGCCTATAATCCACCTAGGAGGTTTGTGGTGAAGTTAGAGACCAGAACATGTAATTGCGATTATTGGGAAGTTGCCTGCCTCTCTTGTCAACATGCGATGATTGTCATTAGATATATAAGACATGCAATTGAGGAGTATAATGGTTTAGTAGACAGGCTTACCTTAATACATATTCAATGATGTTTAGCCCCATTCTAGATCAATGTATATGGGAGTGGAGAAAGACCATTAATGGTCCATCAATTGTGTAGAAGAAGGTTGAAATGCCTAAAAACTTCAAAAAAAAAAAAAAAGAGCTGAAAATGAGCCTCAGAAAGAGAAAAGAAAATTCTTTGTTATTTGCTCATTCTGTGGTGGCTCTAACCACAGTATGAGGTCTTGTTCATTAAGACCACCTGTTACAAGGGAAAATAGAGCTCAAAACAGTAATTCTTAGGTATCCTTAATATACTACTACTATCTTTTTAATAGTTTATTATTATAAATTATATGTAATTGTTATTATTTATTATATGTATATTATCATTAAACAACATATATTATGTTTTGTAGCCATCAACTATTTGAAGTCAGCCATTAAATGTTTCACAACAAGTAATAAAGAGAAGAAAACATGTGCTGACTTGTATGTATATTTCATTTTTTGTGGCTGTCTAGTCTGTATTTTGCATAACATAAGATTTATTTATAAATCAACATGTTTTATAGGCATTGGAAGTAAAGTCAACTGCTTCAGAAGCTGCTGCATCACAGACATCAAGAAAGGTGCTATCTTCATTGCATGTTTATATATTTTTGTTCTTTTTGTTTAAGTTCTTAAACTAACATAATATATATTTAGATACCAAGTGGTCCAATTAGAGTTCTAATGCTGGAATAAGGAGAAGAAGGGCTCAAACTAGATCTAGGGATGTTGGAACAAGAAAAGGACAATTAACTCTAGGACTGACACCATCTCAAAATTCATCTCAAGCTTTAAATGCGACATGTTTTTTGTAATGATGAATGAGAACAAACTAAACTTATTTGAACTTGCTATTTTGGTTGTTATTTTAGAATATCGTTAGTTATTTTGGAATATTGCTAATTACATGGCTGCTAATTATTATTTGGGTTGTATTTTTATGATATTATTAATGGTTATTTCAGATTTTTTTGGATAATTAGATATGTTATTTTTGATTTATTATGGTTGAAGTTATATTATTTACAACGTATTTAATGACAATCAAGTCTAGAACAATTAGGACATAATTATGCTTATTTCATTCATATATATTTTGTAGGGTATATTACATTTTAGTGAACACAATTGCGCAAACACATTCTAGCATAATTATTATACATTTAAACCTTCCTTCAATGACCCTTGGCCTTTTCTTTATTGTCAATACATCATCAGTAAGAAAGTTAATTGCATTCAGCTCTAAATTTTGACGATCTGGCATCTGGTCACTACTACTAGGGTATATGAGAGTTTCGGTCGCAAACCATTGCCAAAACTTGCATTTATTGAACCTGTATGAGCAAAACATTGCATTACGATTATGTGGTATAATGGAAACCATAGCACATGTCTGCACAGCACACCAATAGTGAAGTGCATTTAACTTTTCTTGTGGTTGTCCATTGGCTTCAGAACTTGAATTATAACTTGATGCCATTTTTGAATTGAATGTCTGGATGATGTGTTGGAATAAATGGTTGGGCAGATGTTGTCTTTGAATGAATAAATGTTTGAGTGGTTATGATGTCTAAATTTGTAGATAATGAGTTTCAATGAATGGCACAATTGTTTGCTTGAATGTGTAGATGGTGAGTTATGGATTGTATGAACAAATTTTAGATTGTATGAGCAGATTTATATGGATCATTGTGAACTTTGGCTGGTTGTTTGCAGCTTGTATAATTGCTTGAACGGCACAGGTTTCATGCGTGCTCGTTACTAGGTTCATAGGTTTATATACCCAAAATTGTAACAGTTAGGAGGTAACGACTATAATGTTAAATGTAATATTTTTTGTGTTTATTTAAGGTAAATATGTAATTTTTCATTTGGGGGGTAAAAAAGTAATTTGGATAATATCTCTTTAGTTTTCTAATGGTTTGAAGACAGTAGTGGATAAGTGTAAAAGAAAATTCAGAATTGTGTATTTTTAAAAAAGTGGAAAAAAAAAAAGTGGTCAGTGAATAATTACCCAACCAGAAGCCACATGATAGTAATAAATAAGAAAACAACTTTAATATGTTTTACCTATTCCATAGAACAAACTATACTTTTTTTCCCAACACATTATAAATCTCCTTTTATCATCTTCGTCCATGTTTTCTTTCTCATTTATCAGCACAGATTCTTCGTCATCTTTCTAACATTTATCTTTACTTTCTTCCTCTTTTGTAGCTACTTTATTCATCATCTTTCATAATTATATTTCTTCTTCTTCTTCTTTCATCACCAAAATTTCAAGTATTTTTGTAAATTCTCACGTATTTTTTTTTTCTCTCATACATAATTCTACTTAAATTTTTGGATTCATCTAACTAAATTTTTGGATTCATCTAACATTTTCTCATCCCCCATCTCTATTTTTTCAGTTCTTGAACAAAAAGTTTTTGAAATCACTGTATATATTAATTTTATCATATTTTATTCTCTTAAACTCTCTCACAAGTAGGCAAGTTGGATCTTCATCCCCCTTCCTCTATATTTTTCATTTTTTAGTTTTTTTTCTCCTTTTTCTCCTTAAAAGCATGTGGGTGAGAGTTGTGGGGTGCTTCATTTGAGAGTATGCCTAGCCATATTGTGTTGCATTACTTATCCTTTAAATAATGAAAAACATATGAATTGCAAGCAAATGAAATTTTAATATATATTTTTATGAGAAGAAAGGGTGTAATTATGGTAATATCATCGTTTTTAGAATTTTATTGCTAACTTATTTATGGTAAATCTATATTTATTTAAAAATTTAATTATAGCTATGGAGATTAAGCAAATTAATTTTTTTTATTATTTTTCATCATTTCAACTTTTTACAATTATGACTTGAATGTTTTTAAAAATTGTTTCTAAAAATAATATTACCAAACTTATATTTAGTTATTTTCAAAAATTTCAATTGGCTATCGAATGTATATTACTAATTTTATATTTTAAATACATAATACAAAAAATAACACCAAATATATATTCAATTTCTAAAAACAATAATTTTAAAATATTATTTTCATTCTCATTTTGTTATAATAAAAATGTCAAATGAAAATAATATCGAAATGTGCCCTTATTTTGTAACAATAAGTACGACAATATTTAGTAAAAGCTATTTCTAAAAATAATACTACCGAACACATATCTATTATTTTGGTCCTTTTAAATTATGTCTACCAAATACATATTACTGTTTTTAATTTTAAAATACAATATACAGAAATAATATCAAAGACATATTTTTATGCAAAATATAGAAAAGACAAGACACCATTTATTTTAAAAAAATACTAACCTAAAAATAATAACGAATCCCTAAATTATGGGGAAACACTAATTGAATTATACATTCTTAGGAACTTACAAAAATGATAACTATAAAAAAAGAAAAGCATTTTCAAACTTCTAAAAAGACTTGTCGTTTGAGTTTTGGGTTTCTGCATGTTTTATTTATATATATTAAAACCCAAATATTCAAATAAGCTCGATCATGGCATGTCTGTTGAATATGTGCATGCATGTGGCTCGCATGCAAATTTTGACTCTTGGCATAAATTTGTTGAATAAATGTTTGACTCTTAGCATAAATTTGTTGAATAAGTGGAAGATGTGAGTAAGTCGGGGACACACAACTTTTGACTTCGGCACTAAAGTAAAAAGTTAATTGAAAATATATATTATTTTAATGCCCACCATTGTTGATTTTTGGGCATTGCTATGCCTATAAATAGAGGCTTCAATTGCCCTCTTCATCCATCCCATTTTCTTCAATTCAAGTGAGAGTGCCAAGAGGTATAAGTTGAGAGTGTTGAGAGTTTTGAGCTCTGGTTCTAGTGTTTTTGAGAGTTTGGGTGTATTAGAGTTTTGAGTTGTGAGACAAAATATTACAATACTTGTAACTCTTTTTTACTAATAAAATATTTCTTTCTGTCTTCACTCGTGGATGTAGGCTAAAAGCTGAACTATATAAATTCTGGTGTCCATGTGTGATCATTATTTCTCAATTTCACTTTAACTATGCGTTTGTTGCACCCGCTAATTTTTCCAACAATGTCTTATCACTTATCGTTATTAAACTAATCTTTGTCTATAGTATTTACTCATGTGTATCAATAACTTATTCTTTTTGGGTTTGATTTATGATATATTGAAAGGTAGTGGCGGATACATACACTTAAATTAGGAGGGTTTAATTTAAAATTTTTTTATTTAATTTGGGGAGCTTAACTTTTTTACTATTTACTTGAGCATATCTGAAGTTTGAATAACCCAAATTCTATTCTTTTATTTAAAATTTTAGATAAAATAATAAATTATTTATTTTAAATATTGGCCTCATTGTGGCCATATTTTTTTAGGAAATTTATCAATCGTATACCCTAAATTTGTAATTTTATAAAAAAAATATTACAACACTTTAAGGGTGTATCAATCATCCACCCTAAAATGATAAAAGTTATATACCAAACAATTAAACCATTAGTTGCTATTTGAAAGTTAATGGAACTGTAGCGAATTGATGATTTTACCTTAAAAATTATCACTTTTATACTTTTAAAATCTCTTATTATCACTTATGTATCCTAAATTATCACTTGTTTCATATGAAAAAACCAGATTACCCTTTTGACGTCATCGTTTTTTAAATAGCAACTAATGATTTGGTGGATGGCATATATATTTTGTTAACTTAGGGTGGACGACTAATATATCCTGAAAGTGTGTAGTAAATTTGATAACAGAGTGAACTAAGGGTATACGATTGGTAATTTTTCATTTTTTAATGTAATTTGTAAAATATAATCTTTTTTTGGGTAATCTACACAAATATCTAAAAAAAGAAAACTAAGTGGCTATTTTGATTTAAACTAAGTCTCAAAAGTTATTAAATAATACTCTTACCATTAGAGGCCTAGTCTTATGTGTGCCGTCGCACACCGTAATGGGAAGTATGTCAAGGTTCTATCAGTAGGACGATGTTGTGTGCACACCTAAAGGGAGTTCCTTACCATTAAACTATAAACACTTGGTCAATTTTTTTTTTAATTGACTGTTTTAAAAAGACCTTAGAGTATACATATACTTCAAAAAAAAAAAAAAACCAAAAAATGGCCCAGAAAGAGAGAAGCCCCTGCTTAGCCTTATCAGGCCAGAGGAAATGTGGACATGTTTATATTTTAAAACTTACGAAACTCTACTTCCTTTAGCGACCAGTTATCTTCAATGATTTCCCCATTTGTACAGATTCCCAAGTTGTTTTTATTTGGTAGTCTAATCTTATCATAATAGCTAATCTTTTGTTTGTGAGTGCAGCACACGTATTGACCATTGCCAACCAATGCATGCTCAATGAAAGGTTCCTTGGTGTGGTTGACTGGTCGTTTTGTTGAAGCATTGATCATTGACTCACAAATATAAATGCGGTGTTCATGGTGCATAATGTAAAGTTGATTGCTAAAATGCGCACTTAAATTATAGAAAACAAAGATAAGTTGATGCAACGTTGACATGGATTAAATGCTGCCACAGTGACTATCAATAATAATGTGGCTTTTTCTCAAAGAATGCCACTATAGATTTGATATTAGTGGGCAATATACAAATTGTAGTGGAAACTTTTGCATGCCAAAAACAAATTTGGCGTCATTTCTACCCTAAAGGTGCTGAAGAGAAATGGAATTTACAAAATTTTGGTTACTTTCATATGGCTAGAAAATGAAAATGAGAAATTTTTCTTGGCTACCAATCATGAAATTAATATTTCTTCTTTTATTATTGATGATTTGTGGAATCACTTTGATAATCCAATGAAAGGTTGCGTGATTTCGAACGCATAAAATTTGAGTAGGGAAGAAATTTTAGTTCAAGTAAAATCGGTCTTGTGACCCAACAATATAATTTTTAAGTTGATATTTTTAAAAATCCTACATTATCCCTTTTTTTACTTAAAAATTAAGTTTAAATTAAGATGAGAAATTTTACTCACATAATATTAATATTTACTCCTTTTATTATTACTCAAGTGATTGCGGACGCAAAAAATATGTATTCACAGTAAAAAACAGATATAAATCACGTTTGCGGCAATTGAACTACTATCACCAGAGAAAAATGCATGATGTAGTATCTAAACTTCAACCGTATGTACACCCAATACACTATTAATTATACACAAATTAAACATGGCACATGAAAATAAAGCCTGTGTTAAATTTTTGTTGCATTAATTCTTATATGCTAGAACTTTCTGCAACATTGATCATGTGTTGACCTCGTCAGCTGGGCACACTGAGATATGAGTGTCGACTACGCCAACGTATAAATAAAATAATGCCATCATTGTTCCTTCTCTGTGATTTAATTTCATGATAATTGTATACACTTTGCCGTGTTTATAAGATAAGGAATTTCACATGCCAATATTATTCAAATCAGATTTTTTGTTCCCCCACTGCCCTTTGCATGCATGCATAGTGCAAGGCATGCCATGCATGATGACAATTCAAGACGCAAATCGTGATACATCTGGATTTCAATCTTCAAATTCAATCCCCTAAGATTACGAAGGACATGATCGAAACCGGATGCTAATTAATTAATTCCTCTCTTTTTAATACAAAATCTACAGAATTAATCGGTTGGCACCATTGATGGATTCGATGTTCTCCTCTTCCTCATCAAACAAATATTTTATAGTTTTGCCGGAAAAGGAAAACTTGCTTTGGGCAGCCAAGAAAAGAAAAATGAAAAAGGAATTTAATTGGTTCAGAAAGTCCATTTTGTAAACTTGGTCAAATGTTTTTTTTTTTTCCTTTCTGCCTTGATTTTGCTCGCTCTGAATTGTCCCATATTGACCTGAACTTGGGTGTCCCCTCAATATTTTATTTTTATTTTTTCCCAAATGCGGATAGATACATGGTTTGAGACTTACCCTCCGTATTGAAAGGGGCGTGTTAATTTTTATTATAAAGAGAGACTCGAACATTTTTACCCACAAGATGAAATGCTTATTATTTTTATTATTATTATTTGAAGTTATATATATTTAGATGAGTTAAAAACATGATTTTTAGGTGTTTCTATATCTTCCAAGAAGGAAATTTTGTAGCATTAACTAATCAGAAATTATCTTGTTTTCTGTGCAGTTGGCGGGATGGTCCACTAATTGTTATTCGAAAAAAATTATTTAAGGATGTTTGAAACTATTTTAAGTATTGATTATAACTTGTCCTCTTATACATAATGCTTTTTAATTCTCCTCTTTTCTGTTTAATAAATTTTTAGATTTAAAAAAAAAAAAAAAAAACTTAAGAAGGATGATCGCTTTCGAGATTCAAACGTTTTCCCTTCCCCAAAAGTAAATATGCCACAAAAGTCATACTCAGGCACTCAAACATGCTAATGTGAATAAATGAGCAAATCAAAGCCACAGAAAATTGTTGGAGGTGCCAACGTAATGGGTCTATCTCAAATTCAATGATCGAAGAGATGAGAAATTATACGTATCACATGTCAGGTCCACGAATAGAGAGGCAAAAGGATTATGCTTCACAAGTCTGATATCATTTGCTATTTGTTTGACTTAAAAAGAAAGTTCTGTATTCTGTCGAATTTGCTATTTATTTGACTTAGAAAGAAACTTTTGTATTCTATCCAAGCTCTCTCCTTGAGCTTCGGGGAGCTTCGGCGTATGTAAATTTCAATGATGATCATTCTATTGGTACAAAAAATTTGAATCTCATTCACGTGAGTAAAGATAAACTTCAATTTTCATTTATGTCATTGATGTTAAGAGAAGGTAAAATAATTTTTTTCCCAAAAAAAAAAAAAAAGAGAGAGAGTGAGAGTGAGAAAGAAGAAAACTAAGAAAATGCTCTCTAGTAATAATCAATTAAGGGCTACAGTCAATAATATTATGAGTTTATGACCTAGATGACTTGTTTTAATATTTTGATAAAAATTGAGGTCTTAATTTAAATTTTAAATTTTAAGTAAAAATAATGTTAGTAACAATTATTATTATTTTTTTATAAAAAGCCGCATGATTCATTTTCATCAAATGTATTAAATTTCATATGTTTATCTAAGCTGTATTCGACTCGAATGACACATCAATTTATACACAATAGTTTGCATATCCTACATTACTCTAATAATGGATTATTTGTTTATTAATAAGTTAAATGTTTTAAGTTGTTCTTACATATCATTTTCAATAGATAATATAGCTAATCCAATATTTTTATTAATTAGGAGAAACTAATGAACCTTCATTTTTATAAGATTGTACCAGAGGTGTCATATTTTATAACAAGATTTGGATTCGGTATTGAGTTAGAATTTTTTGTTTAACTTTTAGAAAAATATAATTGTCAATTTTTGGATAAAAATATAAAATAAATTAAATTATGACCGTATATTATTATATGTGCAAGTGTGGCAAAAATTACGAAGAATTGAGCATAGCTCAGGTCAGCACCAGGTTTAAATTCTTTATAGTAACTTATTTCTTGACATGTGTTAAATGAAATAAGGTAAAATAATTTTAAATTAGTGCCAATGCCAAATCAGGCTTGGACTTGTGCCAAAAGGGCGTTTCATTGGAAAATTTGAGAGGTAGAATTAGCAATGGAGGTCCAGACTATTTTATGTGATACGCCATAAACGTGTTTCCCGAGCATTAAAGATTATATAACATACCATCACGGAAACTTTTCCATTCCTTTTAATTAGTGACATGATTTTTTTAAGTTTGAACGTTTAATGTATAAAAGAAAACGAAAAATTCAAGCATCGATTAAGTAATAACTTTTAATGGCTATAAATAAATATCAATTGAGTTAATTTCCAGTAGAAAACGTAAAATTCCATGCTAGATTTTGGCTTCAGATATCTTTATGGAGACATACGCAGAGCTGTTGGTAGGTTTCTTCAATTCCGTTTACGGATAATGGTGGCCAGTGGCGAGCGATCTGTGACCGCAATGATGTCGTATAATATAGTAAGTGAATATATTTTGATATAGTCTGTGGCGCCTTGTAGCGCGTGTTTGTTGAACTTTAAAAGAACTTTCATGATAAAAAGCTGGCGTGAAAAGGTAGCGTAATGCGCTTTATTGGTGGTGGCGTCAAGATAATCGATAGCATATGGGCCTAAAATTTTTTAATGAAAAATAAATATAAAATATTATGATTTTACAAATATCTTGAAATTAAATTTTTTAATTTTTGTTAGCGTAGGTTCTTTAAAATTAATTTAAGTTGTAGTTTAAATAAATATTCTAATTTTTTATGTTTATATTTGATTAAATGAATAAGTAAATATAATAATTTTATAAATGATAAATAAAATTTTTATGACATTAATATTTCATTTATGAAATCATAATCTAGTTAATAGTTAATGGAGATATGTTTCATTGTGAATGAAATATTTTTTATATTTATGCCCAAAAATATAAAATTATGGACGAAATATTTTTATGATAAATTAAAAATTACATTTTCATTTAATGGAGTTCAAGTGTAATTATAATATTAGTAGTTCAAATACAATTAGGTATAGTTGTTATTTTAGGATTGTAATTTTATTTTTCATTAATTATTACAATGATATATGAAATTATTAGGGTCCGGCTACCTTGCAACAGTTGCAAGGTGCCACCCCTTTTTGTCCTATATGAAATCAAATTTCGTTAAACCCCTATTTATTTTTTTATTTACATTTTATTTATAAATTTTTGTATTTTAGCCAATGACATTTTAAAATATAATTTTATTTTATTTAACATTATTTATCTCTTTAAAAAATAATAAATACAATAATAAGCCTATGACTAAATAATATTAGATAAAATAAAATAAATAATATTAAAAAGTTTTTAAAATAAAATAAATAATATTAAAAATGATATTATTTTTAAGACACTATTGATTTTTTAATATTATTAAGTTTTTTAAAGAATAAATATAATTATAAGCATGTGACTAAATAAAAATAATATTAATTTTTTAACACATTAATGATTGTTTTATTTTATTTAGCATTATTTAGTTTTATGAAAGAATAAATATAATAATAGGCCTATGACTAAATAATATTGAATAAAATGAAAGTAAATAATATTAAAAATAATATCTATTGTTAAGGCTCACTATTGATTATTTTATTTTATTTAATATTATTTATTTTTAAAAGAATAAATATAATAATAAGCCTATGATTAAATAATAGTAAATTAAAAAATTAAAAAAAAATATTTATTTTTAAGGCTCCCTATTGATTATTTTATTTTATTTAATGTTATTTAGTTTTTTGAAGGAATAAATATAATAATAAGCATATGACTAAATAATATTAAATAAAATGAAATAAATAATATTAAATAATATTTATTTTTAATAAAGTAAATAATATTTATTTTTAATAAAATAAATAATATTAAAAATTTATTCTTATATAATATTAAAAATAAAATTTATTTTTAATACTCACTACTAATTAAATAATATAAATTGTAAATAATCCGGACTTATGTGCTAAAATTCTTAAAGTTGTAACTTGTTTGTGTTTTTAATAAATATCAGGGAGTGCAATGTTAATATTGAAATGAACAAATCTCCACCATTGAAATCACTTTTTCACTTAATCCAATGGCCAAGAACTTGATTTCATATGGGACAAAAAGGAGTGGCACCTTGCAACTGTTGCAAGGTAGCCGAGTCCAAATTATTATTATTATTAGATTGATGGACTTAAAAAAACATACCGGGCACGTAGACTTTTTTAGGTACACTAGACATGTGGAAAATAAAAGATTGGTGAGCCTTTTTTTGAATGGGAACTTACGGTATGACCCATCAATTTGATGGGCCGTGTTATGCCAGTCCACGGGCCTTGTAGTGGATTAATATTTGTTTTATGATTACATCATGTGCATTCCCTTTTTTTTTTTTTTTAAACTTTTTTTTGGGGGTTTTGGTTGCACAGTTGCACAATCTTTTTGGTCATTCTCAGAACGGCTGTATTAAGTGGAATTGACAGTGTGCTTAGTGGATTAAAATTGCATGTAGTTTCGACTATGACTGCCGAGTTTTCGTGGTTCTTGAGATTTTTATGTAAACATGTATTTTTCTCTGTGTATATGTGCATTTGGCAGGGTGAATCACAGAGAGCGTGTAAGTTTATTAAAATCTTTTGACATGTACGGATGCCACCATGCCCAGGCCTTCTGAAAGTCCGTGAATTGGCTCATTATGCAGCAGACCGTTGGGATGCTGAGATTGAGTGTTCGTATGGGTGGATTCAATGTGTCAATATTGCAGATAGAGCTGGGTATGACTTGCACGCTGACGCGGTAATAGGTTGGTCTACATTTTCTTTTTAAGTTTTAAAAAAATGCTATTAGCCCAGAACCAGATAATCGGAAAGTCATTTTCACAGCAGCCACTATTTTAAGGAGATAGATGTTCAGATGGTTGGTGTGGCTCCATTTGTCAGTTTTGTGGTTGGGGGTTGCTACTCTGGATGTCATAGGTTACTGCTAGTCATACTGCTCTCTGGTTATTAGTATATCATTTATTCTATATTAATAAGTTCTAGAAGCATCACAAATTCACAACATAAAAGGTGTAGTATATCTTTTTGGCCGTCTAAACATTGGTGTGCTGCGAACTAATTGAATTTTTTTTCCTGGTCAGAGGGGTGTTGCGCTTGTATCTCGGGAGAAATTTTCAGAACCTAGGGAAGTGGAGGTATTGACTTATCTTTAGTACACTCATTATTGCTTGTTATCAATTGTATGAAGCATAAACATGAATGCTTAGCACTTCTTTTTTATTTTGGGGGTGTGCGTAATATGATTGCTTGCAACCTTTTCCAGAAATTAGTAATTGCTCCAAGTGCTGCCAGTACATTTCTTTCCCATTAGACTATGAATGAGAAAGAAGCTCGGGAGATGAAAGCTGCATTGGAATCCAAAGGAGAGGTGGAGTTCTATGTACGCACTCTAGGAAAAAATGTTTGCATTAAGAAGAACATGTTGTCAATTTCTAAGGAGAAAAACAAAGAGCCGAGAAAAGCTGGGGACGAACAACTAAATGATACTCTGAGGCTTCTTTTCTCGGCCTTGTGTAGAAAGAGTGCTCAAACAGATAGAATATGATTCAATCAATGCCAAAAGATGACTCAATAACGGCCGGCCTGAAAACTCTCTCGTGCTCTTTGTTTTTCTCCTTAGAAATTGACAACATGTTCTTCTTAATGCAAACATTTTTTCCTAGAGTGCGTACATAGAACTCCACCTCTCCTTTGGATTCCAATGCGGCTTTCGTCTCCAAAGCTTCTTTCTCATTCATAGCCTAATGGGAAAGAAATTTGTTAGTAATGTACTGGCAGCACTTCATAAGCTTAGTGCATCAACAACAAAAGAACTATTTCACACTTACCTCCAAAGCTTCAACCACATTTTGCTGGCTTCCCTTGAATGCAAGACCCAGCTCTTTTTTCAGTGGGGCAATTGCTAATTTCTGGAAAAGGTTGCAAGCAATCATATTACTCACACCCCCAAAATAAAAAAGAAGTGCTAAGCATTCATGTTTATGCTTCATACAATTGATAACAAGCAATAATGAGTGTACTAAGCATAAGTCAATACCTCCACTTCCCTAGGTTCTATCAAGAAATCTATTGTTCTTCTTAGCTCACAAATGATCTCAATTCCAAGGTTCCATGTTTGCTGAATGTGGGTTTTTTGACTCAGCCATTGCCCTACCTCCGTTGCCGCCATCAGATTCAGATGAAACAGGGTGCCTGCAATGGTTGGACAGACAAAAAACAAAATCTGTTGCGTATATTAGCTTTGGTACTGTAGCAATTCCACCTGAGGACGAATTAATAGCTCTGGCAGAGGCAACAGGGGAGAGTGAAGTTCCATTTCTCTGGTCCCTTCAGGTTCAGGATGATAAGATCTGTCTGTTGCCAAAAGAATTTCTTCAGAGAACGAGTGACCGTGGCAAAATAGTTCCACGGGCACCTCAGATTAAAGTTCTAGGGCATTTTTCCACAGGTGTGTGTGACTCACTGTGGAGTAAATTCAGTGTGTGAAAGTATTGCAAATGGAGTGCCGATGATTTGTAGGCCATTTTTCGGAGATCGTCGGATGAACGCAAGGATGGTAGAGGAAGTATGGGGTATTGGTGTGAAAGCTGAAGGTATGGTATTAACAAAAAGTGAAGTGCTTCAAAGCTTGGAGCTCATGTTTTCTCATGAAGAAGGCATGAAAATGAGAGAAAATGTCCGGCACCTGAAAGAGATTGTGATAGAAGCTGCAGGGCCTCATGGCAGTGCTACTCGAGATTTCAAAAGTTTGATGAAAAGTATCTCAAATATTTCGAAAGTGCCCTCCACATAGTGTTCAGCAAAAATTGGGAATAAAGATGAGAAAATATTGTTGCCCCAAGATTCAACTCGATCATTCCCCTTTTCGTTATATCAAATTACATTTGGCGTGCATATTTTTTCTTCTTTGGCAATATAGTAATTGCATTTTATATCTAGTATTTAGACAAAAATTCTCAAAAAGCGGAAACAGTTACTTCCAACAAACTGATGCAGCATCCAGATAAAGATATCCCCAAAGGTGTAAAAAGCGATCAAGACATCAACTCGGATACAAAATTTTTCTATTAATCTAGTGATATTATTAAGCTTTTCTACTTGTAGATTAAATATCAAGTTGTTTTCAGATGAATTGGATACAGAGAATTTGGTTTTGTGAAAATGCAGTTTGGTTCTCTATAAAACAAATATCTATCGATCAGCTGTTACTATCGGCTTATACTTTCGGCTTATACCTACTGCTGTTACATTATGATACTGGGTACAGTTCTATAATTCTGCCTGCGAATTCACCAAATGTCCTTACCGTCTAGTTGACTAGGTTCCCATGTAGACTATAAGATTTCAAGGCATGGTATAAGGAGAATAATTTCATGTTCCCTTTCATATACATGAAAGTCACTACAGTGTCATGGAAGTCGATTGTCATTTACAAATTACAGCTATAACTGCTTTAACATGCTCCAGTAATTTGCAGGCAAAACATGTGAAGTATTGTGTTATTTATTTTCATTACTCTTCTACTCCTATTAGAGTTTGAATTACTTCAAAAGGAAAAAAAAAAAAAAGAGTCAAAAGGAAAGGGACATTTGTGCAAAACAGAGCAAGAGACTGCATTAATTTATTGAAGGGTTCAAAGAAGTTGCACAACAGCATTTAGTTACACTCACTCCCACAGCTTCAAAGAAGTTGCACAACAGCATTTAGTTACACTCACTCCCACAGCTCTTACTTCTGAGAGGTTGGCATTGCCAGCGAAACGCCACTGCCACCAGGTAAATCCCTCCATTGTTGAGTCACCGTTTTGATCTGAGTGTAGAAATTAACTCCAGCCTTGCCTGCAAATTACAAATTCAGGAACTAAAAAAATTGAGCCCTGTACAACTGAGCTTAATGCAACTGGTAAAATGAAAAGGGAAAAGAAGAGCAACAACAAAAATTTTGAGAGGAAATATGTATTACCATAGAAATTCAAATCACCAGCAAAAGATGCCTTTGAGCCCGTAAATGAGAAAAAGGGCAAGGGAACAGGGATTGGGACATTGATGCCAACCTATGTCAAAGATAAATTGTTAACGGTTTTATATGAGTTTAAATTCAACCCCAAATACAGCCAAAACTATTCAGCAAAAAATTAACATCTAACTCGACAATGAAACTATTTGTTTTGTCTTAATCCGGCCATCCACAACACTAAAGAGGCAAACGTGGCAATAATTTTAATGACCCCACATTGTTAAGCTCGAGCTACACAGTCACAAGCTCATAATTATTTTCGTCCTATTCATATGTATTTTCCAAATGAATCAACGAGACATGTTAATAGAGGATCAGTTTTACCTGTCCAGCTTCAATCTCAGTCTGGAATTTTCTTGCAGCTGCCCCAGATGATGTAAATATAGCAGCTCCATTGCCATATCTGTAAGAAGATATTTATTGAATGTAATTTTAAATTGGATATTCATAATTTAGGATAAACGAGGTATGAAAAAGGAGTTACTGATTTTTGTTGACAATTTTTATGGCCTCTTCCAAGCTGTCAGCCTAAATGTCCATGGGAACAAGAAGTATATGTCAGCATATGACCAGATCAAGGTATGAAGAAGCTGAATAAACCGAGAAACAGAAAAGGAGTAATCAACAAACCTGCATGCAAAGAAGAACTGGGCCAAAGATTTCCTCCTGCAAATCAAAATAAAATAATAAAATTTAGGCCAAGTTCAACTTCCGATTCATCCATTTTCCACTGGGAAAGAAAAAATTTTCAGGTCTTGAAAAATATAGCAAGAAATTACAGAGTGAATATAAACACACCTTGTAACACTGCATGTCAGCTGTGACATCAGTTAAGATAGTGGGACCAACAAAATTGCCATGCTCATATCCTGGAACCTGTTTGTCATCCATAAATCTTCTAAGCAGACTACAATAGCATTAGAAAATGATGGTGTTCAAATAATGCAAAACAAATACCCAATAATGACAAAAATACCGCTTAAAGAATAAAATTGAAGGACAAGCTCACTGTTTCCTACCATCCCCACTTGCTGGTTTCATTTACTACTGCAGGAAAGGGAAGGTGCTCGCTTCTATTTTATGAATCATGTTCTCATTTATTCATACCTCATATGCCAAAAGTGAAAATGCTTTGATGAACAGGGAGAGAGATCAGGCAAAGGGTTGGATTTGGAAAGGCTGCTGTACATTACTGGTTTCAAATTCTAAAAGAACCATCATAATGGGACTCTTTCATAGGGTGACCATTAAGATTTTTAATCAATTGTCATCCTTGGAATTTCTTAGTTTTGCTGCAATTTTCAGTACATATTATGATCTTCTTGTAAAATAATAAATAAGAAATAATCAAATATCATGTTACCATAAACTGCCTTGAAGAAGCAACAAAAATGATTGTAACCAGTTTAACTTACCACTATATTCCTCCCATCAAGTAGTAGCCTGGCACCATTTTCAACACCACTTTGAATTAACCGGCATATTCGCTCCTTGGCCTGTGAATGGAAGAAATATTCCAAAGCAAACTTAGTTATTAGAATCCTAAACAAGATCTTATCAGAATTTAAATTTTTTAGATCAAAAAATTGAGGCTTCAACTCCACAAAACAAGATGATCAGAGTTTTGATTAATAATCCGTAGTAAATTGTTGAAAGTAATGTCGCCAAAATTGATGTAGTAACTACAGAAAGAGGTGCAAAATTCCAGAACTCCGCACCTGTTTGCTAATAACTGGTCCAAGGTCTGCATCAGGTTCTGTTCCAGCATTTACTTTAAGAGCTTTTGCACGCTCAACTAGTTTGTCCTCCCTGGAAAAGAGTACAATGAAAGTCATCAATTCTATGGTGTCTCGTTTTATTCAATTTCCACAAAAATTCTTGTTTTTAAACAAGCATGTCAAAACATGGAGTATCCTGTACCAAAGATAAACCTCATCACTGTGGAGATTTGTAATATTCTTTATGAGTAGGGAAAATCTCTGCGAAAGAAATAAACAGCTTTGTAGTTCTCTACAATTTTGGAAAGGAAAATCATAACTCACTGTCTGTGAAATGCCCCCGCGATAAAAGAACTTGGTCAAACCAACCCTCCAAGAGGAATGGTGCTATGTAGCCCACCACTCCCCCAACCCCACAAAATCCCCACAGAGTGAAAGAGCTACCTCAGAGAGCCCCTTGCCTCAAAGAGGCACTTTAGAACAAGTCCCGGTCAAATAGCAATGATTGAAGCACTTTTTTATAAACTATTTCAGAAACCCAACGAGTCAATTGTATGGACATGTAAAATACAAGATTTCTAAAAGAGATTTTTTCTTTTTTTTTTTGGGGGGGGGGGGGGGGGGGGGGGGTGGGCAGCCGCAGCTGGGGTGGGGTTGGGGGTCGATCCTCGATTTAAACTCAACAAACAAAATTCCATACTCAATCTCATAGAATATAGCTCTGGACAAGTGTGTTCGATGGAAGCCATTTTGTATGGTTTTACCTGGGAGTATAGCATAGATAAGAGCATCATAAAACCTAGTACTAGCTTTGGCTTGAAGTATGATCTCTACCCCTTCTTACCTGATAAAGAGGGGAATATTTCCTTCTATGGTTAAAAAGCATGACTTTTGTAGCAAGGATTCATGGAGATATTGTCTTTCCTAAATTAAAACCTATCTTTCTACTTTATTTCCTCTAAACTGGATTGATAAAGTGTTTATCCTAGCTGGCTAGCTCATCACTGTTTCAGTTCCATGTAGGAAAGGTCCAAAAGAAACATGCCATTTCCACAACTCTACCCCTAGTCAACTCTCTTCAGCGAGTCGCACATGTGTAGGAGTGGTAAAGCTTGGAGGGTTTTAAAGGATTTCCATTCTAACACTGCATAACTGCAGGGATAAGCTGACACTAACCTATTAATTTTGGATTGAATAAGGGATTTTCATTAGGACTTATCAGGTAAACATATAGCTTCTAAGAAATTGAAAGGGCATTCAATTAGACTAGCTTTGGATAGGATTCTCATTCTGGAATTTCTGATTTCCACATTGAATTTTGAACAGAAAGCTATGTTACTACAGTTTTAAGAGAAAATCATTACCGAGAAATTTTTTTGCAGAAAGCTATCTCCATGGATAAAAAGAAATTGAAATCTGAGAACTAAATGTTCCTCAGCTCAAAAAGCAAATAAAACAGCAGTAAAATGCATTCCTAGTCCCTAAGAACTTCAAAACCTACAAGCCTTTCTGGAACTGCCCTCAGTAGCTTAAAAATGATTTCCCACACTGCAACTTCTAATTTCCACAATGCAGATGAATTTGAATGGAAAGCCTATATCATTCTCTTGTTTGAGACAGTGGCTCATTTACCTTGAATTTATTGATAAATAAAAGTTTCCAGAGATGTAAAATCCACTTTTCTATACCTCGGGTACCCCCACCATGAACTCTTATAAAGATTCTAGAATGTGTTGCATTGGTTTGGCATTTTATAAAATGGCAGACAATAATTAGAAAATGCCAAAAAAGCTAATCTAATCTGTTGCAATGATAAAAATATTCCTAATTAGATGTCCTTGATGTCATAAACTATTTTTAGTTTGGCACCAGTAAGCGTACAAAACAGCAGTAGGCCTGGTCTCTAGGCACCTAGGAGTATCTACTAATCTTCTAGGCATTTTCACATCTTGCCAATGTTTTCTGCACTCAAGATAAAGAAGATAAATAGTAAATGAGTGGCATAAAAACCAATGAAATATGACAATAGTTAGAATACCCAATACCATGATTTTGTGTCTCCAACAAAAACTACCGTGCTAAGTGCCATGCATCTTTGTCCAGCAGCACCAAAACCAGCAGCGGCTAGAGCGTTTAAGGCAGCATCCATGTTCGCATCAGGTAGGACAATTCCATGATTTTTTGCTCCCATATTAGACTGAGCACAATAGTTAGAAAGTAGTCAAATAGATTTCTTCTCAAAAACATAGTTAAAAATCAAACCCTCTTTTCCCATAAGAGAAACAGTATAGTTAGTAAAAGAAATGCACTTACCTGAACACGTTTCCCTTTAGCTGATGCTCTTGCATATATGTGCATGCCAGCCTTTACAGAGAGTTTCAAAATCAATTACAAACAGGATTCTATATTTATTTTAATTTTTTATATGAAACTGTACAAACAGGATTCTATATTTATATTAATTTTTTATATGAAACTGAGAAACTTATTTTAAGAACAGAACTAAATTGCAACAGTTGTTAACATTGTAGACCAAAAAATAAATGAATAGATAAATAAAATAAAATAAAAGGACAATCAGGATAAACCAATCAACTATGTGATAATGATCTTAGTTGCATAAATTCAGAAGTCATAGATAAATCAAGATAAACTGAGCAAATAATCAGGATGAACTTAGATATATAATTTACAAAAAACAACCATAAAATATTTTCATTACATAAAGCAAAGTTCTACATAGATGACATAACACTTTCTAAAGAATCGAAGACCAAGTTCAGGATATTTTAGATTCACATAGAATATATGCAAAGATGTGTTCTAGCATAAATGTTATAACTATCAAAGCATATGAATCCCATAATGATGCAAAACAGTGAAAAAAAAAAGGTGTATCATGTCACTTCTTGTGACCACAAATAAGCTAACGAGTAAGAAATTTCACCTTTTTTAAATAAAAAAAAAAAAGGAGGGAAAAAAACCAAATTAAGGAGAGAAAAACTATTCTGGGAAGTCACCAACTAAAAATTATAATACAAAATTATAACCACTGAGAAGTTGAAACCAACAACAGTATTCCAAAACAAATTTATGTTATACAAATTTCTTGCAATGAACATTAAATAAGAGCAAAAACAACATTATTTTGTAAATCCTTTCTCTTCTCCTTTGGAAAAGATGGAGGGCAGACGTAAAAATTCAAAAAATTGGGGGAAAAAAAGGAAAAGGGCAGGTCATACATTCCAATATATTTCCCTCACACAGTACACTAAATATAATAAGTTTTTAAATAAATAATCTTGAAGAACAAAAGGACAAACCAGAATCCATAAAAGCTAGATTTAAATGCTTTCTAAACTCTAAATTAATTAAAGACAATGTAAACAATCCCATCTAAACTGTTGGAGGGGAGACGTATAATAATTGTTCCCACTACCAGCAGTTCAACTGAATCATGCGGTAATTGGTTTGTAACTTACAACATTAGAACCAACAAAAGATATAGCTCTGATGTCGTCATCATCACAAATAGCATTCACGGTATCCTGTCACAAATGTGAACCACGTTAAGGAAATCAATATCATTCGATGTGAAACATTGATTCATAGAAGCATCACAACATTGAGTCTGAAAAACAATCGTAAAAATAAAATTACTTTTTATCGGACATATGATGTAGGAATATATTCTTGTAGATATCTTCAAGACAAATTTCAGCAAAAGTTTGAACATATTAAATTCAAGAAACAATTAAATAATTTACAAAGTCATTTGCAGCAGTTTCAAAAGAAAAGATGGAAGAAATCAACACAAAGTACCGAACAACACATTGATTTAGTAAGAGCATACATGAGTTCCATGAACAATATTCAAAACCCCATCAGGCAAACCAGCCTCCATTGCTAACTCTGCAAGCATTATAGAAGCCCCTGCAAGAGCAACCAAGCAAAATCTTTTTTAAGTAAAAACATGAAATTTGAAGAAAAGGTAAATTGGAAATCGACCAAACTGTAACAGAAACAAGCAAATGCAATAAAAGGGGAATTTTACATTATTTACTATTATTATTTATACTTTAGATAAGAAACTACAAATAATATATTAAAGTATCAGAAAAATATTACAAGTGTGTAGTGGAGCTGGTGTCCACAAAAAGGAAAAACTATAGGGAGAAGAAGCAAGGCTGTAGACCAACCAACAGTACCAAAATTCTGTTTTGAATCCCAGAAAACCACTAATCCTTGTACTGGTACAGAATTGAGAAGATCTATATAAAAAGGTCCCCAACCACAACAACCCCCCCCCCCCCCCCCGGGGCGGGGACAAAAAGAAAAAACAAAAACTAAGATGAATGAGGAAAAGGAGTACTCCTTAGAAACTGAAGATCCAAAGTGAAGCAAATGGGAGAACTCTATCCCACAAGCAACCAACATTGTCCTCTCCTGATTCCTTAAAGATTCTATAGTTCTTTCACTCCAAATCACTCAGAAGGGGGCTAAGATTGCAAAACTTCATAGTCTGTGGGCTTTTCTTCCTCTTCCGACAGCAAAAACGCTCTCCAAAAACAAGAAATCATGCAACAAACGGAGATGAAACCGATGTGACATTGAAGACATTAATCATAAAATATCAACTGCTCCAAATGAAATCATCACATGATACATACAGCAAGCTTTTGACAAAGAACCATTTTTGTGATAGAATACATATCAATAGTTGGTAAAATTAAGAAATAAGCTCCCTTTACAAACTTGAGGTTTGATTATCTTGAGAATTAAAAAGTTGCACTGCCCTGAAGTTCACCAAATCATATTGAACACAAATTTCATGTGAAAATCCAAGATGATAATCTGTCGAGCAATATTTGACTTGATTATAGAGAATGGATTATCAAAACTAACCACCAGAAAAAATGACCTTCAATTTAGATAACTACTGTACAGGAAAAATTCTTTGTTTCTAATTTATATTTCTTGTAAAATGCTAAATGAATGAAATTTACTCACTGATTGTGCTTAGACAATCTTACATATGTGCTTGCATGTGATAGTTTGGCCTATGTAAAGAAAACGGTAATTAATTATGGCCAGCTGGACCATCCTTTTCTCATTCTTTACAGCAAAGATTAATCAACCAATGACTTGTTTCCAGTACTGATTCGGTTTTATGGCATGTCCGTCATAGGGTGTCTACAAGAATATAAACTCTCCAGGTGACCCTTCAATAATTGGGGTTCATGTTGACCATGAGAAAAAAGAAGCTAAGGCAGGATATTTGACGACTCAGATGGAACCAAGGATAAGAGTTAAAATCAGCAAATGCTTCAATAATCTATGTTTCACTGTTGATTTACGAAGAATTCCATTAGGCAAAATGAACATTAGTATTTTGTGTGAATAATTAGTAAACACTAGCCTTTTAGATGAAAAAACATAAATCCACGAAGCATGTTTCAAATGAATACGAGTTATTTTCAATAATGAATTACACACTATTCTTAGAAACAACAGAATATGTCTCACTTGCACCACTCTAGATTGTTAAAGAGCATATTAGTAGAAGATACGATGATATCGGTTCTTCAATGACAAAGTTGACAATACCGGTGAATCCCTTAATTCTAATCACGAAGGCTTCACATACCCATTCAAGCTGTTGCCCTATAGATGGCAGCACTACAATGAGGTAGATTAACCAAAAGAGGATATTATATACCAGAAATTTATGATATATTTAAGAATATCATATTTACCTGGATCCTTTTCTGATGGCTTCAAAACAAAAGTATTACCGCATGTAACCGCTACTGGGAACATCTACAGCGAAGCAATAAGACAAACATTCAATACTAAGAACTCTTTCTTCCAGGAATTGAACTATTGAGAGATACTAGAACTTTATAATGCCTTGCACTTGTGCAAAAAAGTTAATCATAAGAAATTACTGAAAGATAATTTATTCAACTCTTATCACTCACCATAAGCACAAGTTTTTATCATTATTATTTTTCTAAGATCAGTATTTTCAACCTCTTGTTTCATAACAGTCAAGATATACAAAGGCATTCTAATAATCCAATGAGGTATGAATCTAGTGAAACCAACTATTGAGTGAGGGAAAAAAAAAAGAAGTAACCAGAGTAAGGAGAAGAATATGTATTGGGTTTACCCATAGAGGGATCATTGCAGGAAAGTTGAAGGGACAAATCCCCGCACAAACACCTAGAGGCTCTCTAAGGCTGTAAGTATCTATTCCATTTGATACATTGGGGACATACTCCCCCATTAGCAGAGTAGCCATTCCACATGCATGTTCCACCACCTCTACATAAAACAGTAAAAGCAAGAAAAATCAGAGACATCCATTGTAACAAATTGAGCTTAACCCCTGCACATAAAAGATCTATTAACAAACAGGTAACAGAATATTGAAACTCACCCAGACCACGAAACACGTCTCCTTGGGCATCCTTCAATGTCTTTCCCTGTTCAGTGGTAATATTCATGGCAAGCTTATCCTAAAATAAGATTGCAGTGATTGTAGTTACTCAGTGTTTCCTATGGATTAAAAAAGAAGTACAAACAGAAAACTCAAGACTTATCACAAGCATACAATGTCTCTCCGAATAAGCTCTTGGAGCTTCAACATTACACGCTGACGGGTTGTAATTGGCGTGTTACGCCATGATGGAAAAGCCTGCTTCGCTGCAGAAACTGCTGCTTTAAATTCTTCATTTGTAGTTAAAGGAAGTTGCGAAACAGCTTCTTGTGTTGCCTATTGCAAAATCATAAATAAATCCATTAGACCTCAAAACACATTATTCCAACATAAGCTCAATAATGAAATTGAATAAAAGTCAATGGTATTTGATGTACTTACAGGGTTTATAACATCAATGTACTCTGATGACCGTGATTCAACAAAAGCACCACCGATAAGATTGGGAACACTCTGATACATTATAAGCATTGCATTGAAAAAAGTAAAACATGAGTATACGTATACTAAACTAAATGAAAGAAGCATCAATGGTAAGGCAATGTTAGGATAAAAGACTAAAGTTGGCTGGAATTTCGTTTTGCTGTTATATGAAGCAACCAAAGGAAAAATAAATTTTCATTATAGTGCAGGTCTATTTTTTTAATCATTTTTCTTCAAAAATATAAATTACTAATAAGTTGTCGATTGATCTAGTTAAATTAAACATTCAAAATTTTCATTTCCAAACACAGTTCTCAGGAAGCAAACAGAAGCTGAACCATCTCCACACCTCGCAATGAAGCTTTAGAGAAATCATTCAAAGTCTACTTAGTTACTTGAAAGCAAAGATACCACGCGACCATAAATTTTCATTAATTTCTCGGGAAAATCAAACTTTTCGGGGAAAAATTTTCCGAGAAACAAACAAAGCTTACCGGAAGATTGTGCTGCTTTGAATATAGCTTTGTGTCTGTAGAGAACTTAGCAAAAATCTGAGGCCTCACAGCCTTTAAGTTCCTCACTTCAAAATTAAACTAAATATTAATAACGCGAAAAGAAGTTAAAAAATTATTCGAAAAAAACTGGATTAATTATTTTACCTCGTTGAATCGAAGCGAATCGCGTCAACATTTTTTCGTTTTTTTATTTAATTTTTAATTTTAATTCACTGAATTTGTTGTTGATACCCGCCCAAGCGTTGCTACTGAAAATAACAACGAAGCATTTTACGAGAGAGCGTTCGTTGGTGATTATATTACGTGGATTTGTCAGTAAATAATTATTTTATAATTAATGACTACACCGTTGGATATTTTCTTAACCAGCATTGGGAAAACATCCGTCGGTGGAGATTTAAAAGTGATCTAGAGACTGAAACGCTTTCAAGCATTTCCGAATTCGCAGACTGCATGCTAAGACCCAAAAAAAAGGGGTAATTATAGAAATAATTTGTTTATTATATCCATATTAACCCAATTTTCACTCATCATGATTAATCATATATTTTAGGAAAATTATTATTGATCCATCTTTCTTTTATCTTATATTTATCCAATCATCACTAAATTTTAACATATTCTTTACACCACCTTTTTTTTTTAAATTTGTATCAATTAGCCATTTTTACACTAACAACATTAAATAATTTAAATAAGATGACTATTTTACCTCTAAATAAATTAAAAGATTATTTTATTTTATAAAACTTTGAAAATAAAAATTATAATTATAAAAATACCATAGATTTAATAAATAAATAAATCCCAAAATTAGAATTTTTATTTTAATAAAAATTACAATTATTAAAATAATTGTAAAATTTTGGGATTTAATAAATATCCCCTAAATTATTAAAAATTTGGAATTTATTTTTAATAAATAAATTCATTTATTTTAATAAAATTTTACAAAATTATAATTTTTTAATAAATAAATACAATTATTTTCATTAAAATTTTACAAAATTATAAATTTTTAATAAAAATAATTATTAAAATTTTACAAAATCTAAATCTAATAAAAGTCAACTGAACACTTTTATTTTAGATTTATTTTTTGTTTAATTTAAACGTATTTTTATAATTATAATTTTTTATTTTTTAAAACTTTTATAAAGTAAAATAATCTTTTAATTTAATTAGGGATAAAATTATCATTTCATTTAAATTATTTAATAGTGTTAGTATAAAAATGACTAATTAATACAAATTTAAAAAGAAAAATGAGACAAAAAACATATTAAAAATTTGTGACAGTTGAATGAACATAAGGTAAAAAAAAAAAATGGGTCAATGATAATTTTTCTATATTTTAAAATAGATTATTTTCAAAGAAATCTGAACAGAGAGCCAATTTTTTAGTTCCGATCATATCTCATAATTTAGACATCTTTAAATAATTATATTTTATTAATTTTTTTGTCGTCTAATAGATAAATTATTTGATGATATCATTAATAATTGGACAAAAGGAATCTGGTCTTATCAATTTGCACACGAATCTTCCGTCTCCTCACATAAAAAAACCCTACAAAATTCTGTGTGTCATGAATACCCATTTTTCCCCCAATTTTTTAAAATTATATTACAATCGTTCACTAGAATTTCGATTCGGCTACTTGAAAATCCCTGCCCGGTAGAGACAAGACCCACCTCTCACTTACAAATAAATATTTATATTATCAGGTATCTATTAGAGTCTAAATTCATACAAGTATATTACATAGTCATGGTGGCTGCAGAGCATAATTTGAAAAATCTGCATACAATACAAGCTAGAGCTACCAGACACTTCAAAATATATACTTACAAGAGATAATGAGTACCCAAGAAACCCAACTTTTAAATAGCTTTGAGGTATCAATTTTTAACATATAATAATATTTCAAAATAAAACAAATAAATAAATATATTCATTTATTTATTTATTTATTTATTAATTATTGAACTGCAAGTGATGTTCCCAGCTAAATCTATAAATTTACTAGAATATAGGGAACAGAATATGTCTACAAAAGCTGAAGAATGCAACATTAATGGATTCCATTCTATAATGTGCATCTATTATGAACTCATTAAGAATTTAGCAGTTGCAGAGATTCCCCATTGCTGTTTGAAGCTGGCAACTGCGGAGACGTTTCTACATTGCTCGGCAAATCCTTCCATTGTTGGGTCACTGTTTTAATCTGGGTGTAAAAGTGAATTCCACCCTTGCCTGCAATTCTCAGAATTCTTACTACTTAATTTATTCTTCTATCATTGAATGCAGATGTGTGCCCGTTAAGAAGTATAATCAGAAGTAGCAAGTACTAACCATCACAATTTAGGTCACCTGCGAAGCATGGTTTGGAGCTAGTGAACAAAGTAAAGGGCGGCTGAACTGAGATAGGAACATTTATGCCAACCTGAGTCAAAACACACCACTCATCTCAGTTGAAGTAGTTAAGTATTTCGCTGAACCAAATACAAGAAGCTTCAGCATTCTATGCAAAAGATGCACATTTCATATCTATGCAATTCCTTTGCTATCAAGAATGAATAGACAAAAGTGCACACGGGCATGGCTATCTTACCTGCCCAACCGCAATTTCGGTCTGGAATTTTCTAGCAGCTACAGCAGATGTGGTAAATATAGAAGCTCCACTGCCATGTCTGTAACACGATAACCCAGAGGAGAAAAGGTTAAAATGCTCTTCAGATTCTCATTTACAAGGAGGTCAAGAGAGATTTAAAATTGGTGTTACCTGTTCCCGTTAACAATTTCTATGGCCTCATCAATGCTTTGAGCCTGACTAACAAAAATATGAAACTTAGCAAGAAATACCAACTTGCTAATAAGCGAGCCAACAGAAAATGAGATAAGTGGCAAAACCTGCATACAAAGTAGAACTGGGCCAAAAATGTCCTCCTGCACGAACCAGTTCAAATCATGAATTTATGACAAAGATTGCTCAAATCTATTTCGATGCAAAATTATATATTATCGAATGTTCGTTTTCAGAATGTGATACGATATACCTTGTAACACTCCATGTTGACAGTGACATCAGATAAGATGGTGGGACCAATGAAGTTCCCATTCTCATACCCAGGAACCTATAGGTCATTCAGAAATTGTAATTGTTAGCTAGACAGTTTAGAACTTTCCAAGACTCCAATATAGAACTAAAATTTTCAAACTAATCACAAAATCATCATACAAACACGTTTCGATAAAATTAAGATAAGGGAAGAACAATTTAAACTATATTATAGCAGAATATCAATATTCACAATCTACAAGATGATAATCAGTGAGACACCTTACATTAATGACTAAAATGAGATATTTCCTGCCATTATGGTGCAAAATGCGGGTCAAGAACATTGATTATTGCATGTTTTTGAGGTTAAAAATCCATGCCCAAGCTTGTGAGGAAGCCAATTCCTCTCCAAGAGAACATTAGTTGATAATTGGAGTAAAACTTTAGATGTGAAGCAAATCTCCAATGAATCTAATTAGTAATTACAAATTTTCACCATTTAATTAGAAAGCTTTTATTTTTTATTATTAATTTATTGTTTCCATTTGAAATTATATATAGTTTGGCAAAATTTGGTGAATTTTCAATTCAATTAGATCAAACTTATTTGAACAAAATTCTCTCCAAATTTTGAATGGTGATCTTTCATTCTGTTGCGTTAGCTTCCTCTGTCCTCTATTGAAGCTCCTGTTTTATTAGCCAAATAACTTGATTGAAATAATATAACTTATGAAATTAAAAAGCTTTCATACATACCAGACAGAAACAAAAACAAATCTGAATATAAAAAGTGTAAGAGTAATATATGTTAAAGCCTTAAGGAAAAAAAGATAAAACCCAATACCAAAATGTTTCTCCCATCAAGCAATAATTTTGCACCACTTTCAATATCTACTTGGATCAATCTGCATATCCTTTCCTTTTCCTGTAAATAACTAATAGCATGACATCATTATAGAATCATAATGGAGGACAAATTTAATTGGACAAATTTAATTAAAATATCAACAACGAAAAGCTACTACAAATGCCCTCAAAAAGGAAAAATGCCAGACCCATAAACAATCTCCAGAACGTCAAAATAAGGAAAGCAGACAAAGTTTGAAAAAAAAAAAAAAATCAAAACTTCCAGTTCATCCCTTCTATGAATTGGAAAATAATAGATGAGAAGATCAATTATGAATGCACCTGCTTGCAAATTACTGGACCCAGGTCCGCATTGGATTCAGTTCCAGCATTTACTTTGATTGCTTTGGCATGCTCCACTAGTTTATCTTCCCTGGCAAAATATTAACAAGTGCCTCTTAAACCTAAGTCTCATGTCCTCCATATTCACTGAACTCACATCCAAGACACATTATTGTTAAGTTAGGGGCTCCAGAAAGTACACCTGAGCTCTTTGAGCTATCATGTTAAAACATAATTTTTCAAGGCAGCGTAGAACGCAGCATAGATTGGGAAAGCTTCTTCCTTCAAGCAAGCCAACCCTTTTATACTCTAAAACAAGGTCTAAAAGAGGGTACCAAAAGAAGATTTTCCAAGTAAGGAGCCACAAACAGGTTACCATTGGAAATGAATCTTTGTTGGGAATACCAGATGTGCAATTTTGAATTATAAAATTAAAAAAATACAAGAATACCATAACTACAACTATGCCAATTTCCATTTTCAACCCAATTCGGTATTAAGGAATAGATAAAATGTAGGATCCATAAAATTTGTGTATTATCGTGGCGAACAATGTTTCAAGGCGGGGAAAATGTTTCAAACTGTGATTTTAAATACAAGATAGGAAAAAATGTTTTAACATAAATCATAACACGATTAGACAGATATGCAAAAGGGCTGATGCTAGGGACAGAATTAACTTACTATAAAAATAAAACCGGCAAAATGGGAAGACATAAATGATAATTGGTATCATATGTTCCAACCAAAAACTCAAAAGGTACATTTTCTCTTAAAAAATTATTAGTAACTGACTGATTGATTTATACAGGCAAATGCATATCTCTATGTAGGTACGTATATAAATATAGAGTAGCTAAGATGTGAGATATGATGGCCAATATCCCCTTCCCAAAAATTAAGAAAGAAGCTGCAGTTCGGAAGCCTGTTGAGGGGTTCAAAAAGTATTTCTTTCCAATATCTTATGAATGGAACACTGTTAATTAAGGCTAAAAGTACTTCTAGTTCAAATGGTGGTCAAGGCTTCACCTACTGTAGCTAGAAAGTTACCAAATTAGAATGTTCTATAATAACGAAGATAAAACAAATACCAAGGAGTTGTGCCTCCAACATAGACAACTGTGGTGAGTGCCATGCACTTTTGTCCTGCACCACCAAACCCAGCAGCAACTAGAGCGCTCAAAGAAGCATCAATGCTCGCATCAGGCATCACAACTGCATGATTTTTTGCTCCAATATTGCACTGCAGAAAATAGTCAGCTAGTCAATATTGATCTCAACAATGGACCAGTTAGAAAAGTAACCATACTAAAAGAAACAGCAGGATTGTTTCAAAACTTACCTGAATCCGCTTCCCTTTAGCTGATGCTCTTGAATATATATCTTCGACAGCCTTTTAAACGGGGGGAAAAAAATGCCAATGTAAGAAACATTAAGTTGCTGAGAGCCCTAAGAGAAGATCATTAAAAAGTTGACCAAGTAATGATATAAGAGCAAATAATGATACAAGTATCACATCCATGTCCTGTAAATCACAAGTTGTATGTATATACTCTTCAATCATTGAAAATTTAAAGAACCATAGACAAACAACAATAAAATTTCAAACACAAATTCAAAAAATACACTACGATAATGATATAAGCATACACATTCTTTAAATTAACTGTTCATGAGGATAACTTTATGGGCATATGCTTAAGTACACGACCGAAAAGAATTCATTCTAATGGTATTATAGTGTAATTTAGTACATTTAGTTTTAGTATTAGATATTGAAATTTGTCACTTTTTCAAGTATTCTAATAAGGGGCTGATATCCAAAATGATTAGTTCACATGACTTTCTTCTTCTCCTTTTTCCTCTTTTCTATTTTCCTTTTGGCCCCCAAATTAATGTGGCTATTTTAGCTCACATGGCCAATTTTTTATGACACGACTTATTTTACAAGAAAATTATTGATGATATATTGGACAGCAAACTTGGTCTACCATATGAAAACTGCAAAGTGTAGGACAAGAACTAAAGGAACCCCAACCAGTGAACTCAATAGAAGTAGATGATTATCCATTATTCTCATGCACCAAACTAAAATTTCACAAAAATATCTATATGCAGCAGTTTATATCAACAAAAAAAGAAACACCCCGCTATTCAATTTCTAAAGCTTTAACATCTGCATTCTGAATTTTTGTTTTAAGTTTTAATTTATTTGTTTTACCAGATCAATATCTCAATGCCATTATAGCAAACAATTGCCAGAAATGTCGAGCCATCATACTTCATTAGCTATAATGGACTTTAATCCCATAGTACTAAAGTCACCAATTACAAACCTCAAGAGACAAATTGAACCAATTGAAAATTCAAAATATAATAGAGATTTGAGTAAAACATGGACGACAAAAGCATGTGCTAACCAAGTAACAAAAATAAACTTCTGCAGAACAAACTCCGTGTGTTGTAATCACTGCAGTATCATACAATATTGTCAAACAACTCAACAATGAAGAGAAACTTACAGAATTTGGACCAACCAATGCTATAGCTTTGACATCATCATCATCGCAGATAGCATTAATAATGTCCTGTGCAGACAAAATTTTAGAAACAAGAAGTTAAGAACAGAAACGAAAATGGCAGAAAAATCAAAGCTTAGCTGGATTGAATGAAAATTTGATGACAAAATTGATGAGAAGATAAGGAAACACTAGCATAAAACAGATGTAGTAGAGATAAAATTTAATTTTGGTGATAAAGGATAAGTTTTGCTGTTAGAAAGGAAAGGAAGGCCAATATTTAATGCAAGAGTGTAGTCTTCGCTCTCTTGTGGGGGATATGAAAGGAAAAATGTACTGTAGCTGCATTTTTGTAGGGGCAAAAGGGGAAGATATTAATGGACTATGTCACACTTCAATTTGGGCTTCAGTTTCTAAAAAAATTCAAGATTCTTCATTCTTTTTCATCTGGCTTGATTTGGAGGATGCAGTTCGGATTTGATTATGTTGGTCTGGATTTTTCTTTTCTTCTGTCTCAGGTATAAGGGTAGTATACTATACTCAGAGTTTTGTATGGTTTTTGGAGTCGTACATCATTGGGTAGATTTTGTTTGTGAACCTCAGGTTCAATTTTGTAATCCTATATTTATTAAATAAAAGTCTATCTGTTTCCTATAAAACAATTATATACGATGGTGGTATAAAGAAAAGGTTAAATAAAATATACTCTAATGGTGGCATTAATACTGAACCATTGATGCTTCAATGAAAATTATTGGCGGGCACAAGTACCATTATACAATCATGCTAATGAAACTCACATCAGTGCCGTGAACAATATTTAAGACACCATTAGGCAAACCGGCCTCCACGGCCAACTCCGCAAGAATCAAAGCAGCACCTGACGGAACACAAAATAAGTATATCATTTTAATTTACAGAATAAATAAGATCGTATGCAATTGAGACAAAAATAACCAAGTCAGTAAGTCATCATCAAAAGTAGAGACATTAGATTTTCATCATAAATCTATCACTTCTGCATTTTAGTAAGTCATCACCTCCTTTCCAACCACCACCCCACGCCCAACACAAACAAAAAGGGATATCAAAGGTTAAGATGGGAAGAATATGTTTGCTCTATGAAGACAAGGAAATGAGAAGCAAAAAGGGCAAAAAATCCATCCTATATTATAGAAACAATTCTAGTCGGCACAACCTAGGTTTGAAGGCAGTGCTTTAATTTCTACTGCAGAAAATTTTTCTACAGCACAAAAAATTGTTAAAATCAAGAAACAGGAAACTAAAATTTGCCTAGGTAATAACTTGATTATTGTTATTACGATATTGAATGTAGACGACTGCTAACCAATTAGTTTTGACAACACAAAAATTCAAAAAGAAAATGACATAAGAAAAAGTGGTACAACCATACAGAAAAGCCATTCCTTGTAAATTCTTCATGCATCTACACAGAATCTCATCCTCAAGATATAATAATAATAAAAAGTGAAAAATATAATGCCAGAGTCTTTAACTTTAAGTAAGCCAAAATGGATTTCATAACAGTACAAAAAATCATGGAGTTTCATAAAACTGGGAAGGAAGCAATAAAGTTACCTGGAACCTTCTCATAATTAAAAAATAAAAAAGTGAAAGATACAATCCCAGATTCTCAACTTTTATGTAAGCCAAATGGATTCCATAACAATACAAAGCAGAAAAAATTTTGGAGTTTCATAAGACTGGGAAGGAAACAATTAAAATTACCTGGAACCTTCTCTGATGGTTTTAGAATGAAGGTATTACCACAAGTGACAGCGATAGGAAACATCTGCATACAAAGGAATGAATAAATGAGCACAACATTGATTGAATCATTTATTTTTTTTTATCATCTCCCCTTCCAGTAGCGTGTTGACATTGTAATGGTTTCACCTTTAGTAACAGTAAGAACACTTCTAATGCATAAAAAAAGCAACAGGACAGCAATATATAACTAACAGATCACTAGTCACAACCAGAATGCATTCTCATTTTCCATAGATTATTAGCAATGAATGCAATAACTCCTGAATTTCTCCTAAGACATAAGATTTGCTCTCTTAACTATAGAACACGCCAGAGCCAAATGACCAGTAAACATATAAGGAAATATTGAAAGGTTACCCATAAAGGGGTCATAGCTGGAAAGTCGAAGGAGCAAATCCCAGCACAAACACCAAGCGGTTCTCTGATGCTATAGGTATCAACCCCATTAGATATATTGGAAACGAATTCCCCAATTTGCAGAGTTGCCACTCCACATGCATGTTCAACAATCTCTACAAGGATAACCCAACGCTGGTTACAGCACAAATATCACCCACTGAAACTGTTCGCGTATTACAAAGAGACAAAAAGGCACTAACCTAGCCCATGCAACACATCATTGTATGCATCCGTCAATGTTTTCCCATGTTCAGAAGTAATATCCATAGCAAGCTTATCCTAAGACCAATTTGAAATGACTTATATTACTAAATTATATAGGACAAAGACAGTTTAAAATTATAAAATTACCATGTAAGATAACTTAAAATTATAAAATTACCATGTCTCTTCGGATAAGCTCCTGGAACTTGAACATGATGCGTTGACGGTTTGTAACTGGTGTGTTTCGCCATGATGAAAAAGCTCTTTTCGCTGCAAACACTGCAGCTCTGAATTCTTCATTGGTAGACAAAGGCACTTGAGATACAATCAACTGTGTTGCCTATCATGACTTGATTGATAAATTAGGAAAAGAAATGCACAATGATCTTTATGATTATTAAGTCAATTATGTCAGGAAATCATAAAGAATGGAACTTTAGGAGAATTTTCTTACAGGGTTCACAACATCAATAGATGTTAATGATTGCGAATCAACGAATCTACCTCCAATTAGATTGGGAACCCTCTGACATACAGCAACAATTGAGTAAATATCCGTTAATAACTTCAGAAAAAATAACCATCACCTGGGCAATAGGTGGGCACAGAGAGAGAGAGAGAAGACAATGATAAGAAGTAAACAATTAGAAGATGATCTCTTTTCTTTATTTGCTTCTTACCCCAAGTAATTTGGGATAAGGCTTTCTTGATCTGACTTGCCTTGGATTACATCTAAGCTTACCGGAGGGTTGCGTTGCCTCCAAGATGGCTCCATAACAGATTGATAATTATTCCTTACAGCAGTTTTCTGTGGTCTTAATGACTTGAAATTTCTAACTGCAAAGAAAATACCACCACCATAAGCAAATTGGAAAACTTTAACACTTGGTGCTAGCTCATACAGGACAGATTTTCAAATAAAAAGATGGTAAAGAGCAAAATCAACCATCACTCAGATCAATTATCTTAAATATGGAAAAACTGCAATATTAACACTGCAGTAATGTCCTTCCAAGGGGGGACAGGATGACATCACACACTCTATACCTCTCACAACTCTGCGCTCAAAAGGCCTATGGTAATCCTCCCTTAATAGCACATCTCCCAAAGGACACACTGGTGCACAACTTGGCACTTTTAATTTATTTGACTATCAAAGCCTCCCAACAATCAATCTCACCAGGAAAAAGAAAAAGAAAAAGAAAAAAGGAGCTCCTATAATCAAGAATCAAATATACAAACATATCTAATCTTAATATACAAACATATCAAATATACAAATACACAAACATATCTAATCTTTAAGACAACAAGAACATCAATAATATGATCCAAAATATCATAGAAGTTTCATAAAAACAATATTGAGGTCAAGCTATTAAGTATAAGGAATCCTACCCTAAAAGACAGGTACAGTAAATGAATATTTACTAATTACCACCATGGTAAGCCCTCAAATACTTAAGCATGCTGCTAATTGCTGAGCATGGTTGTTTCTTTATTGATACTGGTAACAGTCACTTAACCAGCAAGCAATTACAAGCTCATACATGGCGGTGATGGATCCAAGAGCACGTATCTGAGATCAACACACTGGATTTTCTAAATCAACTTTGTCAATAGATAGAGCTACTCCATGGGTTATAATTTCAAATGCATAAACCTCAAATAAAAAGATTCATCCCATTTGAAGCTAGAATTAGCCCTCGTACTAATCATAAGACTTTTAACTTAAAATTGCATCCAGTTTGCATCCAACAATAAACTCCATGGCCAAACTTGTGTTACCTTTTCCTATTCATCCTGCCATACCAACAGTACTCAGCACCGTGATCAAGGGCCTCCGTAGACATAATAAATTAGTGAATATTGTTCTCAAACAGTTAATGTTCCACACAAACCATTGCACAAGAGTTTATATATCTATGACAAACTACTCCACACTGATAGAGGTGGCTACCTGTGCTGATTCATACTTAAAACTATGTACAAATGTACTAGAAAAGAAAATATAAGAGATAAGCAAAGCATAAAACAATAAAAAGAAAAGAGTGCTTGAGGATAACACATTTTAAACCTGTCACATTTCCTTGTCGAAGCTTAGCTTTAACATTGTAAACATGCTTTGGAGTCGATAAAAGCTCTGGATTGCTTTGTCTCAGTCGTTTTAGAATTTGGCGAGGTTTCAATCCAGCCTCAGTCATCTCTTTAATTAAGAAAACTTCTCTCTCAGTGAAGCGACGAGCAGAAGGATGTTCCGAGAGGGCCTTTAAAGGTTCATGGTTGTGAGTACCATTTTTTATAGAAAGTTTCCACAAACCATCATCTTTCTTACCAACAGCTTCAAAGGGACAATTGGTAAGTCGAGAACCTGTTTTTCTTCTGCGAAGACTTTCAGCAGAAGACTCATCAACAGATTTTCTCCTGTTACGATATACACCTCCTCTGTCACAACCAAGGACAACCACCCTGTCCCTCTTTGATTGCTTGATAGTTACCACATATCCCTGAGATACGGCAAAGTCACCAACATGTTGGATGAGTTCTTCACGATCTACAAAAGTTCCAGGAGGTGGAGGAAGCATTTGTGGGGCGTCATTGAACTCTGAGGAACTTTGAAAGTCCATCATTCAACTATGAAGGAGATGACCTGCATTACACATACAATTTACCATTTTAGATGTTCTTGCCATTGACAATCGTAATTCTTCTCAAGAGCACCAAAGCTAAATTCAAATCACAGATCTTTACTTCATAGATCCATACTACACTAAACATGCATGCAGAAGAGATCCTTGTACCAAGGCTTCAATAAGCATATATCAAGCTTGCAAACAAGAATATAGACGCTCTTGATATAAGTTGTGTGCATATGCGTCAATTTGTTGTCATTTTTCTTTTCCTCTCATCACATAAACATAAATGCAGCAGCACAACATTAATGCCACAAAAGCATAATGGCACACACATCATACAGCAGCATTGTTATCATCCTCTTTCAAGACTTCACTTTCTGTTAAGATAAAAGGGATCGTAGTATCTGAAGATTTTCTGATTCAGTTATTTGTTCCTGAAATATTCATACATACAAACATATGTATATGTTACTATACATAAATAGATGTGTATTTGTGATGGAGTAATAAAGTGATACAAATTAAAAACCTAGTTCATGAAAACTCATGTTCCAATCCTATAAATTTTTTAAACAAGAAACTAGAAACTAAGATAATGTATACAAACTGGAAAAGGAAAGGGGATATAATTCAGGACAAGGTATCTTTAAAGAAAAACAAAACAAACTGTGGTGGATGAGTGGGGGCCCACGTGGGGGGTGGAGGGACGGTACATGAACCTCAGTGAGTACCCACCCTTCCACTAGCCAAAAGCAAATCAGAGGATACAAAGTTAACCCAAAACCCTTCCCAATTGAGATGTATAAACTAAAAAGAGAATCTTGAAACGCTTCTTTTAAAAAAAAAATAAAAAAACAAAAACAATAATATGCAAACAGATGAACTCTATCCCACAGATAATAAATACTTCTTTTCTCTTTTCACCCCGAAATATGGTTGTTTCTTTCTTTCCAAATAAAAGAGCCGATCTAACATGTCTCCAAAAGACTCACTTTCTTTCCATTTCGAAAAAGGAAAAAAAAATATTCTACAAAAGCAAGCAATCATAAGGGAAAAAAACTAAACCAAGAAGGGCCAGCGAAAAATTTGCTTCTTTGCACTCTGCATCTCAAAAGTTCATGGTTCAAAACAGAAGAGGAAAGAATGATCAGCTGTGCTCTATAATTTTTATACAAATCACACAACATGAAGGCAAGAAAGCTGTCATCGGATACTTTCTTTTGAGCACTGCTCTAGTATTGTTTTTACTTGAGTCAAAGCCCACAAAAGGACTTGAAATTTGAGTACAAGTTCCACTTTAAACTCATCAGTAATATTTGCCAATTAAAAAGCAACAATTTATGCACTAGGTGCCTTTACAAAAACAAAAAACAACAAAGCCAGATGTGTGTACGGACAATCTATATCATATGGTTATTACCCTCAAGCATACCCATGAAGTTCTACTTTTGCAAAAATCTTCAGTCCACAATCATAAGATATCTCCCACTAATAAGAGACATCGCACAGTTATTGATAACAACAAGAATACGTATTCAATCTACAAAGGTAAAGATGATATCCAAAAACTACCCTGCCAACTCCAACTTCTCATGTACCATCATTCCTAATCTAATACGAGAAAAAGAAAACCAAATAAACTAGCACTACACTTGCTTAGCACAAATTCTAAAGTCCTTGCCTCATTTCTCACATAGTTTTCAGGACTAGTCCCCACCCCGTCATTCTGGAATTATATACAAACAAACCTGTTCTATCTGTAATTGTATCAAATTCACTTTTGCATGATTCATTTAAATCTTTGAGGAGCTGTACAAAAAAAAAAATAACAATATGAGCTTCATTGCACCCTTATCAGAAAATTAATCCAAAAAATCTATGTCTGTGAAGAAACAGAAAACTAATATAACAAACGCTGTCGCCACAGTTCTACAAAAGAGCGATATTACTAGTCCATAATGTCAAAATAGAATAATTGTAGGACAAGTAACATGTCCTAACATTTTACATGTGTTTCATTATAAAGTTCAACAACATAGATGCTACCTTATTAATCACATATTCACATTATACTATCACAAAGCTCAAGTATTGATGCCAAACTTACTTTCACTTGGACATGGATGCATTATAGATAAATTGAAGCTTCTTTGGACTGCACAAGTTAAAAGAAAAAATAAGCCAAACGGAAATGAGCAGGACTTTGGAATTAACTGACTCAGATACCATTGATACAAACCATGGGTGATATAACCCTTAAAAACCGGCTTGCAATGAAAGGGTGCAGAAGAGTTAACATGTTTATTGAGATTTATCTTTTCAGCCAATGCCGGATTCAGCCATGTAAAAGATTTCCGTAAGACCAGTTGACAACAATATATGGGTGGGATAAGGATATGCCGCAAAGATATGCACTGGAATCAGCGTAATATTCATTATATGCACCATTGTCATATTACCCAAGTAAATTTGCAGTGCCATAATTGAAAACCTGACCTCAAGCCGTTTTCAAGTAACTCCTAACATAAAGTTAATTACAAACTATTTATTTTTCCTTTTTCCCACAAATCATACAAAAAACAAAGAACAAATGAACAGAAAATTTTCAAACTCAGCAGCAAGAAGCTACTTAATGCTCGTTCCAAATCCATTAAACATCATTTACAATTGTTTAGAGAAAAATTGGGCAAAACAAAAATGCAAACTTTTAAGTCTATAGTCCAAAGTTTAAAAATTGAATTTTGGAAGAGACCCATTTTTCGACTGAGCTTAAAACAGCGATTCCACCGGTTAAATTCAATGTTATACACTGTTCAGCATTTCATTTTCTTTATTCGAGAACTAGCCGGAATATAGCGTTAAGGAAATTCTTACAGGCGAAGGCGACGGCTATCTGCCCGTGGGTTGAAGGCACCGCGCGTCGAAGCAGTCCCGAGTTTCTGCTTTCAATCTTAAGATGCGCTGCCTCATAGTCAATCAGTGCCCAGAGTAAAGCGAAAGCCAAGCCTTTCGTTTGTTGCTTAACATGGAAATTGCACTAAAAGTGGCTCATTTCCCCAAACGGGCAAATATGACATCATTCTCGGAAATTTCGCAAATATGACGGTTCTCAAGGAAAAGTCGAAAATGTCCTTAGGAGTAAAAAATGTGAATTTTTCTGGACAGATTTTCATTTCATTACAAATAAAGTAATAAGACAAACTCTAAGTTACATGTAACGTAACTTATACTATTCACATAAATAATGCGCATATATGTAACTTAGGGAGATCCAAGTAATAAATATATTAGTAGACAACAGTATGCATAAACGTTTGACATACGCGGAAACTTAAAAAATTTACAATTAATCCTAATATACATGCATGATTGGGCAAATTAATATAAATCTTAGTCCATGTTTGGAATTAAGATTGGAATTGAGATTGGATATGTTTGGTAAACTCTAACTAATGTTGTTTGAAAGTTAAGTATATTTAATTTTACACTTGTACCATAAAAAATTTATTATATCTTTAATGATTTTATTAAAATTATTATTTAAAAATTATATTTACTGCATATTACTAATTTTTATTTCATAATTATAATTTTTTTTACAATAATTGTATAAAATTTTATAATTACAACACTTTTTTATGGAAACAATGTTGTCTGGTTCTGTAAAAAAGAAAAAAAAAAAATATATATATATATATATGTACATATATAATATGAAACTACATTTAATTAACAAATAAGAGTAAGCAAACAAAAAAGTACATAATATAATACATTGAATGTCCATGCAGCACATTGGAATTTGACTGAAAAATTCATTTGCTTTTTTAAAGGATCAACTGATATTGCGACAGATTTCCTATATTTGTTATGCAGCAAGTCGAGAGGGAGTGCTGGCTTTGATGACTTGAGGATAAAGTAACGGGGTTTAGGGTTTCTTCTAATCAAGAATAAGAGGTTTTTCTTGATGATTATTTGATCAACATTGAGCTATGATGTATTATGATAATTAAATGTGTCACAATGCTTATTATTTCATCAACCGTAGAATTACTTTATAAGCCACGTCTGACACACCAAAGTGGTCCAAACTTGTCCTTAGTTGTTCAGTTGTCAATTATAACCTTTTTAAGAATGGATGGAGCAAATAAAAGGGAGCAAAATCATCTCTTTATGCAGTCACTCCTTTGTAACAAGTTGGTCATCAATAATTTATGAAATATAAATAAATCAAACAAACTAATTTGACCCTAAGATCATTATGAACATTATTCATAATGATCTTATGTCACAAATCATTTAAAATTCAGAATTACTACATTATAATAATGATGAAAATGTAGATATTTCATTATTGACAATGATCAAAAGTGTTCGTTCTCAAGACCAAAATGCATTTACAGGATTACATAAACATAAATAAGCTCCAAGGTATACTGATATCAGGGCCCCAAAACATAAATCATAGACAATCCTATGAATGTCTAAATTAACTCCGTACAAACAAATTAATAACATGAGGCGTTAATGCATTCTTTAACGTACAATGAAGAACTTACCATTCTGTAATAGAATCCATATCAAGCGAGCCAACAAGGCCCTCATGAATCCTAAAGTTTGAATCAAATTCTTCAAATTGCTCAATTTCATCATCATCATCATCATCATCATCATTCACATGTTGTTTCAATTTTTGCTTAGACGACTTCAATTTCTCTTCCAATTGGCTCCTCTCAGACTCGTGCTTCATCACAATCCATTGCAATGATTGAATCACTTCTTTATCATAATCCTGCTTCTGCTCAGCCATTCTCCGGTATTGATTGGCTTCGATTTCTATTGCACTCTTCTCACTTTGTAGCCGCAAAATCATTCCCATTGCTTCATTAGCTGCTGACGCTGCTGCCATCCTCTCCTTCTCCAGCTCCATTAAAGCCGAATTTGCTCTTTGCCTTTCAATCTTGACCAATCTTCTCAATACCATTACATCAAATTCTTGATCTTCCTCACAACATTCTCTTTCATCATCATCATCATGATTAGCATCATTATCATTATCTTTGCTTTTAATTTTCAATAATTTTGAGTTCTCCAAGATCTTCAATGGACCACCACCACAACTGCAAGACACAATCTTTGCATCATCACATTCTTCACCAAAACCAATTTTTGAACACAGCCCATTACTTCTTACATCACTTGATTCTCCTCTAACACCACTACACAGAGATTGAACCAAACCCCTCCCATGGAAACCAAATAGCAAAAACTTTAACCCTAAATAAAACATCCAAAACAACCCTAAAAAATTAAAAACTTGTGGGCAACATCCAAAGACCAAAAACCCCCATCCAAAATCACTATTGCTTTCAGTCAAAGACTTCAAAAATGAAGCACGATCCATTATCAACAACCCCAGAAAGAATGCCAATAACCTCTTGTAAACTTCAAGGAAAGAGCAGGCAAATATTAACAAACAAAAACGACACAGAATCTGCATGTGGGGTTGTTTTTATTTTCCTTTTCTTTTTCTTTATCTTTGTTTGTTTTTTTCAATCCAAACTTGAAACTCTCAAAAGCTTAAAGTACAAGCAAAATAGAAAAAGGAAAAAGGCAAAAGGGGCCATTTGATGGGATTAATGAAGAACTGTAAAGAAGTTGCTCTGTTTAGAGCTCCAAATAAGGATTAACACAAAAGACTGAGAAGTTCAGAAGGAGTGAATCACTCACCTTCTATATACAGCAAACCAGTGAATGCCTAAATAAGCAACAAATAGAAAATTGAACACGGTATGAATTTTTTTTTTTAAATAAAAATGGGAATCGATGCTGGTACAGTGAGGAATTATCTTGATGACAGGCCAGATGGTGGATTTATTGGGAAGCGGAAGTAACGGCGAAGCGTACGAGGAAGTGGATCTGTTGTTTTTTTCCCCCCTTGGTTTAGAATTTTCTTTTGAAAAAAAAATTATATGGAGGATTTGCAGGATTCATGGGCTTATTTTATCGTCAATCTTTATTTGCCTTCCTTTTTCTAAAGTTTTATTTTTATTATTTAGGTTTCAAGTGTTTTAGCTTTCTACTTTTGTCACTCTTAAAGTTTAATAATATATTTCGTTTTATGAATTTAATTTATTTTATATTCAAGACATTTTATTTATAGATGTATGTAGTTGACAGCCAAAGTGGAATTGTGTAGTTAATTCACAACTTCAATCCTATTTAGAATGTGTCGTGAGCAATATTAAAAATGATAAGAATATGCTTGTTATAAGGGCTATTTAGGTGGAGCCATGGAGAGTGACATCGCTTCACCTGAGCACACAATTCAGAATAAGGAATTAACGTTTGTACTTCTAATAGACTACTGTCACCACTGTGAGTCTGCGCCCAGCGCTCGCGCGCCCTGCACGCCCATGCGCCGCGCCCCACACCCGCGCGCCTTGCACTTGTGCGTCCAGTGCCTAGCGCTCGCGCGCCCATGTGCCCGCATGCAAGCCCGGCGACATCTACCATGATCATAACTGATAAGAAATCTCCAATTTAGTTATTTTATTTTCTATATCTTTTGAAGTTTTAAAGTTTCTCGAAAAATATAGTTCAATTGATTTGGCTTTTATGGTGGAAGCACTTTGTTGATGAGCCAATTGTGTTTCGTTAAACTTTGTCTAATAGAAAAGTGGAGGTAACTTATGAGAAGTTATTTCATTTGTGTTTGACTGTTAACTATACAAAGTTACTGCGCTTACCATCAACAAGCAAATTTCACGACGTATCATGCCACTAATTTTTTATTGGCATGGACCGTCTAAAAACCATCAATTTTTGTTTTTTCTACATGTCCATTATTAAAAAACCTATACGCTAAGCTTTATCTAAGCTCACGGCTTTTTCTGTATAAGTCCACTTGTCTGGCATACTTTTTAAGCCCACCAGCCTACTAAAATAATAATAATAATAATAATAATAAATTCATAATCATATTAATATTAACATTTTATTATCAGTTTATCACAATTTCACAACTATATATTTAATTTCAAAATAATTAATAATTCATAAGACAACAATACATAAATTTAATTAAATTTAATTCCATAGATCATAATAATGATTAATTAAAATTAAAAGTACAATCCTCAAATAACAAATACAACAAGTGATAAATTATAAATATGAAAAATTAGAATATTTATTTATAAAAATCATGATATTTACTTATTCATTTAATAAATTATAAACATAAAAAATTAGAATATTTATTTAAACTAAGATTTAAATTAATTTTTAAAAGTCTATGGTAAAAAATAAATTAAAATTTTAATTTACATATTTTACTTTAATTTCATAACATTTTATATTTACTTTTTATTAAAAAAATTTACTTTGATGTATTTTGGTCCACATACTATTGATTACCACGGCCACGCTAAATTCACCCAATAAAGCGCGACATGCCATTATGCTGGGGCTGTACTTTTAAAATCCGGCGGCCTGGCCTCCTACCCCAGACTACTTCACGGCGTGTCGCACCGCCACAGGCCCCCGCCGGGAACGCGCTCGCACTACAAGCATACCATACTATCATTCGCTGCGTTGACACAATACCTATCGGCCATTCATCAGTATTTTGCATCCATAGTAGGCTAAGGATCTATATATGAAATGGAAGAAAAAAATGAAAGTTTAAAGTTCAAGTTAATTACAATAATCATGTGGTAAATTTTTGAAGATAAGTGATGATACATCCATAAATTTTTGTATAAATTTATTTTGTACAAATTAATTGGTATAAATTCATTAATTGAATAAAAATATAAAATAATAAAAGTAAATCACATGTACAAAAGTTATTTAATCTAATCAATTTAATCATATCCTATCAGTTTGTATTAAAAAAATTTATACAAAAATTTGTGCTTATATTATTACTTTTTGAAGTTTAAAAAAAGTTGCAAATCACTTTTAATCAAATAGTAGACACCCCATCATCTCATTCTTGAGATTCAAACTTTTGATTCTTCAAGAACGTGTGTGGAGAGGGGGAAGGTTCTTATATTCTTTATTTTGAACTGATTTTTAGACTAGATTTCAACTTTAATACATCAGAATAATTCCAAAAAAATATTAGATTAGACTTCAAGTTCGAAAGAGCTAAAAAGCGTTTGTACTTCTAAGGGTATTTCTTAAAGTTCCAAACACATGTAAATTGAAGTTAATAATTAAAATCAAAAGCAATAGTGAAAATATTTAAATATCATAGATAAAATTTATATTCTTAAATTCAAAGTTCATATAAATAAAAAGACAAATCAGTTATTGCCTTCAAAAATGAAACTTCGGACCACCGATATGAGTTTTACACAAATATTTTCAAAACTTCTAGATAAGTGTTAAAATTATTTTGATAAAAATGAAATAATTCTCATAATTTTATTTTCAATCTTTTAAAAGATAGCAGGGTGAGCAAAGTTTAAATCAAATTTTAACCTCCTACACCATGTAAGATTTAAACTCGCATATTCAGGCAAATGAAATTATGTGAAAATCATTTGAAAAAAGAATATAGGATAATTTTTCACAAATAATCTCTCAGTTTTTTTTCCAAAAGAAAATTGATTACATACAAGATAATGATGAGCACGTGTCGTTCTCTGCTTCTTCTAAATTTGTCAGCGAATAAAACGCCAATCCATCTTCTTTTTTTTTCAAAAAAACAAATATATATATTATACACAAATTTTCACATGATGCCAACTAGGCAACCAATAAAATCGTCTCTCTTGGACGGATAGCTCATGCCTCATAGATTATAAACTTGAAGCCTAAGATCATATGCCTTGGCATGGCACGTGATATTTTGGCTTCATGCGTGGAAAAATCGATGTTTGGTAGACACCAGTAATATTTGTCTTATCACCTACTTTTATGATAATTGTCATAAAAGAAAATAGATTAAAAAAAAAAACAATGAATATCATTAAATTAAATTAATAAGGAGTCAAGAAAATCTTCCAATCACACTAGAGACTAAAAATAAAAATACAAAGAACATTCGCGTTTTCTTATATTCTCTTGAGTCATGATGAATCTGATGACACTAATAAGCACAATAAGATCGTACTGTAAACATAAAATGTCATATTTACGACTTCTAATAATGTAAATTTCGCATTGGTATAACAAACCCTAGGTTTATGCTCTGACTTGTAAAAATCATTACCCTTAAAAAATTTGCTGCTTCCTTAATTAAAAAATTAATTGTTGATGATATACCCAACATGGTTAAAACTTTAGCAAGAAATTCAGTGCCATGTAGAGTAGTGGAATGGAATTCTTTTTAGGTTAGATCATAAAAGAAACGATGTTAAAGGAGGAAGTTACAATAATCTCTATGACATGCGGTTTCTTTAATTTGTTTCTGTAAATTGATTCCTGGGTCACTGTAAACGATCAAATTATTATTATTGAAGATATATTGAGAAGGATTTTGTTGACTTTTGAGAAATAAACTATTAATCATTTCAAAAGGCCACTCGGCCAACTTTAAAAACCTGGCCTCATAATTATGAGGGTACAGATTCAAGCTATTGTGAAAGTTTATTTTCCTTTCTCAATTTAAAAAAAAAATTATATTTGAAGAAAACTTTTGGTGGTGTCATCAACTCCATGTCAACAAACTAGCGCACACATACACCAAATTACAAATTTATTTATCATGGAAAAGGCTGTCTGCATGTTATAATATAGACAGGGTGAGCAAATGTTTTGATCCGCTTGAGTTCAGATATATATTGAAATTCAGATTTAAATTGCTATTATTTTGGCTTCACCTTACATACCATATATCTATTTGGTCTAAATGAACTCTCAATAAAAGATATACAGGGGTTTCAAAAATAATTTCTATTGTGACCGAGTATTAATTGGATAAACCACTAAAAGTGAAGACCTATTTAATTTACACAATATTTATATATTGAATTGAAAGTATAAATTTTCAATTACCCATCTTGTAAAATGAGATTTTTCAAAATATCATCTAAATTATTATAAGCCTCAATTTACTTTATTTTAGTTCAAAACAATTAAAAATAAAGGCAGATTGATTTTAGGGGTCTATTGAGAAAATGAGTGCAGAGAGAAAAATTGGACATTCAAATTGTTCCAATCTTTGGAGATTGTCATTTTATAAGAAGGATGATCCGAAAATAACTATTAAATTGAAAATATTTAATGGGAATTTAAAATGTTAGTACCCACTATTCTTATTAAAAATTTTCTAAATTGTGATAATGTTACTCAGCCTGCCTCCATTGTGGAATTAATTCCTGATTCCGACAAATGAACAAGACACAATAAGAGGAAGAAGAAGCATTCAATAACATTAAATCAAAATTGGTTACTTTGTCAAACACTCAGTTTATATACCAAAGTGCTGGTCTAGGGATGGTAAAATCTGGATCCAGATCCGGATGTAGGTGCATTCGGATCTAGATCCGGAATGAATTTCCCGGATCTGCATCCGAATCCGTATATATTTTTACGGATCCGGATGCGAGTAATATCCGCCTAGATTGCAGGCAAATATTCTAGATATCCAATCGGGAAAATTTAGAATTTGTTAATTAAAAATATAATTTAAAATTCAATAATTTATCTAATAATATTAAATAAAATCCAATCATAATTTAACAATCAACAATTTAATACTTAGAATAACACATAACACCATAAAGTCACAAATAAAAATATCATAATACAAATCAAACATCAAGAATAACATAAATCTAAGTCTAGCATCATCACAAATTCACAAATAAAGTTATAAAAACACCATAAATCCACATAAAATAATATGAATCCTAATATATTTCTTAATTTAATTCAACTTCTATACTTTTTAATTAATCCTATTATGTTTTTTAATTAACTTTTATGTTTTTATTTAATTTTAAATTAATAAATAATTTATTAAAAAATACAGATCCCAATATATTTTTTAATTTAATTTAACTTCTATATTTTTTTAATTTATCCTATTATATTTTTCTATTTAACTTATATTTTTTCATTTAATTTTAATTTATAAATAATTTAATTAAAAAATAATGCGGATCTGGATATCTAGTTTTTCGGATGCATTTGCATCCAGATCCGGATCCGCACGGATACTAATTTTAAGGATCTGGATTCGTATTTTTTAATGTGCGGATCTTCCGGATCCAGATAGTTTTGCCAACCCTAGCTGGTACCTTCAACAAAATTGCTGCGTCAAATTTATTATTTTAAGAAAAGAAATTGAAACAGTAAAAGAGAGTGCGATCGTATCAGGGCTCGCACAATTCTCTAATCTTGATTGGAATTTGGGAATCCTGTCCATTTGGGACAAGATGCGATATAAAATTTTATCTTAATTTACTGTTTAGGTCGGAATTTAGAACTTAAGACTATCCTAAAATTTGGATTTCCAAAAATTTATTAGAAGTCAATTTAATGAACCACAAGATTTAACATATCAGTCTTATGTGTGTGACAAGTCATTTTGGTAAAGAGCAATGCTAGCATCAGTTGCCTTTGGGAGCGACTGACGCAGTTGCTACTTTTAAGGGGGACAAGTGTCCCTTTTTTTTTTCTTTATTAAATGCTTTTATTATTGTTTTAGTTTTTACTCGTAGCATGGATTATCAATCATACTCTTTGTAACAGTTATAATTTTATTTTCACCCGCACAACTTTGATGAAAAAAATTCTTTTGCCCTGACAATAGTCTATATTCTTTATGCTTAATTATTATATTATAATGTCTTTCACTTTTTTGAAAAAAAATACTTATTTAAGAATTTAAATTGACTGCAACATTTGTTTAACAGGACAATAACAACTTTACATAAATTTTTTCACTCCAAATTTTATTTGAGATAAGATTTAAAAAGGTAACACCAAATTTTTATAACGATCTATATATGAAATGGAAAAAAAGATAAAAGTTTAAAGTTCAAGTTAATTAACATAATCATGTGGTAAATTTTCGAAGAAGAGTGATGATACAACCACAAATTTTTGTATAAACTTATTTTGTACGAATTGATTTGGTATTAACTCATAAGTTGAATAAAAATATAAATTAATAAAAATAAATCACATATACTAAGAGTTATTTAATCCAATTAATTTAATCATACTACATCAATTTGTACAAAAAAAAATTATATAAAAGTTCATGCCTATATTATTACTCTTTGAAGTTTGAAGAAATGTTGCAAATCGCTTTTAATTAAATAGTGGACAACTTATGGTCTCATTCTGGAGATTCAAACTTTGATTCTTCAAGAATGTGTGCGGAGAGGGGGAAGCTTCTTATATTCTTTATTTTATATTTAATTTCAACTTTAATACATCAAGATAATTCAAAAAAAAAATTAGGTTAGACCTCAGGTTTGGACGAGCAAAAAATCGTTTGTACTTTTAAGGTTATTTCTTAAATGTTCCAAATAAATGTTGGTACGGATTTTTTCCTTTCTTTTTTAATATATGAATCTACATGTAAATTGAAGTTAATAATTAAAATCAAAAGCATAGAAAATATTTAAATATGATAGTTAAAATTTATATTTTTAAATTCAAACTTCACATAAATGAAAAGATAAATCAGTTATTGTCTTCAAAAATAAACTTCCGTCAGCTAACGGTGTCACTTTTACACAAATATTTTCGAAACTTCTAGATAAGTGTTAAAATTATTTTGATAAAATGAAATCATTCTCATAATTTTATTTTAAATTTTTTAAAAGATACGAAGGTGAGCAAAGTTTAAATTAAATTTTAACCTCCTAAACATATTTAAGATTTAAACTCGCATATATTCAGACAAAATGAAGTTATTTGAAAATCGTTTGAAAGAAGAATATAGGGCAATTTTTCACAAAAAATTTCTCAGTTTTTTTCAAAAGAAAGTTGATTACTTACAAGATAATGATGAGCACGTGTCGTTCTCTGCTTCTTCTAAATTTGTCAGCATGCAAAACGCCAATCCATCTTCGTTTTTTTTAAAAAAATAATAATAATAAATGATACACAAATTTTCACATGATGCCAACTAGGCAACCAATAAAATCGTCTCTCTCAAAGGGATGGCTCATATCTCATAGATTATAAAATTGAAGCCTAAGATCATATGCCTTGTCATGGCACGTGATATTTTGGCTTCATGCATGAAAAAATCGATGTTTGGTAAACACCAGTCATATTTATCTTATCACCTACTTCTATGATAATTGTCGTAAAACAAGATAGTTTTTTTTTTAAACCAATGAATATCATTAAATTAAATTGATAAGAGTCAAGAAAATCTTCCACTCACACTAGAGACTAAAAATAAAAATAAAAAGAACATTTGCGTTTTATTATATTCTCTTGAGTTATGATGACTCTGACGACAATAATAAACACAATAAGAGTACTGTAAACATAAAATATTATATTTACGACTTCTAATAATGTAAATTTAGCATTCGTATAACAAACCCTAAGTTTATGCTCTGACTTGTAAAAATTATTATCCTTAAAAAATTTGCTACTTCCTTAATTAAAAAAATTAATTGTTGATGATTTACCCAACACGGTTAAAGCTTTAGCAAGGAATTCAGTGCCTTGTAGAGTAGTAGAATGGAATTCTTTTTAGGTTAGATCATAAAAGAAACGATATTAAAGGAGGAAGTTACAATAATCTCTATGACATGCGGTTTCTTTAATATTTTTCTGTAAAATGATTCCTCCATCAGCGTAAATGATCAAATAATTTATTGGATGTTTCCCAAAAGGATTTTGTTGACTAATAGACTATTAATCATTTCAAACTTTACGATTTAAGGGTCACTCGGCGAACGTTAGAAGTTCGAGACTTCGAGCAATCAAGCCCCTATAAAATATTGTGGGGTTTAATTTTATTTCTTAATTCAAAAAAAATAAAAAACAAATTTACATTTGAAGAAAATTTTTAGTGGTGTCATCAACTACATGTCAATAAACTAGAACGTGCACACACATTTACACCAAACTATAAATTTATTTATCATGGAAAAAACTGTCTACATTTTATAATGTAGATAGGGTGAGCAAATTTTTTGACCCAATTGAGTAGGGGTGGGCAAACGGTTCGGTTTTTGCCGAACCGAACCGAACCGAACCGAAAAAATTCGGTTCCGTTCGGTTCGGTTCAATGAGCAAAAACCGAATGGTTCTAAAATTAGTGAACCGATTGGTTTTTATTCGGTTCGGTTTAAAACCGAACCGAACTGAAAAACCAATCGGTTCGATTTAATTTTATTATAATATTTAAGAACCGAATTAAACCGAACCGAATTTAACAAATTTAATAAATATTTAATAAATTTTTTAACAAAACCGAACCGAATTTAAAAACCAAACCGAAATATTTCGGTTCGGTTCGGTTCGGTTCTACAATTCGGTTCATGTTCGGTTTGAGTTTTTTGGAACCGAACCGGAAAATGCCCACCCCTACAATTGAGTTAAGATGTTTATTCATATTCGGATTTAAATTGCTATTAATTTGGCTTCACTCTACATATCTGATGTGATATATCTATTTGGTCCAAATGAACTCTCAATAAAAGATATACAGTGGGTTCAAAAATAATTTTTCTTGTGACTGAGTATTAATTGGATAAACCACTAAAAGTGAACATCTATTTAATTCAAACAATATTTTATATATAGAATTGAAAGTATAAATTTTGAATTACCCATCTAGTAAGATAACATTCATCAAAATACCATCTAAATCATTATAAGTCTCAACTTATTTTATTTTAGTTCAAAACAATTAAAAATAGAGGCAGGTTGATTTATATTTGGAGTCTATTGAAAAAATGAGTGCAAAGAGAAAAATTGGATGTACAAATTGTTCCAACCTTTGGAGATTGTCATTTTATAAGAAGGATAATCCGAAAATAACCATTAAATTGAAAATATTTAATGGGAATTTAAAATGGTAGTACCCACTATTCTTTAAAAAACATTTCTAAATTGTGATATTGTTACTCGGCCAGCCCTCCATTATGGAATTAATTCCTGATTCTGGCAAATGAACAACATACAATAAGAGGAAGAAAAAGCATTTAATAACATTAATTTAGTGTTTAGTAAAAAAAATTAAAATTACTTTTGCCAAAATCAACCTTTCCTACAGATGATTTTGAAAAGCGGAAAATAAGTAACTTTTAGAATCTGATTTTAAAGATCAATTTTATCCTTTAATACAATTCCACAAATATCCCTAAAATTACTATCTAAATCCAAAATTATCCTTATTCAAATAGGAAACAAAATCAATAATTTAATAAATTTTTATTATAATTTATCAATATCAATTTATTAATATCAATTTGTTGGTCAAATTATTATTAAATTTGTTTCACTACATCATAAAGTTTAATTATCAATTGTTTTAAGATCAAAAAATAAAAAATAAATCAATAAATTATAAATTTTATTTTTAGTAAAATTATTATAATACACAATTAAAATATATTATATGTACATGTTTCTATATATATAAGTAAATTTTATCCCATATTATGTACACATTAGTCATTTATTTTCTCTCGGTAGTTTAATAGTAAAATTTACCAAACGTCCATACCTACTTTAAAAACTCACAATACTTTTGAAAACAAAATTTACCAAATACTTAACTGATTCTTTTCACAGCTGATTATTTCTACAGCACAACTAATAACAATTATTTAAAAAGCTGCAGTATTCTCAAACTGGCCCTAAATCGAAATTGCTTACTTTGTCAAAGACTTAGTTTGTGTACCCACACTCCAGTACCTTCAGCAAAATTGCTACATCAAATTTATTATTTTAAGAAAACAAATTGAAACAGTACAAGAGAGCGCGATCGTATTAGGTTCGCAAAATTCTCAGAATCTTGATCGACATTTGAGAATCCTGTCCATTTGGGACAAGATTTGATATCAAATTTTATCCTAACTGACTATTTAGGTTGGAATTTAGAACTCAAGACTATCCTAAGATCCGGGTTCCTAAAAATGTATTTTAAGTCAATTTAACCACAAGATCTAACATGTTGGTCTTATGTGTATGACAAGTTATTTTGATAAATAATATATATGACATGTCAGAAATAAGTGTATAACATGTCGATTATATTTGTATGATATGTCGTTTATGACTAAATCTGCTACAAATAACAAAAAACTCATGTCATATAAAAAAATTCAGGATCTCAATCGGATCAAGATCAGAATATATTTTCGTCCCAATTTACTAACCGAGACAAAATTTGGAACATATTTTTTGTCTCGATGGATAATTAGGATAAGATAAAGATCGTCAAATTTTGGCCAGGTCGTTCTCGGGCCAGTCCAAGACCATACTAAGTGCGTTTGGGTCATTGGGTGAGAGTAGTCAGTCTTTCCGTCGCACCTTCTTAAAAGAAACGGAAACTTACAAGAAATAATTAAAATCTAGAGATTGTTATCTTACATTATCATGTAAGATACATGATTCTTTCACAGCCGTTGGATGAAAATCCAACGGTTAAGGAAATATAAGATTATATATCATGTTATTTCCATAACCGTTGGATTTTCATTCAATTGCTATAAAAGAATTATGTATATTACATGATAATGTAATATAACTAAAGCCAATCTATCTAACCACTCTCACCAACCCAACGACTTTTCCATGAAGTATAAATGAAGTTAACGATCTTATGATGCGCGGAGAAAAATATACAAAGTTTTTTAAATAAGCAAGCAAAGAATAGATTGATCCTAAATCAAATAAATTGATTCAAAACAAAACCTACCAAGAACCTTGTCATCTGAGTGCTAAATGGCAGACATTTAAACAGCCAAAAAAAAAAAAAAAAAAAAAATTGAACCAGAAGTAAGACTTAATCAACGTGTATTTAAAAGTGCTGCGGATGAAGAAGCGACAGAAGATGAAGTTGACTGTGAGGTAATGGTGTTGTAACTATAGTTTGATGATGAACGCTGGTTTTGGCCTCCATCAGAATCAGTACTATAAATGGTCAGCATATTCACCGGCGGAGAGAGATACGTCGGCACCGGCATCTTCGGCGGCAGAGCGGGCAATGGAGCTTCAAAATTGAGCACATGAATCACTTGCCTTATTGAAGGCCTGAGGTTTTCATCCGGGTGAGCACACCACAAGCCAACAATCATCAAACGCTCGACCTGTTGCTCATCAAAATCTCTGCATAGTCTTGGATCCACTGCTTCGAGCAGCTTTCCGTTTCCATAGAGATCCCAAACCCACTGTAGCAAAGAGACTTGGCCCGGCGTCGCCTTTGGGTTGATTGGTTTTCTCCCACAAGCGATTTCTAAAGCCACAATACCAAAGCTGTAGACATCAGATTCTTTGCTAGCCTTGCCTGTTGTGGCACATTCAGGTGCCATGTACCCCATTGTGCCTGCCAAGACTGTTGTTTGAGACCCTTTGGCATGTTCTACAAGCCTAGCCAATCCGAAATCTCCAATCTTGGCATTGAAGTTTGAATCTAGCATAATGTTGCTTGATTTTATATCTCTATGGACCACACATTGTTCCCATTCTTCTTGCAAGTAGAGCAACCCTGAAGCCAGATCTTGAGCAATTTTGTACCTAAACTCCCATGTTAACAAGCTATTTTCTTTGAAAAGATGTGAATCCAAGCTGCTATTAGGCATGAATTCATAAACAAGCAAGAGTTCCTTTCTCTCATGACACCAACCCAGTAGTTGCACCAAATTCCTGTGCCTCAACCTGCTAATAATCTTCACCTCAGACGCATATTCCTTTATCCCCTGTTTTGACCCTTGTGACACTCTTTTAACAGCGATATACGAGTTGGTTTCCCTCAAAAATCCTTTATAAACACCACCAAAACCTCCCTGTCCTAATTTCTGATCATCATTGAAATCATTTGTCGCCAGAGCCAATTCCTTATACGGAAACCTCTTCGGTCCTGCTCCTCTTTCAAATTCATCATCAATGTACTCGCTGAATCCTTGATTGTCTTCTTCATCAACCTCTTTTCTCTTCCTCCCAACGCCAGCAAGCCAAATGATCAAAACCACCCCACCAACCAAAACCCCTCCGCCAAGACTCAATCCCACAACCAGACCTGTTCTGTTTTTCCTTCTTCTTTTTGGATTAGAGACAGGATTAGTAGTCTCATCATCCATTTCTAAACTTGAATTAAATTCCCACGAGTAAATGCTAAATATCGCGAAATCTACTCCAGTCGCCATTGAGAAACCAAAAGTGATAAACTCAGGTAAATTTTGCCTTAAATCAACCTGATAATCAAGGCGTTGCATCACTACTGAATTATTTCTAAAGCCAGTGAAAGTAACACTCAGATTATGAGTACTAGAATTATAACTAATCCGTGCCTCGTTTCTTCTCCCACTTTTAACATCACTCCACCAAGATACATTTTTCTTTGATTGCACAGAGTTGATATCGATACCAACATGTGAAAAAGTAGGATCCCAGCTGTTGACATAGACATCAAATTCAACTGCAACAAACGGGATCGATGAGTTCAGTGGCTCGTTGTCTTTTGTAAGACCGAATGATCCACCACCTTTGTTGGTAGGAATTTTTGAACCTTGAGGCGCAAGAAAGAAGGCCAACCCATCTGCATAGTAAGAGCTGTTTCTAGAATCAATAACAAAGGAGAAATGAGTGGTGAAGTCTGTGAGATTGCCGGTCGCCTTGTCCCAGAGGCGCATGCTTTGGTTGTATGTGGCGCGGCCAGCAGTCTCGCGATTTGCCGGCAGCTGAATGACACGGTTGCTGTCGGGGTAAGCTCTCTCGTACGTTATGTTATCATCATATTGAGGACTGAAACTGGTATAGTTGAAGGTTAATGCACTTGCCAAAGGGATTATAGTTAAACAAAATGATATGATGATTGTGGAGAAACTAAGAAGAAGAGGGCTGTTGCTGCTACAAGTGTTGCAGATAGCCATTTTTGGAAGAGAGGAAGGCTATGCCATTTTGAAAATGTTCGGATGAACATCTGAATATATATATCAAATTGACACAAAGTCGTGTAGCAGGTTTCATAAATAATAACTTTTAATTTGTCAAAGGCTTTTAAATATATTTTTTCCCATTGACTTTTTCAAATATTGACTGAGATGGTTGAAAACTCAGGCAATCAAATACCAATAGTATTAACAGGTCAAGACGTCGTCTTAAGTTAATTGTAATTCACATTAAATTTAGGATATAATTATATAAAGGTTTTAAAACAAAAAATTGATAACAAATGGTTTTTTTTTCTTTTAAAGATTTATTTTATAGGGTGGCAATTGATCTGTGTCGTTTGTTTTAAAACAAAGATACAGAACTGTTTGCAATAGACCTCCATCACATACACCAGGACCAGCACACCGCTGACAATTGATCCTTATCATACTGATTGCTTTTGAATATCACACGTAGCAACAACTGTTTAAATAAGATTTAGGATTGAGTGTTGATATGAGATTTTCATGAGCTTCTATAATTTTGTGATTAGTGATTATTGGATAATAAATAATATAAATAAACACATAATATAAGATTATTACAAAATTAGCACAACTCAAAAGAATTTTGAATCAGTGAAAGGTTTTTGTAGTTTAACATCATACAACCCCTTTGTGTTGTATCATTATTTCTATGAAAAATCATAAAGTCTTTTAATGGTTATGGGGCCACGCATAAGTCATTTACATTGTCAACTAATAAGACTAGATTTCCATCGTCAAATATTTGTCCCCCCTTAGGTATTTCTTCTACGAGTTTTCCTTAGCTTTTTAAGGATCTTTTACATGTATCATTAATGAAATTAAATAGTTAAGATTTTATTTTAATTAATTTTAACCTAAATAAAAATCAGACTCATGTGCACGATTGTTAAATTCTTTCCCTCTTGACTCTTTCTACTTTGACGCCGATCTCTAACAAATTATAATTGAAAAAAAGCATAAGTTGAAAAAAAAGATCGACAATAAAGTTTGCATCATAATTTTAATATTTTATTTTATTTATTTTTTCTTGATGGTTATCTTCTTTATTTGTCTTTTGTATTGTTCTAGACTTACGGATATAGCTTTGGAATGGTTGAGTGATTTAGATGGAAGTCTAATGTCACGGGATGAATGTTTTCCACAACGAACCCGTGCGGCACTTAGACAATTCTCGTCAAAAGTTGCTAAGTAAGCCTTTGAACTTCTTGACTAACTAAGCTTGGAGGTTTTTGAAAGAGCTAGAAGAAGAGAGCAATTGAGCCGAATAAGAAAAATTGTATTACTCACGAGAGAGATTACAAGAGAGCTTACAAGAGTGTTTGAGTTGCTTGCTCAAAATTTGTTGCTCAAATGCCAAATGTCATGCCCTAGTTATAGGGAGGCTTGCCAAACTCTAGAGTTCTAGAGAATTTTATCAAGTTTTCTAAATATATAGATATTTACAAGTGTTAGACATGTGTAGAGAATTCTATATATGTACAAACTTAATTGTGCTAGAGTTTACTGGAGAATTCTAGAATCAGGCCAAACTAACACTATTTCCTGATACTTGGGCTCTCTATCCTGAAATTTGTGGGCACTTGGGCTAGGAACTTGGGCGGTCCGCAATACTAAGCTTGAAATGGAATATGATTGGGCAATTAGCATATGGTTTCTATAGTAAATATGCAGTTCGTAGACTTTGTCAAATCATGCGGTCAGGGTCGAGAACCGCCAGCGATGATATCAACTCTTGGGGGCTTAATCATGGCCTTGAACTTTTAAGTTCTTAAAAATAAAAAATTAGTATAAACTTTATTGGTCTCAATTTTAAAGATTTTGAATGTGGATTTTGAAATTTGGAGTATTGGTATTAAGTTCTCTTTTGAATCTTAGTAATGTAACAAGTTTATCTCTTGTTATTCAAAAAAAATATATGGATATAATAAAAAAAATTACTATAAAATAAAATAAAATCAGTTCTGTAAATTATTTTTAATGTCAAATAAAATTATTATAGGGAAAATTATCATTGACCCACCTTTCTTTTGCCTTATGTTCATCTAACCACTCCTAAATTTTAACATGTTCTTTGCACCACATTTCTTTTTAAATTTGTATCAATTAGCCACTTTTACACTAATACCATTAAATAATTTAAATAAGATGATAATTTTACCCTTAAATAAATTAAAAGACTATTTTATTTTATAAAAGCTTTAAAAAATAAAAAAATATAATTATAAAAATACCCTAGATTTAATAAAGAAATAAATCCCAAAATTAGAATTTTATTTTAATATAAATTATAATTATAAAAATAATTGCAAAATTTTAGGATTTAATAAGCATCCCCTAAATTATTGAAATTTTGGGATTTATTTTTAATAAATAAATTTATTTATTTTAATAAAATTTTACAAAATTATAATTTTTTAATAAATAAATACGGTTATTTTAATTAAAATTTTTCAAAATTATAAATTTTGAATAAAAATAATTATTAAAATTTTACAAAATCTAAATCTAATAAAAGTCAACTGAGCACCTCCATTTTGGATTTATTGTTTGTCTAATTTAGACGTATTTTATAATTATAAATTTTTTATTTTTTAAAATTTTTATAAAATAAAATAGTCTTTTAATTTATTTAGGGGTAAAATTTTCATTTTATTTAAATTATTTAATGGTGTTAGTGTAAAAGTGGCTAATTGATATAAATTAAAAAAGAAAGGTGGTGCAGAAAATATGTAAAAAGTTTGTGGTGGTTGGATGAACATAAGGTAAAAGAAATGTGGGTGAATGATAATTTCCCTTATTATAATATTACTAATCAGTCAAATAGATACTATTAGCATTAAAATATATTTGACATGTTAATAATATTAAAATAATTTTTATAACATTCAAATAATATTATATACTATTTTACATGTTACGTTTGTATTATTAAAGGTTAAAGTTAATTTTTGGGTTATTATAATCAATGGTATAGCAATAAAAAAAAAGGGTATGCGTAACCATTTATGAAACCAATAAGTAGATGTGGATTTTGGATCCTCTCCTGGCCCAATATAGCATAACTTTTATAAATTAATAGTATTAGAACCATATAAAAATTTGTTAATTAAAAAAGTATTAATTAATCTAACATCTTGTGTTAAAATATACATAATACTCAATCTAGAGAAAAGTGTTGTGAAAGCTGAGATGATTGATATCATTTCATTTATTCACATTGAAGATAAGAAAATTGTTCTTGAAGAACATTTGGCTAAAAATATAAAATTAATTGAAAAAGACATCAGGAAAACATTAGAGAAAGGCAAAGTGTCATTTGATCATTTTTTAGTCCAATTTTTCTTTTTTATATTAATAATACAATTAAATAACTTATATTACATTTGATATTTACAACTATTATTTTCCAATATACAATTATTAATATTTACAATCAGATAATTAGTTGAGATAATAACTTTACATTAAATTCTATACATCATTTGCCTAAATTGTCCACACTCACTTAATAATTAAGAAATGTCTGCTCCACTTGCATTTTGCAAAGAAAATTTTTTTTAAACTAGCTCCATTAAAACATTCTTAATTTACGGAGAATTTGTGTTCCTAAGGACTAAAACTGCTACTCTCACAGTTGGAAGAGCAGCGATCCACCACTCATCAAAGGGCGAGTAACATTTTCCAGTTTTGAAAATATGGCACGAGGAAATGTGTGTAGGGTTGCAACCCTAAAACTCTTGTCTTAACACAAGAGATTTTTACTATCTGAATTAGATAGTACCCACAAGATTAATTTTTGGATGTTGGTTGGTCAACCATGAATGCCATATACTGTCAAGTGCTTCTAAATTTTAGGCTAGTTTGGTGATACGACGGCTTTTAAATAATTATCATTAGTTATATTATAAAGGCAATCAGTTATGAAGAGAATTAATTAAATATTTGGTAGAATTTATTTTTAAAATATAATTTTTAAAAATATAGTCATACATGTTTAGTAAATCTTATTGTTAGACTACTACAAAAATATACAAATGACTAAAATGAACATATTGTCGAATAAAATTTATTTATACATTTAAAAACATATATATTGTTGTGTGAATAATGATTGATAGTTAAATTTTTTTTATTTATTTATTTTATTTTATTATCTCAATATAATTGGTAATAATAATACTTAGAATGAGGATAATTTTTAATTTTTTAACATATGTGAGTATGTAAATATGAAATTATATTAAATATAAAACTGATTATCAAAATTATATTTTGAAAAGGTACCCTTCTATTGCTTTCATAAGTCCATAATGATTTTCATAAAGGTGACTTTAAAAAAATAACCAAAAATCAAAATAACTTTTAAGTTTTTAAAATTATTTTTGGGCCTCTCAAAACAATGCTAACCCAACCCTTTGTTTAATATAGGAAATTTTAGAAGAGTCATGAACTTTATATGGGAAAAAGATAATGAACCTCTTAACTTTTTAAAAAAGGAACATAGGACCCCTTGACATTAAAAAAAAAAAGACATATAACTCTCATTTTTGTTAGTAAATTCCATTTATTTTAATAGTAAATTTATTTTAGTTCATAATGACTATTATGTCCCTATAAGAGATAAATCAACATATTGATTTTAGACAGTGAGGCCCCAAATTTTACTTCCCATTTGCACAAATGTCTATTTAATATCTCATTTTGCACAATTTACTTTGGAAGAAAATAAATTTGACTTTAATTTTATCTATTATTTATCTTTTTTAATCATCTTTTCATTAGAAATGGTATATTCATAATTTGAGTAAAAAGTAATTACATCTCAATTTTAAATTTTAAATAAAAAATTGTTAATTTTATTATGCATGATTCAATTACATGTCTTAGGTCAATATATTAATTTATTTATTATAAGAATATGATAGTAATTATAAATAAAAAATAAAGTTACTATTAAAATAAATAGAATTTATTAACAAAAATTGGGGTAATATATATTTTTTAAAACTTTAAGAGATTTTATGCTTTTTTTTTTCCCTAAAATCTTAGGTGTTCCCTCTCCTTTTCTCTCTTTTAATAATTGCGATAGAGAACTAAAATTTAAAATGGACTTCCTTTTTCATTATAGACCGACACCGCGTGCTTTCATTATTAAACCAGTCGTCCATTGACGGTCAAAGTCGGAAGAGGAAAACAAAGACGGAAGAGAACAACAATCTTTGAGACACCACCTTTTTACACCACAATAAACGCTCCATTAAAAATATAATTTGTGCTTCATTTGATTTCTACAAGAATATTACACAATTGTTCTAAGGGAAATTATCAATCATATACCCTTAAGTATCACCGGTATCAAATGTACTACAATACTTTTCACTTTTATCACTCGTATACTCTAAGTTGACAAAATATTTCATTCCACTATTAGTTAATTTGTTAGAAAGTTAATGTAATTCACAGAAATTGACTATTTTACCCTTAAAACTCAAAATGAAGTAAAAAGATAAATGTACCTTAAAAATTAATATAAATTTTCAATACATAATTTTTTTTTAATTTTTTTATTAACAATATATTTTTTATTGAAAAATATAAATTATTAATGGTACACATTATTAATAATTATATATAAAAATATCCATATTATACCATACAAATTTTGTTAACAAGATATTATTTACAATTATACATATTATATCATAAAAAATTTCAGTTGGAGGTTGGAGGAGTAGATCTTCAAAAATTTAGGTTAAATTTTAGAGGAGTAGATTCAATTGTAAAGTATTTTTTTAAGTAATTATTAACAATTTTTCGATAAGTGGGATGACATGTCATTTTTATCAATATATATTATATGACATGTCATTTTTTACTAGGTAAATAGAATGACATGTCATTTATTTAATCAAAGTTTAAAAAGACTAAATTACCCTTATGATGTCATGACTATGACGAGTTAACGGAATGGTGGGCCAGTGTTTGTAAACTTAGGGTATCTGAGGTGATCTAGTGAAAGTGTTATAGTCGTTTGATCACAGGTAATGACTTGAAAATTGTATAGGTGATAATTTCTAGTATTACAATGAAGAAATACATAAATAAAAATAAATTTTTAATTTCCTTTTTTCATTTCGTTGTCAATTATTGCTCATAACTTCTTCTTTATCTTTTGAACATTATTGCCATCTAAAAATCAAATCTAGATTACATTGTCTAGTCGGTGTCTATACAACATAAAGGTACGTGCTAACCCATTACAATTTAAAAGATTCGTAGTAAAAACAAGACCCAGATCACAATTGTAACCCTTCCTTAGAACAACGTAATATTGGTTAATGGAAACCCCAAACCCCTCAAAATTCATGAAGTCCAAGCATAAACTGCCAAAATTATTAACCCTAAATTCTTGCATGAGATCTATCAAGGAGAAGAACTACAATACAGATTAACTAATCAAAACGCAATATTTGCCACCCGTAGTAAATAATTCTGAAACGGGAAATCGTTATTGTCAATTTTTAATTTAAAACTTTCTACTTGTACACCAATATATAATATTAGAGGTGGGAGAAGAAACAAGGCATGGATTAGTTATAATTCTAGTACACAAAAAGATGAGTATTGCTTTCAGCCTTTCACTGGTTCAACAAACAATTCAGTAGTGCTACAACATTTTGACAATGGGATACATGGCACCTGAATGTGATGCAACAGGCAACGCTAGCAAAAGAATCTGGTGTCTACAGTTTTGGCACTGTGGCTTTAGAAATCGCTTGTGGGAGAAAACCCATCAACCCAAGGGCCAAAGAAGAGGGACAGGTCAATGTGGTGCAGTGGATTTGAGAGCTCTATTAATTGGGAAGCTGATCCCAGCAGGTGATCCGAGACTATGTGAAAACTTTGATGAGCTAGGTGATTATTGGATTACCGTTATTCAAATCATGCGAAATTTCAATTAAGTTCACAGGATAGTGGTTTAAATTCTTCAATTTATGGGACATTTCAATTAAGTTCACAAAGTTAGGACTTAATTAATGGATGCAATTTAAGGACTTTTTTCAATCAGCAATGGTAGTTCCATCAGATATAAGCGAACCATGAGAAATCTGTAGCATTCGTATAACGGGCTCATTTCTTAATTAATTAATCCTCCTTTAATGGGCGGAAGCATAAAGCCAGTCCAAATTCACACGAGGATTGAGAAACCAAAATCGTAGTAAACAAAAGAGGATGGCTTCGGCACTTTAATCACTTCAAGATTAATCCAATTTTAATTAGTTCTTCAAGATTTTATATTGCTGAGAAAAATTCGAGAAGGATCATCAAGTTACGTTTCGTACTTGACAAAGACTTAAAACTTGACTTTATTATTTCTTACAATTTTTATTTGCATCGAGGGCCAAAGACCGAAGAGAAGCAGCCAAATAATCACTCATGAAAAGGAAAGGCTAATGCAACTTGCAAATAAAAATTATGCACACAAATACTGTGTGCTTTTATTTCACTGTTATTCCATTTATTTCTATTTATTTATATAATTTTTATTGCCAAACAGAATTTGCATACTGGCACTTCCGGGCAATTTCCGAGTTTTCTGCATTGCCGCGTGGACAAAGTTGACCATATTGCTGCCAAACCTTATGAAGACTTTGTACTTGTTTAAATATTTGTATCATTGTATGTAACCTTGAAATTTTTTGAAGGCGGCCTCTATACCAAAAATGGCTAATTTCTTTATCATCATCATCTTGTTATTCCGAATAATCCAATTAGCAAATGCTTTATCTTTCAATTTTTCCGGTTTCTCCAATAACGGCAGCATCAACTATGAGAGAGCTTTCCCCGAAAACCAAGTGATTCAGCTAGCTTCAAAAAGGGGAATGATTGGCCGGGCAACATATAACAAACCGTTGCGTCTCTGGAACAATGCCACTGGAAATCTCACAGACTTTACGACTCACTTCTCATTTGTCATTGATTCTGAAAACAGAACCGCATATGGAGATGGGCTTGCCTTCTTTCTTGCGCCGCAAGGTTCAAGGATTCCGAATGCCACTAAAGGAGGTTCTTTAGGCCTAACCAATGACGGGGAGTATTTAAATTCATCTTCTAATCCATTTGTTGCTGTTGAATTTGATATCTATAGGAACGGCGGCTGGGATCCACCCGGTAACCATGTGGGTATTGATATCAATTCTATGAGATCTGAGGCGAATTTGACATGGTGGGCTGATATCAGAAATGGGAAACTGAATGATGCATGGATTAGTTATAATTCCAGCACAAAGAAATTGAGTGTTGCTTTCACGGGTATTAGAAACAATGCCACCGTGAGGCAGTTTCTTGATTATCAAGTCAACTTGAAGCTGCATTTGCCTGAGTGGGTTACCTTTGGCTTCTCAGCAGCCACTGGAAATGCATCTGCAATTCACAGGATTTACTCCTGGGAGTTCAGTTCAAGCTTGGAGACTGATGACAATATTACTAATTCACTCGTGCCACCAGGCCCAGTTCGAAAAGGAAGAACGGAAAACAGAACACCACTGGGCGTGGGGCTGAGTGTTGGCGGAGGTGTAGTTTAACATGATACAACCCCTTTGAATCAGTGAAAGGTTTTTGTAGTTTAACATGATACAACCCCTTTGTGTTGTATCATTATTTCTATGAAAAATCATAAAGGCTTTTAGTGGTTATGGGCCCACGCAAAGTCATTTACATTGTCAACTAATAAGACTAGATTTGCATCATCAAATATTTATCCCCTCCTAGGGGTTTCTTCCACTAGTTTTCCTTAGCTTTTATGGATATGTTTACATGTATCATTAATGAAATTAAATAGTTAAGATTTTATTTTAATTAATTTTAACCTAAATAGAAATCAAACTCACGTGCGATGATTGTTAAATTCTTTCCCTCTTGACTCTTTCTACTTTGACGTCAATCTCTAACAAATTATAATTGAAAAAGAAAGCACAAGTTAAAAAAACGATTGATAATAAAGTTTGCATCATAATTTTAAATTTTTATTTTTTTTATTTTTTCTTAATGTTTATCTTCTTTATTTGTCTTTTGTATTGTTCCGGACTTACGGATATAGCTTTGGAATGGTTGAGTGGTTTAGATGGAAGCCTAATGTCACGGGATGAATGTTTTGTAATGAATCCAAGAGACTTGACAACTCTTGCCAAAAGTCATAAAAGTTCTTCGAACTTCTCGACTAATTAAGCCTGGAGGTTTTTGAAATAGTTAGAGAGAATAGAGCAATTGAGCCAAATGAGAAAAATTGTATTATTCACAAGAGATATTACAAGAGAGCTTACAAGAGTGCTTGAGTTGCTTACTCAAATGCTAAATGTCATGCCCAATTTATAGGGAGGCTTGCCAAGCTCTAAAGTTCTAAAGAATTCTACCAAGCTGCCTAAATATCTAGATATTTACAAGTACTAGACATGTGTAGAGAATTCTTGATATGTACAAGCTTAGTTGTACTAGAGTTTGTTAGAGAATTCTAGAATCGGGTCAAGCTAGCACTCTTGGCCAATACTTAGACTATCTAGTCCGAAACTTGTGGGCACTTGGGCTAGGAACTTGGGCCGTCCGCAACACTAAGCTTGAAATGGAATTTGATTGGGCAATTAGCATATGATTTCTATAGTAAATATGCAGTTCGTAGACTTTGTCAAATCGTGCAGTCAGGGTGGAGAACCGCCATCGATGATATCAACTTTTGGGGGCTTAATCATGGCCTTGAACTTTTAAGTTCTTAAAAATAAAAAATTAATATAAACTTTATTGGTCTCAATTTTAAAGATTTCGAAGGTGGATTTTGAAATTGGGAGTATTGGTATTAAGTTCTCTTTTGAATCTTAGTAATGTAACAAGTTTATCTCTTGTTATTCAAAAAAATATATGGATATAATAAAAAAATATTACTATAAAATAAAATAAAATAAGTTCCGTAAATTATTTTTAATGTCAAATAAAATTATTTTAATATTACTAATCAGTCAAATATATAGTATTAGTATTAAAATATATCTGACATGTTAATAATATTAAAATAATTTTTATAACATTCAAATAATATTATATACTATTTTATATGTTACATTTGTATTTATTATTAAATGTTAAAGTTAATTTTTGGGTTATTATAATCAATGGTATAGCAATAAAAAAATAGGTATGCATAACCATTTATGAAACCAATAAGTAATGTGGATCTTGGATCCTCTCCTGGCCTAATATAGCATAACCTTTATAAATTAATAGTATTAGAACCATACAAAAATTTGTTAATTAAAAAAATATTAATTAATCTAACATCTTGTGTTAAAATATGCATAATACTCAATCCAGAGAAAAGTTATGTGAAAGCTGAGATGATTGATATGATTACATTTATTCACATTGAAGATAAGAAAATTGTTCTTGAAGAACATTTGGCTAAAAATGTAAAATTAATTGAAAAAGACATCAAGAAAACATTAGAGAAAGGCAAAGTGTCATTTGATCGTTTTTTAGTCCAATTTTTCTTTTTTATACTAATAATACAATTAAATAACTTATATTACATTTGATATTTACAACTATTATATTCCAATATATAATTATTAATATTTACAATTAGATAATTAGTTGAGATAACAACTTTACATTAAATTCTATAAAGCATTTACCTAAATTGTCTACACTCACTTATAATTAAGGAATGTCTGCTCCACTTGCATTTTCCAAGGAATAAAGACTTTAAACTAGCTCCATTAAAACATTCTTAATTTACGGAGAATTTGTGTCCCTAAGAACTAAAATTGCTGCTCTCATGGTTGGAAGAGCACCGATCCACCACTCATCAAAGGGCGAGTAGCATTTTCCAGTTTTGAAAATATGGCATGAGGAAATGTGTGTAGGGTTGCAACCCTAAAACTCTTGTCTTAACACAAGAGATTTTTACTATCTGAATTAGATAGCACCTACAAGATTAATTTTTGGATGTTGGTTGCTCAACTATGAATGACATATACTGTCAAGTGCTTTTAAATTTTAGGATAGCTTGGTGATACTGCGGCTTTTAAATAATTATCGTTAGCTATATTGTAAAATCAATCAATTGTGAAAAAAATTAGTTAAATGTTTGGTAGAATTTATTTTTAAAATAAAATTTTTAAAAAATAGTCGTACGTGTTTACTAAATCTTATTGTTAGACTACTACAAAAATATACAAATGACTAAAATAAACATATTATCGAATAAAATTTATTTATACATTTAAAAACATGTATATTATTATGTGTAAATAATGATTGGTAGTTAAATTTTTTATTTTTATTAATTTATTTGTTTTATTTTATTATCTCAATATAATTGGTAATAATAATACTTTTAATAAGGATAATTTTAGATTTTTTAATATATATGAGTATGTAAATATGAAATTATATTAAATATAAAACTGATTATCAAAATTATATTTTGAAAAGGTACCCTTCTATTACTTTTATAAGTCCATGATGGTTTTCATAAAAGTGACTTTAAAAAAACAACCAAAAATCAAAATAACTTTTAAGTTTTTAAAATTATTTCTGGGCCTCTCAAAACAATGCTAACCCAGCCCTTTATTCGATATAGGAAATATAGGAAATTTTAGAAGAGTCATGTGTTAGATCAATTTTATATTAATCTAATATTTGGGGCCACACATAAAATAAATAAAATATGTGTGCTATTATTTAATAAGCCAAGAATTAAGTGATCTATTTGAAGTTAATTAAATGGCTAAAGGTATAATTGTTGTAGATTAAATACATAGATACCAGAATTTAATTATCACTTTAATGAGGGACTGAAGTAATAACTATCATAAATAATTGCTGAACGATTTTCATTAGAAAATCTCCAGTCATGTTATTTAATTAAAAGGGGTTATGGTCCCCAATCTCTCTCACTCTTCTGTAATTTCTCTAATCCTCTCAGAGAGAATTCTAAACGCAAGACAAAAGAGAAGATTGGAAGTTTATTTCCTACACTCAAGAACCACTACGAATCACCATGGATTTAGGTATGCTTCTGTTTTCGTATTTCTCAGTAATTTTATCTAGATGTTATGAGGACTTAAGGTTCTACATCATGATCTTTTTATGGGAAAAAGATAGTAAACCTCTTAACTTTTTGAAAAAGGAACATGAGACTCCTTGACATTTCAAAAAAGACATAATTCTCATTTTTTTTAGCAAATTCCATTTTTTTTTAAAAGTTAATTTATTTTAGTTCATAATGACTATTATGTCCCTATAAGAGATAAATCAACATATTGATTTTGGACAGTGAGCCCCCAAATTTTACCTCCCATTTGCACAAATGTCTATTTAATATCTCATTTTACCCAATTTACTTTGGAAGAAAATAAAAGTGACTTTAATTTTATCTATTATTTATCTTTTTTAATCATCTTATCATTAGAAATGGTATATTCACAATTTGAGTAAAAAGTAATTACATCTCAATTTTAAATTTTAAATAAAAAAAATTATTAATTTTATTATGCACTATTCGATTACATGTCTTATGTCAATATATTGATTTATTTATTATGACAATATGATAGTAATTATAAATAAAAAATAAAGCTATTATTAAAATAAATAGAATTTATTAACAAAAATTGAAATAATATATATCTTTTAAAACGTTAGGAGATTTTATGCCTTTTTTTTTTCTAAAAGCTTAGGTGTTCACTCTCCTTTTCTCTCTTTTAATAATTGACATAGAGAACTAAAATTTGAAATGGACTTTCTTATTCATTATACACCGACACCGCGTGCTTTCATTATTAAACCGGTCGTCCATTGACGGTCAAAGTCGGAAGAGTAAAACAAAGACGGAAGAGAACAAAAATCTTTGAGACACTAACTTTTGACACCACAATAAACGCTCCATTAAAAATATAATTTGTGCTTCATTTGATTTCTACAAGAATATTACACAAATGTGTCTAACGAAGAAATACATAAATAAAAGTAAAATTTTAATTTCCTCATTTCATTTTGTTGTCAATTATTATTTGCTCATAACTTCTTCTCAATCTTTTGAACATTATTGCCATCTAAAAATCAACTCTGGATTACCTTGTCTAGGCGGTGTCTATATAATATAAAGGCATGTGCTAACCCAAGCCAATATTTGGAAAAATTATTTGTGGATTACAATTTAAAAGATTCGCAGTAAAAACAAGACCCAGATCACAATTGAAACCCTTCCTTAGAAACAACATAATGAAATTTTATCCCACGAGTAAATGTCTCGTAATATTGGTTAATGGAAACCCCAAACCCCTCAAAATTCATGGAGTCCAAGCATAAACTGCCAAAATTATTAACCCTAAATTCTTGCACGAGATCTATCAAGGAGGAGAACTACATTACAGATTAACTAATCAAAACGCAATATTTGCCACCCGTGGTAAATAATTCTGAAAAGAGAAATCGTTATTGTCAATTTTTAATTTAAAACTTTCTACTTGTACACCAATATATAATATTAGAGGTGGGAGAAGAAACAAGGCATGGATTAGTTATAATTCTAGTACACTAAAAGATGAGTATTGCTTTCACTAGTTCAACAAACAATTCAGTGGTGCTACACCACTTTGACAATGGGATACATGGCACCTGAATGTGATGCAACAGGCAACGCTAGCAAAAGAATCTGGTGTCTACAGTTTTGGCACTGTGGCTTTAGAAATCGCTTGTGGGAGAAAACCCATCAACCCAAGGGCCAAAGAAGAGGGACAGGTCAATGTGGTGCAGTGGATTTGAGAGCTCTATTAATTGGGAAGCTGATCCCAGCAGGTGATCCGAGACTATGTGAAAACTTTGATGAGCTAGGTGATTATTGGATTACCGTTATTCAAATCATGCGAAATTTCAATTAAGTTCACAGGATAGTGGTTTAAATTCTTCAATTTATGGGACATTTCAATTAAGTTCACAAAGTTAGGACTTAATTAATGGATGCAATTTAAGGACTTTTTTCAATCAGCAATGGTAGTTCCATCAGATATAAGCGAACCATGAGAAATCTGTAGCATTCGTATAACGGGCTCATTTCTTAATTAATTAATCCTCCTTTAATGGGCGGAAGCATAAAGCCAGTCCAAATTCACACGAGGATTGAGAAACCAAAATCGTAGTAAACAAAAGAGGATGGCTTCGGCACTTTAATCACTTCAAGATTAATCTAATTTTAATTAGTCCTTCAAGATTTTATATTGCTGAGAAAAATTCGCGAAGGATCATCAAGTTACGTTTCGCACTTGACAAAGACTTAAAACTTGACTTTATTATTTCTTACAATTTTTATTTGCATCGAGGGCCAAAGACCGAAGAGAAGCAGCCAAATAATCACTTATGAAAAGGAAAGGCTAATGCAACTTGCAAATAAAAATTATGCACACAAATACTGTGTGCTTTTATTTCACTGTTACTCCATTTATTTCTATTTATTTATATAATTTTTATTGCCAAACAGAATTTGCATACTGGCACTTCCGGGCAATTTCCGAGTTTTCTGCATTGCCGCGTGGACAAAGTTGACCATATTGCTGCCAAACCTTATGAAGGCTTTTTACTTGTTTAAATATTTGTATGTAACCTTGAAATTTTTTGAAGGCGGCCTGTATACCAAAAATGGCTAATTTCTTTATCATCATCATCTTGTTATCCCGAATAATCCAATCAGCAAATGCTTTATCTTTCAATTTTTCCGGTTTCTCCAATGACGGCAGCATCAACTATGAGAGAGCTTTCCCCGAAAATCAAGTGATTCAGCTAGCTTCAAAAAGGGGAATGATTGGCCGGGCAACATATAACAAACCGTTGCGTCTCTGGAACAATGCCACTGGAAATCTCACAGACTTTACGACTCACTTCTCATTTGTCATCGATTCTGAAAACAGAACCGCATATGGAGATGGGCTTGCCTTCTTTCTTGCGCCGGAAGGTTCAAGGATTCCGAATGCCACTAAAGGAGGTTCTTTAGGCCTAACCAATGACGGGGAGTATTTAAATTCATCTTCCAATCCATTTGTTGCTGTTGAATTTGATATCTATAGAAACGGCGGCTGGGATCCACCAGGTAACCATGTGGGTATTGATATCAATTCTATGAGATCTGAGACGAATTTGACATGGTGGGCTGATATCAGGAATGGAAAAATGAATGATGCATGGATTAGTTATAATTCCAGCACAAAGAAATTGAGTGTTGCTTTCACGGGTATTAGAAACAATGCCACCGTGAGGCAGTTTCTTGATTATCAAGTCAACTTGAAGCTACATTTGCCTGAGTGGGTTACTTTTGGCTTCTCAGCAGCCACTGGAAATGCATCTGCAATTCACAGGATTTACTCCTGGGAGTTCAGTTCAAGCTTGGAGACTGACGACAATATTACTAATTCACTCGTGCCACCAGGCCCAATTCGAAAAGGAAGAACGGAAAACAGAACACCACTGGCTGTGGGGCTGAGTGTTGGCGGAGGTGTTTTGGTTGGTGGGGTGGTTTTGATCATTTGGGTCGTTGGCATCAGGAGGAAGAGAAATGTGGATGATGGAGAAGATAATCAAGGGTTCAATGAGTACATCGATGATGAATTTGAAAAAGGAGCAGGGCCGAAGAGGTTTACGTATAAGGAATTGGCTCAAGCAACAAATGATTTCAATGATGATGAGAAATTAGGACAGGGAGGCTTTGGTGGGGTTTATAAAGGGTTTTTTAGGGAGACCAGCTCCTATATTGCAGTTAAAAGAGTATCAAAAGGGTCAAAACAGGGGATAAAGGAATATGCTTCTGAAGTGAAAATTATCAGCAGAATAAGGCACAGGAATTTGGTGCAACTATTTGGTTGGTGTCATGAGAAAAAGGAGCTCTTGCTTGTTTATGAATACATGCCTAATGGCAGCTTGGATTCCCATCTTTTCAAGGAAAATAACTTGTTAACTTGGGAGTTTAGGTTCAAAATTGCTCAGGACGTGGCTTCAGGATTGCATTACTTGCAAGAAGGATGGGAACAATGTGTTGTGCATAGAGATATAAAATCAAGCAACGTAATGTTGGATCAAAATTTCAATGCCAAGATTGGAGATTTCGGACTGGCTAGGCTTGTAGAACATGCCAAAGGGTCTCAGACAACAGTCCTGGGAGGAACAATGGGCTACATGGCGCCTGAATGTGCCACAACAGGCAGGGCTAGCAAAGAATCGGATATCTACAGCTTTGGCATCGTGGCTTTAGAAATCGCTTGTGGAAGAAAGCCCATCAAGTTAACGGCCAGAGAAGAAGACGAGGTCTATTTGGTGCAGTGGGTTTGGGATCTCTATGGGAGTGGAAAGCTGCTTGAAGCAGTGGATCCAAGATTATGCAAAGATTTTGATGAGCAGCAGGTCAAGTGTTTGATGATTGTTGGCCTGTGGTGTGCTCACCCGGATGAAAACCTCAGGCCTTCGATAAGGCAGGTGATTCATGTGCTCAACTCTGAAGCTCCGTTACCCGCTTTGCCGCCTAAGATGCCGTTGCCAACGTATTTCTCTCCACTGGCGAATATGCCCGGCTGTTAATGGTGATGGTCCCGACAAAGGTCCAAACAAAAATTCTTCAAGCTATAGTAACCTTACTTCATCTTCTGCAGCTTCTTCATCCGCATCCCGTTTAAACATGCCTTAATTCAGTTTTAGTAGTTTGCCAATTTTAATTGTATATTTTAATCTTGTTTTTGATCAAATAAATCCTCATATGGCTTTTTTCTTTTTTATTTCATTTTTGGAAAACAATACAAAGAGTAATATATATACTACACCGTGTGAGTACCATTTTAGAAAATGGAAATTGGTATTTGCACAAAAAATTACAGAATACAACGAATAGAGTGAGAATACTTATTCATAATTTGTTGTGAGTTATTTAGTTAATTTATATATTTTTTTAAGAGGCTAAGGTAAGAGGTCACTATTTTGACAACAATAGTGATACGTGTACTGACGCTCTATCTACTGAAACAACTGAAGTTAACATTTTTCACTTAAAATCAATCCGAAAATTCAGTATTGATCAACAACCAAAATTAAAAATTCAGTATTGAGGCAATGGACCATCCCCCACCAAATCTCTTTGTTCTCAAACTGGACGATGCCAACTTGCCAAGTGACAGTCCATCACCCAACCCAAAAAAATGAAAAAACAAAACATTAAAAAAAAAATTAAGTAGATCGATTTCACAAAATCTTGCTACATTTATCATGTTTGCTCTGACAAATCCGAGTTTTTATAAAAACTTACTGATCACGGAAAGTGTCTTTTTTCATCAGAGTCTTCGGCTAATAAGTGATAAGAATCGAAGAGATTATTAAAAAGAATAGTCCAAAACACTATAAAAAGATTTTTAAAATACTCTAATAATAAAGACAAAGTAAAGAAAACCTTTAAAAAATGAAAGCGTTTCTTTGTGGAAAAATTGCACATGCATATGCCGCCATCAAATTTGACACACCCACCCACCACATGCATATAATTTAAATTGCTAGCTGGGTGCCATTGACACTGTCCTTTTATGGCAATTGTCATCTGGATGCATGTTCTGTTCATGGCAATTTCCTATGACTGATTTTTGCCAAAAATATTAACTTAAAAAAATCCTTTTCAAACAACTAAACTAAACGAGGCCATTGTACAACCTGGAAATCTACTAAACATAACAGGATATGTTTTAGTGTTTAAGAAGAGAAACTGAAACCAAATTAAATCGTAATCCTGAATAGACTTGAATTAATGATATGTGTAGTAATTTCCTATGAGCCTAAGGATTTAAAATTAGGTTAGGAAAGGATGTGGTCGCTTAGTTTTTTAAATATAGCATTAGTGTTTTAAGTACAGTATTAGTGCCTCTGAATCCCGATCAATAGAGCTCATAAATTTTTGTATGGCAACATGGATGATGAATATGGAAGCATTGGATGTTAAAGTTGTGAATGAAGCTGAACTTGGAGCAACTCACGTGGGAATTCCAGCTGGCATTTACTTGACAACCAAGGATAATCCTCACACAAATAGTGTGATGCTAGCTGCACGTGAAGAAGTAGAAGAATCCAGATGGTAGAATAGCTACACAGAGCATCCACAATTGTTGAGTGATGTCATGAGTTAGTTACAATCAAACGGCTGTGATTAAACTTGTAATGTTCATTTTACTTGAATCTGGAAATTGTAAAAACGAACTTGATGAGCTGGTTGCTGAGCTAACCAACTATAAATACCAGCAAGTTGTACATTGGAGAAATATACATAATAATGAAAAACAGTTACATTTTGATTCTCAATCATAAATGAAAAATCTATCATGGTATCAGAGCTAGATTAAGAAATTTTCGATCTCGATCAACAATGGCAAGTAATGAAAATCAATTAAACAGCAATGGAGCTTCAAGCTCAACTGTGAACACGAATCAGGTATCAAATGTTAGCTCCTCTGTTCTCAGCTCACTTGTCTTCAACACACCTATCAAGCTCACTAACAACAACTATCTGCTATGGCGATCTCAAGTTGTGGCTACAATCAATGCAAACGATCTGGAAGATCTGATTGATAGCTCAAAGACTCCACCAACTCGTATGATAATCACTACAACAAATATGACTTTTTATAGCGCTCAAAAAATGTTATATTATCGTTATAATAGCATTTATTTAACGTCGTTATTGCCCATGCTATCTTTTCTTTATAGCATTTTTTAAAAACCGCTATAGATGTATAGCAGTTTTTAAATGCTATTATAAATCTATTATAGCATTTATTTAACGTTATCAAATATCATCATAGAGCGTTTTTTGGATTGCTATTTCCCTACGTTTTTTAAATGCTAAAAGAATAATTTTTATTCAAGTAATTCATAGCATTTATACAAATGTTATAATTTAGCTGAAGATTCTATAGTATTAGCCGAAACGCCATAACATATTTTCAATGCTACAAATTGTTGATAGCATTTTATGAAGTTTAATAATGCTATAAAAAACTTTTCTGGAATGCAATTGTGCTTAGTTAATTTTGTAACTTGCTTAGTTAATTTTGTAACTTTTATTTACTTTATAACATTTATCAGATATTTATAACATAATCGAATACAATATGATTAATTTATAATTAAAACTAGTAATTTTAACAAAAGGAATAAACTACATTTCATTAATTCATGAACAACAAACACCATTAGGTATATTAAGAGTAAAAAAATTAATATCATACATATATAAAGACAAACTAAAGTTAATGTCCAAAAGAAGATCTAGCATTACAGTAAACATCATTCAAAACTGTGAATGCCAAATTTAATAAATACCAATCGTCACTCCAACAATGATATATACCATTAAACCCATCAAAATAATCTAACCAAAACACTACCATTAGACCCATCAAAATCATCTAACCAAAATATTGCCTTCAATTAAACTTTTAACCATTCATACCAAAATTAATCTGCCATAACAATAATCGCTTCTGTTGGCCAAGCGATTGAACTTCCCACAGCATCTTCTATTGTTTGCATATCTGCATATTTTTTCCACAACTCAGCAGAAGGATTCCTCACCTCATCTACCCACACACGAGAAGCATTTTTTCCAAGAGCTACACAATGCACCATTGCATTAGGATCATTTGTTACCCAACGTCCTATTGCAACTACTTCATCTACTTCAAGCCAATTCAATAACTTGCACTTTTGGCCTTTCTGATTTGGGCTTACATGCTGTACTCATAAGCAAAACAAAGAAAACAACATTTCTAATTATAATTAAGTTAATAGTTATTAAATTAATTATGACAGCATAAATTGTTGTATAAGTTTAAACCTTACCTGTGGGGTACTATTAGATTGAGTTGATGTAGATAGATTTTCATGTTGTCCATCATTTGATGTTTCACTCTGTACAAAAAGAAATAAAAAAAGAAGTTGATTTCACCATTTTATGAAATTAAGATTCATAGGCAATTAACATAACATTTAATAAGGCACTTGCTATTACCAGTTTGCTCATTAAACTTTGTATGAGTTTGTTTTGATCATCCATGAAACCTTTCATTTGCTTCATTGTGTCTTGTAATGTGTCAATTTGTTCTTGCATTTTGGCTTCCTTCTTAGTTTGCTGAGATATTGCCTCTAATTTAGAGAGTGTCACTCCTGCTCCTTGACCTCTAACACGGCCTCCTTGCTCAGGTCCAATAAACTTTGAAAGTAGATCATTCTTAACAGATTTTGATTGTACTTCTGACAAATCTGAATTTTTTTCAGCTTCATACATTTCCTAAACTCAAGAAAGAGTTATTTATTATAATATTTCCAATAACAATGGCTAGCATATTTTAGTTATCATCAATAAATTTGACACATACCTTCACTTCAACAACTTTTGAACTAGATGGTTCACCATTCTTTTTAGTATGTGCTTTAATCCAAACATCAATTCGAGTTATTTCTGATGGATTTGAACTGTTTTTCTTCTGGAATGAAAATATTTTAAAGTCAGAATTAATTATATATATCTCAAAGTAATAACAGACGCTAGCTAGACAACTACTATATTGTTTAAATATAATTAAAGATTTACCATCTTATCTTGCATACGAGCATATCCCATTTGACTACCAGTATATGGAATATCTTGTCACCTCATTTCCTTAAAAACTTTGCTTTTATCCTGTTCTAATATACATTAATTACATCATTCTAAATAAAATAATATACGCATGAATGAATGTTTCAGCTAGGGCTATAAGCATACATACCATGAAGGCTTTTGAGGTCTTTTTTTTAATAAAAGTCTCCCACTCGTCAGGTTTGACAAGACTAGGTCGAGCATCCAACTTTTTTGTCAATCTTGATTTATGTGCTCGCCAGACTTTTCCCATCATCTGTAGCGTATACTTTTTGATTGCATCTCCTTCCAAAACAAATTTTTGCTGAATGTTTCAAGCAAATAAAAAATAACTAATGTTAGTATCATGTTATAATTTGAATTGGACTCTAAAAATAGATGTGTACATGTTTACCTCAAGTGCTCTCAACAACAAAGCTTTATGCTGTTTTGGAACATATCTCCAATCATCACAGTTTATAGACACAGCCTCCTTTACCAGGCTACCATAAAACGATGAATATAGCACAGATGATTTTCCAATAGGTTGCCCCAAATTATTCAATTCTAAGACTATCTTCTTCCCATCTTCATTTGCCACATCATGACATACAGTAGGGCCACGTTTCTTCTTTGTTAAATTCTCTTCATTATAAGATTGATATGGATTTTCAGATGTGTCATCACTGAGATCTTCATTAGTTAAGTGTGTCTCGGTAATAGGTGCATCTCTAGACTTAGGCCTACTTGATAAACTTTCCTTCCTTTTTCTTTTAGAAGCTTGTCGAGAACTCTATTGACCATATATAAAATGACTTGGGTTAATTTCTCATTTTTAACATTTATAAATATAGTAATCTTCAAAACAGAATTAAGTATTTACCTCTGGGGAACACATGGTACTTCTCCAATGTTCCTGAAATACAGGGTCAACTTTACAAAATATTCTACAAAACTGATATTGACATGAAACCAATTTTAAATGAAAGATAATTAAGTCTAGAATATAAAAATATTTAAGAATTACGCTAGAATACAGCCGATCAATACAGTTTATTCATTGTTTCCAGGTCTATCAGCAAGATCTTTGTCAGTGTTCTAAAAATACAGGGTCGAATTCAAAAAATCACTACAAATTCTACAAAACTGATATTGACATGAAACCAATTTTAAATGAAAGCTAATTAAGTCTAGAATGTAAAAATATTTAAGAATTATGCTAGAATATAGCCGATCAATACAGTTTATTCATTTTTCCAGGTCTGTCAGCAAGTTCTTTGTCAGTGTTCTTAAAATACAGGGTTGAATTAAAAAAATCACTACAAATTCTACAAAACTGATATTGACATGAAATCAATTTTAAATGAAAGCTAATTAAGTCTAGAATGTAAAAATATTTAAGAATTATGCTAGAATATAGCCGATCAATACAGTTTATTCATTTTTCCAGGTCTGTCAGCAAGTTCTTTGTCAGTGTTATTAAAATACAGGGTTGAATTCAAAAAATCACTACAAATTCTACAAAACTGATATTGACATGAAATCAATTTTAAATGAAAGCTAATTAAGTCTAGAATGTAAAAATATTTAAGAATTATGCTAGAATATAGCCGATCAATACAGTTTATTCATTTTTCCAGGTCTGTCAGCAAGTTCTTTGTCAGTGTTCGTAAAATACAGGGTTGAATTCAAAAATTCACTACAAATTCTACAAAACTGATATTGACATGAAACCAATTTTAAATGAAAGCTAATTAAGTCTAGAATATAAAAATATTTAAGAATTATGCTAGAATAAAGCCGATCAATACAGTTTATTCATTTTTCCAGGTCTGTCAGCAAGTTCTTTGTCAGTGTTCTTAAAATACAGGGTCGAATTCAAAAAATCACTACAAATTCTACAAAACTGATATTGACATGAAACCAATTTTAAATGAAAGCTAATTAAGTCTAGAATGTAAAAATATTTAAGAATTACGCTAGAATATAGCCGATCAATACAGTTTATTCATTTTTCCAGGTCTGTCAGCAAGTTCTTTGTCAGTGTTCTTAAAATACAGGGTCGAATTCAAAAAATCACTACAAATTCTACAAATACAAAGTTTGCTCGGTAGGATTGTTTCCATACCTGATAATAGTGATTTCACGGAATTGCTTAAATGAATCAAAATAAGTCCTCTTACGACAGCTTTATAGTGAGCTGCATAAAAGAAAAACATTTAATTAGCTTACTAGTATGTATAAGAAACTAGAATAAGTTATTTATAAATTTGCTTATTGGAATAAAAACTACAACAGAATATGTATTACAGTTACCAAAGAAAGTTAAATATAGATCCCTTCACAATTCTCTCTGCGGGAGCTACCATCTTTACCTTCTGTATTGTTATCAAGCCTTGATACATCTAATGGTCGTAAGGTTGTAATACAGTTTTCAGCATAATTATCCAACTCATGAAATCCTCTTGGAGGTGCTCTCAATACAACATACCAACTAGACGAATCATTCTCCCTTGAATAGAACACTTGTTTTGCTTGAGATGCTAAAATAAACGAGTCCCTTGCAAACTGATGTTGTCCTTGATGCAGATTAACCAAAGTAAATCCATCCTCAAATTTGACACCATTTCTAATGTTAGCCCAATTACAGTCAAACAATGGAATTTTGAGAGTATAGTCAAGCAATAAAATATCTTTTATGACACCATAGTATCTAATTGTATCGATGCAACTATTTTTATCTTTTGAGCTAGATTGACAAACTGTAACTGACTCAATTAAAACACCACTATTCTGCGTAGATTTCTCAACTATATGTTGAACTACGATTACCAAAAGGATTAAACCCATCCGCTGCTAGACCTAACCTTAGGTTTCTAGGATCTTTGGAGAACGAAGGCCATTTTTTATCAATTGTCTCCCAAGCTAAGCTATCCACTGGGTGCCGCATTTTATCATCGTTACTTTTATGATCATAATGCCATCTCAATTGTTCTGCCAGTTTTGGTGACTCAAACATCCTTCTAAACCTTGGTATTATGGGAAAATAAGTCAACACTTTTGCTGGACTTCCTTTATGAATCTTTTTAGTTCGACCATCCAACTTCCATCTAGAAGATCCACATTTAGGACACGTTTCACTTCCCTCTAGGTCATTTCTAAATAAGCAACAATCATTAACACAAGCATGTATCCTCATACAATCTAGTTGAAATGGTTTCAATAACATTTCAACTGAACGAGTAGAATTCGGAATAGTATTTAGTTCGGGTAACATATCACACAAAATTTCCAAGAGGTTATCAAAACTCTTATTTGAGTGCCCGTACATAGTCTTGAGCTTATATAAGACAACTGCTGCAGATAACCTAGTGTACTTTGAGCAACCTGGGTACAATGGGGTTTCAGCATCTTCTACAAAATTCATTGGGTAGTTATCTTGCTGCTCATCAACATTTTCATGAATACCTCTAGAATGGTCATCTACATCTCTAGACATGCTATATGTATTAGTCATTTCCATCAAAGCCTTTTTTTCTAACTGCTCATGCCATATCCAAGTAGTGTAAGACATATCCATCCCATCTTTCAACAAATGCAACACAATTGTTTCACCATTTTGATGACATAGGTTTTGACATTTTTTACATGGACATCTCACTAAACCTTGGTTTTCTACATTTATTGTAGCATTTTCCACAAACTTTTTTACTCCCTCACGATATTCTTTTGTATTTCTACAAACAAACGTAAAATATAAATTAAAATTAATAACATTATAAGAAAATAGTAAATACATAATTGTTATTTGGTGAGTTAAAAAACCTTTTAAATTGAACCCAAGTTTTGTCCATCATCTTGAAGTCTTCACTTGATCGGAGACCATAAAGCCATGAACTATATCAAAAACAAAGGATTATTTATTATTTTTACACTTGAAAGCAATCGAAGGCTTAAAGCTTAAAAAAATGCAAGTAGAAAGCTTTCACCTTTAAAGCATAACAAGCTTAAAGCTCTGCACATACCGACGGATTGATTTGAAGATGAAATTGATTTAAGAAGATGAATTTTATTCAGCTGCTTTTGACCGGTTAGAAAAGGGGAAAAGAGAAAGCTTAGAGTCGTGAAAAAGATGAAAAGAATATAGGAAAAAAGTAATAGAAAGCTTTTGGACTTTTTCTTAGGGTGGAAAGAATGGGCGCCAACATAGAAAATTTAGCGCCAGATTTTTTCTATAATAAATTCTATAGCACTTAATAAAATGTTATAAAGTAACTTTTCAATATTTAGTTTATAATTTCTTTACAATTACGCTATCCTAAGTATATATTTATTTAGTATTTTTTAAAAATGTCATAGTATAATGTTATAATATGGGCGCCAATCAAATAAAATTTGGTGCCTAAAAATGTATTTTTTTAATAAGTTTTTTAATTTCTATAGCATCTTAAAAAGGTTATAATTTGTTTTTTCCAATAGCTTTTACAAAAACTGTCATAAAAACTATTAAGTGACAATTTATTTTATAACTTTTTTTACAAAACGCTATGCTAACTAACAAAATGCTATGCTAAATAACGTTTTTATGACTTTTAAATAATATGTCATAATAATAATTTTAGACATGTAATAAAATTTCAGTTTAATAGCAGTTTTATGAAAAATGCTATAAAATGTAGGATTTTGATGACATTCGATATAAAATGCTATAAAGTAGTGCTATAATAAATCATATTTGTTGTAGTGTATCAACATCGATAGTGATCAAACTGTGATCACAACTCCAAATCCACAATTCCAGATCTGGAGGAAAAATGATCAACAGCTGATGAGTTGGTTACTTTCAACTTTAAGTGAGGAAGTTGTAAGTGCTATAGTAGGAGCAAGATCCTCTCTAGATGTTTGGCAGACTCTTGCAACTCAATTTGGAGCCAGATCTAAAGCTAGAGTCCTACACTTGAGAACTCAGATTCAGACTACTAGAAAAGGAGCAATGACGATCCATGAGTATTACACTAAGATGAAAACGACACTTGATGCTTTAAGAGCTGCTAGAAGTAATATGAATGATGAAGATTTTGTGCTTTGTTTGTTTGCTGGTCTAGGATCTGAATATGATTCGATAGTTACTACAATCAATGCACAACCAAATGGTACCACACTCTCTGATGTGTATGGAATGCTGCTGAGTCATGAAAACAGAATTGAGTATCAACATTCTGTTAGTCATATGGACTATCAAGCCAATATTGCTTATCATAGAGGAAATCAGAGAAGGAATTGGCAATCAAATTTCAATTCTGGAGGCAATAACAACAACTATGGTGGAAGATCATCTGGAAACTCTAATGGTAGACAATCTGGTGGAAACAACTTCAATCAACTCATGAATCCATCAGATAAGTTCAAAGGAAAAAATCAAGTTGATGAGGAAGAGCCTAAGGGACCATGCCAGATATGCTTCAGGAAAAATCACACTGCTGCTCACTGTTGGTACAGATTCAAGAAGAACTGTGTACCAAATCAGATGCCTAACAGGAGAAGTGCATACATAGCTGAGAATGGAGAACACAGAGATGGAGCTTGGTATCTGGACAGTGGTGCAACAAACCACATCTCCAATGATTTCAACAATCTCAACATCAACTCAGAATACAAGGGAAATGATCAGCTCGCTGTAGGTAATGGAGCTAAACTAAAAATAGTTTCTGTTGGTCACTCACTGCTAAGCACACTTGACTCACACACACAACCTCATATTCATCTTAATCATATGCTTTATGTTCCAGAGATAACCAAAAACTTAATTAGCATTTCTAAACTCTTACATGATAATGATGCTTACATTAAATTCCACAAAATCTTTTGTGTTGTCAAGGACAAGAGAATGGGGAATGTTCTTTTGAAAGGAATGGCTAAAGATGGATTGTACAAGCTGTTTAGTTTACCTTATGATTCCAGTCAAGCCAAGTCAATTCTGTTATCTTCTACTACTCCTAGTTTACTTACAATAAATAAAGTCCATAAACCTGAATCTATGCTTTTTGTCAGTTGTAATGAAAGTTGTACAAACAACAAAATACTTGATTTGTGGCATATGAGACTAGGACATTCGAATGTCAATGCTCTCTTAAAAACTTTGTCAGCATGTAATGTTTCCTTTGAAAATAAAACTTCTGGTTTATCCTTTTGTAAAGCCTGTCAATTTGGAAAACAACACAGACAATCATTCAAACAAAGTGAAACAAAAGCATCAAAGGCTCTCTAAATTGTTCATAGTGATCTTTGGGGCCCTGCTCCCACAGAATCAAACCAAGGTTTTAGATATTACATAGCTTTTATTGATGACAAAACCAGATACACATGGATCTATGGATTAACACAAAAGTCACAAGCATTCACAACATTTGTTTCTTTTAAAAACCAAGTTGAGAAAAGCCTTGAACTAAAAATCAAAGCCCTGCAATGTGATATGGGGGGGGGGGGAATATAAAGCATTTGAACCCTATCTGAAACATGAAGGAATATCTTTAATATATTCTTGCCCATACACACATCATCAAAATGGGAAAGTTGAAAGAAAACATAGACATCTTGTCGAAACTGGATTAACACTTCTTGCTCAATCTGGTTTACCCCTGAAATTTTGGTGGGAAGCTTTCTCAAATGCCACTTATCTTATAAACAGAACCAGCACACCTACTTTGAATGACAAAACCCCTTTTGAATCCCTCTACTCAAAGAAACCACATTATTCTCTTATCAAAGTGTTTGGCTGTGAGTGTTATCCTTTCTTAAGACCATACAATAAACATAAATTTGACTTCCATACCTTTACATGTGTAAATCTTGGTTTTAGTCACAATCACAAAGGTTACATGTGCTTAAGTTCACATGGCAGAATATACATAGCTGCACATGTTAACTTCAATGAAAGCTCATTTCCATTCAAAACTAATTCAGAATTCATGAATTTAAAACCAGTTCAGTTGCCTAAGTCCTTAAACTCCTTCAGTAAATTCATTACAGTCTCTTTTCCTTCTAAAAAATCACACTCATGAGGTAACAACAGCTAGTTCAAACTCATCTGAGAGTCAAGTCCAAGAAACTACTTTCCTGATGATCTGGATTCAAACAACACTCAGACTCAAACTACTCCTATACAAGATAATGTTTCAAACACAAACACTGAAATTCAAAACATTGCAAATCATTTTGCTACATCAGAAAATACTGAAATTCCAAACCAAAGTTCCAGAATAACTCAACGTATATCTAAACAAATCCTTCACATCCCATGATAACAAGAGCCAAGGCTGGTATTTTTAAGCCTAAAACCTACAATATTGAAAAAGCCTTATCCCTAGAAACCCCATCAAGTGTTGCTGAAGCTTTAAGTGACAACAACTGGAAACTAGCTATGCAAGATGAGTTTTCTGCCTTAATGAAGAATCAGACATGGTGTTTAGTTCCACCAGAACAGAACATGAAGCTGGTGGGAAATAAATGGATTTTCAGAGTAAAACAAAACTTTGATGGAACAATAAATAGATACAAAGCTAGATTAGTGGCAAAAGGTTTCTTGCAAACTGAAGGAGTGGATTATCAGGAAACTTTCAGTCCTGTAGTAAAAGTAGCTACAATAAGAATTATTTTGAGCATGGCTATATCAAATGACTGGAAGTTGAGACAGGTTGATATTAATAATGCCTTCTTGAATGGAGATCGAACTGAAACAGTTTATATGCCTCAGCCTGAAGGATTTGTTGATACAAATCATCCACAATATATATGCAAGTAAAAGAAAGCTCTTTATGGTTTAAAACAGGCACCAAGGGCATGGTTTGAAAAATTAAAATCAGTTGGATGTAGTTTTGTAGAGCCAAGTCAGACAATTCTTTATTCTTCAAACGAAATGGGAATGATCTAATCATCTTATTAGTCAATGTTGATGATATTATAGTTACTGGGAGCAACAATGTTGAAATAGAGGAACTTATCTGCAACTTAGGAAATACGTTTGCTCTTAAGGATTTGGGTCAACTTAACTTCTTTCTTGGTATTGAAGTTACCAGAAATGAAGATACTCTAGTGTTGTCTCAAACAAAGTACTTAAAGGAGCTACTTACCAAATTCGATCTTAAGAACTGTAATGGATTAGACACTCCACTAGCTACTACTGAAAAGTTGAGCAAACTTGTGGGAGAGAAATGTGCAAACCCAACTCAATACAGAAGAGCTATTGGAGGACTGCAGTATGCTGTATTGACTAGGCCTGAAATTGCATATGCTGTAAACAAATTGAGTCAGTTTATGGCTAATCCTTTGCAGCCACATTGGACAGCACGCAAACGAGTGCTAAGATATCTAAAGGAAACAGTTGATTATGGCTTGGTTTTTAGGAAATCTGATTCTTTTGATTTAATAGCCTACTCTGATGCAGATTGGGGAAGTGATCCTGATGACAGGAGATCCACCAGTGGCTATTGTATATACTTGGGTGACAATCTGATCAGTTGGAGCTCAAAGAAACAAAGTGTGGTGTCAAAATTATCAGCCGAATCAGAATATAGAGCTATGGCTTTAGCTAGTGCAGAAATAACATGGATATGTTCAGTCCTTAAAGAACTGAGAGTAAAACTAAATTGCATTCCTCTACTGTTAAGTGGCAGTACCAGTGCAGCTTCAATTGCTACAAATCCTGTTCTTCATTCTAAAACCAAGCACATTGAAATAGACATCCATTTTGTCAGAGATAAAGTTGAGAAGAAAGAGGTCGAAATTGCTTTTGTGTCAAGCAATGATCAAATAGCAGATGTGTTGACTAAACCACTCCCCTACTCCAAGTTCAGCTTCTTCAGAAACAAACTTAAAGTCTCTTCAAGAGACTTAAGTTTGAGAAGGGATGTTAAAGTTGTGAATGAAGCTGAACTTGGAGCAACTCACGTGGGAATTCCAGCTGGCATTTACTTGACAACCAAGGATAATCCTCACACAAATAGTGTGATGCTAGCTGCACGTGAAGAAGTAGAAGAATCCAGATGGCAAAATAGCTACACAGAGCATCCACAATTGTTGAGTGATGTCATGAGTTAGTTACAAACAAACGGCTGTGATTAAAGCTAGTAATGTTCATTTTACTTGAATCTGGAAATTGTAAAAACGAACTTGATGAGCTGGTTGCTGAGCTAACCAACTATAAATACCAGCAAGTTGTACATTGGAGAAATATACATAATAATGAAAAACAGTTACATTTTGATTCTCAATCATAAATGAAAAATCTATCATTGGAGATGACTGTGCTGAATGTGATTATTGCTGCAATGGAGGTGACTGCGAGGGATGTGCAAACTGCTGCAACGGTGATCAATGCGAAGGATGTGAACTTTGTTGCCGGGAAAACTGCTGGGGCTGTGCAAATTGCTGCAACGGAGATGAATATTGCAACGGATGTGAATATTGCCGCAATGGAGATGAGTGTGAAGGATGTAAATATTTTGACAATTTAGACTGCAATGGATGTGCATATTGCTGCTTGGAAGATGAGTGCCATGGATGTCATTATTGTTTACACGAACCGGTGAAACTTGAATCCTTTATCTTTCAATTAAGGCGGTGATATTGATGGACCTGACCTTTTTCCTTTTTTTTTCATACCTCATTTATTTTTTAAATTATCCTTTTATCTCTTGGGATCCCATTTTTCTTTTCACCATCTATTTCTAGAATTTCGTACTATCTCTTTCTTTTTCTTTTTTCTTTTTCTGTTAGAATTTTGTATCAACACTCTAGATGCAAAATTTACCATTTATTATTTTTTTTAAAAACCGATAATATATTGCATAGTTGTCTCTGAGCCCAAGGCTGTATACTTTCTGAGCTTTTATGTCAAGTGTTAATCATAAATAAGTATTAGCCTATCAACTTTTAGTTTTTGAGTCAAACAACTTCTCTAGATTTACTATTTAGTAATTTTTATTTTTATTTTTTTTAGAAAGGTTACCATCCATGCAATTCTCTTTTAATAAATATATCGGCTGGTGAGGGAGACAGTCAATTGCAACATCAATTTCAACTTCGCAGCACTAGTGATTCCAGCATTGAGATTTGCTCCACCGCCGCGTTCAGCTAGAGTTGCTGCAGACATTTGTTTAATTGTTTTATTCCACTGCCTCAACCACCTCCGGCTAAATGACATGCTACTGGCTAGCTTGAATTTGCTAAACTTGTTTAATTTTTGCCAAATGTGCAAAACAGAATTTCATTGGAAGTATATACTTTTCAAAATTTTTGAATCAGATGTATTTTGAGAAGAGTTTTTCATAAGAATTTTAAACTGGTGTAAAGAGCTCCACCCGAAAATTAAAGAAAATCATTAAATGAACCAAACACACATGATTGGGTCAATTAACAGTATTGTAAATTAAAGTTAGGATGTATTTAGTGCATGGGATTGTGTGTTAGTATAATATTATTCACATTAGTTTATTACCAAGGAGTTGTTTGGCAAAATTTGAGACCTTGAGGCATTTGGCCGCATTATGCATGCGTAATGCGGTGGCTTTTGCCTCAATTGAGGCAACAGTTAATGCATCAATTGAGGTAAATTTATTTTATTAAAATATTATAAAAATAAATTATTTTATTATTAAATATTAATATAATAAATAAATTATATGATAATATTATTTTATTTAATAATAATATATTCTATTATAATATTATACTTATATATTAATGATTCATATAAAAATAATATTATAATATTAATTTTAAATTAATATTATTTAAATTTAAATATTTATGATTATTTATTTTAAATTATAAATTTATTAATATATTAAAATGTAAAAATAATAATATATTATAAATTAAAATCTAATTTAATATTATTGAATAATATTTTATAAATTTATATTAATAATTGTAACATTAATTATGATATAAATTTATTATTTACACATAATATTAAATTTTATAAATTGTATTTTATTATAATTATAATACAAATTTTAGAAATTTAATCATTAATTTTTAAATTTACTAAAAAAATTGTTAAATTTCCAAAATTTAAGATTTCTATATTTATTATTTTTCTGAGTATTAATAAATATTATTTTTTAATTATTTAATTTAATTGATCATAAAAAATTAATACAATACAATGCAACACTAAATAGTCTAATTAAAAATTAATACAGTACAGTGCAACACCAAACATTGTATAGCATTGTTATAATACAATTCTAATGCAATACATCATAATATAATACACTAACATTAAAACAGTGTAATATAGCATAATACAATATAGTGTGCCAAACACACCCTTAGTGAATTCGGTCGCATTTACAATTATTCTTTTCAACATTTTTTTTTGGTTTAAATGGTAGTGACTCGAAACTAAAAGTAAAGTTGAATAGTGATATTTGGTTTTACACTGAATCTTTTTTAATAATTTTATTTTATAGAAAGAGAAAATAAGGTGGAAAGGTAAGCAAAACTAAATCAATTTTTATCTCCTATCTCTCCTAAAATTCGAAATCGGATAACCAGTCCGTTTATTTGTCCATTTATTTTCGAAATTATCTTTATTGTCAAATGATATTGTCTTTTCCATCCCTTCTCATTGGCTAGCAAAATTAGCTCTATAGCAGTCCACTATTTTTTATCCAAAAAAAAAAAAAATGAAACAATGAATGAGAATATAGAAAGCAGTTTCGAACAGAAAAAAAAAAGGGAAAGAAAAAATATCTTAAAACATATAAGGGAGTCGTGGAAGAGTCATGGCATGCAATGTAGAGATTGCAGAGATTGCATAAAGCATACGAGCATATCAGCATCATAATTACAGGGGAAAAAAAAAATAGTTACAAAATGAACTTTAAGATAAGTTACCAAAACAAGAAAATCTAATGATTACAAGAACATTAAATAAGACATGTTGCCTCTAAAAAATATAACTCGAGTGCTAGCCCCAGTCGGGAACATTACTCGCTCAAACAGTCGCATATTAAGATTTTCTCATAATCTAATCTTATATTGACTGATAATTTAAGTGGTGATAGATAATTAATAAATAAAAATAATAAAGAAATTAAATTATACGTATACACTACCACTAAAATACACATAATAGAAATCTTAAAAAACTCAACTGCTCAAGAGAGTTCAAATAAGAGGAAAATGTTAATCCCAATCGCTAACCTCATGTCATGCCATGTGCAATCTTATTTGATTTTTGTTTGACAATAATGGTGTGTTTACTTCCTACATTGGGAAATTGAAATTCAGAATCGAAATAATTGACAGTGTTCATTTTATAAAATAAGAGTGGGAATCGAAATTGGAATCATGTGGGACTCATAAATTTGCGAATTCATTCCCATTGATTTCATTTCCAAGGGAAGGGTTGGGAATCAAACTCTGATTTTAATAACTATCCATCTTACTCACATTGAATTTTCATAATTCTCAAATTACCCGCAATTAAGTTTGTCATTTTTGCATTTTAGTCCCTATAGAATTTATGAAAATATCCATGAATTTTGTATTATTTACAAATAGGTGCTTTATTATTTTATAATAATGATGATGATATTAATGGTATTATTATTATTATTATATGTTAATGTCTTCATTATTGTATTAATATTATTGTTATTAAATTTTATTGTTCTATTGTTTTAATTATTATTATTAATATTATCATAATTAAAATCTATTAATTTATTATTATTATTATTGTTATCATCAAAATTTATTAATTTATTATTCAAATTGTTATTATTACTGTCATTAGTGTTGTTGTTGTTGTTGTTGTTGTTGTTGTATTGTTGTCGTCGTCGTTAATTTCATTATTATTATTAATTTTATTACTATTTTTATTCTTATTATTGTTATTATTATAATATATACAAATAATACTAGGGACAACAATTAACAAAGGATATTTTAGTAACTTATAACAGTCCATTCCGATTCTAAAATAAATTAAACACATAAATGGAAATGCAATTAATTCCGATTTTGATTCTTACAGCTTAAGTAAATAACTTATTCAGATTTTAATTCCTTATTCTGATTCTAGTTCATTCCGACTCTAAGCCTTTCTACTTCCCATTTAGTAAATGCGTAAGTGTAATTTGAGTTTATCACATCCTTTATCAATTTGTGTTGTGCTCTCCTCTTTTTCAACTTATAGTAAAACACGCATTTATACACACACTCTCTCAAAACATATATACTGCAGAGGGAGATTGTTGTCCTTTCAAAAATTGAAATATGAATCTCTCATTTTCTTGAAGCCCCTATCAATTTTATTAAATTCTAAAATCAATTACTGTTTTTTATTCTTTAAATTTTTCAAAATTTTGAATCGATTTTTTGGTATGGCATCCTTAGTTCTACCAATTTTGGTGTTTAGAGTTTTTCTTTAATAGAGAATTAATATAAAGCTGTAACACTTGGGTATTTCGAGGCAAACCTAAATCGTCCTATGTTAGACTTCAAGTGAAATTGGTTTAAGTATACTTTGTTATTCACTTAACTTCAAATAAATAGAGCCATTACAAATTCAATTCCTTGTCAATAGGAAGACTTATTTAAATGGAATCTAAACTTAATAACCAAAATTAACAAACAAGACTTATTCAATAAGGAAAATGCTTAACATCAAGAATAACAAGAGAATGCTAAGAGAAACGGTAGTTTATGCTGCTGTTTTGGCTTCTCTCTCTCACTGTTTTAATAATTTTTTATTCTTAAAAGTATACTAGAAAAAAGAGAAAATGACAGAAGACAACCCATCACGTGCATCACTCTCGCCATTCTGAACATTTTCCTTTACATCTTTATACTATGGGATATTATCATTTTATTACTAAAGTTATTCTGAAATATCATGTCAGTACCATGGTTTACCGAAAAGTATATTTTACTACCAAACATTTGCGTCGTTATCAATTTACTACCATTCCGTTAAGAACGTTAAAAATTTACTGATATCATAAGGGCATTAAAGACATTTCCAACGGTAAAAGTAAAATTGTCTATTAATTTGATAGATAAATTATCATTTTACTACCAAGGTTTTTGGGAAATTATCATTTTACTACCAAGGTTTTAGGGCGATTATCATTTCACTACCAAACTCTTGGGGGTAAAATTGACTTTTAACTCAATTTTCGTTAAACATTAACGTTTTTCTAACGGAATAGTAGTAAATTGATAACAGCGCAAACGTTTGGTAGTAAAATGCACTTTTCGGTAAACCATGGTACTGACATGATATGTCAGAATAACTTTGGTAGTAAAATGATAATATCCCTTATAATATTTAAGAGAAAGTAGAAGTACAAACACAAGGCTAAGATTTTGGTTTCCCATTTTCTAGTTTTTTTTTTCAAAAAAAAAAAAAATCAGCAATATTTAAATTAGCACAATTTCATTTAAATCATTGCTCTTCTTTTTAAGTAATTCATTTTCATTTTTCAAGTCATTCACATATGATTCTAGATGCTCATGTGAAGTGCTAGAATTCTCAAATAAAGCAATTCTATCATGCAATGTTTTATTCTCTAATTCAAGGCATGTAATCTTAGCACTCAATGAATCATTTTTATTTTTAAGTTCTACCATATTCTTTTTAAGGCAAACATTCTTTTTACCAATTGTCATCAATTCATCATGCAATTCTTTAAAGGCATCATGTAACTCATCATAAGTAGGAAGATCATTTACCTCATCTAATTCATCATTTGATTCATCTCCAATTGCCATAAGAGCTAGATTTGTCATTTCTTGATGCTCTTTATCATCACTCATTTCTTCATCGCTATCGTCCCACGTAGCCACCATTGCTTTCTTCTTAAACTTGTTAAGAAGAGGGCATTCCGATCTTATATGGCCAGGCTTCTTGCACTCATAGCATTTGATTGCTTCCTTCTTCTCCTTTTGGTTCTTGAAGTCTTTAAATTTTCTTCGCTCACCGGTTTTCTTGAAGAACTTTCTGAACCTCCTTGCTAGCATAGCTAATTCTTCATCATCCAGTTCACTTTCCCCATCACTCTCATGTTTTGAAGCTTTGAGAGCAATGTTTTTCTTCTTTTCTTCTTTTCTTCATTTTCTCTTTCAGCTGCCAATTCTTCTTCATAAGATATAAGAGAGCCAATTAAATCGTCAATAGGTAGAATGTTTAAATTTTTGGCTTCCTCGATAGCGGTTCTTTTTGGTCTTCATTCCTTAAGTAAGGACCTAATGATTTTCTTAACTTTCTCACCATTTGAGAAAGTCTTTCCTAGGGCTCCTAGGGTGTTCACTATGTCCGTAAATCTAGTATACATAGAGTACACACTCTCATTTTGTTCTATTTGGAACAACTCATATTGTCGAATGTATATACTGATTTTTTACTCTTTCACTTGATTCGTGCCTTCATAGACAACTTTAAGTTTGTGCCAAATTTCATGAGCACTTTCACAGCTTGACATTCTATGAAACTCTTTCTTATCTAATGCACAAAACAAGGCATTCACAACTTTGGAATTTAGAGAAGCTTTTCTCTTTTCCAATTCATTCCATTCCCGTGAAGGTTTTGGAATATCTTCCCCAACTTCATTTTTAGTCAAAGGCATAAAAGGACCATTACAAACAACCTCCCAAATTTCGTAGTCTAAGGCTTACAAGTAAATTCTCATCCTAGTTTTTTAATATGGGTAGTCATTACCGTCAAAGAATGGTGGTCTAGTTGTGGATTGTCTTTCCCTAAAGGTTGAATCATTTTGGGTTGCCATGGATCTTTTACTCTAGACGGTAAAGTCCTAACAAGAGAACCAATCTCTGATACCAAATGAAACCTAACAAGAGAACCAATCTCTGATGCCAAATGAAATACTAACTAGGCAATCCAAGAGGGGGGTAAATTGGGATTTTAAAAATTAAGCAACTAAAATTTAATGAAATATAAACTAAGCAATCAAATTCAAAATAAACAAATTAATGTGCAATGAAAAGTAAAGAGATAGGGTAAGAGAGATCAAACACAATGATTTTTACGTGGTTCGGCTATCCCCGCCTATGTCCATGCCTCCAAGCACACCGGGCTTGAGGATTTCGCTAAGCAAGCTCCAAGGCTTCAAAAGCTTACAACTGACTTCCAATGTGTCAATACACCTTTACAAGTAGAGATTATCCCTAATCTCTTGACCCAAGTGTATCCCAATACTTACAATCACTCAAAACAAAAGATTGAAAATTGTTTTTCTCACACACAATATTTTATATTACAAATTAATACCCAATGTGTGAATAAGATGAAGTGAGAAAGTGTTTAAAACTCTATGAAGATTGTATACTCAGGTATAAGCTCAATGGTCGTGTTGTGATCAACCTTTGATTTGATTTGAATGAGCTTATTTATAGTTGGAGCTGAAAACTAGCCGTTATTGCCTTTTTCGTGAGAAAACGGATCGCCGTTAACCGTTAACGGTTAACCATTTACGTTGGTCAAAGTTACCGTTGGACTGAATTTCAAATAAACGGTTGACCGTTTGTCACTACCCTTTCGCTGTTAAAAACCAGAGGCCTGCACAACAAAATTCTTCTAACCGTTCTCATTAAACAGTTAAGGATTAGCAAAGAATATCATACTGGAAATTATCGTTAGCCGTTTATCCGTTAACCGTTCGCCGGTAAATTCCAGAAACATGCACAACACATTTCAACGAACTATTCTCACTAAACGGTTAAAGATTAATAATGTATGTCTCTCTGAAAATTATCGGTTAGCCGTTATTAGTTAACGGTTCACCGGTTATTTCCAGCAACCTTTAAAACAACAAGCTTAACCGGTTTACTTTAAACGGTAAGAGATTAGCATAAAAATCCTCTCTGAATATTATCGTTTAACCGTTAAAATTAACGGTTCGCCGTTTACTTTTAACAGGTTTGTTTGCTAATCGGTTGAAGTTTAAGAAATAAGCCTTTTCTAAATTTTACCGTTTAGTCTTTAAAATAAACGGTTAGCCGTTAAAAACAAAAGGTTAGCCGTTTACTTCCAGTAGCTGGCTTTTTATGCAATCGGTTAATGCTTTAGAAAATAAACCACTTCTGCATTTTATCGATTAATCGTTAAAATAAACGGTTCACCGATTATTCCCAGAAATGCACATTTTTATAAAAATATTCCAGTTTATCCAAAAACTTATAAACACTTATAGAAAAATTCTGGCTTTTAAGAAAATATTTGATATTATAAAACTCCAATAAATTGATCAAAAGATATTAAGGTTTGTTATCATTAGAAATTAATAAAAAGAACATTTTCATGTTAACAGAGATTTTGCGAGCTTCAATCAAGCTTTGGTAGCTAAACAATGTTGGAGAATAATACAGTTCCCTAATTCACTGGTGGCTAAAGTCTTAAAAGCAAAATATTTTAGGAATGATCAGTTCTTGAATGCAAAGTTGGGATCCAAACCGTCCTTCATATGGAGGAGTATTATGTGGGGACGACAAGTAATTAACAAAGGGATTAGATGGAGGATTGGAAATGGTGAGCAAGTTCAAGTTTATGAAGGAAACTGGATACCAAGGCCTACAACCTCTAAACCAGTCTCCCCTCCATCCTTGCCAACTGATACGAGGGTCTCCGAGCTTATTATTGATGACAACAAGTGGAATGAAGTTTTGATTAATCAGCATTTCGTGAAAGAAGATGCAGAGATCATTAATCAGCATCCTCTCCCTAGCCAACCAATCGATGATCAAATAATCTGGCACTACAATAAGAAAGGGGAATACTCTGTCAAGAGTGGGTATCAAGTGGCGCTGAGAACTAATTTTCCGGATACCCTTGGCTGTTCAGAGCAGAAGGCAAGCCAATGGTCGACAGGTGGGCAAAATCGTTCGGTCGGAGCCGGATCAACCCGACCTGGATTTCGTCGATCGGTTGATAAAATCCATCCGAAATTCACCGATTTTATATCTCGATCCGATCCAATGTAATTCGGATCGGATCAGATCGGGTTAAAAAATCGGGTGAAGTTCGGATCGGATCGGGTTCAGGTTATATAGGGTTCGGATTAAATTCGGGTTATTCGGATTAATTCGGGTTAATTCGGGTCTATGCAATTTCGGGTAACCGGTTCCTCAAATCCGTGAGCCGTTTCTGATTTGGCATGTTCTGAAAATCATTCGGATAACCGGTTAATTAAACCGGTCAACCGATTAGCTTTTGGCTGAATCTGGAATTTATCCGGATAACCGGATGCCTAAACGGCAAGCCGTTTACAAATTGTATAGAATCTGTACTGAAACCGGATAACCGGTTATCAAAACCGGTGAGCCGAATACATTTTCTTCAATTATGTTCTCTAACCGGTTACCCGGTTAGTGAAATCTGGTTAGCCGGATGCGTGTCTTCTAATGCTAATTTCAGGTTAAACATCAATCTTTAGAACACAATGTCACAAAATTAAACATAATTAAATAGTTTTATTTTCCAAAACATAAATGATAAAGTTCCAAAACACAACAAAGTTTAAATGTAAATGTAGATCAACTTCGTCCACGGCTCAACAATTCCTCGCAAGCACTTCGACAACTTTTAACTTCAACTTCTTCCACTCCAAGTTAAAGAATTGAAGCATCTATCCCCTAGAGAAGAATTGAAAAAATAATATATCTATTGCAAATAAAAGGACATTAAACACAAACACATATGCCCAATTCATGTGTGTACTTCATTAAATATAAGGAAAAAATTATAACATATCTACTATCTATTATTATAGTTTAAATTACAACCTAAACATATGATATGAAATTATAAATAATAATTTCTATTAAGAATTACCTTTTAAAGATCCATAACACCCATATCGCTTTCAATCATTAAGCTTGTGATCTTACAAACTCTTTAAAATGTCAAAAAAATAAAATAAAATTATTAACGAACTTAAGTAAATGTAAATGCTATTTATAAAGTTATAATACAATAACTTTATAAAGTACAAGAAAAATATTACCTTCTTGTAGCTCCATATGGAATATCTGCTCCTTAATATCTTATTGAAGGTTGTAAACCGGATTAGCAAAAAGTTTAGCTTGTAACCAATTTTCGGTGCATATCAATGCCTCAATCATACAAGGGGTCAAAGAACTCCGATATTCGTCAATAACGCGACGCCCAGTGCTAAAGGCAGATTCAGATGCCACTGTGGAAACAGGAACAGCGAGGACATCTCTTGCAATTTTCTCTAATATCGGATACTTCAATCCATTAACCTTCCACCAAAGCAAAACATTGAGCTTAAGATTGCTCGGATCCTCAACTGGGTCACTCAAATATCGTTCCACCTCAGATGTGACTCTCTTGCCCTCATTCTGAACAAACACTTTCTGAGCATACCCAAAGAAAGGGCGAGAAACTCGAAAAATGTCATCACCTTCACCACTAGGACCCTCCGGCAAACCAACCTCAGTTGTAAAATATGGAGAATAACTTGTACCACCATAGCTACCGCTAGGAACACTCTCACTACATGTGGATGGTGTGGAATTGGAGCACATTGCACTATATGCATCATAAAGCTCATTCAAGAAATCCTTCACTGCTTTGGTCATTTCTTCAACTTTCGAACCATCATTGGCAAAAATAATTTCAAAAATATGTTTGGCAAAGTCCATTTTAGCTCGTGGATCAAGAATAGAGGCAACAATCAACATTTTATTTATCTTCCCTGAAGACTCCCAATATTTATCAAAATTTTCCCTCATATTATAAGCCATAGCCACCACCCAAGAATCTCAACTTGCCTCTAATGCAGTCAATGAGCTCTCAATTAAACCAATGGTATCATAACAAAGATTGGAAGTCACACTTAAAGAGGCAGAAAATAATAATGTGGCATCATAAAATACCTTCAAAAACTTCACAATTGCTCGCACTCTCCCAATCCTCGATCCAAAGTGCCCACCCTCTTAGCATTATTTTCTTTCTCAAGAAAATATGTCTCATACGGTTTATCCACCTCTGCCATTCTATCAAATGCCGCTTGAAACTTCAACGCAGTCATCAACATTAAATAGGTAGAATTTCACCTAGTAGGACAATCTAAAACAACCGTTCCATTTGGACATTTCGCCTGTTGAGCACACTGTTTAAATGCTTGTAGCCTCGTAGTGGACGATCTCACATACTTCACAGCATTCCGAATGGCGGCAACACTAGCATGCAATTCATTCAACCCAGAAACAACAATCAAATTCAAAATATGCGCACAGCAGCGCACATGCATATACTGTCCAGCCAACACAAGTGCATCATCATTCCTCCAACCAAGCAGTTGCATAGTCACATAATTAATAGCAACATCATTTGTAGTGGCATTATCAACGGTTATTGCAAACAACCTCTCTATCCCCCAATCTTGTAAACAAGCTACAATCTTTTTACCGATAGATTTCCCTCTATGATCTTCAATCACATTGAAACTAATAATCCTTCTGTTCAAACACCAGTCACTATCAATAAAATGAGCTGTGATCACCATGTAACTCATGTTTTGAACGGAAGTCCATAAATCAGTGGTAAGAGACACTCGCTGCTTGTTGTTGCAAATCAAACTCTTTAACATTGCCTTTTCTTCTAAAAATAAATCCATAACATCCCTACCAACAGTTCTCCGAGATGGCATAACAAACTGCGGAATGGCTACACTACAGAAATGCCTGAACCCTTTGTTATCCACAAAACTAAGTGGCAACTCACCCATAATGATCATTTTGGTGACTGCCCTTCTACAAGCATCTTGACTCCACCCTTTAGCCAAAACCATATTACTTGCATTTCCTTCCCCACCCTCAGCTGTCAAGTTTTGTTGACTTCCCTCATGTTGTTCCCGGAATGTCTTGTATGCAAGGCAAGTCTCTATATGATTTCTCATATTTGTAATCCCATCACGCCTTGAATGACATTGATATTGTCTACCACAATAGTTGCACTTGCATTTGTCTGCATTGTCCTCAAGTAAAGTGAAATGATTCCACGTCGCAGATCTTTTCTTCATCGGTGGTCTTTTCCGCTTTGCCTTTTGAGTTCCTTCCATTTGAACACTTTGATTGTCATCATCACTCATCGAATTCGATCTTGAATGTCCATACATCTAAACATACAAACAAATAATTATTAATCATTAACTCAAAAACCAAAACACAAAAAGATTATTAAAAAAAATCTACTTAATAGTTAGTATTACACATTGATTCAAATAATTATATATGATCAAGAATTCAAGATGCATATTCCATAAAAAAAAATCAAGAAATTAATGTAATTAATTAATTTATAATATCTAGTTATCCATTGGCCAAAATAATATAATATTAATTGCATATCCGTTTCTTAATTCTTACTATAAACCCCTAAATTTTATGCCCACATTATATATTTATATGTTCTTAACCACTTAATATTTACTTATTGCTTATCATGCAATTAATTAAATTGATTAATTATTTATTGAAGTTGAAACTTGAAACTACTGCAATTAAATATTTAAATTGGTTAATTTTTAGTTGAAGTTGAAACTCCTGCACAAGCAGTAGCACACTGCACACATATCATATGACATATATAATTATTTTAATTTTTAATATACCTAATCTATTCTATTCATACAAAAAAAAAATCAATTATTAATAATAACAAAAAATTAATGCCCCAAATTTTCCATTTTATTGTTGAAATTTAACAATATATAATTATATATTATTAACATAACAACCAAATTACAATTAACAATTTAACATTTCACTTTCTCAATTCATACAAAAAAAAATCAATTATTAATAATAACAAAAAATTAATGCCCCAATTTTTCCATTTTATTGTTGAAATTTAACAATACATAATTATATATTATTAACATAACAACCAAATTACAATTAACAATTTAACATTTCACTTTCTCAATTCCCAATTTCTCATATAACATTAACATATAACAATTAACAAATTAATAATATATAATTAATGCATATATAATAGTAATACCATAACTTAAGTATCAATTATCAAAGGCCGGCAACTAATAACAGCCAAGTAGGCAACGCCCAACAGTCCAACACTCAACAGCCGTCAGCCAATGAGCAAAAATCCAAATGGAGCTTCAATCAGCGGCGGCTAGCTGGGTGGACCTTCAATCGGACCGGGTGATGGTGGAGTGAAGGATTGAAGGCCTAGATCCGGTGCTTGGTAGCTGCAGATCTGTAGATCGGGTCACGATCTTCGCGAATCAGCTTCGGTTGGCTTTGTTCTCGACGGCGGTTGCTGCCTGCGTGTGGTGGCCGTAAGAAGCTAGCTCCGTGAACTTGCGTGTGTGTCTGTTCACTCTGTTGCCTGTTGGCAGTGGGATGCCGTGGATGGGTGTAGCCGACTAGCCGTGTACCTTGACTGTGTGTGTGGCTGTATGCTAAGCGTTAATGGCAGAGGGTTTGTGAACTTTGTGAGGGGCTGAAGGCTGATGGGTTGTTGTGGCAATGTCGCCGGTGGCCTGAGGGAGTGAGGGCTTCGCAGGCTCGGTACGAGTTGTTTTCGCGCGGCCCGTAAAATTTCGAATCACGGGCACGGGTCAAGTTACTATAATCGGTTACGCTTTTTTTTCTCAACCCGATCGGGTTTTCGGATCGGATCGGGTTTCATCCGATCCGATCACGATCCGATCGGGTTGACAGAAATTCATCCGATCGGGTTTCATTCACCATCCGATCCGATCCGAACCCGAAATTATTCGGATCGGATCGGATATTTTGCCCACCCCTAGTCAGTATTGTGGACTTTGTCTCTGCCGGAAAAAAAATCAAGATATTCATATGGAGAGCAACTAAGAACATTCTTCCAACAGCCGAGAACTTATGGAAAAGGAAAATATTGCCACAGCCTCTCTGCCAATTATGTGGAAACAGTATGGAGACTCCTGCCCATGCCCTGCTGGAGTGCAAGTCAGCTCACAAAGTATGGAAAACCACCAAGTTTGCCGATGATATTAGAGCTATTGCTGACCAAGATATTCTTAGCCAAGTTTGCTAATGATATTAGAACTATTGCTGACCAAGATATTCTTAGCATAATGCATGATTTGGTGAGAAGAGTGGGTAAAACTGATGTGGAGTTGGTGGTAGCCCTGTGTTGGGTAATTTGGAGTGCAAGAAATAATGTTTTGTTCAGAGGAAATAGGGAAGATCCCTGTATATCAGCAGCTAAGGCTGAGGCTGTGATAGATTCTTTCAAATGGATTCAAGCTCCAGAAAGAAATTTCAAGGCTAGAGAAGTCGAGAGAGAGCATCTATGCTGGAGCCCTCCTCCCCCAAACTGGTTTAAAGTTAATGTAGGTGCTGCAATAAACTTAGAAGAGTATCAAGTTGGGCTAGGAGTTGTTATAAGGGATGCCAACGGAAATTTTGTAAAAGCTGGAATCAAGAGTACAAAGCTGCATAGTGATATTACATTTACAGAAGCTGAAGCAATGAGGTGGGGTTTGCAAATAGCTATTGATGCAAGATTGGCTAGCATTATTATAGAATCGGACTCTCAAAATGCAGTAGATTTTTTCAACAACAGGAAGAGCAGCAGAACAGAGATCCAATGGTTATCTTCAGAAATGCAGAAGAGTTTGGAAGGCTTTAATGCATGGAAAATCCAGCACATACCAAGATCATGTAATGCTATTGCTCATTCTCTAGCAAAGCTGGCTTTAGAGAAGTGTGAAACTGTTGTATGGGTAGACTCGTACCCCTCAGATGTTATGTATCTTTTTAACTCGATGTTGAAATGAATATTTTTTCCTCTAAAAAAAAAACCAATATTTCATTACCAATTAAGGCGCAAATTTATCATTTGCAAGATAGTTGCTTCTGTCTTCCTTGAATATCTAATTGGAATAGATTTAAGATACTTATAAATGCATGGTAGGATTTTCGAAGACAAGCATACGAGTAGCATGGTGACCTGCTCCATTTAAATTTTTTTTTTCAATCACTTCAGATCTTGGAAAAATTCTACAATATATCAAGAGTATCATATCAGTTATATAATAAATAATTAATAGTATGATATGTGGGTATTTATTTTTTAAAAAATTATGTGAGTGGTGGTTATATTAAATTCGATTGAGATACATGCATTTACTGGTCGTATTATCTTTGATGTATTATAAAATTCCTTTGAATATGACTCATTTTGAAACTTGGAAAACTCCACAAACCTTTCCGCAATGGAAGGCCCTAGAAAGCGTTTCGACTTATATATTCTTGGACAAGATTATATGATCATTAAGGTACCTGCCGTATTATTCAAATGCTTTTGCAGTTCATTCACTAGATTATTGTGTTGCTTAATATTATATACACTTTTTTTTTTCATCAATACATAGAAAATCATGTTTAAAGGCAATTTATGTGAATGACATGTTACGTTGTCCTACCCAAAAGGTTTTGGTCTACAAGAGCATATACAATAATCATAACATAACATGAATTAACTTCTTTTCTTGAGTAGAAATTATTTACTCTGTTGTCTATTGTATGTCTCTGAATGACAAATCCTGTGGAAGAATTGCATTCTTCTGACATAAGGAGATGCTCTCTGTTTGGAAGTCATATACCCACCACAGTCTTCAGCTGTGATGATGATCACTTTGACATCTCACTTTGCTAGCAGAGACTGACATGCAACAATTACTCACCAAAAACAATTTCACGCCTCCATGACTCTTGTCTCACATTAGAGCTAACTACAACATTGGCGTCGGCTTCTTTTTTAAGTGGAACTTAATTCATCTTTCCCTTCTTGATCACCATTCTAGTTCTTATAGAGAAATAGATATGGTTTTGAGGATGCAGCTGGTTGGAGTACTACAATAAGAAAATATATAAAGCTTTGGACGTGACTCTCAAGTTTTAGTTTGTTTAAGTATTATAAAAATGGATTTGATTATTTATCAAAATCAGTATGAAATTCCTACTTGCAAGAGGAATAGTTGACCTTAGCTAGCTGGGTTGGCGATTGCCTTGGCAGCAAGATATTGTTTTGCATATTATATTGCCTTGGGCAGCAATGCATTGCTCTGCCTATTATTTTACGGTGCCGATATTCTTACAACGCATTGCACAAAACTTTGCACAAAACGATGAGTTTTATGCAAAGTATAAAAGCCACTTTTTGCTGCAAAGTTTAACACCAAACACACACACACACACGTGAGAGGGGAGCAACAAAACTCAGCGTCTCTCTCTCCCATCTCCTTCTTCCTCACGAAATAGCTTGGGTCTTTCTCTCTCGTCCCCACGCCACTAACAGTCTCAGCTCTGTTCTCCCTTGTTGCGTAAATTATGAAAAAATGTGCTATAAATAAGGGAGACACGTAAATTATAGGATAAGCTTAATGTTTAGGCTGTAATTTTTTTTAAAATTCTTTTCAAATAATGGCAAATACAATTTATTCAATAGAGTAAAATAATTTGAGGGAGCAAATTACCTTTTCCAGATGCTTCGTCAAACAATCAAATCATAAAATGAAAACTTGAAATAAACATGATTCCCAAAGGGCATTAGGCTTTGCACAATTTGATTCTAATTTACAGCACTCAAGCATAAGAACACCATCATCCACAGGTAATTCAGCACAATGACAGAACACCAGCATCCACGGGTGAGAGCGAGATCTTATGGTTGCTGCGTGGCGAGAGAGGAAGGAACTGAGACTATTAGCGGCATGGAGACGGGAGAAAGAGACCCGAGTTGTCTTGCGAGGGAGAAAGGAGGTCAGAGAGAGAGACCCGAGCTCTCTCATAAAGAAGAAAGGAGGATGGAGAGAGTGAGATCCGAGCTATCTCGTGAGGAAAAATGGAGGAAGAAAGGAAACTTGTTGCACGTGATTTCCTCTCACGTGTGTGTGGTGATAAACTTTACAGCAAAAAGTGGCTTTTATACTTTGCATAAAACGAACCGTTTTGTGTTAAATTTTGTGAGAAGATTTCATTTTATTTCAAATGGATGTTAAAAGTGCTTTTCTAAATGGTTATATTATGGAGGAAGTTTATGTGAAACAACCCCCCGGTTTTGAAAATGAAAAACTTCCAAATCATGTATATAAGTTGTCTAAAGCTTTGTATGGATTAAAACAAGCACCTAGAGCTTGGTATGATAAGCTTAAAAATTTCTTGTTGGATAACGGTTTTTCAATGGGTGAAGCGGATACTACTCTATTTGTTAAGCATAAAAATCAAGATATACTTGTTGTTCAAATTTATGTTGATGATATTATCTTTGGTTCTACTAATGAGTCATTGAGCAAAGAATTTTCATCTTGTATGAGTAAGGAATTTAAAATGAGCATGATGGAAGAATTGAAGTATTTCCTTGGACTTCAAATCAAGCAAAACAATGAGGGAATCTTCATCAATCAAGCTAAGTATGTCAAAGATTTGCTTAAGAGATTTGGAATTGATGAGTCAAATACTAAGAGCACTCCAATGAGCACAACAATCAAGCTTGACAAAGATGAAAAAGGTAAAGAAGTTGATATTAAAACATATCGAGGGATGATCGGCTCTTAACTTTACTTAACTGCAAGTAGACCCGATATCATGTTTAGTGTATGTTTGTGTGCAAGATTTCAATCATGTCCCAAGGAATCTCATTTGCTTGCTGTTAAAAGAATTTTTCGTTATTTGAGTGGAACCATAGATCTTGGCCTTTGGTATCCTGAAGGAACTCATATAGATTTAACATGCTTTTCGGATGCGGATTTTTCCGGTTATAAAGTTAATAGGAAAAGCACTAGTGGAACTTGTCATATACTAGGTCACTCACTTGTTTCATGGTTTAGTAAGAAACAAAACTCAGTTGCACTTTCAACCACTGAGGTGGAATATATTGCCGCTGGTAGTTGTTGTGCACAAGCTCTTTGGATGAAACAAGCACTTAGAGACTATGGTATTAATCTTGAAAAAATTCCGATTATGTGTGACAATACTAGTGCTATAAATCTTTCAAAGAATCCCATTCAGCACTCTAGAACCAAGCATATAGAAATTAGGCATCATTTCTTGAGAGATCATGTTCAAAAGGGTGATATTGCATTGGAGTTTATCTCTACGGAAAAACAACTCGCCGATATTTTTACAAAACCTCTTTGCGAAGAACAATTTTCAAAAATTCGGCATGAACTTGGGATGATGAAATTTTCACATTAACATTTCTACTCATGTTATTGAGTCTATAACATTGCTTGATTTATGATGTGATGTTTTAAGATTCATGGAATGATTGAGTATGATATACTAGTAGTGTGTATGTATGTCTTGTATGAACTAATTTTTTTTAATACATATATGTTCATGAATTCTGCATTTAAAATGGTCTTAAAGCATTTTTAGATTAAAGCCATGATCTTGAACTGTAATGTTTGTTGGCCAAATATTGAAACAAATGTGCAAAATAACAAATAAAATAAACAGATAACCTTTTTTTTTCATAAACGGTTCACCGTTTATTTCCAGAAACTAGGATATTTTGATTGCTCTTTACCCTCTCACCGTTTGGAGTTAACGGTAAACCGTCTAAAAACAGAGAGCATCGCAAAAGTTACCTTTTCACCGTTTACGGTTAACGGTAAACCGTTTAAAAACAGAGAGCTCCCTTAAATTGCCCCTTCACCGTTTAACCTTACCTGTTAACCATTTTCTTATTCCAAGCTCACTGAAAGTTAACCCATTCCCGTTTATAGAAAACGGCTCGCTGTTTTCACTTAATATAAAAACTGGTCACGGGTTTCTTCTTCGTCTTCACTTACCCTCTCACCGTTTCTGCCATTATCGCGAAACCGGAGCTTTCCCTTTCCTTCCTTCTCCATTTTTCTCTATTTTCGCGTCAAATCTCACCGATAGAACTCTTCATAATCACTCTTATAGTGATTCTACAGATTCAAAACTTCAAATCTCGTCTAAAATAAAAAATTCCCAAATCAAAACCCTAAGGGCAGCCGACTAGTTTTCATCCATTTTGATCCATTTTTTTTCCATTTCTTGACAAATTGAACCAAAATTTCTCTTCCTCTACTCCTTTTAAACTCCATAATCAATTCATTTACACCCAAATTCATCTTCTGAAAACTTTTCTCATCATCAATGGCTGAGTCATCTCAGAGGCCTCGGAGGAGGAAACATACGCCCTCTGTCAACCTTATTCCCCCACGGGAAACATCTGAATTCGAAAGGCTTCACTTCCCTACAGTACCTTTGCACAAGCGCTTTGAGGATCGCTTTATGGGCCGGCAGGTACTCGATTCTTATTTTATGGATATAGACGATTTTAAGGACTTGATTGTGTGTGATAGGAGTGTTAACAACATGCTTAGACCAGGGAATCCGCTATAGATTTTGATGATAGAGTTTATCCTAATCTAGTTCGAGTTTTCTACTCTAATATGGAACTGTCCGCTACTCGTTTAGATATGATTGTTACTCTTGTTGATGGTGTATCCATTGATTTTGATGTTGAGTTTTTGAACACTGTCATTCTTGGGATTTCGGATGAGGGTCATACTTTTTATACCTCCAGAAAAACCCTATCATTTGCTGATTTTGTCCACAATGAGGGTGTGCATAATATCTGTCGTCGTAGGGATTTGAGTGATGATATTTGTAGTCTCCTCTTTCGGTCTCAGCTGCTACCTTTTCAAGTTCGCATTCTCCATACTATTTTGCAGCATATTGTTACACCTAGGAGAGGTCACTCGGATGAGGTAACTCGTTTAGATGTTGAGTTACTAGATAGTTTTCTTAGTGGGCGACCTGTTAACCTTGGGTATATCATTGTGCGCCATATGTTGACTACTCTTGCGGTTACTCACTGCTTACTTCCCTATGGCAGTATCATCTCTAAGATATTGCGTCACTTTCGTGTGCCTATCCAGGATGCCGTATATAAAGAGCCCAAACGGATTGGTCGCGAGGCTATAAGTAGTATTGGATTTACTAGGAGGAACGATCAATGGCACAAGACCTTAAACTCCAAGAACAGGACACTTTGATTGCTCCTGAGGATGATCAGATGCTTAACGATATATATTCTCTGGATCAGCTTCCTGACTTCAAACTTGGAGCTCGTCCTCCACCGTCTCGTTGTCGAGATGCTCCGTTAGCTCCTTCTGATTCTGCCGCGCATGAAATGGATACTGATGCTCCTTCAGTTCCCGAGCCGCCTCCAGCTTCTGAGCAGCCTTCTGCTCCTCAGCAGCCTCCAGCCTCGATTCTGTCTCCCATTTTAGATATTTTACAGCAGCTGGTTGATGATGTACGCCGGATTTCTAAGCTACAGCAGCTGATTCTTGATCGTTTACAAAAAACGATCTAATCTCTCCTCTACAAAACCCTGGCCAAATCTTCCATTGTTCCAGGTGAAAGTATAACCTTTACACCCCAAATCAGCCAAATTGCATTCACACAAAGCTTCTCTAAAATCATGAATCATGTTTACATTTTTATTGTTCCCCCTTAGTTTCTCATTCGAGTGCAGAATTTCATTGAAATCACCGAAGCATAGCCATGGGAGATTGGACAAACCTGCTAGCCTTCTCAATAATGTCCATGTGTGCTTTTTTTGAGCCGTTTCTGGATGTCCATATATTCCAGTACATCTCATCCGGCTACCTCCCACCCACTGAATTTGTGCATCAACATGGTGCTTGCTAAAAGAGGTGATATGCACGATAACATCATCAGTCCAGACCATTGCCAACCCTCTTCCCTTTTCATTTCTATCTACTGCAAAACAACTTTCCATTTTCAATTTCCTGCTTACATCAGACATTTGCTTGGCCGTTAATTTTGTTTCACACACAAACAAAACTTGCGGCCTTTGTTGCTGGAGAATTTTCTGAAGAGCTAGGAACGTCCGGGAATTCCCCAAGCCCCGGACATTCCAGCTGAGAATCCTCATGGCTGTCGTGGTGGACACCGATACCGCCATCTGCACTTGTGGAGATTGGCATCTCCCTTTCTTCTGCTGACATTGATTCCCATGTTAATTTGAGTTCTGCTGAGGGTGAAAGCTTTTGTTTCTGTAACGGTTCAACGGGATTGCTCATTCTGCATCTCTTCTGTTTTGGACTTGATTCGTTTTGATCATAATGTGGCCTTTTACTTAAACATGTTTCCATTTTCCTTGCACTTTTCTCATTTTTGTTTCGGGCTTGGCGCTTCTAATTTTTTCCTTTGTGCTTTAAACACTCTGCCTCTGGCCCATTGTCTACCTATTTCTCATCTTCTCCATTAACTTGGGCTTATTGTTTTTTCTTCAAGCCCGTTACAGCCAATTTGTTTTTCTCGGTTAAGTCTTCTTTTTCCCTCTTTTTTCCATTTGCTCTTCCCGCTTCACTATTCCACATACTGAAATTGTTCTCATTACTAGCTGGCATATGTAACTTTTTGTAGGCTATTGGCTGCTCTCTTGATTCTTGTGAACTAAGCATTAATTGATCTTCACCTACCTCTTTCACAACGTCCCCTTGATTGGCTACCACGTGTATATCGTCTTAGGGGGGTCTTGGGCCAATTCTTGTCTCGTTAGCCCTGTTCCATTGAGGGGGCTGTTGTTGTTGAGTCGGTGACTTACTCCTTTGCTCCCTATGCCCTGACTTGACTTAATAGTTGGCTGGTTTACTTGTGACCTTCAGCCCTTTCTCATAATTTCTGTTGACTTTAGGTTTCCCATACAACTGGACTGCTTGCCTCCATACTCCATAACCAAGTTCCCCTTTTGGTTGTCCTTCATATTTCTCACACTCCTTATATGGGTGCCCTATCAGACCACAGCAGAAGCAGAAATCGGGTAGTCTCTCATATACCACTGGGATTGGGATGTCTTTTTGCCCTTCACGCTCCACATAAATTATCTTCTTCAATGGTTGCGTGATATTAATTGAGATTCGAACTCTGGTATATTTTCCAATACACTCCCCTTTTTCATCTGCATCAATTTCTTCTACTTTGCCAATAGCTTCCCCCAACTTTTTTACCGTTTCATTCTAGGCTCTCTTTCAGAGAGAGAGAGCCTTCGAAGAAAGATTGTAATGAGAAATTTGAAATATTGGTATTTAAACCAAAAAATCTGACAAAATGACAATAAAATAATTATAAAACCATAGAGCGTTCAAGTGTTAAGAATTAGCATTATTTTCCAATTAATACTATAAACCACATAGTGTTACAATTATTTTTATCATATCTTTAGGACTCTTTATCATTGGATGAAGCAGTTTTTGGGCAGCTTATTTCGATTTATGCCACGTGATAAGAAATTTCACGGCGTCGGCAGCTCCGGCGAGCATCGCTGGCTGCTGGTGAAGAGCAGCGATTGATTGCCAATTTGTCAAGATACTGTGCTGTTAGTTTGATGGGGAACTTTAAAGTTGGGCTACCGGCTCCGTCCTGCACGGCATCATAAAACTAAATATACCGTCAATAATTTTAAATACATCCACATTCTTTTCAATACCACTAGGCATAGGCCCACAAACAAAAATTACAATTCGAAATTTAATTATTACCTAACTCGTGTGAAGATAATATAAAATATGAAACCAAAAAAAAAATCCTAGTTTCATATCCTTGTGTACGAGTTGTCTCCCCACTCGTTAATAAAATTTTAATTGCTAATCTAATTTATTTACAATAACGGTTTAATGATGCAGTTAAGTTACATTTGATGTAATTTATAACTAAGTAAAATAAGGTATAGAGACATTCATTGAAAATTACTTGGTCGTAAATTATAACTTAACAAGATTAATACATTATTAACTTACAACAATATAAAAGATATTTTTGAATTGGGATCTTCCACTAATTGCCAAAACCCTAGTTAAACTATTGCTCCATGAATTTTGTCCGTAATATATCTATTATAGACAAGGGAGGTTTTTTAATATTTTTAAACTAGAACAATCTCTCTATAATTGAGCCAAACATCAAGGGAACTAGGGAAGCAAGAAGCCAACGACGGAGCTTGAACAATCTATCTATAATTCATTAGTCTTTAACACTTATAAACAGTATCCTTTTTATCCTAACTAAAACTTAAGAATAATGATCCTAAATGAAAGATCGTGCAAGAACTATTTTTGATAATCATGTTTCAGGTAATTAGCATTGCAAGTATGATGATTGTGGTGGAACTTCTCAACATGAAACAACAACCGATGAGTGACCGACCATTAAAAATAAAAATTCACATTTACACAAACAGAGCTATACCAAATTGTAATTGAGAAAATTTAGAACAACATCTCACGTTTTTGGAAGCATCAAGTCCCATATTATATATGGGACTGTCCACAAAGGGTTTGACACGTACACCAACTCTCAGCAAGATCAATCTCTTCTCTCCCTCCGCTTGCATGTCAAAGTTCAAAATCGTCATAACCCAATATGCCTTATGATCAATTGCGCCAGCGCGGCTGTTAGAGTTTGACTTGCATAGTAAATGACATGCTGCAACGTGTTATTATTCTATTGTCCCAAAACTGCTCTAATAGCATACTAGCATCACACATAAACTCAAAAGGTAGATCCCAATCTAGTGCAATAATAATCGGAGCTGAAACTAGCATCTGTTTCAAAGTATTAAAAGCTAGCAAACACTCAATTGGAGTGGATGACCAACGCAGCAAAGAAACTTTGAAAAAGATTGGTGATGTTCCTGCCTTTGAAGAGTTTGTTTTCCTTAAGTTGTACTGTGTCGCAGCGTCACCATCACATCCAAATTTTTTATGCTATTATTTTTTCCGTCGTCTGAGAGAGAAAAGTGGGCGTTTTTACTGCATTGTAGCGCCCGATTATGAGGACTTTCATTTTACTATTCTTTGTTAGGCTGGTCGTTTTAGGAAAGATAAAATGAAAAATTAATTGTGCTTTGCGAAGAAAGGCTTGTTGTGTACCTTAATGGAGTTGTTATCATTTCAAATTGAAGTTTTCTTTATAGATCTACTTGTTTCTAGCTTCCTTTCATGGATGGTTGATTGGTTCTCCATCAATTGTCGATATACGTTTCTGTTGCTCGCGGTTAAAGCGCGTCAAAGATGACACAAAATTAGCAAGGTTAAAATTAGTATTGAGGTGTAATGATTTTTAAATTACAATGGAAAACAATTGTAACAGTAAAAAGAAAGATTTTGCTAAAATTATATATTAATTTATTAATTTCAAATTATGGTAGAGAAAATATTTAGTAAACACTTTAGTGTAATAATTTTTAAACTACGCGTGTCCAACCACAATAGATTATGGTTGTTTGATCAGCCATCGACTTTGATCAGCCATCGACTTTATGAAGGATAATGCACAAAGATTTTACTTTTGAGGTCTCATAGCGAACAATTCAATGGAAACACACCTAGCATGAAAGAGTATTTCCTAGAATCATGCTAACCGTATACACTGCATTCTAGCAAAATCATTGTAAGTATTCAGACTGCATTGGAAGGATAGGCGTCTGAGCAAGAGCTGTGCGTAGGGAGAAATGAAGGCCGTTAACTGCTAAATAGGCGGCAATACCAGCAGCATAACCAGCAAAAGCAAAGCCACTCACCTGCATAAAGGAGAAAGGCTCTGATAGTAAATAGAAAAATGGAATTTTGATCCAAGAAGATAGCATAAAGCTTCAGCAATTACCTTTCGGAAATACCAAAAGAAGTCCACCTTTTCCATTCCCATAAATGCAACTCCAGCAGCAGAGCCAATAATAAGCATGGACCCACCGGTACTCGCACAATATGCAATCAGCTGCCAGAACTCAGAATCCTGTGGGACAGAGGTGAGATCATACATCCCGATTGTTGCTGCAACTAGTGGAACGTTGTCTATTACTGCTGATACGACACCGATTGCAGTAGCAATCAGGTCAATATTTGGAATATGAGCATCAAGATAATTTCCAATTTTCCGCGTAAGACCTGCTGCCTCCAGGCTGGAGAACAAGAATTCAGAATTTCAAATTAGGGGTCTTCTAATGGCACAGGCAATCTTCTGTCCTGTGCCTAAAGGGAAACGGAAAACCAATTAGGATTTGTTTCTGCACCTGCTCACGGACAAAAGGATCCCAAGAAAGAAAAGGGGCACTTGCATGTTGATCCGTGATAAAGCCGGTGGTACCTTCAACTTCCGCCTTTCCGATTCACCATAATGAATAGCATCTGTCAGGATCCAAAGAACTCCAAGTCCAAGCAGAATACCCATGTAAGGAGGCAAACCAGTAAGTGCCTTGAACACCGGAACAAAAATCAGTGCCCCAGTACCCACAGCGGAAACGAGCTGTCCTCCAGGTGCCATCTGTTCAGATGCCAAAACATTGGAAGATTCCTGTCCTTTCCCATTAACTTCACTGAATTGAAGAAGATAAACTCAAATCATTTCATCGTGTGAGATGATGTTAACCAAATATTTCCAAAATTCAAATTCCGTGGCTTTGGTTTCACAAATCAAGAAGAGTACCTAGTCAGGGACAAAAGAGCCAGTGGAACAGCTAGAGAAACAGCCGAAGGTATAAACAAACTCTGCGAGGACAGAAAACGTTTAACTATGTGAGTGAAACAAAATTGTATCCAAGGAGACAAAAAGATGATCTAATGTCCACGTCATGTGAGACAGTCAAAGCATGCCCAGATGAGTATATTTCAAGCGCATTAAGATGTCGTGTGGATGGTGTTAAACTCTTGGACTAGCCTCATGCATGACATGTGATGTTTACTGTGATTCATCTTCACATTCTAATCATCAAGCTGGTTAGGAAGAGAATTTTCCAAATCTGTGAGCACTTGATCTCAACCTACTTCAAAGTTAACATTTGAAGAAATGTAAGATCTACCATTCTCTTCAGGAACAGAGTTAACTAAAACTTTGCAATTGTACTTAATCATCCAAACTTTCAGCTACGTTCAACTTGGAACAGTTCATTGTAGGATCCTGTGCAGTACTTCACAGACTGGTACAAGGAGGGTCAGTGAGAGAGACAGAGCAACAAGAAAGTTACACATCAATGCATTTGAGGAATGTGTTGTCTTGTTAGTGGGAGTAAAGGTTGCAATTTATAATGTCCCAGTCGTACTTATTAAACTGGCAGTGAGCAATTTGAAAACCAGAAAAAGTGTGTCCACTCGTTTCCCCAGAACTTCCGAGGTTCATTTTATCTACTTTCTGATAGTTTTTTAACGTCCTTCAAGAAAATGAAGATATTAATCGCAGAGAATATAGTTACTATCATGCATAAGAAGCAGATGTTTGGGCTAGAAAATGAAGAGAAAAGACCTTCATTGTTGGCAATGTCGATATCTGACCATGTATCCATAACATGGTAGTGGTAACAGCCCCAGTTGGAGTCCATACACCACCGGCATTTGCTGCTATTACAACAACAGCTCCAAGAAGCCTGCAGAAAAAATCCAACTGTGTCAGTGCAGTGTCAATGAGCCAAGCGATAGTTCATTTCTTTGTTGAAGAACAAAGCGCTGAAGAGAACTTACAAAAAGTTTACTTAATAGATTCCATTAGAAGGCAACAGCAAAAAGCCAGACCCAATTTACAGGAAAAAGTGAACATTTTAAAGGCATGTAAGGCAATATATGATGACTACAATGAATGAAGGTGTCGTAGCAAACATAAAAATGTATCTATTATTAGACTCGGACAACCAAACATTTGGCAATATCTTATTAAAAATAGAATAGGAAACTATGAATATCAAGACATGATAAAGACTAGCATCAGGAACAGGAAGTACTCAAGAATACTTTTAGCATGTCAGAAAAGAATGTACAAGAGCCAGCACTTACTTGCGGTATTCTGAGGGAGGCATTAGTTTCCTCACCAAAGAAACCATGACAATGGTAGTTGTCAGGTTGTCAAGGATTGAACTAAGGAAAAAGGTCACAAAGCCAACCTGCAATTTTCAGAATAAAAGGTCAAATACCGTCACTCGTCAGGCAAGATTCGTGAAGCATACAGTAGAAAGGATAGAAGCATTTCCCAAGATGCCGGATCTCCCAGCCTGTTGTGGTTACAGTGCACTGAAAGAAAGGTTTCACAGAAGCAATATGAAACTTTTTTCTAGTTGCTACCAAAACATCGTGAACAGAGCATTTGCAAATCTGGCCATGCAGCAGAAATAGAGCACCCACCACCCAAAGCAGAGTACGAGGCTTTCGAGTAGTTATATTGTCGGTAACCAGCTTAAATCCTTGGTGAGCATCCACTATCTCAACAATGGTCATCGCACCGAGCAAGAAAAGAACTATTTCACTGACTTCTGCAGATGCATGAGACAACTCTGACAAAGCAATTTCAGTCGAGGGAGCCTACCCAAGAAAATCGAATAAGTTAAACTCCAGATAACAATACCAGAGAAACAGGAATACATATTTAGGAGGAAAAAGAAGACCCTCAAAACAAATATCTTACACTGGTCTTATTAATAGTACTTAATTACAATGTTCAAGCAATAATGAATATTGAAAATTGTTAAGGATATAGCTGCAGCTGAACAGAGAGTAACTAATGAAGCTGAAGCTAGCTGAGCAGAGCAGCTGAAGCGTGCTGAATACGTGCAGCTGGTGGATACTGAAGCTAGTGCGTAAAGTGCAGCTAACGTGTTAACAAGAATATTGTGCATGAATATTCTGTTGTAACAATCCTGCCATGTGGCAAATGCTAATAGGCTATACTAGATCTGATTTGTTAAGGAAGAAGTTGGTAGAATTCAACAAATATAAATAGAGCTAAGTAAACTCATTTCTGTAATCAATCATTATCATCAGAAGAATAAATCGAGAAATTTCCATTTTACATCTCTCTTTAATTTTCTTTTCTTTTCTTCCAAACACACTGTTACAAACTTTGTCATGGTATCAGAGCGAAGAGGCATGGCGAATCAAAACAGTTCAGGATCTTCATCATTTTCTTTTTCTTTTGTTCAACCTGTCAAACTCGATCGCACAAACTATCTAGTATGGAGAGCTCAAGTCCGAGCTTCGATCATTGCAAATGGCCTCGAAGGTTTCATCAATGGAGAATCTAAATGTCCAGATCGTTTTCTTCCTGTGCATGAAGGTGATACCAGCAGATTAGAAGCTAGAAGTTCAAGCAAACGTGAAAGTCCTGACTATATTGATTGGAAGAAAACTGATAAACTTTTACAAAGCTGGATGCTATCCTCTATGGTCGATAATGTACTTATCATGGTGGTGGATTATGATACTTCACTTGAGCTTTGGGAAAAACTTGCTGAGATGTTTATGTCACAGTCAAAAGCTCGTTACATGCCTCTAAAAATGCAGATTCAAACAACAAAGAAAGGAGCTATGTCAGTCAGTGATTGTTTCAACAAGATGAAAAAGATAGCAGATAGCCTAGCTATTGGTGGTAATCCTCTTGCTTCAACTGACTTTATAATGTATTTACTCACTGGTTTAGATGAGAGTTATGAGTCAATTGTAACCACTGTACTTGCTAGGATGGAAAAGGATAATCTAACTGTTGAAGAAATATATTCCTTGATGCTTAGTCATGAGACTAGAATAGAGATGAGTAAGGGAAAGACACAAAATGAATTGATGCATGATGTCTGTTAATTTTGCTCAGAAAGGACAAAATTACAATAAGACTAATAATGCTAATCAAAGAAGCTTCAATGGTGGAAATACTGCTGGACATGATAATAACAGAGAGGGATACAATGTTGATAAGAAAGTGATGTGTCAGATTTGCTTTATTCCTAGTCATGGAGCATATAAATACAGGAATAGGTTTAATCAGAATTTTATTCCTAGGCAAGGAAGAGGTGGTTTTAGACCTAGAGGTGGATCTAATTACAGAAACTTTCCTGGTCAACCTCAGAACATGTATGGAAGGGGTTATGGTATTCCTTATGGAGCTGCTGTTAATATTTCTAGATAAAGTGGACCTATATTTCAAGGAAATGTTGCATATCAGAATGCAAATGTCCTGTATCCTTAGGAGTTTCCTATTCTTCAAGGACCACAAGGTTAATATTATGGTGCAACTGGTTTTGCAAATATACCTTTCAACATGATGGATTCAGGTTCGAGTGTTTGTGCTCCTACTGCTCCAGTTGCTAACTATGAAGTTGTTGCAGACCCAGCTTGGTATATTGACTCAGGGGCAACCAATCATGTGATAAGGGATGCAGGTATCTACTCATCTTTTCCAGTTTATCATGCCTCAAATAAATTGCATGTAGGAAATGGTATGGGATTGCAATTAAAACATGTTAGTTTTGCAATATTGAATACACCCACTACAACATCAATCTATCTTAACAACATTCTGCATGTTCCAGCCATTACCAAAAATCTTCTAAGTGTGTCTAAGCTGCTAGCTGATAATGATGTTCTTATTGAATTTCATAAAACTTGTTGTTTTGGTAAGGTCAAGACCTCAGGGATCATCTTGCTCAAGGGGATTGCTAGAGGAGGATTATATCAAGTTGAAGCTCTTGCTGCTGTGTCTTCTAATAAAATCACATCTGATGTTTTCTCTATCACCAGAAAATCAAGTTCTGTTTTCAATGTTTGTCGTTATCCAGTGTCAATGATTAGTCATTTGAATGGCTCAAATTCTACACTTTCCAGTAGTAAATTGTCCAATGTAAATATTTTTCAATTCAATAAAGAAGCCTTAAAGGCCTTGTCAGTTTCTTACTCAAAATATGTTGACTATAATCTCCTACATAAGAGGATGGGTCATCCTACAGTCCATGCTTTCAAACAAATCATGAAACAACTTGATTCATCATTTGATATAAATAGAGATGTTAAACCAGTTTTTTGCAATGCTTGCCAATATGGAAAATGTCATATGCAACATTTTCCTTCTATAAATACTACTACTACTCAACCACTAGAATTACTACATGCTGATTTATGGGGACCAGCACCATTATTGTCATCACAAGGTTATCATTACTATATGTCCATTTTAGATGATTATACTAGGTTTACCTGGATATTTCCTCTTGTTACAAAGCCTCAAGCTCTATAAACCTTTACTGAGTTTCAGCTTATGATTGAAAATTGTCTCAATAGAAAGATCAAGTGTCTTAAAACTAATTGGGAGGGAGAATTTAGATTTTTTTTCCTTATCTCACCAAACAAGGGATCCAATTTAGACACCCTTACCCGTACATTCATCACCAAAATGGAAGAATTGAACGCAAACACAGACATATTGTTGAAACATGCCTTACTCTCCTTGCTCAAGCACATTTACCATTAAAATTTTGGTGGAATACATTCCATACTGCTACTTTTCTTATAAATAGATTACCTACACCTGTTTTAGACAACAAATCACCATTTGAAAAGTTATTCCACAAGAAGCCAGACTATTCTATTATGAGAGTGTTTGGATGTGCTTGCTTCCCATATTTGAGGCCATACAATCATCATAAACTTGAGTTTCGAGCTGCTAGATGTATTTTTCTAGGTTACAGTTCCCTTTATAAAGGTTATGTGTGTCTCCATTCTTCAGGAAGGGTCTATATCAATAATCATGTTACATTTGATGAATCATGTTTTCCTTTTCAATCAGAAGTTGACTTCTCTTCAGTCACTCACTATTGCTCATCTTTCTGTCATCCATCTCAGTCTTCTACTAATTGTTCATCTTCTGTTATTCCTGTATCTCCTATGTTTCAACTTGATATATCCAAATCTTTATCCTCAATAGCAGCTGATCTACATTCACTACAATCATCTTCATATTCACCTTTCCCTACAATTTTACTACCCGCAGAGCCATTTCTTTCACCTATTCATCACTTAACTCCACTAGCACAACCATCTACTGGTCATCCAATGATCACTAGATCCAAAGCTGGTATTTTCAAACTTAAAGCCTATCTTATAAATAGCCCTACCAAACCTATAGAACTTGTAACTACCAAAATAGCCCTTCAAGATTCAAAATGGTACCAAGCTATGCAAGAAGAATATCAGGCCTTGGTAAATAATCACACTTGGACACTTGTTAAACCTGCACATCCAGTTAAAGTAATTGGCAACAAGTGGGTATTCAGGGTTAAATATAATTCTGATGGTAGTGTATCTAGATACAAGGCTAGACTTGTAGCCAAAGGATTCTATCAAACTCAAGGGTTAGATTTTAATGAAACTTTCAGTCCTGTCATTAAATCTTCAACAATTAGAGTTATTTTAAGTATGGCAGTAATGAATCATTGGGTACTCAAACAAATAGACATCAATAATGCCTTTCTTAATGGCCACTTAACTGAAGAAGTATATATGCAGCAGCCTGAGGGTTTTACAGATAGCTCCAGACCTGATTATGTTTGCAAGTTACACAAAGCTCTTTATGGACTGAAACAAGCTCCAAGGGCTTGGTTTGACAGACTTAAATTGGTTCTTACAACTCAGTGGGGATTTATTAATTCCATATCAGATACTTCATTCTTCTTCAAGAGAATTCAAAGTCATCTGCTACTTGTGTTGGTCTATGTAGATGATATCATTATCATCGGATCAAATCCTCATCTTGTCCAGCAAATTATATCTAACTTTCAGTCTACACTTGCACTTAAAGATCTTGGTGCATTGAATTATTTTCTTGGAGTTCAGGTTATCTACAACAATTCAGGCATTCATCTTTCTCAGTCTAAGTATATTACTGACTTGCTTGAGAAGGTACAGATGCTAGACAGCACCCCTTGTTCCACTCCTATGGCTTCTAGCATTGCTCTCACTAAGGCTGATAGTGAACCATTTTTCTGATATCACTCTCTATAAAAGTACTATTAGTGCTCTTCAATATGCCACTCTGACAAGACCTGAGATTGCTTTTCCTACCAACAAACTTAGTCAGTTTCTTTTATCTTCTATTATCAACCATTGGCAGGCCTGTAAAAGAATTCTACGGTATCTAAAGGGTACTATTGGTCTTAGTTTACAATTCTACAGACGTAGCAGCTTACAAATTGATTATTTTAGTGATACGGATTGGGCTGGTGACAGAGATGATAGGCGATCTGTAGCTGGTTATTGTGTTTATATTGGTTCTAATTTAGTTTCTTGGTGCTCAAAGAAACAGGCAATTGTGTCACGATCTAGTACTGAATCTGAATATCGAGCTTTGGCTATGGCAGTAGCTGAGGTATTATGGATTAGATCTCTTCTTACTGAAATTGGTGTTCCTCTCTCCTCTATTCCAGTCCTATGGTGTGATAATCAAAGTGCAGCAACTTTGGCTTCTAATCCTAAATTTCATTCTAAAACAAAATATATTGAATTAGATGTTCATTTCCTCAGAGAAAAAGTTGCTGCTCAATGTCTTAAATTACAGTATATTCCCAGTAAAGAACAGACTGCTGACATTCTCACCTAGGCTTTTTCCTATCATCCTTTCCTTTACTTACTTGACAAGCTCAACCTCAGATCCTTGGTTGAGCTTGAGGGGGGATGTTAAGGATATAGCCGCAGCTGAACAGAGAGTAACTAATGAAGCTGAAGCTAACTGAGCAGAGCAGCTTAAGTGTGCTGAACAGATGCAGTTGGTGGCTACTGAAGCTAATGTGTAAAGTGCAGCTGACGTGTTAACAAGAATATTGTGCATGAATATTCTGTTGTAACAATCCTACCATGTGGCAAATGCTAATAGGCTATACTAGATCGAAGTTGGTAGAATTCAACTGATATAAATAGAGCTAAGTAAACTCATTTCTGTAATCAATCATTATTATCAAAAGAATAAATCGAGAAATTTCCATTTTACATTTCTCTTTATTTTTCTTTTCTTTTCTTCCAAACACACTATTTCAAACTTTGTCAAAAATAAAGTAGAAGGAAACATTGTCAGCATCATCAGAAGATGGTAATAAAATTTACTTGAAGCAACAGCTCCGTGGATCTTCTTAAAATTTTGTTACTTCACGAACAACATGCAGTCATTAATAAAGTTATTAAGCTAAAGTCTACAATAGAATGCCACTAAAGCCATTAAAATAAGAAAATAATTGTAAAACAAAATCAACAGGCCACATAAGTTTTCAGTCTATCATAAATTATCAACAGAACTAAAAGCAAGAGCCGAGCACATGCTAAACCTCTATAGCTATTGTTAGTGAATAAAATAAGTGAGGTTGTTATTGAAATGGATAATATGAATTACAAATAGTTGCTGGACAAGTGTAATATATATAACTATTGTCGGTTGACACCTGTATTGGTTGAGGCCTTATGTTATATTCACTATAAAAGGCCAAGGATGAAGGGACATGGGGAAAAAGAAAAAAGAAAAAATGGAGCATAGAGGCGTCAAGAAAGCAGAGCAATAAAGAAGTTCAAGCAGACAAGAACATAAAAAGGAACCAAGGATCATAAGCTGAAGAAAAGCTAAAACTGAGAGTACTAGCAGCAGGATATATATTGAGAGTACTAGCAGCAGGAAAAACAAAGAACAACTGCTTATTTGTTTCGTGCTTTCATTGAGAGGCGATTCTAACAAACTTAAAGCACAATTCTCAGAGCTTACACAATATTTAGCTTTCAAGATACAAGAATTCATGAGGCGGAACTGTAACACCCCAAATCTAACACGTGCAGAGCACGTGAGAGAAGGAGGTTACTCGCAAAACATAATCTCTACTCATAAATACCAAACTGGTATACCTCAAATTCTTATAAGAATAATCCACAAGTTCATACATCCAACACTAAATACTCTCTCCAGAAACATAAAAATAACAAAGTCTCAAAATCCGAATTACAAGTTCATGATCGAAAGAAACTAAAAATAAACATAAGTCTATTCTTCTTCTTCTTATTCAAATAGGGAATAGAAACGAAAATCTCTAACTTCATGGCTAGGCACACCTCTCAAAAGAACTTAATCTGCAAAAAGTAATGACGAGGGGTGAGCCGTCAACTCGGTAAGTAAAACCATTCCTAACACACTAGGCCTATCGATACCCAAAATATATTGCAAGCCTTCTTTGAGCAAAACATATTTCATAAATCCATAAGTTTCATAAAAACTATAATCCATGATGAAATAACGTATTTCAATTAGATAACGTAAATCCATAAGAATTCAGAATATAAAAAACAGAGTTACTTATTAAGGTAAATCATAATCAGATGTACAGAAAATGAAAAGTTAGTTCATGTCACATAGTGTCACCTATAGTCCCGGTGACCCGGCCCAGACAGAATCAGAATCAGAATATTGTGTGCACATTCAGAATTTATACCCAGTACTGGTCCAGACAGATATATCGTATATTACTATCAGAATCAGAATAACTATGGACAATGAGCCAAACATTAAGAATCTCATAATCATCAATAACTGAAATCACACATGAGTACCAAACATTCGTATCAGATTCAGAAAAGTCTATAAAAATAATTTAGGCCTGCAAATTACTTTACAGATAAATCATAAAAGGTAGTAATGTCATTAAATATTTTACATATTGAAAAGCATTTATAAAATATTTTGTAAAAAGAATTCAGATTTGAAAACGTTTTCATAAACTGGATTTGGTATGAAAATCCATTAATCTTCTAAATAGTATAGAAACATTTATACTTATAATAATATCAAAATACTTATATATATCCAGTATACTAGGAATGAAGTTACTTACCTCGATAAGAAAATCTTGAACTACACACTTCTAAGTCCCTAAGAGCCTTCAACACCTTAACAAATACAAAACATAACTATTAATAACTCACTCTAAGAATCTGTCTTTCTAATTCATTCCCGCACAAGTCTGATCTTAGACTTTTTAACTCTTAATCTAAAACTTGGACTGACATAATATTCTACAAAGCTATTCTGGACATCCATGGGTACCTCATATAAAATTTTGAAGAGGATCCGAGATCAAAAACATTTTTAAAATTATTTATTTCTCAACAATTTCAAAACTGTTTTCTCATAACCTTAACCGAACAGAACAGGTTCTGAGAATTTTATAAAATGAAATACTTATCCGAAAATTATGAAATTAAAACTGGAGATACTAGACACGTATTTTAACATCTGTATAAAATATCATAATTGTCCGAGTTCATTTGATAGTGAAAATAATTCCATAAACCCGATTGCACTGCTGGAATCGCAGTTTTCCAGTGCAGTGGTTTCTAATTCGAAAATACATATTAAATTGAAAATAAAATCAAATTTGATTAAATAAAATTTATTAAGGAGGCTCTATATGTCTATTTTCCAGAATATGAATTTCTAATAAAAATTCGTTCACAAAACATCAGTTTAAAAATCAAGATATCATGCTGTCCAGAATCATCCTATATTATGCCAAGGGTTGATTAACCAAACTCCTAATTAACCAAACCTAAACACATCATATATCATGCATCAAGATCTATAAAAACAAATCTAAAATCATGCTAAACATAAACCCTAAATAGAATGATTTACAAGAAATTCTTGAAGGGAATAAGGAGGGTATACATACCGTTTGCTTTGATTGAATCCTAAGGTTTGAGTGAAGAAAAATTATGAACAATTGATAAGAGAGGAAACAAAAATATCATAAGTTTTTAAGGTTATGAAAAAAGAAGATAAAAGATGAATTTATAGGGAATGGGATTTTGGAGAAATAGCCCTTTTTGCAAAAACTAACTTATAATTAACCTTTATTAATAACTTAATACCCTTTTCTAACAAGGGTTAAAAGGCCTCCATAATTCTAGTGAAAGCCCAAATTCCATAAGGAATTCTTTTTTTTTTTTTTTTTTTTTGGCGTTACAGGAACCATCGCAAGAACCAACAATCCCGAGGGAACACGGGACAGAAATTCTTCAGGAATGAACTCGAGTTAATTCGTTCTTAGCACCTCAAAAACAATTATCACTACAAAATCAGAGTTTGATCCAGATTGAAGCTTCATTAAAACAGCATCTTACGGCAACTCTGGAACAACAAATGAAAGAGATTCGGGCATAGTTGAATCAATTAAACAAAGAAGAGCCTGCCAAGTTGCGACATACAAATGAAAAACCAGTGATCCATCCGTTGGAGTTGACGAATGGAAAAAATATAGAATTAACTCAGAAAAATCTGTATAAGAACTTGAAAAGGAGAATTCGTAATCACCAAAACGAATCTCCAATTTCAACTTCAACAACTGAAAGTGACTAGACATAATCATCCAGTTCCAAGACACCACGGAATAACAAACTATCTTCCAAATATACTGAGAAATTAATAGAGCAAAAGATGAAAAAAGTAAAGCGCTTCAACAATTAAAAAATATTACCACTTGAAGATGTGATATTGCAGTCCGCAAATTCCCTCTTAGCGAAAAGTTTTGGAAATTCAACTTCAAAAAAAATTTGTTACGCCAAGATTCAGGTTTTATAATGGAATGTCAGAACCAATGAACCACGTCAGAGATTATAGGCAGACAATGGGTTTGTATGAGCATGACGATAATTTGAATGTGCCGTATCTTCCACTCCAATCTTGACGGTCGAGCATTAAATAGGTATCATAGCTTACCTTCAAATTCCATACACTCATTTACAGAGATATGTTCAACATTTATTGCGCAATATTCAACGTATCGAGACATGAAGAAAGGGTCAGATTATTTGTTTACAGTGCAAATGGGACATGCAGAAACATTGAAAGATTATATCCGATGGTTTAGATTAGAATTTGTCAAGGTTGAAGACTCTAATGACCAGCTTGAAATAATGGATTTTAAGCGAAGACTTCCATCAAATCACCCGCTTTTTAAATCTCTAGTTAAAAAATAAACCAAGTTGTATGTAGGATCTGGTAATTCGGCACATAAGTATGCAACTCTAGAATAAGAAAAGAAGGGTCTTGCATCAAAATTCAACAAAACCAAAAATCAAGAGCAAAGGTTTCCTGAAAATGAAATAAAAGATGAACCATGGTTAAAAAGATCAGCACCAATGGCCAAAAACCAAAATAAAGATACCATTAAATATTGTGCCTTCCATAAAGATTGTGGGCATTATGCAAGAGATTGTAAAGCTTTGAAGAAATTGAAGAAATAATTTCCAAGGACCAGTTGAAAGAGTTTCTAAAAGTCGAAGATAAGCAGCACCAAAACCAAAACAATTTCTTGAAGAAAGATCAAATTGAAAATTCGACATCAGAACCAGAGCATATAGTTAATATTGTTACAGCTTCCTTACCTCTGGAAATGCACATGAGCAAAGATAGGGAGCTATATTGCAAAAAAAAAGAGTAATTTAAACTCCTGAAGAACTCTCAAAGAAATAAGTCAATATAGGCATAAATCAGAAGTTAGTTTCTTGCCACAAGACCTTAAACTAATTCAGTCCCCAGATGATGATGCGTTGGTGATTTCAATCAAAATTGGAAATTGTCTCATAAGAATGATTTTGATTGATAACAGAAGTTTGGTCAACATACTTTATGACACAACTGCAGAAATGCACTTAAAGCGAGATAAAATCAGACCATTTGAACAACCATTGGTAGGTTTCAGTGGAATGGTTGCATATACGGATGGTGTTGTCACACTTCCAGTCATTACTGAACCATACAGTTTGTTAACCAACTTTCTCGTCGTGAAAGTGATTTCACCGTATAATACAATATTAGGAAGAATGAAAGCTGTACCATCAACTTATCATTAGGTTTTGCGCTATCCGACGATTTACAGGAACGGGGAAATTAGAGGAGATCAAGTGACAGCTCAGACATGTGCGATACTAGCATTAAGAGAAACTAAGAGAAGAGATTCAGATTTTGAAAACCGGGCCTAGCAAGATGCTAATAGCAATTACAGTCGAACGGCACGGGTCGACAAAATAGAGCATTGGAATCAACATGAAGCGCCATGGAAGATGTAATATTGTTCCTATAGATCCAAACAACCAAGAACATGTTCAAATTGGCTCACTCTTACTATAAGATGGAAAGGGCCAACTCTTGAATCTTCTACAAATGAATCGCGATGTTTTTGCATGGAAACCCGAAGATATGACTGGAGTGCGACCTAAAGTAATTTGTTATCATTTGAACATTGACCCAAGTAAGCCAGTTAAACAAAAGAAAAGAAATTTCGCTCTAGAGCGCATTCAAGCCATAGAATTACAAATGCTTAAACGTAATTTTTTTTCAAAGAATTGCATTATGCAGAGTAATAGTCAAATGTTGTGTTAGTGAAAAAGAAGAATGGAAAGTGGAGAATTTGTATTGATTTCACCAGCTTGAACAAAGCTTGTCCAAAAAATAGTTGTTTGGGGAATAGAATAAGGTGACTAAGATAAGGTATTTGCTCATACATTATCGTGCTCTCCTTCCAGGAAAAAAATGAGTAAAACGTTGATAGGCTACCAGGAGATTGTTTGGTCACCTCGAGCACATAATCTCAACCAGAATGCTAGTTGGTGACCTCGAGTACATCATCTCGACTAGGAGATTATTTGCTCACCGTAAGCACATCGCCTCCACAAGGAGAGTATTTGACTATTTGGTGACCTTGAGCAGATTATGTGATCACATTGAGATCACAAAATCTCAACCAGTATGTTATTTGGTGACCTCGAGTACATCATCTCGACCAGGAGATTTTTTGCTCACCGTAAGCACATTACCTCCACCAGGAGAGTATTTGGTGACCTTGAACAGATCACATGGAACAAGAGGTTACCAAGAAGCATAACTCGGCTACTCATAAATCTCATTTATTTTTCTCCAAAATATAAGAGACCATACTTTTAGTGGGCTAAAAATTAGTAGTCTTTTTGAGAATTTTAGGGGAGAGGATAAAACCGCTATAATTTCCTATAAAAACCCTTGGAAAGGGAGGGAAATGGGGATTCTTTTTCTCTCTCTCTGGGCAACTGAATCCATTGGATCTTTTTCTTTCTCTACCACTGGAAAATTTCTCTTTCGCTCATCATTTCATTTGATTTAAGATTGATTATTTTCTATTCTTTTCCTATAAATTTACTTAAAGATTTTTGTTTAAAGCATTCATAATTAAGCCACGTGAATTATGATATGGATTTTTTCATGTAGACCCAAATCGCTGACTTGAGTGTCAGAGGATTTTCAGTGGAAAAACTTTCAACGCCCCTTGACTGTTCTTCGTGCTCACAGGCTCGCAGGTTATCTGCTCATGGATCATCTACTTATTGGTTATCTGCTCATAGAATGTCTACTCATGGTGCTCACTAATTAGAAGCTTATAGATTATCAACTCATGGATTATCTGCTCATGGTCAGAGGATTTTCTTAGAGATTAATAAGCTGCTTCCCCCAATAAATAAATTTAATACTAAGGTAAAGGTCTGGTATCAAGCTGCTAACCAATGTGACTAGATTTCGGCATCAACAATAGTTTTTCTCTTCAAAAGATCTATTCACTTGTAAATTCTATAGCAGGTCATCAACTTCTGAGCTTCATTGATGCTTATTTTGGTTATAATTAGATCCAGATGTATAAACTAGATCAAGACAAGACATCATTTACTGCTGAAAAGGAAACCTACTCTTATCGAGTTATGCCTTTTGGATTAAAAAATGTAGGCGCAACTTATCAAAGATTAGTCAATAGAATTTTTAAACTACTCATTGGAAGAACAATAGAAGTTTACAATAATGGGTCGGCATAAACCCACAACCTATGGGTTTACCCAAACCCAAACTAAATAAAATAATTTGGGTATGGTTTACCCATGGGTCATGAACAAATTCAAGGTAACATATCAATGAAAAATAAATTAAACAAAATAAAAGGCTAAGTCAATATTTTAATAATATTTTTTTATTAAAATTATTATTAGATAATAATTATACTACTAATAATTATTATTATATAGTAATTATACTACTACTAATTATTATTTTATAATAATAATAGAAGTGCTGCACAGGGCAAATACATATGCAATTGGTTGTATGTTACACTATTATATAATAATTTTTTACGATCTCAACTTGAGTTAAAAGACTAAATTAACATTTTAATAAATTACTCAAACAATATTTTTATGAAATCCTCTAATATAATTTTATAGTCCTATTTATATTGTAACTTACTAAAATTAAAAATTTAATTGATTATAAGATTTTATCAAATAAAATATGATTCTATTGTTATTTTTTAATTAAATTTAAACCTAATTAGATTTCATGTCTAATTTTTCTTATTGCATTTAAAATTTTGGCGCTTTTTCTAATTACAATAAATTTTAGATTTATTTCTCGAAAGATTTAAATTTATAAAATTAAATAATTTAATTTTGATAGATTGCTTTGATACTTGAGTTGCGAACTTGAGTTATCTTATGTTACTTTAATTTATATTGATATTGTTAGAATTTATGTTGTAATATGATTGATATTTAAGAACAAAGTTATTGTAAAATCCATTATTCATAACTTTTGTCCACTACATTTTTTCATATTTTAATATTAATTTAATAATTAATAATTATTATAATTTGATAAAGTTAAATTGATTAAAATAAAAAATATTCTTATTATAAATTCAAACCAAACTCAAATGGGTTGGTTTGGGTTGAATTAAAAATATTTGAGTTGGATTAAAAATACTTAGGTTGGTTTGGATTCAGCTTAAATTTTTATAATTTAGTTTGGATTGACTTAAAACACAACCCAAACCATTCCATACCTACCGTTAGTTTACATTTATGACATGCTTGTAAAAAGTCTCAATCGATTCAACCATTATCTATATTTAATAGAAGAAAAAAGAGAGTAATCGCTGATCCTTTTGGAAGAATATCATCAAAGAACCAAGTCAGTTTGCAATGAAAAAAGTCAAACACAGAAAATTTCATTTAGGAAATTTTGTCCTCAAGAAAATCTTCCACAATAATCAAGAGTCTATTTATGGAAAGTTAGGTCAAAATTAGAAAGGTCCTTATAAGATTGCCGGAATCGGATCAAAAGGTGCTTATTGCCTCCCGGACACGAAAGGGAAAAACTACCAAGGCCCGGAATACCCATCTATGCATTTAATATGTATAAAACTTCCAATTAGTTTATGGCTAAACTGGAAGAGCTGTAAATATACTTGTGTATATCAATAAAACAATGAATTTCCTTAATGGGAAATTAATATACTTAATACTTGTAAGATTGAAATGATAGATTTAATTTATTACAATTAAATCTACTAATTTATATTTCATGGCTATTAGATTAAAAGGTTAAATTCATGATTAACCTATAGCTTCAGCAGCTGCAAAATTGATTATAAAAAAATAACTTTCAAGGTTCCGACCTTATTTGAGATTAAAAGGTCGATCATTAAATTAAAAGATCAAATTCATGATTAAACATACGGCTTCAACAGTTGAAAAATTAATTATAAAAAATTAACTTTTAAGGCTTCAGCCTTACTTAAAATTAAAAGGTCGATCCTTAGTCAATCTAAAAGGTCGATCCTTAGTCAATCTAAAAGGTCAGGCTAAAAAATTAATCAGCTGATACCTATATTTTCGCTCCTAAAGTTTTGAGCCTAGCAAATTCTAGATCCAAGCCATATTGGCAAACTTGCTTCGCCTTGTTTTCTTTTCAGTGCCCGAAATAAATACAGATGACTTAGAGAAAGTGACACTTTCATTAACAACTGTCAAAACATTGTATTATCTTTTAAAATAAAATATAATACAATGTGAGGGCTACTGTTAGTGAATAAAATAAGTGAGGTTATTATTGAAATGGATAATATCAATTAAAAATAGTTGCGTAATATATATAATTGTTGTTGGTTGACTTGTATATTGGTTGACCTCTATATTGGTTGACACCAGCTGTCATATTCACTGTAAGAGCCCAAGGATGAGAAGGGACACGGCGGACACGGGAAAAATGGAAAAAAGAACGGAACATGGAGGCGTCAAGAAAGCAGAGCAAGAAAGAAGTCAAGCAGCCCAGAAGACATAAAGAAAACGAAGATCATAAGCTGTAGAAAAGCTGAAACTTAGGAGTGCTAGCAGCAGCAAAAACAAAGAACAGCAGCTTATTTGCCTGCAACAACAGATATATAAAGTTTTTGGTACACATGAAAGCAATTGATAGTAAGAGGGACTATGAGGAGTAAGTAGCTAAGCGATAAATTACCGCGCCAGTAGTAATTTCAATTGGTTAGTATAAATTACGAATCTTACTGCAATGCTTCGCACTATCCATAGGCTCACAGCCATCAATAGTCCCACTCCACTTTTATTAAAAGCCAGAGACTCTTCAAAAATGATCCCTGTATATCCAATTCCAAATAACAGCGCCATCGCAAGATCCTATAAAGAGAAATTCGATCAGATCAACTAAAACATGTCACCACACCAACTGAAAATAATAGCGTGCTTTTTCTACTCAGATACATCTAAGCCGTCTGAAGCTGGAAACAAGATAAAGATAAACCTGATTGGCGGCAACCCATGAGTGGTCAATTGCAACTGCCCCCGTCATAGCTGCTGCAAAATCTGCAAGAGCCTTCAGCAAATCAGTCTTTGGTTGGTAAGTGGCTTCAAAATCAATTGAGCTTGTTTCATCAAGTGAACATAAAAGGATTACATGCTCCAAATGATGATGCCGGTTTCTGATTACAACCTAAAGGGGTCAATATGAAGCAATACATCTGGCAGGAAAGCAAAAGATGCAACATAAATGATAATAACATTATTCACAGTGATATCCAATTCACTTATTAACAATTAAGAACCAACTAGGACCTGCTGCATACACTTCAACTCAAAACACCATGAGCAAATAGACACTGATATAACAATTCAATAACTTTTTATCATTGCCGTGCAGCAACTGACGGCCAATCTGGAGCCGGCATTTAAGCAAAAAACAACTTCATTTCCACTTAAACAACTCAATAGTTTGACACCAGAAAAACAATGCTTCATGTTTCTTCCTCGAATATAAAAGTAGTAGTCCCTCACCTGATATTTTTATTCTTGATTTCAAGTTTGTCTCTTTAGTTTGATCAATTGTGTTATGGGTAGACTTGATGAGTTAAAACTTTGATTAGGCGCCATGTCGCCCATCAAAACATTGACTAGGGGCCATATCGCCCACGAAGCATGGTAGGAAGTTTCAAAAAGGAGTGAAGTCCAAAGAAAATGCACAACAGTCAAAAGTAAATGTCCGTGCTACGGTACTCACTGACAGTCACAGTTTTTTCAAATTCACTTCTCATTTTTTATCCAAGGCCCGTTTTGGTAATATTATACTTTTCAAAATAATTACTATTAAATATACTGTAAAAATAATTACTTATAAAGAAATTCAGTTAAATGTTTGCTAAAAATTATTTTTAAAAATAATGTGACATTTAAAAACAGTTATATGTGTGTTTGGTAAATTTTACTATTAAACAGTTGTAAAAATATAAATGATTGAATTAAACATGATATTGCATAAGATTTATTTACACATATATAAATCTTATGTATATAATATTTTTAGTTGTGTATACATAATAATTAATAACTAAAATAAACATTTGATATTATTAATTTTATTTTTTATTTTATTATCTCAATATAACTAGTAGTAGCAGTAATAATAATAATCTCTTTAAAGTTAATGATTTTATTTCCTAATTAATAAAGGCAATTTTAAATTTTTATAATATATAGGATGATATATATAAGATAACATGATTTTGCCAACAGTGTTTTTTAGAAAAATTTATCAAACACCAAAACTAATTTTTAGTTTTTCAAAATCACTTTTGAACCTTCCAAAAGCAACTCCAAATGAGCTTAGGCAAAGTTGGAATTGAGAAAATTTAGAACAACATTTCACATTTCTGCAAACATCAATTAGCATATTTTATATGTGACTGTCCACCAAGGTTTTGATACATACATCAAATCTCAACAAGAATTTCTAAGATCTTTCTTTGGAAATGTTAAATTATGTGATGCCGGTATTTTGTATTATTATTATTACTAGGGAAATTATCATTCGTATACCCTTAGTTTACTCCGTTATAAAAAATACTACAATACTTTGAGGGTGTATCAATTATCCACTCTAAGTTGACAAAATGTATCAGCCGACCACCAAACCGTTAGTTGCCGTTTAAATATGATGACGTTAGAGGGGTAATATGGTCTTTTCATGATATCTGATGATAATTTAAAGTGAGTGATAATAAGAGAATTTAAGGGTGTACAAGTGATAATAAGAGAATTTAAAGGTATACAAGTGATAATTTTTAAGAGTAAAATCGTCAATTTACTGTAATTCCGTTAACTTTCAAACGGTAACTAACGGTTTGGTAGTCGATTGATACATTTTGTCAACTTAGGGTGGACAATTGATACACCCTCAAAGTGTTGTAGTATTTTTTATAACAGAGCAAATATAGGGTATACAAATGATAATTTCCCTTATTACTATTATTTTATTTTATATGTATTTTACAAAATATAGTATTTTATGTTAATGATGAGTGTTTTAAATTTTAAAATTACTAAGAATTTTTTTCCAATTTACTAAATACCTTATTAAAAAAGGAAATAAAATCCCTAATGGGTAGGGATATTAATAAGGGTTGGCTTATAAAAACCCCTCTTACGTTATTTTTATCTTTCAAAAACCTTATAGGCTAATAAAGAAAAGAATATAGCGGCAAATACAGGAGTAAACTCACATTTTTCAATAAGAAGAGGGGAAGATTTTTAATGTATTCCTATTTTCCATTAAAGAAGTTCGGGACTTTAATTTTGTCTTGACGGTAGGTAAAAATTTATAATTCTTTGAACTTTTGGTTTTAATTGTGATTTTATATGACTGATTGAATGATTTTGTGTGTCTTGGTTGATAAATTGTAGTGAAAGCATGATCGTGTATAAACTTATGTTGTTGTTAAGTGAAAATAGTACTATTATGTTATCTTGAGAAATTGTGAACAATGTATACTGAATGTCAGATTACTTCTGCTTTCACGGAGTCTCATGCACAAAACTTTATAATTTATCAAACTAGACATTTTGAACTTTCTATCCATATGTTTATTGTTTAAAAACTCATTTTTTTAAATTTTTTTAATTTTTTGAATTCGGAACAGTGGTGCTGAAAAATTTTGGTTTTTAACAATAATTCTCACTTCTATAATTTGTTTCATAACTGAAACAACTTCTGAAAATTCTAGGAATTTTTATTACTTTACATATATATGTCTAGTTTCTATGTTTTAAATTTGTAATTTTTGGCTTTTTATAAAAATAATTAAAAATCATAGAGTTGGGCTGTTGCAGTTCTCTAAACCGTTTTTTAGAATTATGAGGGCTGATGTTAAAGGGAGCTTGGGTTACTTTTCATCATTAAATGCCTTATAAATTTGAATTCTGATTCTTTATTGTCTCCTCTAATCGTCGAAACTGGAATCACTATTTTTGAACATGTATAATTGTTGTGAAAAATTTTAATATACTCGTAAGTGTACAAATCTAGAAATAGAATAGTGGTAACAATGTCGAGCCTACATGGTTGTTATAAATTGAAAAGTCTAATTTAAATCTAAAATTAATATTAATCTTAACCTAGTTGAGTAAATTGAGTTTCTAAGAAAATTAAACCAATTAAACTAAGAAACAATTAAAACAATAGAGAATTCAATAAGATAAAAATTACAAAAGTTTCAGAATCCACCACTATTTAACTAGTAATTATCTAATTATTAATTAATTCTTAATTTTAGGTAATGATTAATCGATCTATGTAAATCTCGTGAATATATGATAAAGCGAATAAATTAAATATATGTAGGTTTTTTACATTGAATAGTATGACATCTAGCGTTAGTATGGCGTATTGAATAGCAAATAGTTAAAGTTTTTTTTTAAACACTCTATGTAAACAATTTAATGAAAGACACAAAATCAAAGATAATTATATATAAACTTTCTAGATCCAAGCATATATTTAGTCGAATATCAATCCTAATAATCAATAATACATGACAGAATTGGTGAAAAGATTTAATAACATCCAACTAATTATGTGAAATAAGAACCATAAATATTAAAAAATATATATAAATAAATAAATAAATAATTATTTCATTAAATAGAGTTTGATTCTTAATTTTAGTATAAGAAAATTAGCCATAAACACTTAAATTGAGAGCAACAAAAACCACCCATGAAATTGAATTGCTGCTGCTGCCGCTCTTCTCCTTCCCTCAGCCGAGTCGCGTCTGCCTCTGGCGGCTGCCTTTCTCTCCTTTGTCGGCACCCTCGCTCAAAAGCCATTTCTCTCCTTTGGCGGCTCCTTCCCTCAAAAGCCAAAAGCATGCTTATATATTCTTAAATGTGGGCCACCAATCTTTTAATTCTTTAAATATAGCCTTTTAATTGTTTTGTTCTCACTCACGTGCGGACCATTAATTTTGTTTGCACTTTCAAACTTGAAAGCTCATGCACGGGCCCTCCACTTAAGCTAAAGCCAACGACTTAAATTTTTCTTCACGTGGCTATCCTTTCTTCACGTGCATGTATGAATTGATTTACTAGCTTCAGTTTCCTTAGCTTGAATTCATATGCATATATGCCAATCAAATCAATTAATCTTTAATGATTCCAAAATTAAGTATCTTTATATCTTTTTTATCAATAATTTCTAATTAATTTCTTATGTAATAAAATAATTTAATTAATAAATAAAAATAATTAACAATTATATAATTAAGGATAAAATATATATATAAACTATTTCTATCAATAACTAAAGTTATAAATTTTTTATGTGCTTAAATAAGAGTTCATGGTCTAAGAATGTTTAGACTTTCCTATCAAAGTTAGAATTGAATAAGATATTGATAAGAATCTTGTCTTGATAATTGGCAAAGAATGAGCTCTTGTGATTAGGGGTTATTAGTGATTTGCTTTGGATTGAGGTAAGTAAATTCATGCATAATGTTTATTATAAGTATATATGTAAATATTTATGAATAAAATAATTTTGTTCAAATGGATTTGGCAATTTATGGTTTTGAATTTATTCAAAATGTTTCTTAATTTTATTTTAAAAATAATTTTAAAATACTCATTTCCAATAAATTGTTTTCCTTAAAAAAAAAAAATTGCTAACCTTGGTCAATTCAATGTGTTATAAGAGTGTTCTACTAAAATGTCACTAAAAGACTAAAATTGAAAGACTAAAAACTATATTTAATATTTTGGCTCATAGTCTATAGTTACCATCCCTAATATAACCGAACAGCTAGCTGCATTGTGTGCACCTATTGATGATTATTGTGGGGTAATGTACCCTGACTAAACTACTGACCGAGTCATTAGAAATACAGGTGACATACTGAACTACTACTCAGGTTATGGGGAATACAAGTGACACTACGTAGCACAAGCAAATTGAACAAATGAAAAGTTCTATTCATAAATGATTTCTTAAATGATTATTTTTTGAAAGTGATTATTGCGTTATGACTTGGCTGATTATGAGTTTTACCATATATATGTATCAAATTATGAAATGATTATTGTTTTCTGATTTATGGTACATCGTAATGATTATTATTACGATTAATATTATCAAGTTTCATTCCAAATTTCTCTTGAGATTCTTTGGTGAATTTAAGGTGTTACATTTGTGGTATCAGAGCAAAAGGTTATAAGAGTTTGTAGACATTTAAGATCAATGATCAATAGCTTAAGATTGAAATTCTATAAAGGTCTTGTCCACTTTTAAGATTGTAAAGACTTATGAAAAGTAAAATAGGGAGCTAATTATAAGTATGTTGGAAAAACTGTTATCATTGATTGATTTGCATAAATGATTTCAATGTTCCACATTTTTGCTTTTGTTGGAAAGTCATTGATTTGCTTATATGTGCAGATATGATTTTATTTGTTTTTTTGAAAGAAATGCCTATTGAACTTGTTTGTATGTATATGCTTGATGACCAATAGGATAATGCCACTTAGAAATGATATCAATCGAACTCTACCATGAAAGAATGATAGAGTGACTCCTAGGGTAATTAGCCCTCGGATTAAGGGTGGTACTAGCACTACTTAATGTACTACTGTGGCAAATGAGGTCGAAACGAGTAATACACATGCAGTAAATAATGAAGAAAACCCAACCCTTCGTGAGATGGCTTAGAATGCTAACTTATCAATGCAGATATTAACTGGCATTTTACAAACTTAAACTAGGCTTTTGGAAGGGATTGCTCAGAGTGGAGGTCTTTCTCATAATATTAAAGGTGGACGGAAGAGTGGTGTTGTGGGCAATTGAGTAATAGTGGAATCAAAGTAGTTTAAAAAATTAAGACCACCAGTATTTTAAGGGTCGACCACTGATCCTTTGGCAGCAGAAGTATGGTTAAAGTAGATACAGAAGGTACTGGATGCAGTTGGTTGATGAGTAAAGGGTGATGTTTGCTACTTTTGTCCTTTAGAGTAAGACTAATCACTAATGGAAGGCCAAGGCCCATTTACTGAGAAGATGAATCACATGGAAGATGTTTGCGGATGCTTTTTATGAAAAAGTGTTCACCTCGAAGTGTTGCCAACGGATGGAGAGCCAATTTCTAAATCTAATTTAAGGGAATAAGACAGTGGCTGAGTATAAAAACAAGTTTAATGTCTTGTCCCGTTTTGATCCTACGTAGTTGACACAGAGGAGAAGAGTAGACGTTTTCTTGAAGGATTGTGTCTGTTTATCAGGGATTCTCTAAAGGATCCTAGGTTGAGAGATTATGTAGACTTGGTAAATAGGGATACTAATAAAGAAATGTGCTTGAATGAGTCATGAAAGAGGCGGATCAATAGAACTAGCAAAGTTATAAGGGGAGATCCCAAAGCAAAAGCCCAAACAATAAAGGCCCTTAGACTTAAAAGAATTTTAATAGTACCTATAAAGGTAAACAAAAAGGCGCAAAAGGTTCTTCACTTCAGAGGAACATTCCTCTTTATGCTTATTGTGGGAGGTGGCATTGAGGCGAACAGTATATGAATATTGGCACTTGCTTTGGCTGTGGGGAAACCAGTCATATGGTCAAAGATTATGCTAAGAGACATAATAATGCTACTAGTGTCCAAATTGAGGAGGGTCAAAAGAAAAGGCAAAGAGCTCGAGATTGGGTTTTTGCGATAACAGAACAGAATGCTGAGGCATCTAACGATATTGTGACATATGCACTATCTCTGTTTTCTAGAGATGCTAAAGTGCTATTTGATTCTGGTTGCACCATTCTTTCAAATCAATTGTATTTGCTTATCATACGGATAGAAATACTGAGCCTTTTGAGTGTTACCTATCTGTTGGAATGTGTATAGGTGATAACATGATTATGAACCAAGTTTATAAGTCTTGTTTGCTTAGTTTTAAGGATAGAAATTTTTTGTTGATTTGTTACCAATTGTAATGCATGATCTTAATGTTATTTTAAGTATGAATTAGTTAGCAACTTATCATGCTAGTGTCAATCATTTCACTAGGGAAATTATTTTTATAATTCCTAGAGAAACAAAATTTAAGTTTCAAGGCAACTGGAAAAATTACAGGGGACTGATATTTGTACTTAAGACCAATAAGATGTTAGCAAAAGATCAAATAAGAATTCAATGGGCTAAGGGCCAGTTTGGGATTGCGGCAATTGATTAAATAAGCTGCTTGTACTGTGCAGATAAAATAAGTTACTAATTAAAAAAGTAGTTAGTGTTTGGTAAATTGTATTGTTGCGGTTATTGTGAGTTCGAAAAATAAAATATATGTGTTTGGTAAATTTTATTATGAAAGTATTGTTTTATTATATAATGACCAAAATAAACATAAGTTTTAATTGCTTGTTATTTTTAGAGTATATTTAATGAATTGTTTAGACATATCTTTTCTTCTTAAATACGTAAAATTACATTAAAAGAACTCAATTAAAAAAAATTTAAAGAACTTCATAATCTATTACATAAAATATTATTAAAATCCATACTTATACATAATCCAAATAAAATAATAATAATATGTATTATATTCGCAATAAATTTATTGCAACAAAATTCCTCAAAATTTTATTTCTTGAGATCCAAAGCCATCAGTATTGTGACACTCTTTTTTAGTGTTATTAAAGTAAAATGTTATAATAAGAATTTTAAAAAGGTGTGACAACTTATTAAATAAGCTGCTTATGAAAAACAATCATTTACCTGCTTTAAAAAAATTATTGATAAAATAGAAAAAATTATGAAATAAGTTGATTTTATAAAATTTGCTAAACACTATTTTTATAAAAAATTATGAAATAAACATATTATTAAATTTCAACCGGAATCCCAACCTAACCCTAAATAAATGTTAGAATTTGTGGCAAAATGCCAGCCCTGGAAATCTAATGTACTCTTCGGCTTCAAAGGGCGACAAAATTCTTCTATTTAATTATTCAGTTAGATATGATTCTACAAGTCCACTTATGAAGCTCACTAGAATTGATTTTGACAGGGCCTATTATACAATTATTACGTAACCCCAAAGTTAGAAGAAGACATTTAAAAACAGTTTTTATCTAAGAAAATGATCACTAGTTATTAAATAAAAATAAAATACAATCACTAGTTCTTAAATAAAAACAAAACAAAACAAAACAAAGAACTAACTTTTAACCACACATAAATAGAAATAGATATGTGTTAAAATATCCTTCAAAACTCAAATAAGTTAAATGACTAAATTTCACTTATAAAGCACCCAAACACTGAGAATTTTTATTAAATTGAATAATTGACTGCTTTGACCGTATAAACGTACACTCACAACCTTTTGTTACATAGCAAATGACTAAAATATCCGTTTACATGATAAATAACACACCCATCAATAAAACAGTTATTCTTCATTTTATACACTTTTCACTTCTCTCCTTTTTCTCTTTATCCTCTCTCCAATTATCTTTGATTTTCTATCAGTCTCCAGCCGTCTTTACTGTATCTATAAAAAATAATATCTAACAAAACCGTGTCCCCCAAGGCAGTCATCTCTAGTTAAAGTCAACTGTATAACTACCACGTTTTTTTTTGGAGCAGTACTAAACGAACAAAGAGACGATAAAGGGACCGCAGAAATGGCAGCGCCCGCCGCTGTTTCTGTGGGTCATTCTTTTGTTTCTCTTTTCGTTTAAAAAATTAAAATAATAAAAAAAAAGTAACGTAAAAGTAACGAAAAGAAAATTTTAAAAGAAGGTAATGACAAAAAGTTAAAATGCAAAGAGCAGTGCTAAATAAACAGAGAGACGCTAAAGGAACGATAGTCAGCGCCCTGTTACGGATAGAGAGTCTCCTGCGGCACTTGAGTGATTTTTGGCGTGTAAGTTGTTAAATAAGTCTTGAATGCTTCTCTAATTTACAAAACAGAACACTTGCAGTAAATGCTATAGAAAGTACGAGAGGAATGACCAAATGAGATTATATTATTCACTTTGGAAAATATTATAAGGGTGTTTGTACAAGAGAGCTTGTGAGTTAATGTGCTAGGAGTGTTGTGTGTGTACGGGAAGTGTGTGTTGGTGGGGAAAATAATGGGTACTCGCCCGTTTTTATAGTGGGTGAGAGTGCTGGTGGCCCAATTTCTAAACACAACCCGCTGTTAAGCGTATCCCGCCTTGAGTGCTAAGAACATCCCACTTCTAAGTACATTCTCTTTCGAGACAGACTTTTGCTGAGCGAGTCTGTAGACTCGAAATTTTTCTCCGATCACGATAGATTCGCGCAAGACAGCCCGCTGTCGTTTTTGTGGATCCTGCTCCTATTTCTCTGTTTGTTTAAAAAATTAAAATAATGAAAATAAAATATTAAAATAATAAAAAAATATCGAAAAGAAAACTTTAAAAGAAGAAAATAATGACAAAAAGTTAAAATACGAAAAGCTACTTCAATGCCATCAGTGCCATTATCCCCCACCCGGACGAAGCCAAAACCGACAAACACATATCTGCATTTGCATTAATAGAGAAAAATCAAATAAAATCGGCACTCGGAGATCTAAATTTGGTGCCAAAGACCACGCCAACAACGTTGATGAAATTGTAGCCGGATAATCGGTAACTTCAGTTTCTCATTACATTCAAATAAAATTAATTTTTGGTTGTGTTGTATATATTTAAATTGTTAGATTTTTTTTTTTTCAATTTAAACTGTTAGAAAGTGATGGATTAAATTTGTAAAAATTTCTGTTTGCGGGCGGTTTTTTTTTTTTACTTTGAATTGATAGAAAGTAATGGACGGGAATCAGTTGACAAAGGAAACAGGGAACAAAGTGTTTATAGCATTGGCTGGTGACGGGGACGAGTGGAGTTGTGAAACGGAGGGACAATGTGGGTGGAGAACGAGTGGAGGATGGGAAACGCAGGGGACGAGAGTTTACAGCGTTGGTTGGTGACGGGGACAAGTGGAGTTGTGAAACGGAGGGGGACGATGTGGGTGGAGAACGAGTGGAGGATCAGTGGATGGGGGTTCCTTTATCAGAAGATATTTGAGCATTTTCTTCCCTTTTTTAAACTTACTTTATTATCTGTTGTCGGCCCCACCAAAAAAAATTTGGAAAAAGGAACGTGTAAAACGGCAGCATTGGCTGCCGTTTCTGTCGTCACTCCGTCTTTCATTTATTCGTTTAACATTTTCCTTTTTTTTTCATTTGTTCCAAGAATTCGCCAACTCCACTTTTGTAATAAAAATTAACTTTGAATAACTTGGAAGCTGCGTCCGCAGCTTCATATTTAACAAGTCCATATTTTACTCCAAACTCCATCCTCAAACCCCATAAACACACTGATGGCAAACAAGGTGAAGAAGTCAAACAAGAAGCGGCCTGTTCCATTCAGAAAAGAAACCAATGCCCTTGGTTTAAAGCCATGGCCGGATCTTCCGCAACAACTCATCAACGTGATTTCATGGCAATATTCTGTTGGGATAATATGCTCTTTTAAAGAATATTAATTTATTTTTTGATTAATAAAATATTTGAGATATTGTATAAATATATTGAATAAGGTCCGTTTGGAAAAAGGCTATGAATTAAGAAATGGAATCTATGAATTCCAATAAAGTCTGAGAACTTGTAAAGGCATCAAATAAGGTAAAACCTATAAGGTGCAAGTGAATCCACAAGAGAAAAAGGGGAGTAAACGGAAGGGTGGAAACATTTAAAGCAAGATTAGTAGCCAAAAAGTTCTACTCAGAAAGAGAAATCGATTATGAGGAAACTTTTGTCCGGTTGCTATGCTTAAATCCATCAGGATTCTGCTTTATATTGCTGTAGTGCTAGATTGTGAAATTTGGCAAATGGATGTTAAGACTGTCTTTCTTAATGGTATCTTGAAGAAGACATCTACATGCAGCAACCAGATGGATTCACACAAAAAGGCCAAGAACACATGGTATGCAAGTTGCAAAGATCCATTTATAGATTGAAGCAAGCATCCCGGTCATGGAACATCAGATTTGATCAAGCGATTAAATCGTTTGGATTCATTCAGAATATTGATGAACTATATGTGTACAAGAAAAATCAGGGAAAATCTTATGTAGATAATATTTTCCTGATTGGAAATGATATAGGAGTATTGACTACAATAAAGAGTTGGTTAGCAAAACAATTTGAAACGAAAGACCTGGGAGAGGTAAGTTATATTCTTGGTATCAACTTTATATGAAACCAGAAGAATAAAACTTTAATCTTGTCTCAAGAGGTCTATATCGAAAAGATATTGGCTAAATTTAGTGTGGAAAATTTCAAGATTGGTTTATTATCATTCAGACATGGAATTATATTCTCCAAGGATCAATCTCCAAAGACATCTGAAGAGATAGAAAGAATGCGACGAGTTCCCTAAGCAAAAGCCGTGGGAAGTCTCATGTATGTCATGCTTTGCACTAGGCCAGACATCTGTTTTGCAGTAGGGATGGTTAGCAGATATCAACCTAATCCTGGACCTGAACACTGGACTGTAGTCAAGCATATAATTAAGTATCTGAAAAGAACTAAAAACTATATGCTTGTGTATTCTGGTGATGAACTCTTTCCAATGGGTTTTACTTATTCTGACTTTATGTCAGATAAGAATTCTAGAAAATGAACTTCCGGCTGTGTGTTTGCATTAGGAAGCAGAATTGTTAGTTGGAGGAGTGTGAAACAATCTTGTATCACAGACTCCACAACTTAAGCTGAATATGTGGCTACATCTGAAGTTGCAAAAGAAGTTGTATGGCTCTACAAGTTCTTACAAAATCTTGTGGTGGTGCGGTAGCTTAATCTAAGCAACCTAGGAACCACAAGAAACAAAACTTATTGAAAGGAAGTATCATCTTATAAGGGAATAGTGTGGATAGATTTTATGAAAGTACCCTAAATGGCATAAGATGCTAAATAGCAGATCTTATTACAATGGTCATTAGTGGAAAACTTTTACAACCTGCACTTAGAGCCCTAGAGCATGTGCAATATGCCAGATATGCTTTAAGAGCTAGTGGGAGATTGTTGGGATAATATGCTCTTTTAAAGTATTTTAATTTATTTTCTGATTAATAAAATGTTTGAGATATTGCATAAATATATTGAAGAAGGTCCTTTTAATCATATTATATGTATTTATGTGATCATCATATGGATTCACAGAAGACATAAATACAAGTTGTCTTATGATTAAATAAATTAAGCTCATGATTGATAAAGCGAGTTGGCTCTATTTATGTTTAGACTGTAGTAAATTCATTGAATGATTTGTCTTAGTTATGTATGAATTTACTGATGTAGTTTGACTACATTGAGCTGGATCACATATGAGATTTAATTAACCTTGAAATAACTGTCAGAATTATTAAATCTCATAGGCATTGATTTTACTGTAATCTTAATCTTGAGTTAATTGTGATTTTATGATTGTAATTGTTATTCCATTTGAGTTACCAATTGACACGACACACCCTTGTGGTCAAGATTACCCGGTATCTTGGTGGGAGCAATTATGAGTATTGGAGTTATAGATTAACAATATAGAATTTGTACGACACATCTCTTGATAGGTTTTTGGCACTTGATCATAGAATTCTCTGGCCAGAGTGTGTCAACATATTTAGTATGTTGAAAATGATCATTAGAGAAAACCAGTAAGTATCAAGGAACAAGATGTAATTAAATCGATTGGACAGTTGAGATATCGATTTAATTAACGATGTGGTACAAAGAATTGAGCAGTAAAGAAATCAATGTGGCTTGGGACGAATTATTATTCGAGCATACAAGTATGGAGGTCAGTTCCAATCTTATAGTGGAGTAGAGTTGGAATTAAATGATTAAGCTTGTTTAATTACAAGTTTAATTGTTGTAGCCACAATTGTATGTTCCCAAATGATCCCCGGATTAGCTCATTTAATTGACTGCACCATTACTGGATTAATAAGTAAGATAACTAGCAATTTGGGTCAAAAACATAATTATATCTTTTAGTGGGAGGCTCTATTAATATGCTTATGTATAAGGGACCTTATGTTATTTTACAAGGTGGACCCCTATGACAAAGAAAAGCAATGTGAGTTTCATAATTCTTGGAGCATTAGGTTTTCCACTATGAAAGAGATATAAAATGAATTTATTTATGTCAAACAAGGAAAGGAAAAAGAAATATATATATATAGAAAATGTTTTCTCTCCAATTAATTTTGGAGAGAAAATTTTCTCTTTAGTTTCTTATAGTGGTGATAAATCGCCACACGTCAGTGCGGATCAATCACAGTCATGCTTGGGAAGATCGTTTGGTGACAGATCGTGATCTAACGAGTGTGATGGTGACGGATCGTGATCTGAGAGCCAAAATCACATCAGCGAAAAAAGCCAAATCAGATTTTCAAGGTACGATTTCTAAATTACAAATTCATATATATTTTATGAGATTAGTCCTAAACGTTTTTTTTTTTAAAACTGAATTATTCCCAACATATTCAACTCTAATGTTTGACATAAGCTATGGAGGAGTGACCAAGTCATGGAGATCAGCTCAAACAAAGCAGTGCTGTAACCCAGGACCAATTACACAGCTATGGGTGGAACTTCTTGATGTCAACGAAGACACACAGATTAAATTCAACATATCATTTCATCAAGGAGAATGGACATGGGGAACCTGATATTGGAGGCGCCGGCCATGGCAAGCGCACTCGAAATATTACTTTGGATGCTCCAACGGTGCACTTGTGGCCAAAGGAGCATCGTCATCACCATCAACAGTATATTATTTACATTTTGTTACAATTGGGGAATGCTACCAGGGTCTCCCTCCGTGGGATCAAAGGGTTCCGTTTCAATGTGCTGTTATATCTTCATCACATAAAGATCCTGATTTTAGAAATTCTAAAATGATTGTTTTAACGGGAATGAGCGATCCAGCTTTCGTGTATTGTAAATGAAAAGAAGGGCTATGGGGAGGACATGAATGGATAAAGGAAGATGGTGCCCTTGCTTACCCTCATTGTTATGATCGTAAATCAAAGAGAAATTGTTTCATGAGATTTACTAATGCTATTGGTTATAAAGGGAAGTTTTATGCTTTGAGATTGCAGGGAAAACTTGTAGTTATTGAAGACGCGAGAATCACAGCCTTGGGTACAAAAACAGCTGCCCCTACCGTCCATTCAAGGCATTTCAAGGAATGTTTGCTTGAATCGGACGGCGAGATTATATTGATTTTTCTCATCTCAAAAAAGTCAGTTAATATTGTTGATGATGTGGAGGTGTTTCGGCTTGATATTGGTACACTTTCATGGATCAAGATGGAGAGACTTGGGGATAGGACATTGTTTTTGGGGAGTGATTGTTGTATGTCGGTCTCTGCTAGCAAAGTGGGATGCGGAAGTGATTGTATTTATTTTAGGAATCACATAGATGAAGATTGGTGCGCTTATGACTTTCAAAAGGGTATATCTCAATGTGAGAGCGATGAAATTCTGCCTCAAGATTTGCCATTTAGATTGAATGATGAACTACAGAGAAAAAAATAATGTTAATCATAAAATAATCATAATGATGTCATTTATTCTCTTTTAATTACGTTCTCTGAAGTATGTGAAAACAAACAAATTGCTGCATATGACTCAGCATGAGATCTATAATTGTTTACTATTAGTATCCTCACGAACCAACCAAATGATTGGTAATTTTTTGTGTTATAATGAATTTTCTTCTTTTTTTTTTTTTTTTCCCCTCGCAGTGATGGCGTGCTATTCTCTGTATTCATATTCTATACGCGTATCACTACTCTTCATTCTATCATTGCTCCTTTCTACTAAAATTTGCTGACATATTGAAGGAAACTAAATAAAATCTCAAGAAGGGTTGTCATCTTAAACAATAAATAAACAATGTGTTTTCAAGAAAATTGTGTTTTTTATGAAATATTTTGCATCTTATGAACCAATTGCATAAAATGCCTTTCGCTGATTGTTAAAAGCTCTGCAAAGCTAATGAATTCACAAATGGAGTGACAGTAAGGAAGATGTCACTACAACAGATGTCAATTTTGAAGTTAAACAAAAAAGTGTAATTGTCTAACATTATTTTATGGAAATTGCGTTATCTAATATTTGAGCTTTTACCCCTTTTCTCTATTAGTATAGAGCAAGAGACAATAGCCAGTAGATAAAGTTTCTCATTCTCAAATAAATATTTAAACAATAATGATAGAGCGATAAATGGTTTTGTACAAATTAATATGTACAAATTGAAGTGACATGAACAGATTAGTTGAAAAGTGATATTAATTAATTTTTTTTAATTATGTTGACTCATAATGGTTTTATACTGCCAATCTCCTTATGGTAAATTAGTTTGTATACACTTATTCATATAAGATGATTGTAACTCTATCATTACTTTTATTTAAAATATCAATAATAAGCTCATTTTAATTTAATTTTTCTAAGCAATACCTAATGAAATTTCAATCCCTCACAGATCATCATGAAAAATTGAACCGTAAATCTTGCGTTATGATTATTAACATTAAGTTGATCCTTTAGAAATGTAAAGGTATACTAAAAATACAAAAGTTGAGGGCTAGCCCTCTTGAACTTTCTGCACAAATAGTGGCTATATAACAAGCAACAAAGAGGATTGACGATTGCAACATATTTAACAAAACCTAACAAGTTAAAATTTGATATAAAAACATAAATTGTCAAGGAAACTAAATGATAAAATATATATATTAATTATTTTCAGGTGCGGACGCCTGTATTTTTTTTTAACGCGGACACACTTTTAAACCATACAATTTAAAAAAGTTAGTTATTAAATGAAGGGAAATTATCCACCGTCCACCCGTTTTTTTCCCGTTTTTCAAAAATACACAATTCTTTTTTTTTTTGGCTGGAATCCACCTGAAGTTACATTTTTTTTTCACTTTTCCACTCTCGTTATAACACCGTTAGAACTTTGCTGATATCACAAGGGTAAAATTGTCATTTCACAATGACACAGTGGTGGATAGGTGCAAAATAGTATAACTTCAAGTGGAATTCAGCAAAAAAAAATTAAGAATTGTGTATTTTTGAAAAAATATGAAAAAAACAGGTGGTCGGTGGATAATTTATCGTTTACATTTAAGGGTAAAAAAGTCATTTAAACAAAATTCCGTTAATTTTCTTAACGGTCTCCAAACGGAAGTGGAAAAGTGAAAAGAAATATAACTTCAGGTGGATTCCGGCAAAAAAAAAAATTGTGTATTTTTGAAAAGTTGGAAAAAGCAGATTGGGATTGGATAATTTAAATGGTATAAAATCGTGCAGTTTAAAAGAGTTAGTTATTAAATAAACTATAAAATTATGCGGTTTTAAAGAGTTAAAAACTAATTCTCTTAAACTCTGTGATTTTAAAGTGTATACTCATGAAAAATAAATGAGAACGTCCACACTAGAGAATGACTAATATATATATATATATATTAGGTGATGATATTTCCACCCCTTTTTGTATTAAACCGCTCCATTAAAAAAGATTAAAATCAATGTAAATCCACCACATAAGTATCAGAAATAACGTTGTCCATATAATATTTATAACTTTTCGTTTCTTTTAATTCTACTCATATTTGTTGAAAAAAATACAACTAATTAAATTTTGATATATGCCACTATTTATTCATTTATATTTCAAATAAAATTAGAATTCATATTGTCTATTAAACACTCCGTTACTCATATTTTAGTTACTTGTCGGTTCTAAATTTATAATATTTACAAGTATTTTGTAGTATATGTATTAATAGTTATTTAATACATTTGTTTTGATACATCTCTGAATTACAGTGTATGTGAAAAAGTACTATATAAGTGTTTTACTCTGTTGTTTGAACAACATCCATAAAAATAAAAGGTTTTACCTTTACCTATTTTAGCATTTCATACAAGGGTAAAATCGTAATTAAAAAACCAATAAGTGGAATCATTTTACACAAAAGATAAAGAGTGGAAATATCCTTCAGAATTCAGTTATGTCGTCGGACCAAATTCACTTTAGCACAACATTATTTAGTTGTCTTCTTGCATAAAATTTTGGACTTTTGGCCCAACAATCAATGGAGTCAGAATAAAGAAAGTACATTCTTGAAGGGACATAAGAAGAATCTACAAAAATAAGGGACAGAAACATAAAACTACTAAAGAAGTAACCTAAATTTCAAGCGGTACCCTTATCTTCTCTGAAATTGTTCAACTTGCGTAATGATTTTGGATCGTCTTTTGATCTATACATATTCCAAATGTCAAATATTCCGGAACAGAAAGAAATATTGTTCTTTATTGCCACTAATCTCCAATTTCTTTTATCTTGTTGGCCAAGGTGAGAATAAGCAACTAGCTGTGGTCAACTCTCATCAAGGAGTATTTTTCCTTTTCTTTTTTCAATTTGTCTAATTAATAATCATATCCTTTTTTTCTCACTTAATTAAAAGATATTAGAACTTGGAAGCCAAGTCTTGACGCGCACCCACACAAATATAATAATTATTTTTATTTTAATAAAATGAGGATACTACAAACAAATAAAAAATTATAGATTTTAATATACTAACAAATAAAAAATACTGTCTCTGTTATATTAAAATATTTTTTTTTTTCATATATTTGGGGTATCCTTTGTCTCTCTCTATATATATAGAGAGAGAGAGAGAGAGAAATGCAAATTCTATGGGGTCCTCATTTTTTTTAATGCAGACGATTTATTAAGTTGTGCAGTTTAATAGAATTATTTTTTAATGCATGATAAAACTATGTGATTTAATAGCATTAAAGTTTGACTGTATTATACCTCACGGCCTAAAAATTTATTCACATGAAAAAAAAACGATGTTGTTCACACTACAAAAGGATTAAGTGTGTGTGTGTATATAGTTTTTAGATTTGGGATCTTAAAGTGTGGGAAGAATTCAGAAAAAAATTTTAAAATATGTTCCAATCCAAAATTTTAAAGTACGGAAAAATTTGAGAAAATGCATAAACTATGCAATTTAAGCGATTTAAGCTTTAAGATTTATATATATACATATCCCACGCCATTACTCCATCCTCAAGCCATCAATTCCTTCTCCCAACCACATACTAATTAATGGCAAGAAAGCCGAAGAAGGAAATCAAGAAGCGCGTTTCGTTCAAAATAGAAGCCGATGCCAATGGCTCAAGGCCATGGCCAGATATTCCACAGCAACTCATCAACGTGATCTCATGCCCATCTTCTGCTCTAATGCTTGACATAAGCTACGGAGGAGTGACCAAATCATGGAGATCTCAAACATAGCAGTCGAATTCAGAAGCAATGATACAACAGCCGCGGCTCGAACTCCACGATGTCAACGAAGACACAAAGTTTAAATTCAACACAACATTTCATCAAGGAGAGTGGGCCTGGAACTTCTGTAATGCGAAAACCAGGCCAATACCGGCACCTCGGAAGCACTACGTGTTGGGAAAAATTCAGTTTTTTAATAAAAAATTTTTAGGACCGATCTCATAAAATATATATGAATTTGTAATCTAGAAATCGTACATTGAAAATTTGAACTGACTTTTCCGCTGATGTGATTTAGGCTTTGAGATCACTTTCGTCACAACCACGTTCGTTAGATCACGATCCGTCGCCAAACGATCTTCCAGGTTATGACTCAGGATTGATCTGCACTTGACGTGTGGGCGCCTTTATCACTACTTAAAAGCAAACTAGCATGAGAAAATTTTTCTCTCAAAATTAGAGAGAAAAATCTTTTTCTCTAAACTTGTTCTGAGTAAAAAACCTTTTTTCTCACATATATTTATAGTGACTTTTTCCTCTCCTATTTAGGATAAAATAAGCCCTTTATATCTCTTTCATAGTGGGAATCCTACGACTCCTAGAATTATGAAACTTACGTTACTTTCCTTTTTCCATGGATAGCAGAAATAACATAAGACCCTTTTATACAAAAGTATATTCATGGAGCCTCCCACTAAAAGATATATTTATGTTTTTGACCCAAATTGCTAGTTATCTTGCTTATTGATCCAGTAGTGGTACAATCAATTAAATGAGCTAACCCGGGGATCATTTGGGAACATACAATAGTGGCTACAACAATTAAGCCTGTAATTAAACAAGCCTAATCATTTAATTCCAACTCTACTCCACTATAAGATTGGAACTGACCTCCATAATTGTATGTTCGAATAAAAAATTCGTCCCAAGCCACATTGATTTCTTTACTGCTCAATCCTTTGTACCACATCGTTAATTAAATCGATATCTCAACTGTCCAATCGATTTAATCACATCTTGTACCTTGATACTTACTGATTTTCTCTAATGATCATTTTCAATATACTAAATATGTTGACACACTCTGGCCAGAGAATTCTATGATCAAGTGCCGAAAACCCATCAAGAGGCGTGTCGTACAAATTCTATATTGTTAATCTATAATTCCAATTTTCATAATTACTCCCACCAAAATACCGGGTAATCTTGACCACAAATGTGAGTCATGCCCATTGGTAATTCAAATGGAATAACAATTACAATTATGAAATCATAATTAACTCAAGATTAAGATTACAGTAAAATCAATGCCTATGAGATTTAATAAGTCTGATAATTATTTCAAGGTTAATTAAATCTCATATGTGATCCAGTTCAATGTAGTCGAACTACATCAGTAAATTCATACATGATCAAGACAAATCATTCAATGAATTTACTACAGTCTAAACATAAACAGAGCGCCCAACTCTATTTATCAACTGCGAACTTAATTTATTTAATCATAAGATAACTTGTATTTATGTCTCCTGTGAATCCATATGATGATCACATAAATACATATAATATGATTAAACGGACCTTTTCAATATATTTATGCAATTAAAATATCTCAAATATTTATTAATCAGAAAATAAATTAATATGCTTTAAAAGAGCATATTTTCCCAACAATCTCCCACTAGCTCTTAAAGCATATCTGGCATATTGCACATGCTCTAGGGCTCTGAGTGTAGGTTATAAAGGTTTTCCACTAATGGCCATTGTTATAAGATCTGCTATTTAGCATCTTATGCCATTTAGGGTACTTTCATATAACCTATCTACACTATTCCCTTAAAAGATGATACTTCCTTTCAATATGTTTTGTTTCTTGTGGTTCCTTGGTTGAGCTACTGCACCACTATTATCACAAGATAGTTTAATGGGTGCAGTTACAACAGGTACCATCTCAAGATTTTGTAGGAACTTGTAGAGCCATACAACTTCTTTTGCAGCTTCAGATGTAGCCACATATTTAGCTTAAGTTGTGGAGTCTGTGATACAAGATTGTTTCACACTCCTCCAACTAACAACTCTACTTCCTAATGCAAACACATAGCTGGAAGTTGATTTTCTAGAATCCTTTATCTGACATAAAGTCAGAATATGTATAACCCACTGGAATGAGTTCATCACCAGAATACACAAGCATATAATCTTTAGTTCTTTTCAGATACTTCATTATATGCTTGACTGCAGTCTAGTGTTCAGGTTCAGGATTAAATTGATATCTGCTAACCATTCCTACTGCAAAACAGATATCTGGCCTAGTGCAAAGCATGGCATACATGAGACTTCCCACAGCTTCTGCATTGGGAACTCGTCTCATTCTTTCTATCTCTTCAGATATCTTAGAAGATTGATCCTTAGAGAATACAATTCCATATCTGAATGGTAATAAACAAATCTTGGAATTTTCCATGCTAAATCTAGCCAATATCCTTTTGATATAGACCTCTTGAGACAAGGTTAAAGTTTTATTCTTCCGGTTTCATATAAAGATGATACCAAGAATATAACTTGCTTCTCCCAGGTCTTTCGTATCAAATTGTTTTGCTAACCAACTCTTTATTGTAGTCAATACTCCTATATTGTTTCCAATCAGGAGAATATTATCTACATAAAGAACTAAGAAGGCTATAGATTTTCCCTGATTTTTCTTGTACACATATGGTTCATCAATATTCTGAATGAATCCAAACGATTTAATCGCTTGATCAAATCTGATGTTCCATGACCGGGATGCTTGCTTCAATTCATAAATGGATCTCTGCAACTTACATACCATGTGTTTTTGGCCTTTTTGTATGAATCCATCTGGTTGCTGCATGTAGATGTTTTCTTTAAGATGCCATTAAGCAAGGCAGTCTTGACATCCATTTGCCAAATTTTACAATCTAGCACTACAACAATGGAGCGCGAAATTCTGATGGATTTAAGCATAGCAACCAAAAGAAAAGTTACCTCATAATCGATTTCTCTTTCTGAGTGGAACTTTTTGGTTACTAATCTTGCTTTAAATGTTTCCACCCTTCCGTTTACTCCTCTTTTTCTCCTGTAGATTCACTTGCACCTTATAGGTTTTATCCCATTTGGTGCTTCTACAAGTTCCCAGACTTTATTGGGATACATAGATTCCATTTCTTGATTCATGATCTTTTCCAAAATTCAACATCTCTATCTATTAGAACTTCGTTGAAGCTAGTGGGATATTATACTTGTTTATCTGAGATTGCCATATAGGTTTCGCACAATAACATGTATCCCTGGCGGTAACTGGTTGCCCTCCATTTCTGACGAGGTTACAAAGTAATGATGTTCGAGGATAATCTGTGTTGATCGATTTAGTTGTTGTTTTGTTCTTCACATTCAATAACGGTGTTGAAAAGGCGAGCATCAACCTGATCTTCTTTTAATTTCTCTAGTTTTACCTTACTCTTAGGTAATAAGTCATTATATAGTCTTCCTCAAAGAAAGTAAAGAATATGTCTATAAATAAATTTCTATCTTGAGGACTATAATTCAGACTTTACCTTATTCCTTTAAGATACTTAAAACATGCAAAGTTCTGAACACGAATTCATCTTTTTCTACCTCTTATCCTAGTATAAATACTAGTAAACTCCAAATACGAATGTGTCTCAAACTATGTTTGTGACTTTTTCATAATTTCTTGGAGTAGTAGACACTGAGGTAGATGAATCTAAGTTCCTTAAACTTTTACAGTTTTAAATTCTGGTATCTGGAATCAAAAATGCAATTGATAAACCAATTAGTATATATTTTGTTTTATCGAAAAGAATCTTGTTTCTCCATTTAATTACACTATAGTATTATAGTGTTTTTTGTTTCGATCATATCGAAGTTCTTTTATGTTCCTGTCTAAATGCTTCTGTCTTATCCATGTACCCTTTTGAATTTCAAAAGCAATGGAATTATGACGCATTTAGACAAACATAAAAGAAATGAATATTCATCAATAAAATTGATTGAATACTCATAACCTCTTACCACATGTAAACTGATTAGTCTGTACATTTGTATGCATTAAATCATCCAATACAATGTTATGCTTTTAGCTCAAAAAGAACATTCTCGTCACATTACTTTTCTAAATAAGATTTATAGAATTACCATGATCAATCTTAATAGGCTAAGAAGCCTATCATTAATCATTTTCTTAAAATCTTATCATAGTTTATATGGCTTAAGCATAAATATTAGAGGTTATTTTGGTCAGAAGAAACATTTCTTTTCTTAGATAAAAACATATACTATTTATCATTATATCTTACTTTGAATAGATCAATGGACTTATATGATATAAAATGTCTTTATAAATAACTAAAACAAGTAATAAATAGAGGATCGATAAATAACAGTGTACTCCTGTTTATTAAAACAAGTCACCGAAATTAAATTCCTCTAATAAAGACAAATATCAAAACTAAAGTCTCTCTAATTGATCTAGCCCTTCAATTGATATAAACTAGCATGTCCTCAACTGCTGCTTGAAGCTTTCTTCATTTAATCTCTTGGTTTCCTGAAAACCAAATAAATGAAGTACAAATTAGCTATCTCAGAATTCACTATTGCATAAATCAATAGAAATCTGAACTAATTAGGAAGCTTAAAGATTTCCTATACCTGATTTTAATAATCTTAGGACAATCTTTCTTCCAGTGACCCTTCTGTCCACACTTGTAACACTTGCCTCTTGGCTTGCCACTTCTTTTAGTGAACACTTTGCCAATCCCTACTCTTTCTTGCTCATTCCAGTCTTTCGACTTAAGCTTTGAAGAGAATCATTTTTCAGGTATAGCATGTAGTTCGTGCATTAATTGAATTAAGGTCATATCTTTATTGTTTACGATATAGCTGACCTTAAACTCTTTGAATGTATCTGGTAAAGATTCAATCACCATGTTAATCTTTGTTTTATCATCGATTTGAACACCATGAATCTCTACCTCACTCAAATCGTCCATCATTTTGAGGACATGTTCACGAACTTTTGTGCCCTCTTCCATCTTAGTATCCGTAATACGTTTTAACACTGTATCTCTGGCAAAATGAATATTCTGCCCAAACATCTGATGAAGACTAGCAATTATTTCAGTGGCTGTTTCCATGCTCCGATGTTTTTTATGCAGTTCCACAGAAATCGAAGCCAATATATAGCGCTTAGCCATTTTGTTAGCTTCGCACCATTTCTCATAAGGCTCCCTCTGATTTCTATAATCGTATAACGATGGTTCTGAAGGGCAAGGCTGGGTCAACATATATTTGCAGCCCTTAGCAGTGAGGATATTAAATAGATTGCGTTTCCAATCTAAATAATTTTCTCCAGTGAGTTCATTTTTAACAAGGATAATTAACAATGGGTTTATGGAAGTCATTTTCTGAAAATAAAAATAGATATGCATAAATACTTTGAAACAATATTCACAATAAATGACAAAAATGTAAAAAACCATAAATGCATTTTAATTTATTGTAACGATAATCTAGTACGGCTTTGACAAGCTATCCGTTGGGGAAATCATGTCTACACTTACTAGACCCAATTATCCATTGGATTATTTACTTTCATGTAGAGACATGATAAATAATTATCGTTATCCTTTTTGGGCCTAAATTTGTTAACAGGGCTTCGTTGGGAAGGTTAATAACAAATTTTAGTTGAGTGTATAACCATTGTTTCAATCTACGTATTTTTCACATCAATAGTCGCCGTTGGGGTGAACAATTAATTGAAAAATATTTTAATTTTATCTATGAAGAAGTTCATCAAAATAAAATATCTAATATATATACCTTCCGTAGGGAGCATCACCGTATCATGAAGTCGAGGTATATATATAATTTTATTATTGAACTAACAATGGAGCCCTTGGGAAAAATTATCTTGAATTTTCCCTCTCCCACTCAATATTTTAAAATTGGTTTTTCCTTTTAAAACATACATTAAATTATATTGTTAATTGCATGCTTCCTATAATATTATCTAGATGATATCTAATATTATAAAGCATACAAATTACAAACAATATAATGAAATTCATATTTAATGAATGACATGTATTATTATGTATAGAGTGGCACTACCTATTCTATATGACATGTTATCATGGCATGTTATCAACCAAAACACAACATATAGAAAAACAATTAAATAATCTTAATTCATGGCTTTCCTAAAATGAAAAATATATATTAACCCTAAGCCTAATCTTCATTGGGCTTCTTGTCAATGTCCATCTTCCATAGACTTGTCTTTGTTAATGGACTAGGGGATATTGGGCTTTTAAATTTATTATTGGTCCAATTTTAATTTTGAAAGAAATAAATAAAATCCTTCTCCTTTTTTTTTTTTAATTATTAAAAAAATTTTGGGCCAAAAATAAATTTAATGTGTTAAATTTTATCTATGCATTTTTAATCCATTAAGCTTAAATTTTAATTGGGCTTAAAACTAGGATTCATTAAGCCCAAAACTATTTTTGAACTTAAATGCAAAAATTTTAACACTTTACTGCCCATTAAAAGAATTATGGAACCATAGGGATTTCAATGATAAAAACCATTGAAACCCTAAACCATCTTCTTCTCTTTCGTTCTTCCCCGCCGCCCATCACCACAAAAAACCAGTCACCGTTATCCTTTTTTCGGCCATTTCCGAGCTGATCTGAGCGCCATCTCCTCGCCGGAAACGCAGAGGTCCGCGGCTTTGCGTCTATCGCATCAAGAAGCCGCCGCTTGGCGCTTCTTTGATGGTGGTGCAACGTCGGTTTCCGCTGAAATTTTCAGTCTTCGATTCCTTTGATTTCTGATCCGTAATTTACAAATTTCCTAGGTAAGTTTTGGCTTACAAAAATTCTATTACAGTAAATTAAATCAAGAGGGAAACATAGTGATGATAAACCACCCCTCTTGTTACAGATTCAAAGGAAAAATATAGTAGAAAATATAACCATGAATTAAGACAAATCATTAACATGTTTTATCCATAAGGGGACCACCTTGTAAAATAACATAAGACCCCTTTATACAAAAGTATATTCATGGAGCCTCCCACTAAAAGATATATTTATGTTTTTGACCCAAATTGCTAGTTATCTTGCTTATTGATCCAGTAGTGGTGCAGTCAATTAAATGAGCTAACCCGGGGATCATTTGGGAACATACAATAGTGGCTACAACAATTAAGCCTGTAATTAAACAAGCCTAATCATTTAATTCCAACTCTACTCCACTATAAGATTGGAACTGACCTCCATAATTGTATGTTCGAATAAAAAATTCGTCCCAAGCCACATTGATTTCTTTACTGCTCAATCCTTTGTACCACATCGTTAATTAAAATCGATATCTCAACTGTCCAATTGATTTAATCACATCTTGTACCTTGATACTTACTGATTTTCTCTAATGATCATTTTCAATATACTAAATATGTTGACACACTTTGGCCAGAGAATTCTATGATCAAGTGCCGAAAACCCATCAAGAGACGTGTCGTACAAATTCTATATTGTTAATCTATAATTCCAATTTTCATAATTACTCCCACCAAAATACCGGGTAATCTTGACCACAAATGTGAGTCATGCCCATTGGTAATTCAAATGGAATAACAATTACAATTATGAAATCATAATTAACTCAAGATTAAGATTACAGTAAAATCAATGCCTATGAGATTTAATAAGTCTGATAATTATTTCAAGGTTAATTAAATCTCATATGTGATCCAGTTCAATGTAGTCGAACTACATCAGTAAATTCATACATGATCAAGACAAATCATTCAATGAATTTACTACAGTCTAAACATAAACAGAGCGCCCAACTCTATTTATCAACTGCGAACTTAATTTATTTAATCATAAGATAACTTGTATTTATGTCTCCTGTGAATTCATATGATGATCACATAAATACATATAATATGATTAAACGGACATTTTCAATATATTTATGCAATTAAAATATCTCAAATATTTATTAATCAGAAAATAAATTAATATGCTTTAAAAGAGCATATTTTCCCAACACTACGTTGGATACTCAGATGGAGTGATTGTGAGCAGAGGAGCATCGCCTAATGAATATTATCTTCGTTTTTCTGAAGCATGGTACCACCTCCTCCCATCATGGGATCAAAGGATCCCGTTCCGACGCATGGTAATATCTTCATCAACAAGAATTCCGTACTGGAATATGAATTCTCTCGTGATGGTTTTGACGGGGACTACGCATCCAGCTCTTGTGTTGTATAGAAAAAAACAAGGAGCAGAATATGCATGGACGAAGCAAGATAGTGCAATTCCTGACCCTAACTGTAATTCTTATATATCAGATACTAATGCTATTTCTCATAAAGGGAAGCTCTATGCATTGAGTTCGCACGGAACTCTTGTGGTTATTGAATACATTGAGTGTCAGCCAAGAATCACGGCATTGAGTCCAAAACGCGCCGTCCCTTCTGTGTATTCAAGTCATTTTAAAGAATGTTTGCTTGAATCAGATGAAAAGATTTTACTGATTTTTCTAATTTCTAGAAAATCAGTTGTTGTGAAAATTCTAATATACTCGTAAGTGCACGAATCTAGAGATAGAATAGTGGTAACGAGGTCGAATCCACAGGGATTGTTATAAATTACAAAGTCTAATTTAAATCTAAAATTAATATTAATTCTAACCTAGTTGAGCAAATTGAGTTTTAAAAGTAATTAAACTAATTAAAATAAGAAAACAATTAAAGCAAATGAGAATTCAATAAGACAAAAATTACTAAGGTTTCAGAATCCACCACTATTCAACTAGTAATTATCTAATTATTACTTAATCCCCAATTTTAGAGTGACAACTCAAAATCAATCTATGTCATCTCATGGATATAACAATTAAGCCCAAATAAAATTAATCTTGTGTAGGTTCTTTTTCTGCTCAATAGTATGACATCTAAGAATTCCATGTGAACATATTGAATAACAAAGAGTCAAAGTTTTCCTAAGCACTATGTGTAAATAATTTAATGAAAGACACAAAATCAAAGATAATCATATATAAACTTCATAGACTCAAGCATAGATTTAATCGAATATTGATCCTAACAATCAATAATGCATGACAGAATTGATGAAAAGATTTAATAATACCCAATTAATCATGTGAAACAAAAACCTTAATCATTAAAACACATATGTAGGGAATTAATTAAATAAAAAAAAATTATTTCATTGAATAGGGTTTCATCTTTAACCTCAGTATAAGAAATTTAGCTAGACATACTTGAATAGGGAACAGTAAAAGAAATAAAATCAGCCATGGAAGCTGAAGCTCTGCTGCCAATTTTCTTCTGCAAAATTGCGTCTGCTTTCCTTCTCTGGTGGCCTCCCTTCCAAAAGCCAAAGTTTGGCTTTTATATTTTTTAATCCCTAGCCGAATCCTTGAAGGATTGTAATTCTAATTCATGGCAAATTAATTGCTTTCCATATTTTGCAATGCCTTGCACGTGGACTCCCATTTAGATTTGCATTAGGATTCCTTTGCTTTGTATTAACGTGTATACGTGCATAACTGTTCCCACAATCAATTAATTATTATTTCCAAAATTGAGCTTCTTTATTCATTTTTATCCATAATCTCCAATTAATTCCTTATTCAACAAAACAATTCAATTAATTAAAATAATAAATAAAAATAACTAGCAATAATATAATTAAGGATAAAATATGTATATAAATTACGCCCATCAAATACCCCCAAACTTAGATTTTGCTAGTCCTCGAGCAAACTAAAACTAAAACAAAACAAAAAATAAAAATAACAAAACAAAAAGTAAATCCTAACTAAACCACTTTCGCAGGTAATCGCGATTGCATTTAGCGTATGCAACAAGCCTTTAAACCCCTAGGCGGCCCTAGTGGACGAGTTATAGTCTCGTGAGGGCTTCGGTGATGATACCCACAAACATCAATTTTTTTTTAAAGAATAACAATAAAATAAAAAGAATAAAAAAAACTTTAAACAAAATATGGAAATAGCCTCAAAGATTGCATAAATTATATAGCTCAAAGAAAATTTCAAATATTGGCAAAGTTCTAACTTTAATTCGATAGTCAATCTCATCTCTCCTTTGATTCTTGTAGTGTGTGTGTGAAATCAATTCAATCAAATTCATTCCCAAAATCTTCAACATCAACAGCCTTCACCTCAAACAAAGAAAAGAGCAGGTCAAACTAATCTTATCATCTTGATCTCCAATTTTTTTTCTTTTCCACAGGCTTTTATGTGCATTTTCTTTTGATTTTTGTTTTAGCACATGCACTTGATTTTTTTTTTTTAAACAAAGTCAGGAGCTTTCACTCTACCCCTTAAGGTAGCCTTCTTCTCATGGTAGATTATCATCTACATACTGGTGGTACATAGGCCCAAATTACTCAAGGATAGCTTCACTCTTAAGGGTTATAGGTAGCTATTTCTGACTTTGGCGCCTATGTATACTTTTTTTTTTTTTTTGTATTGTGGAGATAAGAATCAAGACAAACAATCATTTACTCTATCTAAAATTCTCAACTTAGGCTGCGTCAACCTCAGATTTCAAGTCAAAATCATGAAAGAACTAATATTAGTGTTCAAAGAATCTTAATCAAGAGGGACTAACACAAGAATCAAGTATAAACTAAGACAATATTCAACCCTTTCCAAGAACTATATGCATTGTCAATCAAGTTCTTATCATTGGCTTTTCACATAAAAACAAACAAAAAACACAATTTTTTTTTTAAATTTTTGAATTTTTTTTGAATTTTGTTTTAATAACAAACAAAGATATGCATGCAAAAGGATAAATAAATAAATAACAACATAAATAATAAAAGAAAAAGTTGGAGAGAGCACACCTGAATGCGCGAGGAAGCTTAAAAGAAAATGACAACTAAAAAGAAAATTTTAGAAGAAATGTAAATTAAAAAAAATAAAATAAATAAAATCCTACTAAACTAACTAATTAATGCAAGCAACAAATCAACCAGGATCAATAAGATTTTGGTGAAAATCAAAGCAATTATATAGAAAATGACAGAAAACATAATTGACTAAGCACTGGAGTATTTTATCTATAAACGGACGATGGTAATGAAACTCCTCAATATCGCATTGCTTTGATCTCTTCTGTTCTAAGTTTACCCGAGAGTTATCTGAAGTAGTATAAAAATCTAACAATTTAATCACTTTAGATCTTACCACATTTTTCATGCCAGACTATGACCTATGTTGCACTTCTTGAGGAAATAGCTCCAACTTGAATGGTTCAATTTTCTCTTCAGGAGGAAGTGGCTCAATCTTTTCGTTCCACTTAATTGGATCTATGATAAGAGTCGAATTAAGTAAAGCATTAACTTCTTCAATACCACTGTCAATATCAACAGAGAAATCAGAGTCAATTGTGCATGGTGTTAATGGATTGTCACAGTGGTTAGAAATAAATGAGTCATCAATTGATGCTTTTATCATATCTACTTCAACAACTTCATCATCTTCCTGTGCCTGCTTGGGAGCATTAAAAATATTTAATTCCATGGTCATATTACCAAAGGACAGCTGCATGTTTCCATTCCTGCAATTAATAAGAGCATCATCTGTAGATAAGAAAGGACGACCTAGAATAACTGGGGTGTGTTTCTTAGGATCCTGTATATGCTGAGTATCAATAACAATAAAATCAACTGGATAATAAAATTTTTCAATTTGTATCAACACATCCTCTATAATACCACGAGGTATTTTCATTGACCTATCTGCAAGTTGCAAAATAATAGAAGTTCACTTTAATTCACCTAGTCCAAGCTGCATATAAACAGAATAAGGCAAGAGATTAACATTAGCGCCTAAATCCAATAATGCTTTATCAAATGATTAGTTTCCTATAACACATGAAATAGTAGGAGAACCAGGATCCTTAAATTTTGGTGGCATTTTACATTGAAGTAAATTGCTAGTTTTCTAAGTTAAAAATGCATTTTTAGTGACATGCAGATTTCTCTTTTTAGTGCATAAATCTTTCAAAAACTTGGCATAGGAAGGAACTTGCTTAATAGCATCGAGTAAAGGGATGTTTATACTTACCTGCTTGAAGATTTCCATAATCTCACCTATTGAAGTCTCTTTCTTTACCTTTGCTAACTTGTGAGGAAAATGAGCCTTAGGAATGTAAGCTGGTGGACCACTTTCTTCTGGATCATTTGGTGATTAATCTTGTGCTGGAACTGGATCTGAAGAAGTAGGCTCAGATTTCTTTCTTGTTTGAACCTCCACCTTGTTGTCAAATAATTTTCCTCTTCTCAAAGTCATAATAGACTTTGCTTCTTTATGCTGATGGCTTGAACTCGATCCAACTTCGTGCACTTCTTTGCGATTAGGAACTGGTTGACTAGGGAATTTTCCTTTTTCTCTCTTAGCTACAGTAGTTGCTAATTGACCCAATTGATGTTCAAGCTTTAGAATAGCTTGAGTGTTCGACTGAAAGGCTTGTTGGGTTGACTGAATGAAACTTTGAAGTGTATCCTCTAAAGAAGGTTTTCTTTGTTGGGGTGCAACAAATGGAGACATAGATTGTTGGGCAGGAGGATATGTTGGGTTAGGAGGGACAAATTGTTGATTGGGCATGCTAAATTGTTGTCCTCCTTGGTTTGACACATGTTGATTTTGTTTCCAAGAAAAATTAGGGTGATTTCTCCAATTAGGATTATATTTCAATGAATATGGACTATTGGAGGTTTTCTCATATGATTGTAAGGCATGTAACTACTCAGAATAAGCCTCTTAATAGGTTGGTAATGATGGACAATTCTGCGCTGTATGAGATGGGTTGGAACAAAGAGCACAAACCTCATTAGCTACATTAGGGTAATGATTCATGGATTGGTTCATAACTAAAGCATCTACTTTCCTAGAAAGAGTAGCTAGAGTGGCCTTCACATCAAAATCATCCTTAACTTCATATAGACCTTTCCTAGAAACTTGCGATGACTTCTCTCTTTGATTTGAAAAATCCCACTGTTAAGAATTCTGAGAAAGTGAATTAAAGAAATCTCATGCAGCCCCTTCATGTAAGTTCAAAAATCTCCCACCATTCATATACTCTACCATATGACGATTTGACATGGTTAAACCATTATAAAAGCATTGTATAATTCTCCATTTCTCAAAACCATGGTGGGGACACTTAAGAAGTAAGTCATTAAATCTTTCCCAACACTCATAAAATTGCTCACCCTCCCTTTGATAGAAATCACTTATCTCTTTCTTAAGGGCGTTTGTTTTGGACATAGGAAAAAACTTGATGAGAAACTTATTACTCAATTCATCCCATGTAGTAATGGACCCAGCAGGAAGTGAATTCAACCAAGCTTTTGCTTTGTCTTTTAATGAGAAAGGGAACATACTAAGCCTAATTGACTCATCATTAAAGTTTTGAAAACGAAATGTAGAGCATATGTCAAGAAATTCCTTAATGTGCAAATATGGATCCTCTCTCTCTAACCCATGGAAAGATGGTAAAAGTTGAATGACAGAGAGCTTAAGTTCAAAATGTGTTGCTGTAGTTTGTGGCAACACAATACAAGATGGTTGGTTGGCTGCAAGTGGTGAAAAATATTCTCTAAGGGTTTTCTCTCCTTGCACTGGTGGTAGTACTGGCAATAATCTATTTGGGTCATCCATGACTTAAGAAGAACTCGCTTGACTACTATCAATTTTCAATTCTGTTTTAACCAAGCGATTTGTTGAATCGCGTTACCAAACACTCATAAACTAACTAGACAAGGAAAGAAAGAAAAATAAAATAAAATAAACAAACAATAATGAAAATAAACGGAATTTAAAAATAAAAGAAATTAAACAACCAAACAATGAATTCAAAAACAAATAATTTTTTTAAGTAAAAAAATAAAAGGCAACCTAAATTATAACTAGTGGAAGAATTAAATCAACCAAGATTAAACTGACTTTCTGGCACAATCCCCGGCAACAGCGCAAAAAACTTGTTGTGAAAATTTTAATATACTCGCAAGCGCACGAATCTAGAGATAGAATAGTGGTAACGAAGTCGATCCCACAGGGATTGTTATAAATTACAAAGTCTAATTTAAATCCAAAATTAATATTAATTCTAACCTAGTTGAGCAAATTGAGTTTTAAAAGAAATTAAACTAATTAAAATAAGAAAACAATTAAAGCAAATGAGAATTCAATAAGACAAAAATTACTAAGGTTTTAGAATCCACTACTATTCAACTAGTAATTATCTAATTATTAATTAATCCTCAATTTTAGAGTGACAACTCGAAATCAATCTATGTCATCTCATGGATATAACAATTAAGCCCAAATAAAATTAATCTTATGTAGGTTCTTTTTCTGCTCAATAGTATGACATCTAAGAATTCCATGTGAACATATTGAATAACAAAGAGTCAAAGTTTTCCTAAGCACTATGTGTAAACAATTTAATGAAAGACACAAAATCAAAGATAATCATATATAAACTTTATAGACTCAAGCATAGATTTAATCGAATATTGATCCTAACAATCAATAATGCATGACAGAATTGATGAAAAGATTTAATAACACCCAATTAATCATGTGAAATAAAAACCTTAATCGTTAAAACACATATGTAGGGAATTAAATAAATAAATAAATAAATTATTTCATTAAATAGGATTTCATCTTTAACCTCAGTATAAGAAATTTAGCTAGACATACTTGAATAGGAAACAATAAAAGAAATAAAATCAGCCATGGAAACTGAAGCTCTGTTACCAATTTTCTTCTGCAGAATTGCGTCTGCTTTCCTCCTCTGGCAGCCTCCCTTCCAAAAGCCAAAGTTTGGCTTTTATATTTTTTAATCCCTAGTTGAATCCTTGAAGGATTGTAATTCTAATTCATGGCAAATTAATTGCTTTCCATATTTTGCAATGCCTTGCACATGGACTCCCATTTAGATTTGCATTAGGATTCCTTTGCTTTGTATTAACGTGTATACGTGCATAACTGCTCCCACAATCAATTAATTATTATTTCCAAAATTGAGCTTCTTTATTCCTTTTTATCCATAATCTCCAATTAATTCCCTATTCAACAAAACAATTCAATTAATTAAAATAATAAATAAAAATAACTAGCAATAATATAATTAAGGATAAAATATGTATATAAATTACGCCCATCATCAATTAATATTGTTGACGATGTTGAGGTGTTTCGTCTTGATGTTAGTACACTTTCATGGATTAAGATTGAGAGACTTGGAGGAGATAGGGCATTGTTTCTGGGGGTCTAATTGTTGCATGTCAGTCTCTGCAAGCAAAATGGGATGTAAAAGTGATTGTGTTTATTTTAGCCATCACAGAGAAGATGACTGGTGGGTGTATGATTTACAGAGAGACAGCATCTCTCCGTGTAGAAGTCATGAAATCTCCCATAAGATTTGCCGTTGAGGTTGAACAGGCAAGAGAAAGAATTATAATTACTTCTAAGAACAAAATTATGGTTATAGTTTGATTTTGTGTTCTCTTTTAATGCAATAAAACGGACATTGCTTATGCACGTGTATTTTGGCAAATAATGCATGTTTGTGATTTGTTCAACTTATTTGATCTGTTTAAGAAATGAATAATGCCAGTGCCACAGATACCTTGTACAGACTTCTTTTAATTTTTTTTTTTTTGAATTTATACCTCCCAAAATTTGAAATCAAATGACTAACTAAATAAAATTATTTAAAAACTGCTCAAGCTGTTTATTTGGCATAAATTAAAATAGTATAAATTAGTAATTGTTGAATATTTTTCAAATCTTAATGATGTAAATTTTTCTAAAATAATTCATTTCAAATTAAGATGATAATTTTAGTTCAATTCTCTACCTGTTATAACTTAATTTTCTACCTGTTCAAGAGCGAAACTTGAATCTTAGACCTTTTGTACTGTCATAAGAAATTTTAATTGAACTATTTAGCACCCATCTAAAAATAAATTAAATTAATAGCAAGAGTCCTAGAGTTTTTGTATATTATCAAAAGAGAAATGATAATGTTTGCATTTTCTTCCCATAAAAAGTCAGACATGTAACAACCATATACTGATATGCGAGTATTAAAAATGAATGGATAATTAGACCCCAGATATATTATTACCAAACCTGGAGATGCACTGACACAAGCAACGATTCTTTCAAGTAGAAAGACTTAACATATTTGACCGTGCTACTGTTTATTAGCTACTTGAGAAAACATTGCAAGTCTAATCAATAATGGAATAAATAAACATTAGTATAAATTTGCCGCCCATTTTCTTAGAATTTGCACATGCAATATTGAACTCAAATTATTCTAGCTCCAACGTATCCTTTGAATAAGTAAAAAATGCAGAACAATCTTGCTGCCCAAGGCAATATAATATGCAGAACAACACCTTAATGTCCAAGGCAATCACCAACCCAGCTATCTAAGGTCAACTCTACCTCGTGCATGTAATAATTTCATAGTAAATTTGAGTTCATGCTATGTTACATCGTATATAACATATAACAACACTTGAGTTGTTACCTAAATCAAAAAATTATAATATATGAACATTTGAGTTATTATGAGTGACAACTCATGAGTTTGCTGTATGTAATATAGTCTAACCCCTATTTTGATAAATAATTAATCCAGTTTTATGATACTTAAAACAAATTAAAACTTGAGAGCCACATATAGAGCTTCATATATTTTCTTATTGTAGTACTCCAACCAGCTGGCAGTTGCATCCTCAAAACCATTTCTATTTCTCCATCAAAACTAGAATGGTGAAGAAAGGAAACAAGAAGCAAGTTCCAATAAAAAAAGAAGCCGATGCTAATGGTATAGAACCGTGGCCATATCTTCCATGGCATTGATCAATGTTATCTCAGGGCAGTCGCCTCTAATGTGTGACATTAGTCATGGAGGTGTGACCAATTCACGGAGAGCACCATCAAGGCAATGCAATAAAAAGGCAACACCACCGTGGCTAGAACTCTTTGATATCCACAGAAACTTAAGATTTGAATTCAGTCTATCGTTTCACGATCGAGAAAACAAGAACGCACTATGCGATATTTGTTGGTGAAAATTCAGTTTTTAAAAAAACTTTTAGGACCGATCTCATAAAATATACAAGAATTCATAATCTAGAAATCGTACCTTAATAATCCGAGAAGATGAAAAATAAAAATTATTCTGGGCCCCAGATCACGATCCGTCACCACCACTCTTGTTTGATCACGATCCGTCATCACCACGCCTGTTAGATCACGAACTGTCACCAATTATCTTCCAAGTTATGACTCAGGTTTGATCTGCACTTGATGTGTGGTCACCTTTATCACCACTAAAGCAACTAGCACGAGAAAATTTTTCTCTCAAAATTAGAGAGAAAAATCTTTTTCTCTGATGTGTATGAAGTGGCTGCTCTCTGTTTTCTTGAGAGAAAATAAGCCTTTTTATATTTTCCTTTAGTGAAACCCTAGGCTCCACAATAAAAGTAACGTTACTTGCTTTTTTCCATAGGGGGCCCACCTTGTAAAATAACATAAGGCCCCTTATACATAAGCATATTAATGGAGCCTCCCACTAAATAATATAATTATGTTTTTTACCCAAATTGCTAGTTATCTTGCTTATTAATCCAGTAGTGGTGCAGTCAATTAAATGAGTTAACCCGGGGATCATTTGGGAACATACAATAGTGGCTGCAACAATTAAGCCTGTAATTAAACAAGCCTAATCATTTAATTCCAACTCTACTCCACTATAAGATTAGAACTTACCTCCATAATTGTATGTTCGAATAATAATTGGTCCTAAGCCACATTGATTTCTTTACTGCTCAATCCTTTGTACCACATCGTTAATTAAATCGATATCTCAACTGTCCAATCGATTTAATTACATCTTGTTCCTTGATACTTACTGGTTTTCTCTAATGATCATTTTCAACATACTAAATATGTTGACACACTCTGGCCAGAGAATTCTATGATCAAGTGCCGAAAACCCATCAAGAGATATGTCGTACAAATTCTATATTGTTAATCTGTAACTCCAATACTCATAATTGCTCCCACCAAGATACCGAGTAATCTTGACCACAAGTGTGTGTCGTGCCAATTGATAACTCAAATAGAATAACAATTACAATCATGAAATCATAATTAACTCAAGATTAAGATTACAGTAAAATCAATGCCTATGAGATTTAATAAGCCTGATAGTCATTTCAAGGTTAATTAAATCTCATATGTGATCCAGCTCAATGTAGTCAAACTAAATCAGTAAATTGATACATGATTAAGACAAATCATTCAATGAATTTACTACAATCTAAACATAAATAGAGCGCCCAACTCTATTTATCAACTGCGAACTTAATTTATTTAATCATAAGATAACTTTTATTTATGTCTTCTGTGAATCCATATTATGATCACATAAATACATATAATATGATTAAACGGACCTTTTTCAATATATTTATGCAATTGAAAATATATCAAATATTTTATTAATCAGAAAATAAATTAATATGCTTTAAAAGAGCATATAATCCCAACAATATTTACAAATGCTTTTGGTTATAAAGGGAGCTAGTTTCTATGCTTTGAGCCTTGATGGAACTCTTGCATGCATTTATTAAAAATGTTGATTGTCAACCGATAATTACAGCTTTGCATCCGAAAAGAGCTATTCCTTCTGTCTATTCAAAGCATTTCAAGGGATATTTGCTTGAATCAGATGGGAAAATTTTACTTTTGTTCCTCATCTCAAGAAAATCAATTAATAGTGTTGATGATATTGAGGTGCTTCATCTTGATATGGGTAGAGGTTAAAAAGATATAAGCTATCTTGCCTCTACTAGTAAAATCTCAAATTTTAGGTTTTTAGGAGTACAGGCTGAAAAGTTTTTTTTAAATGTTAAAATGCCTAAAATAATCTTTTCTTATTTGACAATTTTATTTTGTTCTTTTCATAATATAACTTTAAAAAATTTGTTTACCAAAGTAATTTAATAAATTTTTAATAAAAGTTTTTATTGACAACAAAATAATTAAAATTTTTTTAGTAAAAGCTCTACTAACAAAAGCTCTATTTTTTTTTTTAAGAAACAAAAACTCCATTTAAATAAGATTTACTTAAAAAATTGTACCAAAACAGAGCCTTGGGGATATAACATAATTTTTTAGGGGGTTGGCTTATAATACAGTGGCTGTATCTCATACAGCCACTTTTTTTTTTTTTCAGCACCGGTACTATTGGAATATAACCCAAAATTTCGGCATTCAATGAATTTAGTAGGAATATCAAACATAAAACTGGTGGAAAATAAGTTGAAACATATGAACCTATAAATGAAAAAGCTTAACCAAAATCAGGAACTAATCTAACAAAAAAAATTAATTTGGGTATTCAACCCAAATAACCAGAATCGTATCAAGTTAATTGGAATATTAAACGCAAAATCAGTGAAATAATAGTTGAAATATATAGACCTATAAAGAGAAAGTATAACCAAAATTAGGGATTTCCTTAACCAAAAATAAAATGATGAAAAATACATTTGGTATATAACCGGAATAATTGGAATCTTACCACATTAATAGGAATATCCAACACAAAAGTAGAGTAACAATTAGTTGAAACACCTGAACCAATAAGAGAGAGAGTGCAACGAAAATTAGGAACTCATCTAACGGAAAATAAAAGCTACTTGGAATATAACCCAAAATTTCACAATTTCATGAATTTAGTAGGAATATCAAACATAAAACCGGTGAAAAACAAGTTGAAACACATGAACCAATAAGAGAGAAAGTGCAACGAAAATTAGGAACTCATCTAACGGAAAATAAAAGCTACTTGGAATATAACCCAAAATTTCACTATTTCACGAATTTAGTAGGAATATCAAACATAAAACCAGTGAAAAATAAGTTGAAACACATGAACCAATAAGAGAGAAAGTGCAACGAAAAATAGGAACTCATCTAACGGAAAATAAAAGCTACTTGGAATATAACCCAAAATTTCACCATTTCACGAATTTAGTAGGAATATCAAACATAAAACCGGTGAAAAATAAGTTGAAACATATGAACCAATAAGAGAGAAAGTGCAACGAAAATTAGGAACTCATCTAACGAAAAATAAAAGCTACTTGGAATATAACCCAAAATTTCGTCATTTCACGAATTTAGTAGGAATATCAAACATAAAACCGGTGAAAAATAAGTTGAAACATATGAACCAATAACAGAGAAAGTGCAACGAAAAATTGAAAAAAAAAAAAAGTGGCTGTATGAGATACAGCCACTGTACACTAGGATGACTCCCGCTTATAATACCATCACTGCATTTCATACAGCTGCTTTTTATTATTTTAATAATACAACTAAAAACCAGCCACATGTTCTTTCATTTTAATCGGTTAAAAAGGCAAATATTAAATGGTAACTATTATACAGCTCCCTCAGTTTAGGTAAATATTAAGATAATCAATCTAAAATTAAAAAACTATCAACAACCCCCTAACTTAAAAAAAAAAAGAAAATAATCTTTTTTCTTTTAATTCATGAAAAAATAATTAATATATTTAACTTATGTACTAATAAAAAAATATAAGCAAGTAAAATTAATAGATTAATATATTTAAACAAAAATAATTATATTATTTTCTTAATATTACGTTATAAATTTAATGATATTTTACTTTAAAAAATGAAACTTATGTTCTAATAAGCATAATATTTTAATATAATAAATTAAAATAAATTATATAGCAATTAAACTATTTTTTATATTACTTTATAAATGTAATGATGTTTTGCCTAACAAACTATCAAAACAATTTTATCAACTTTTAATCATATTAAAATCCAAGTATCTAAACATATAATAAAAATGATTCATTCCTAAATATTTGGAAGAAATCAATCCCAATATCCCACAATACACATATAAGGACTTAAATCTCTACCTACGAAAATAATTACAATGTTTATCCAACTATTGAATAATTATCATACCAGACATTATACTTACCCTTTAAATGTTGTTGTTGTTATTATTAATGGCTAATATTAATATATTCTTTGTATACCCTCTAAAAAAATAATCGTATATTAGACAAATATAAAGCATCTAATATTTGATATTTTTAAATAGAACTCACAAACAATCTCTTATGCAAATTAATTCATATAAAATTATGTCAAATTAATTACTTTATTTAATCTTTTTTGGTATAGTAAATTTTATTTGCTAAACATTAATCAAATTCATAATGGTACATAATATGGATAATTACAATTTGAATGCAACTAATATTGAATAATGTTATATTAAATTATTTTTACAATTATATACTTTAAGCACGAAAATTACATTTCTAAATTAAATCAAATTATTTGAGTAAAACTTCATTCATTAGATGGTTCATGATTTGTATACTGAATAGTGTGCAATTATCACAAAATTAGTTCAATCTTACATTTATATCTATTTTTTTTTAAATTAAGTTAATTTATATAACAACTAAAAATAATAAAATTACGTAAAAATATTAACAAGCTTAAATTTTATATCTATATTTTTTAAATTAAATTAAATTTTTGGTGAAATAATAAGTAATTAGGATTCATTTAGGTGGGTAAAACTACCGCCAAGATAAAAAGCAAGTTTTTTTTTTAATCAAGCATACATTAATAATTTTTTAATTTTTTCCCCAAATTTTGTTACAAAATATAAATACCTCATTCTTCCATTGTTAGAAATAGGATGGCAAAAAATTGGTCCCAGATCCGTAAAGATTCGAAAAATCCAGATCCGCACATTTAAAATGTGGATCCGAAATTTAAAAATTATAATCCGTGCGGATCCGGATTCGGATGCAAGCGCATCCGGAAAACCAGATATCCGAATTCGGGTTAATTTTTAATTATATTATTAATTCAATAAATTTGTATTAAAAAATATATAAGTTAAAATTGAAAAAAAGAAACAACATATCCAGTAACCCTAATTCCCTAAACCATTCACGCCTCCCCTACTCCCCACCCACTCAAAAGGACTGAAATCGAAGCCCACCCCAGCTTGCTACCACTCTTCCATTTCCTTAATTTAACTTTACCACCAGCCTCACCTCACCAGCAGGCAGCAGCCGTAAGTCTCGCTTCCGACCAGTGGCTCACCGTGAAGCCGTCTTCCTCGCAAGCCGGCGCTGCGCTGATCTCAAGCTCGCCCCGATCTCAATCTCGCCATGACGCCGTCTTCCTCGCAGTCACCGCCACGCCCGCCGATCCGGCTCGCCATGACGTCTTCCTCGCAGCCGTGCGGCTCACGATCTCAAGGTCGCCGCTGACCGTTAATGCTTCGCCGTCCAAGCCTCGCGGTGGTCGTCAAAGGCTTGCTGTTACGCCGCCGTCCAAGAAATTAATTTGCTGCCGGTAATTATTTTGCTCTCTTATTTCAATTACCTTTCTATTTTTTCTATTAAATACATGGGTTTTTTTTAATAAGTTGGTATTGTGATTGATTATTTAATTGTATTTAATGACTTTAATTTAATGTAAATTGTTTAAATTTGAAAATATTGTTGGCTTAATTTAATTTAATTTTTGATTGAATTTTTTTTTGGTTAATAACTTGGTATTGTGTTTTATTTTTTATTGTATTTAATGAGTTATGAATGTAATCTACTGGAAATTTTTTTAAATTTGAAAATGTTACTGGCTTAATTTAATGGCTGTGTACTTGAATTTAGTTATGTTTTTTATTTATGGATTTTAATAGTTATGCACTTGAATTTAATTTTTTTTATGTTTGATTTATGTTGTAATATTTTTATTTTGTGGATTTATAATGATGTTGTATGTTATTTATGTTAAAATGTTAATTGTTGGATTATAATTAATTTTATTTTATATCATTAATTAAATTGTTGAATTTTTAAATTCTATTTTTAAGTATTTAATTTTAAGTTTTGCAATATCCGGCCGGATCCGGTGCGATTGCGGATCCGGATATGATAATGGCTATGATCCGAATTTTGCCAACCCTAGTTAGAAACCCTAGCTGCTCAACTCAAAGATATCACCGGCCGCCATCGTAGACGCTCAACAAAAAGAAAAACAGGCGGCCGCCATGAGTTTTTACTCCTAAATTTTGTAAATCTCGCTCTTACCTTCTGTCTTTCTCACTACAGTCCCTATATCCCTCATCTTTTCACCTTTGTTAATCTCCCAAAATCAATCAATAAAAAAGTTGGCATCTTTCGAGCACTTACAGTTCGAGGTAAATGAACAAACTTTGAAATTGTATTCAAAATCTATGCTCAAGCATTTCGCATAAAAAATTTAAAAATTCAGTTCCCTTTTCTTGAACTCTTATTAGGGTTTAGATATTAACTGTAATTATTTTTTACAGTTATTATGAATCATCAATTAGAGTTTTCATATTAGATGCTATTTTCATGATATATGTTGTTAATGTAATCATGGATCAGTAGTCCTGAAAAGTTTTGGTCTTGTTAATTCTGAATGCATTCTCCTCTTTCAGAGCAACAAATGAATTTTAAGTTTCTTGAATTGCTGTGATGTTTTGATTTCAGCATATGCATTTTGTGGTTTCTCAGTCACTATTACTATTATATATTATGCAAAGGTGATGATGGGAATTATGAGTTTTAGTTAGTCAACTTGCTCAATGAGCACCTTAATCCATTTCTGTATGACAAATAAGCTTCTTTTGGCAAATTATTCTTAAACAATAAATAGCTAAAGAGAAATTAGATTTTGAAGAGCTATTTTCTAAATTATTTTATATTTGCTTAATTTTGGTAGTAACCTCTGTGTTGGTGTTTTGTTAACTAATATAATGAAGGTAGTTTATTGACAGACATTATTAGGGTAATTTGGTCATGTTTTTACTTCTGAAGAATTCTTGAAATTAAAATCTCGTGTTATTTTTTTTCATTTGTTTCCTAAACTGAATGCTACTGTAATACTGATTTCTCTAGCGTTTTTATTTCATTCAATTGTTTCATGCTAGGCAAACGAAAAAAAAAGCTAAAAATTATATTGATTTGAGTTTTCTCTCGCTGCTGTGGTATAGATATTACTACAATTTTAAATGCTATGGTAATTAGTAATCTAAATATTTTATGTGCTCTGGCTACTTGAACCGATAGTTCAAGAATGCTGAAAAATTATAAAAATTATGAAAACTACAGTAAATATACAACCAAATGGATAAATAAACAAGCTTTAGATTTTAAATGCATTTTACTTGTAAGAAAAAATCTATATGCTGATGAATTTTTAATAGTTATTTTTAGGTGCTTAGTTTCTTTTCATTGTAAGTCGTTCATATTAGATGCTATTCGATTATTTATATTATTCATGCAACCAATTTGTTCTTGTTTATGGTAGATGTATTCTCCTCTTTATCTTCCAAAGATACTTTATCGTTAAATTAAATTTGACATAAAAATTACAGAGAACAAGTATGCTAGTCCGGGAATAATTTTATGTTTTAATGTTGCTATTACAAATTTCTTTAAAAAAATAAATTGTTAGAAATTAATATATAGTTTTGTGTTTAGTTCGAGTTAGATTTTTTTGTTTTGTTGAAAATAAAATTTATTTGGTCCTACCTAAGAATTTAGGACATGCATTTGAAATTCTGAATATCATTTGGTTTTCTTTTTTATATGCAGAAACCCTTATGATGTAAATATTCTGAAATCTAGCTTTTGAAAATTGTAAATTGATTTAGTTTTGTATTGGTTTTATTTGATGCTAAAAGTTTTTAAAATTATTTTCCCGCAAGCTTGTAGAAAATTCTCATATTCCTGTTTGGATGAATGGAATTTTTTATTTGATGAATATTTTTATGCACTGGATAAATTAATAGGGCATTGTAATTTCATTTACAAACAAATGCCAACAAACCATTTAAAAATAATAAAAATATGCCAAAATTATAATCATATGTTATAACTACGGTGTTATATTTTTTAATGCCATATAAGTCATGATAAAAATTGAAAAACTATTTTAGTTGAGTCCCAAATAATTGTATTTTAGTTAAGTCCTAAAATTGAATAACTTATTTTGGTAAATGGAAAATTATAGGATATTTAAATGAGAATGATAATTAAAAATAATAATGTTAACAAATTATAAGTTTTGAATGAACTAATGCTATCTGATTGAGTAATGAACAAGAAATGGCTACTATCTAATTCGGTTGTAAATGAACTTAATTTTTGTTTAATTCATCCTCCAATTGAGCAATTCTTTTTAACTTCTTTTAATCTATAAATTGAGTTCTTATTCTTCAGGTACTCTATGATTTCTCCATCTTTAAAGAGCAAGCAAGCATTGAAAAGTTGAAATGAGAGATTTTTTTGTGTATTATTTTTTTTACTTTTTAGTATATCTAAAGGTTCAATTGTACTCTTCGAATTCGAGTGAAATTATTAATGTGAAACACCATTATTAAGTGCAAATCAAAATCATATCAGTGAATGTCTTTTCTTATATCATAGTGTTATGTAGTAACACCATATTAGTTGGAATATCCATCCAAATATATTAAGCTTTTAAAAATAATTTTAGCTATTAAGATAATTTTTGTTTAAGTCGTGAAAAAAGATTAACTTATTTTGTTTGTACAAGGGATAATCAAATATATGATTATATCTCCTGAAGTAATAAATATTGATATTGAATAAATAAAGATACTTTTATTATTGGTTATTAATTTTTATGACCTATAAAAATGTATTGCAATTCGGAGTAATAAAAAAATAGTTTAAAAATAGAAGCCGACATTATTGTTAAATTGCGGTATTGAATTTACTTATTATAGAAAACTATCCCTATTTAATTTTAGGAAGAAAAATTAATGTTTAATATACTTTCTTTTTTCTTGATTGCATTGATTTTTTAATTTTTTTACAAAATATTGCTGAATTTGAATTCCGTTTACTGTGTTTAAAGCATTCATTAAAGACAAATAAATTGTGGCTTAGTAGAATTGGATCAAAGTAATACTAATTTATAAATTTGTCAATTTTAATATAAAATTTAATTTTCACAGTTCATGGGATAATCATAAAATAAATAAACAAATCTTGGTATAGTAATAAATATGAAATGGTACAGTATAAAATGTTGCTACTATAGCAATAAATTTTCATAACCATATTAGCCATAATAAACTCTTAAAAATTATTTTAGTTAAGTATTGAAAATTTAAGAACTTATTTTATAAATTAAAAATTATATCCATACTTAAAAACGAAAAACAAGGATACTCATTTTATATATATATATAACAAATCTCATGGGGCAAGATAGTAATAATAATAATTTTAGTAAGAGTAAAAAAATAATAATAGTAGTGATAATAATACGAGTATAATATAATAATATTTAAAATTAATAGCATAAATTTTTTGTTGAGGTAATAAGAAATTAAGAAAACTAATTTGAAAAGAAAACATAGTGGTAAAAATTTAATTTGAATTAAAAAAATATTAATTCTTGATTTATTTTAGTTTAAAGATAAATAAATATACTTAATTGAATTATAAAATGGGCATAACATTTATAAAGATCAAAAGTTAAGTATAAATAAATTCAAGTTCAAGAAATCTCCTGAAGTCAATTGATCCCGAAAAAAGAAAAAAGAAAATTCAACGCAAATAGATTAAGAAAGTTTCAATTTTTGTTAGCTTAAATGTTTTTTATAACTTATGCTGTCATAAATTTTAAAAATAATTTTTTGGAGAAGCATAGCAATTGCATGTGCTCTTACATGTTATTTTTTATTTACTGTCGAAGTTTTGAAAAATTAAAGAAATTAATTTTAAAAAATAAAGAGAGAGATGAAAATAAATTCATTAATTTATTTTAACAATAACTAAAAATAATTGACTAAAATGATAAAATGAGAATAAATATGTATAGAGACTAAAAGTTTAAGTATATATACAATCAAGTTCAAGAGATCTCATGATATATATAAAAGGGAATTAGATTATGGACCCAAAATATTAGAAAAGATTAAGGGTTAGAATAAAAAATCTTCAGTATTATATGGTAAGTTGATATTTTATAAAATAGTAAGGGTTCAAACATAATTCAACTTATTAAAATTATTATTTCCGGTAACACAAGTTATTTTGGTATTTAACCTAAATAACTGAAATTTCACTAAATTAATTGGAATATCGAACGCAAAACTAGTGAAATAATAGTTGAAACATATAAATCTATATGCGAGAAAATATAACCCAAATTAGGAATCTACTTAACCAAAAATAAAATTATAAAAATAAGTTTGGTACTTAACCCAAATAATTGGAATCTGTCCAAATTAATAGGAATATTCAACACAAAACCTGCGGAATAATTAGATGCAACATTTGAACCAATAAACGAGAAAATCTAACGAAAATTAGGAACTCATTCAACGGGAAATGAAAATTGCTTAGAATCTAACCCAAAATATTTGTATTGAACGAACTTAATAGGAATACCCAACGCAAAACTAGTGAACTAATAATTTAAAACTTGTGAACCTAAATATGAGAAAGCTTAACCAAAATTAGGAACTAATTTAACCAAAAAAAAATTATTTCAGTATTTAACCCAAATGAATGAAATCTTACCAAGCGAATTGGAATAATGAATGCAAAATTTGTTAAATAATAGTTAAAACATATAAACCAAAAAGAGAGAAAGCGTAACCAAAGTTTGGAACTTATTTAACCAAAAATAAAAATTACGAAAAATAAATTTGGTATTAAACCCAAATAATTGGAATCTGTCCAAGTTAATAAGAATATTCAACACAGAATTAGGGGAATAATTAGATGAAACATTTGAACCAATAAGCGACAAAATCTAACGAAAATTAGGAACTCATTCAACGGGAAATAAAAATTACTTGGAATCTAATCCAAAATATTGGTATTGAATGAACGTAATAGGAATACCCAATGCAAAACTAGTGAACTAATAATTTAAAACTTGTGAACCTAAATATGAGAAAGCTTAACCAAAATTAGGAACTAATTTAACCAAAAAAAATTATTTCGGTATTTAACGCAAATGAATGAAATCTTACCAAGCGATTTGGAATAATGAATGCAAAATTTGTTAAATAATAGTTAAAACATATAAACCAAAACGAGAGAAAGCGTAACCAAAGTTTGGAACTTATTTAACCAAAAATAAAATTACGAAAAATAAATTTGGTATTAAACCCAAATAATTGGAATCTGTCCAAGTTAATAAGAATATTCAACACAGAATTAGGGGAATAATTAGATGAAACATTGAACCAATAAGCGAGAAAATCTAACCAAAATTAGAAACTCATTCAACGGGAAATAAAAATTACTTGGAATCTAATCCAAAATATTGGTATTGAATGAACGTAATAGGAATACCCAACGCAAAACTAGTGAACTAATAATTTAAAACTTGTGAACCTAAATATGAGAAAGCTTAACCAAAATTAGGAACTAATTTAACCAAAAAAAATTATTTCGGTATTTAACGCAAATGAATGAAATCTTACCAAGCGAATTGGAATAATGAATACAAAATTTGTTAAATAATAGTTAAAACATAGTTAAACCAAAGTTTGGAACTTATTTAACCAAAAATAAAATTAAGAAAAATAAATTAGTATTAAACCCAAATAATTGAAATCTGTCCAAGTTAACAAGAATATTCAACACAGAATTAGGGGAATAATTAGATGTAACATTGAACCAATAAGCGAGAAAATCTAACGAAAATTAGGAACTCATTCAACGGGAAATAAAAATTACTTGGAATCTAATCCAAAATATTGGTATTGAATGAACGTAATAGGAATACCCAACGCAAAACTAGCGAACTAATAATTTAAAACTTGTGAACCTAAATATGAGAAAGCGTAACCAAAATTAGGAACTAATTTAACCAAAAAATATTATTTCGGTATTTAACCCAAATGAATGAAATCTTACTAAGCGAATTGGAATATTGAATGTAAAATTTGTGAAATACTAGTTGAGACATATAAACCAAAAAGGGAGAAAGTATAACCAAAGTTATGAACGTATGCAACGTGAAATAAATTTACTTGGAATCTAACCTAAAATATTTGTATTTAACGAATTTAGTAGGAATATTATACATAAAACTAGTGGATTGAGAAGTGAAAATAATAAACCAATTATTGAGAAAGTTTAACAAAAATTAGGAACGTGTGAAAATAATTTGAAACATCCACCTAATATTTTGATATTTAACTAAAAGAATTGGAACATGATTATTTTACTCTTTTTTTAAACTTTCTTTTAAATTAAAAATATTTTTCTCACTCAAATATTTTTAATGTTAATTGTTTATAAATTTCTTAAATTTTTTTCATTTTATTTTATTTTTTTAACGTTAAAAATAAATTTTTACAAAATTTTTAAATCAACAACCGGTAAAAATACCGGTTGTTCTAATTTTTTTTTTACTGTTGAAGGCGCTGTATTATATACAGCGCCGTACTATATGATGACTCTTTTTTAGGAGTAATTGTTATATGTCAGTTTCTCTGCCAGCAAAGTGAGGTGTCAAAATGATTGTATTTATTTTAGTCATCATTACACAGCCGAAAATTGGTGTGTATATGAATTCCAAACAGAGAACATCTCCCGATGTCAGAAGAATGCAATTCTTCCACAAGATTTGTCATTCGGAGACATACAATACAATAGAGTATATAGTTTCTGCTCAAGAAAAGAAGTTAATTCATGTTATGTTATGATTATTGTACATGCTCTTTTAGGTCGCAACTTTTTGGATGGGACAACGTACCATGTCATTCACATAAAATGCGTTTAAACATGATTTCTTGTGTACTGATAAAGGTAACAAAAGATCGGCAACCTTCATGGATGAAGGAAAATATATATAATATTAAGCAACACAATAATCTAGTGAATGAACTGCAGGACCATTTGAATAATATGGCGGGTATCTTAATGATCATTTCACCTTGTCCAAGAAGACATGAGCAGAAGCACTTTCTAGCGCTTCCATTACGGAAAGGTTTGTCGAGTTTAACCATGCAAGTTTCAAAATGAGTCCTGCTCAAGATCCGAGCTGATGAAAAAAAGATTTAAATGGGGAAGGTCAACATGCCAATTGTATGCTTGTCCCCGAAAATCCTACCATGTATTTAAATGTTAGAACTACCTTAAATCTATGTGTGAGTTGAGTTTAATTTGGAGTCTCAACTATTACATGACATCCATCTATTGCAAAATAAAATTTATAACTGATAAAATTAATATTTTACTGCCCATCAGATAAATGTCAGATTAGTTAGGACTCAACTATTGGGATTCCTAATATTACTCTATATTTATCATAGGGAAATTATCTTTGTACGTACCATTTTTTTTTTTTTTGTCATATGTACATCCAACTATCACAAAATTTTGATATGTACTTTGAACCACCTTTGTTTTTAAGTTTGTATCAATCAATTACTTTGACACTAAAAAATGATCATTTTATCCTTAAATGAATTAAAAGATCATTTTATTCTATAAAATTTTAAACAATAAAAAAACCATAATCATAGGAATATCCCTGAGTTTAATAAAATAAATAAATCTTAAATCCAATATGTTAATTTTTATAATTATAATTTTATTTAAAAATTATCATATTAATTTTTTATAATCATAATTTCATTTAATTTGTATGGGGAAGTTTCTTAATATTAATTACAAGGAAGTTTACAATAATTATGTGGAGCTTTTCTCTTCATGTTAATTTTTGTAAACTTCCTTATACTTAATTTAATTACAAAAATTAAAAAAAATTATAATAAAAAAAAATTATATTTACAAGATGTTATTTTTTATTATTATAATTTCATTTAAAATTTATCATATTAGATTTTGAGATTTATTTATTTTATTGAATTTAGGGGTATCCTTATAACTATAGTTTTTTTTTTTTCATTTTTTAAAATTTTATAGGATAAAATAGTCTTTTAATTCATTTAGGGGTAAATTGGTTATTTTTAGTGTCAAAGTAGTTGATTGATACAAGTTTTAAAAGAAAGATGGTACAAAATATATGTTAAAATTTTATAGTGGTTAAATGTACATATGACAAAAGAAAGGTAATACAGAAATAATTTTGTTTTATTATAATTAGACACTTAAGGAAGACAAAAGGAAGATAAACGTACCACAAAAAGATCCCTGATATTATTCTAAATTTATTCCAAATTCACGATAATCTTGGGTGCATGAGTTCAATCATGATATTCGACTGCATCTCCTCTCAATAGTGAGGAATTTCTCTACATCTGGTAGGTGAGTTGCGACTTTCTTATAACAGAGAATCTTGAGAGCTAACATCTGATTGTAAGATATTAGTAGAATTTTGATTGTAATATATACATAAAAAAAAAAAAATTTATTCAAGTTGGATGCTTAAGAGGCCACAAGGAAGATAAAATGAACACAACGAAGATAAAATGAACTAAAACAATGTATTTGTTTTATAATATTAATTAAATATTTTATTTTTTTCCTATTTTCCGTTCAAGTGGCAGTACTCTTTTAATTACCATATTAATTGATGGCTTTTCAAATAAACTTACATGTGGTAGGATATGACCGGATAGCCTTACAGATGATGTGGGCCAAGAATCTCAATTTCATCTGGGACAACTTCCAACAAGAGAGTCGAACAGAAAATGAGACTTAAACGAATTAGCTCGAGATAAATAAATATTTGGCTTATAATTTTATAAGTAAAAAATACCATACATTTGACGGAACATTGTTTTTCTGTAACTGTATCAATTTATCATGGAATAAGAGTTGCATGTGTATTGACTCTTTACAGGGCGCAACCACTCCATAATTTCAACATATTGTGAAAAAATAAAAATAGATACATGGAAAGAACATAAAAATAGATATATGGGAAGGAACCTGAGGGACTCTTGCTATCTCATGTAATTCAAATGATCATTTTGCTCCTTAATTGGCACAAAATATTGATATTTAAATCGAAAATTTTGACACAATAACAACAAAACAAGTATAAAATCATATAGTGTCATAGCGTTATGTTAAAAATTAACACTATTGTGGATAGGGCTGGGTTTGGGCCACTAGCTCTTTCTCGTAGGCCGTTATATAACTAAATATACCCTCAATAATTTTGAATACACTCATGGTATGTACAATGAAGTCAATTGAATAACCCCTCATTATTTTAAACTGTAGAACTAGGGAGGCGCGGACGGAGCTTGGACAATCTATCAATGATTAATTCTTTGGTTTTAACACTTACGAATGGCAACCTTTTTTCCTAAATAAAACTTAAAGAATAATGATTCCTAAATGAAAGATCGTGCAAGAACTATTTTTGATAATCATGTTTCAGGTAATTAGCAATTTAGCATTGCAAGTATGATTTTTGTAGTGGAACTTCCCAACATGAAACAATAATCGATGAGTGATCATTACAAATAAAAATTCACATTTACACCAACAGAACGAGACCAAGTTGGAATTGAGAAAATTTAGGACAACATTTCACGTTTTTGGACGCATCACTGTCCACCAAGGGTTTGACACATACATCAACGCTCAACAAGATCTTTCTTTGGAAATGTTAAATTATGTCTTTGCTTGCCTCATGGTTTATCTTCTAAGCTAGTGGTTTCAAGGTTATGGAAGGGAGAAAGGGTTATGAAATCAAGCAAATTGTAAAAACAGATACTTATGATCATAATATATAATTATATTGATAAGTAGAGAAGTATATGAGTTAACTCAATCTCATAAATTAGTTTAAGAGTTGAGAATTTTTTGAACTTGGTTTAATCTCATTCGAAGTAGGATTTAATCCCTAACACCCTTTATACCACCCACCCCACCAACCCCACACACATCCACCCCCCACACCAAACCCCACTTCTTTCTCTTTCTTCCCGTACACACGTTTACATGTGAATTGATCAATCTTTTTATTTAGTTCTTGTCATGTGAAAGTAGTTTGACCTTCTTATGCATGAATTAGACTATAATATGAATCTAAAGCTCGAGGACATGTGTATGATATCCATATATTCAACTAAAAAAAGATTATATCTTTTAGGTGGAACAACCCCCATTGTATATATAAACCCATGTTTTACCCTTTTTTCTAGAGAACAAGAGATAAATCAATTACTCAATAATACATTCCTCAAATGAAACTTCAGTCAGCAAAGAAGGGGCATTAACTTTGATCCATTTGATCGTTTGACATAAGTCCACCATATCTTGGTATTAGAGTTTGCCCTTGATACAATATTTCTGCCACTAACTTAATTCATATTATAAAATTAGTTCAAGAGTTGAAGATTACTTCAAGTTTTTATACTTAATTAGTTCAAGATTTATAGTCAACCAACATAAAATTTTATCTCATTAACAATAAAAATATATTTATTACTTAGAAATTAGAGAATTTCTATTTAAATTTAACCCACATAAAATATTAATTAATTGGCAGGATTATTTGTGTCTAAATATTTTGAACATCCTCCTCCATAAAACACTCAGGGGCTATTTATTTCTTTAACTTAATAACTTAATTGACTTAATTTTGATCCGTTAAGTCATTAAAGTCTGTTTGTTTTTTCAGTTTAATGAAAAATTTCAGTCATTAGTTCATTAAGTTATTAAACTATTTTTTTGTTAACTTTTTACTTAATCTAAAAAGTCTAAATGATATCATTAAAAAATATTCTTTAAAATATCCTTATCTAATTAATTAATTTTCATTCTTACCTAAATAAAACTTAATAATTAGCATTATTACCCATCTCTATATAACTCGTGATAGTATATAGTGGTAGACTACTATTATTTTCATCTTTTTATTTTCTTTAAATTAGCATTATTTATTTTCATAATTTTTTAATGAAAATTTTCTTATAAAAACATCAAAAACTATAATAAAATTGATTAACATATATAACATAGAATATTAAAGAGTTGTATTCAATTGAATATGATTTATGTTATGATAATTTATTAACTTATTTATATTATTTGAGATGTTTACTATTTGTTTAGCATTTATAATTTATAAAGTTACAAATGTAAAAATATTAGTTTTTACATTTTTTTAATTAAAGAAACTTAACATTTATTTTTAGCGATTCAAGAAAAAAATAAACATATCATCCAGGTTCACACATTCAACTTTATTTAGAATTCAGATTATTTCAAATTTATTTAGATTTCAAATAAAAAAAATAAAAACCACCTCAATCAAATTTATGGTAAAGTGGTAAAAGATAAAAATTTAGGTCAACTTATAAAAATATACCGAATACATTTTCCTTATTTCCCGCACTTTTTCGTGGGAAAAATGTAATATTAATTTACAAAATTGACCATATAATGGATCAACATCACTAATTTGGGATAAAATGTTGGGAAAGCAACACATTTGTATTAATTTGAAAAGAGAAAAAGAAAAGAGAAAGAAAACATCAAATCACAAATCAAACCAACGGCCCACAATTGTTCCCTTGCCCCGTCACGTGACAAGAAGAAAAAATCTAAAAACAGGAGGGCCTTTTTTCCCCACATTTCGTCCACGTCATCATGATTTGGCGTCTTTCACGTGGATACCAATAAGATCCTCCCACGACGTCCGATCAAACCCCACACCACTCTCAGCCGTCGATCAAACTCTTATCTTCAAATCTTATAAAATGGCAAGCCAAAGCCCGGCGCCCTCCAAAAGAAGTTAGAAGATATCAAAAGTTAGCACATGAAAGCCGATCCTTTACAGTGAAATACACAGACCCTTTTCTTTTCTTTTTTTATTTTGCCCTCTCCCTTTATTAATCTCTCTCTCTTAGCATCCCTAAAGCAGGTAATTTTTTTTTTCTGGGTTTTTATTTATATATATATTTTAGTTTACATGCTTTATGACTTATTATCATTTTTGACTTGATTTTTGTCGTTGCACAAACACTAATGAAGAACTATAATACAGTATCAAGATCTGTTTTTTATTAGTTAAATATTGTATTAGTGATGGAATTTAGGGAAAATTCGCTTTTTATTTGTTTATAATTGATATATGTATTGTTTTTATTATTTAAACGGATTATTATGTTAGGGTTTTGGTCGTTTTGGTGTTGTGGGTGCTTTTTTTCCCCCTTGGTTTTTGATGGTTGTACTGTTTTCTGTTTGATTTTTAATTGCTTTGGTTAAATGGGTTTTGGTTGAATCTAGGATTTCAAGCAAACATATTGAAAATGGAAAATGGAGTTAATAAGCCTGTGGTAGATGCGTTTGTTGACGAGAAAGTGGAGGAGAAGGTTATGGTGAGCTCTGATGAGTCAAAAGATGTAGAAGATGTTTTTGAGGAGGCAGTAGACACACCCGACCATCTGAATGATCAGGGAACAAATGATGAATCAGGAGATGATGCCAGGGTTGTTGGTGATTTGGGTTCAGTTGTGGTCGATGGGGGTTCCAATGTAGGAGGTGAAATGGATGGCTTTGATGAGACTGAAGGGGTTCCAAGTGAGGGTGGGAATGATGTTGTGGGTGAGGGTAAGGTGGGGGATTTGGGAGGAGCTGAGAGTGTCATTGAGGTTGTGGTACCTGATAAGGTTGACGAGAGAGGGACTAAGAGGGGAGAAACAAGTGGTGAATTGAATGAGCGATTAGGTGTATCTGAACTTGATGCTGGAGTAGAAAATGAAATTCAAAAAGATGGGGTGGGGAAGCCAGAAAATGGGGATTCCGGTCATGTGATTGTGGAAGAATCTGTAGTGGATGCAAAATTGGAAAATGGAACTGATGGAGGGAAGGAGAGCATCATCGAGGTTGTGTATCCAGATAAGATTGATGAGGGAGGTACTAATAAGGGATTAACGAGTGGTGAATTGAATGATGCAACAGAGATATATGAGGTTGGTGCTGGAGTAGAAAGTGAAATTCTTAAAGATGGGGCTAAAAAGCCAGAAAATCGTGATTTCGGTCGTGTGAATGTGGAGGAATCTGTAGTGGATGCAAAATTGGAAAATGGAATTGATGGAATGGTTGGGAATAATGGTGAAATTAAGGCAAGTGGGGAGGTCCTGCCTGAAGATGGTGACAGTAGGGGATTGAAGGAGAATGAATCAGGTACTGAATATCAAGACAACAGGGCTGCAGAATTGACTGATGCTTCAGCTATCACTCGTACAGAGCTTCTAGAGGACAAGGGTGAAAAACTGAATGATAAATTGGTTAGAATGAATGTGGAACTACAGAAAAATGAGAGTCAGGAAGTGAAAGAACTGAATGATAAATTGGTTAGAATGAATGCGGAACTACAGAAAAATGGGGGTCAGGAAGTGAAAGATGCTATATCTGGCCTAGGTACCGGGCTTGGCAATGTTGTGAGTGAAGAAGCAATTGACAGCTTGGCTAAATTCGAGACACAACATGAGATTAAAAGGAATGGAGACATAAAAGATACTGCTGCTGGAGTAGATTCAAAACATCATGAAGAGACTTGTGAAGTGGAAGGCACTTCAACTGATATTCATGAAGAGGTTGTGGAAGGTACAGTGACACCTGAAATTGGAAGCTCACATTCTTTAGACAGGCCTACCAATCCGATTAGCGAAAAGATTCAGGCTGGCACAATGAATTCCAGCTCCGAGACTCAGCCACAGCAAGCAGGTGAAATAGTTTGTGATGTTCATGTTGTGGCTGAACAAGCAGAAGAGAAAGTAGAAATGGACCAGGAAAAGAAGAGTAGCACTCAAGTGACAGGAGAATGTAGTGTACAACCTTCACCACAGCCTGCTTCTTCAGCTGCAAAATCTACAATGCCTGTTAACCCTCCTGCTCGTCCAGCTGGTCTTGGGCGTGCTGCCCCACTTTTGGAACCTGCTCCTCGGGTAGTGCAGCATCCTCGTGTAAATGGAGCTATATCCGATACACAAACTCAGCCAATTGAAGACCCTGGCAATGGGGAGGCTGAGGAGTACGATGAAACTCGTGAAAAGCTTCAGATGATCAGGGTGAAGTTCTTGCGGCTTGCTCATAGACTTGGGCAAACCCCCCATAATGTTGTTGTGGCACAGGTTCTGTACAGATTGGGATTAGCTGAGCAGCTGCGAGGTAGAAATGGAGGTCGTGTTGGTGCCTTCAGCTTTGACCGTGCAAGTGCCATGGCAGAGCAACTTGAGGCAGCTGGGCAGGAACCACTTGATTTCTCTTGTACCATTATGGTGCTGGGAAAGACAGGTGTTGGTAAAAGTGCGACCATAAATTCAATATTTGATGAAGTTAAGTTTGGTACTGATGCTTTTCAGATGGGTACAAAGAAGGTTCAGGATGTTGTGGGTACTGTGCAGGGGATTAAGGTACGAGTCATTGATACACCAGGCCTTCTGCCTTCATGGTCAGATCAACGCCAGAATGAAAAGATCCTTCATTCTGTTAAGCGTTTCATCAAGAAAACACCCCCAGATATTGTGTTGTATCTTGATAGGCTGGACATGCAAAATAGGGACTTTAGCGACATGCCTCTATTACGAACCATTACTGATATATTTGGACCTTCAATATGGTTTAATGCTATTGTGGTTCTGACTCATGCCGCATCTGCTCCACCCGATGGTCCAAATGGTACTGCTTCTAGTTATGATATGTTTGTGACCCAACGCTCTCATGTTGTTCAGCAAGCTATTCGTCAGGCAGCTGGGGACATGAGGCTGATGAATCCCGTTTCATTGGTGGAGAATCATTCTGCTTGTAGAACAAATAGGGCTGGGCAGAGAGTATTGCCAAATGGTCAGGTTTGGAAGCCTCATTTATTATTGCTTTCTTTTGCATCAAAAATTTTGGCTGAAGCAAACACACTTTTGAAGTTGCAAGATACTCCACCTGGGAAGCCTTTCAGTACTCGGTCACGGGCACCTCCATTACCCTTCCTTCTCTCATCCCTTCTCCAATCAAGACCACAAGTTAAACTGCCCGAGGAGCAGTTTGGTGATGAGGACAGTTTAGATGATGATTTGGATGATTCATCAGAATCTGAAGACGAGTCAGAATTTGATGAATTGCCGCCATTTAAACGTTTGACGAAAGCCCAGGTGGCTAAGCTTACTAAAGCTCAGAAGAGGGCATATTTTGATGAGTTAGAATATAGGGAAAAGTTGTTTGTGAAGAAGCAGTTGAAAGAAGAGAAAAGGCGTCGAAAGATGATGAAGAAAATGGCAGCTGCGGCTAAGGATCTGCCTAGTGACAACAGTGAAAATGTTGAAGAAGAAAGTAGTGGTGCAGCATCTGTGCCCGTTCCTATGCCAGATTTGGCACTACCTGCTTCTTTTGACTCTGATAATCCCACACACCGTTATCGCTATCTAGATTCCTCCAACCAGTGGCTTGTGAGGCCTGTTTTAGAAACCCATGGTTGGGATCATGATGTTGGTTATGAAGGTATAAATGCAGAAAGACTCTTTGTTGTTAAAAACAAAATTCCCATATCATTTTCTGGTCAGGTTACAAAGGATAAAAAGGATGCCAATGTTCAAATGGAAGTAGTCAGTTCTCTAAAGCATGGGGAAGGGAAAGCAACATCATTAGGTTTTGATATGCAGACTGTTGGCAAAGACTTGGCTTATACACTGCGCAGTGAGACAAGGTTTAGTAATTTTAGAAAGAATAAGGCAATGGCTGGTCTCTCAGTTACTCACTTGGGGGATTCGTTATCAGCTGGGGTGAAAGTTGAAGACAAATTGATCGTGAATAAAAGATTCAGAGTAGTTATGACTGGTGGTGCAATGACCAGTCGTAGTGATGTTGCTTATGGTGGCAGTTTGGAGGCTCAGTTAAGAGATGCAGACTATCCTCTTGGTCGCTCGCTGACAACTCTTGGGCTCTCTGTCATGGATTGGCATGGAGATCTGGCCATTGGGTGCAATATACAGTCCCAGGTACCGATTGGACGGTCAACAAATATGATTGGCCGTGCCAATTTGAATAATAGAGGGGCAGGGCAAGTCAGTATTCGTGTAAATAGCTCAGAGCAGCTTCAGTTAGCTTTAATTGGCCTCATTCCCCTATTGAAAAAGTTGCTTGGTTATTCACAACAAATGCAGCTTGGACAATGATGAAAGCTAGTAGGTTGTATAATGTCTTGCTGTAGCCTTGTGGTGATAGGATAAAATGTTTGACACAGCCATCTCTTATGGTCAGTGAGTGAAAGTAAGATGCTGACTTCCTATTTTATTTTTTCTTTTTTATTCGTCTTTCATGGTTATAGTGATTGTAGTTTCTTTGTTAGATATTTGCATATGGTAATTTTTGTTCTCATCAAGCCATTGACCGAGAAATGCTTCTATCTATTAAGTCATGCTTCTTTTCAGTTTACTGTTTTTACCACTTTTATATGGATTCGGAAATTTATTCATGTGTTAGAAGTGCTAATCACTTGCTTCCAGTTTTTCTGTACTTGGTTTATAATAAATTCTGTTTACACATAAACTGAAAGTCGCAGCTTATTTGATTCCTGTCACATTTTTCCGCATTATTTGCCTCTACTCTGCTTTTATGTTTCTGAGAGATCTTACAGTCCAGAGGTTTTGGATTTTGCCTCGATGCTCCTACTTCGGTTCTCTGTTTATGGTCCTGCTTTATCCTTTAAAATGTTCACAGAACTGTGACCTCCAGCTCTTTCCATGTGATGCACGGACACATTGAACGTATGCTTGAAATTTCATTTATAATTTTGAATATGTGGTTTGCTATCACAAGAGATTCATGTAGAGTGTGCATCTCAAGCTCTGTGCTAGACAGAAACCCTTTTTCGTTCATTTATTTTCTGGTTATTGAAGAATACTTCATGCAGCCAAGTGGGATGGGTCTAGTCATAGATTGTCTGCATGTGGACTCTGGAGAAGTTGACTCTCCGGAGTGAAGCTTGTGGAGTCTAATGTGTGGCAGTTATTAGAATGCATGTGGCAATTAGTTACCTGGATTCTTGTGTTTATTTCTGTTGATTTTTTTTTTGAATTAGATTTCTGTTGATTAGTTTTGGCTATTATTAGGAATAATTTGTTGCTGCTCAGCCTAGGTATATACTAAATTCACTGTTGTTGCTGAGTAATTTTTAAATTTTCATTTTGACAAGGTAGCCAGAGTCTTTAAAATTGAGATGCCTGTGCACAATGGTCACTTGGTAGTTAAAAGATGGAGCTTTGATTGTTACAAGACATTGACAATTGCTTGACTTGAAGTAGTTTTCCTTAGCATGTGATAAGTGCCTGGAAATCCATTTGCACTGTCTTTTAGCTTGTGTCCTTTAATGCTTTTGACAGGTGCCTAGAAATCCATGTGCAGTGTCTCTGAATCTCTGAAGTTGGTTTTCTATCTGCATCCTCTAATAATTAGATACTACCATTAGTTACTTTCTTCCTACTAAATGCCAACAATTTTTCTATTAGGAGTTTTGGCATGCTTTGAATTATTGAACTTGCCTGTCTGACCTGTAAATTATGTATGAAAGAATAGGAGTTGCCGGTACTGGTGCTGAAATTTACTTGACAAAATCCAACTGGAGAGTATATAGTATGTCAAACAGAAGACTACAAGTACATGTTCATCTGGGTAACAAATTTACGGCATGTTAGGCTTGGAAGCAAATTAGTTTAAGCTTATCATATTCAGAGGTGTGTGTGTGTAGCATCTGATAAGCGTCCGAAAGCACAAGCAGCCAACTAATGATTCAAATATTATAAGCCACAAAATCGAAGTTGGATGAGATGGCCGAGGACAAGGGTGTTAAGTTGAACAAAAGGGCAAGTAAACAATGACTGCAAACGATCAACAAAAAAAATTCCTAAGTCAAAATTATACATTCACCTTAAATCAGCGACGGATGATGGTCCGTTTAATTGTACTAATTAACACCACTAAAAAGAGTAAACATCTATAAACAACATCCTTTGGACTATCACATTAATTACAAAAATTTCATCCTGATTCTTCGCCCTCGGCATCTGAATCTGGATCCACATCTACAATATCAGGAAATGAATCCATCGATGAGTTATCATCCAAATCCCAAATAGGTTTCTTGCCTTTCTCAGCATATGACGCTGTGGGAGCATTTCCGCCTACCCTAGCAAACCCATCACCCTTGCCTGCTATGAAATCTTTATTAGATGCTGTTTCATGACTCTTGCCATCTAAACCACCTTCTGGTACTGCTACCTCAGTTTCCCTTTCAGCCTCAGTTTCCCTTTCAGGGAGTTTCAGATCACCTGTAACCATAGAATCTATGACACCTTTTGAAGATGGAAGTTCCTGAAAATGTTGTGACTCGACCATAGCTTCATCCTCATTGTTTCTCAGCCCAACATCTGCTTGCTCCTCATTGTTTCTCTCTGAAACTTTTGTACCAGGTGAACCAGCCACATTCTCGCCAGGGCCATGCACTGGAATCTCAGTGGGATGGCCATCACCAAACCATGTCTCATACAACTCATCGTCAAAAGAATCAGAAGCACGCTGTCCTGTTCCAGGCATGCCACTAGTGCTTTGCTTCTGAACACCAGAGTGTATATTTTCTGGAATTCTGCAAGGAAAACGTTCCAGTGGAAGGAATCTAGGATGTATAAGCACCTCCAAGGCTAGTAGAGCACCGGCACAAAATCCAGCAAGCACTCTACCAGCTTGTTGCTTGCCTGCAGAAACCAATAACAAACAATATGTGCTAAGAAAACTATGTTGCATATGGTAAACCCAAGAGGACGGAGCATGTGTAAATTGCCATTGTTGTTCCCATCATGATGAGGTGTCGTTACCAAATGTAAATTTCCAGAAAAACTTACCTTTTCCGAAAAGCTCAAGGGCTCTGCCAAAATGTGGGGGACGCATTTGAGCTGAGGAAAGGAGGGATGCCAAAAGTGCACGTAATGCTGAAAGCTGCAAATCCGCTAAGCTTATGATTGGATCATCGGGCAAGGCAGTACTATGACTCCCCTCATTGCCCCACCCCTCTTTACAATAATCTGTTGCTAAGGTAATCAAAAGGAGATCAACAGTTGGTCGCCAGGATGCCGATCCCAAATCACCAGCCTGTGAAACATTAAAAAGTTCTTTTAACTAATTACTACTTATGTTAGGTCAGAAATACAGCAAAATGCAAAGTGCTTCATAAGGAATTTAATAATTTCCTTGTTTGGAGATAAGAGCAAAAATGATTATTTGAAATAATGCATTATTTTTCTAAGTGCATGCGTAAATGATCAAGCTAAAACATAATCTAGATCATGCCACATTGCTTATTCTACTGGATCTTACAAAGCCTGTGAACAGATGACTGCAGCTTTTTGATGAGTTTATTATTAAGCTTTGATTGAGCTGCGCTCAATTCAATGATCATCATTCTATTACAAGATGTAAGGTAGCCTGAACACATACTTGGAACTGGGATCAATGTTGAGTAAAACCAAATATCATATTTTTTGTCACTTTAAAGAAAAAAACCTTTAGTTTGGAGTGAGAACAATGCATAATCCAACAAGATCAATCTTATATAAAATAGTTCCATTTTATTACTGCTCATTAAATATGAGATTTTTTCTTTAAATTTATTTTATTATTATTATCATTATTATTATTATTATTATTATTATTATTTTGGAATAAGAAGAGGGTGGCTTAAATCTCAACCAAAAGTGGTAGATAAAGGCAAGAAATTCTCTATATCTATGCCTACCATATACATACCACAGTGAGAAGAGTTTCTAATGCCTCGAGTGCGGCTATCTTCAAAGATATTGGAGATGCAGGATGGTTTTTTGATACATCCATGCCCAAACCAGTTATTTCAAGTTGCCCCTCAGAAGAACCAACATTAGCACCAAGCTTCCTTTTCCTCCTAGATTGCATAGGTACCAATGAAGCAGCTTTCAAGGTTGTGCAGCCATTCTCATCAGCAACTGGATTCAAATCAGCACATGCATTATCCACAACTACCTCTGCAAGAGGTAGTGCCACTCCTGATCAGAATATGAATGGGTTAGTAAGACCACCAGCTCCAATTGGCATGAGATGTAAGGAATAACAGGTAAAAGTTCTATGCTCAAACAAAAGCAAGCTCAAATTAAACAGCAAGAGTAGGGTGCAAAGCTTTCGAATGAAAACAATAAGATAAGCATAACCATACAGCATATTATAAGTGAAGGAACAAGAAAACGGTCCGAATATATTTGTTCGAAGAGAGAATTAAATATCACAGGTGGAGTGCTGCTATAAATCAAATGACCAAACAGCTCATTTACAAACATGCACAAGCACCAACGTCAACAGAGGCCCGGACTTCCATTTTTTGACATGCAGCAAAAGGAAATAGATGCCAACACCAATACAAGTAGACCCAGCCAAAAACAAGAGGCTTATAAGTTAGAGCTCCCCATATCAACTAAAATGAATAAACACACCATTTTCCAATTGACTTAGCATTTGGTTCAGTGTGCTGATGAAATCATGGATTTTCAGCTTAGGTTAATCCCTCATCTGTTTGGCTTGACATGTGTGAACAAATTATTATTTTTATTTTTTGGCCTCTTAAAAATGTGGTATTTGTTCAGATAATCAGTGCCCACTCATCAAATACATAGAAAAACAGGGCTTCTAAACCAATATTCAAGTGAAAAAGATCAGACTCTTTTATGGTTAGAACCACTCCAAATAGTAACTTTTTCATAATTTAGTGGCTCTGTACGAAAAGTAATAGTGATTTTTTAAATTACTATATTATTTTGTCTGTATTTTCTACTAAAAATGCACTTGTGAGTAAACCACTGCAAAAATATTTAAAGAGATGCTTACATACCAGCACCCATGAATAAGAGCAAAAGTTTTGTAATTGAGTATAGCTTTCTCCTTAGCTCTGGCAATGCGCATCTCTTAAAAAATTGTTTGACTAATCTAAGGATAAAAGCACCGTGTGGTAACAGTTGACTGCAAAAGTAAAACAAAGAATTTGGGTGAAGGTGAACTATCAAACTCTTTCAGCAAATTAAGAAATAGAAGTGAAATATTAAACATTAGTCAATGACCAATAACCTCTATCTGATCCATTGTTATATTCATCAGTTAGAGATTCATCAATGACCACAAAGTCCTCTGTTTAAGTCAATTGGTAATCAAGAAATGAACAATGAATTCAAGTGGGAGCACATACAACGAGCAAACTTGAAATGCAACGTCACAACACTGAATTGCTGAATTAAAAAAATTATGTTTAGGCAAAATTGATCAAGAACAATGCTTGCAGAAAGCCTCAATAAAAGAATCTGATCAATTTGTGCAATAAGAACAGGCTTGTGCAAAGAGACAATGAGAAACATTGGAAAACAAATACGTAAATAAGGAAACATGCTATAGCTTACCTGTGCATACCCTCTATAATTGCTGTCAGTAACTCCAAACTGTACAAGTGTAAAACTGGAAGTTCTACACAAGCAGATTGTTGTTGCATCGCAGTCATAAAGGGCGACAAGGAATGAGGTACAGAACCATCAACCATCAACACCCTGTCAACAAGGGCTAATAATGGGCGAATAGGAACGTTCACCTATTAGTTGACCATTTAATATTCTCAGATATATTAGATTCCATTCACATTCTAAGTATTTCGAAAAATAAAAGAAAGGAAAATTCGGTAATTACATCAACAAATTAATAAAATATTCTCATTTATTTGAAAACACCAGTCATTACCCGAACAGGATATGAACTTGTAAGCATTGTAGAACAGCAAAATATCAGCATGGAGATACTGGAAGTTGTCAGCCGCTCAGACCTCTTTGCTGCATCATCTACAGCCTCTCCTAGCAACATATGGTCTCCCAAGGGAGGTGGAGGATCTTTACCAGGTGGGACCAATGCTCTAACAGCTTCAGTACCTTTATTTTCTGCAAGAAATGCAAATCGAGTTTCTAAGTAATATATACATACACATATATATTTTCCTTCAAAAGAAACTGTAAGATGAATGTTGAACAAAAGAAAAGGACGTACAACGTTGGACCAAATTACTTGAAAGCATCCCCAGAAACGAGTATTAAAAGTTGTAGAAAACAAACAAAAAGTTTCAGCTCATTTTAGAGAATTTAAGACAGCCCCACCAAAACAGATCCAGAATAACCATTGACCTGATATTCCTTCCCACTTAATATGGATAAAGATTGAGATTTGCATCACAAAATTCACTTTTAAGGCTGAGACCCAAACTGAGACAGAAAGATGAATCAAAATGCAAACAGAGTTTTTACTGATTTAGATAAATGACAAGTTGTGATAAAATCATCAATATTAAATAAATCTTAACAATTATAACATAATTTCTGTTGTCTAATTTTTTTTTAAAAAAAAATCAAAATGAACAAAATTTGCAAAATATTAATCCATGAACTATATGCTTTCAATCTGAAAACGTTATAAACAATACAATGATAGGATCTATTAGATCCTTTGTCAATAAGTAACTAATATCACATACGAAGTTCAGATTATCAACATATATAAAATGCTAGCATATAAGTTGTGAGACAGTTATATTATCACGAAGAATTTTAAACTATTATGTACAAATAGATTACAACAAAATAATTTATTATTTAATGTAAAAGCAATTCAATCTAATATTTTTAAGAGTAGAATCACATAGGCAATTTCCAATAATAAATGGATTCTCTTGAGACTAAGCATCAAAAAGACATATAAATACAAGTTACATAACACTGATGGAAGCAAATAAAGTACCAACTACTATGTACCTTCTTCTAAACCTTGGAACCTATCATTCAGGTTACTGTTTATTAATAACAAGATTTTCTGCATCATCAAACACCAGCTTTCCTCATCTCCTTTGGCTTTTGGAAGTAATGCTAGGCAACAAACAAGTTTCTGAGCATAGAACACCAAGCAGGAGACAGGACAAATTCAGCAAAGGTTCATATTCGCAGCATTCACTTGTTAATTTTATGCCAGACAGCTAGACCAGAAGAAGAAGAAGAAGAAGAAAAACCACGTTACCTTCATCATATTTTCGCTACATTTTCCTGATAAAAGTTTTGAAACAATGGTAGCTTCAGCCTGTGAATAAGATGCCTTTGTCATTAACTAAAAACCCAGAAGCCATCCAATCTAATGTGATAAAAGTTTTGAAGCAATGATAACTTCAGCCTGTGAATAAGATGCTTTGTCATAAAATTAGAAACCAACTAGCCATCCAATCTTGAGGTTTCTAGAACAAGTGTCCAGTCAAACAACAAAACCAGCTTTTTCAGCATTTTGTTAGGCTTGTTTCTTATAGAGCAGAGTCAAATATGGCTCTGATGGAACACAAATGACATATGTCCAAGGAACCATTGGTGATTCACCATTCAATTTTGATGATTTCCATGTGCTTCTATAATGATAAGGTACTCCCAACAAATTTTACTTTCTGAGTACAGTGGTATTGTAGTCATTATTCAGCCCATGATGCTTTTTTTTTTTTAAAAAAAAAATTGGCTTTCTTCAATCAAGGTTTTCTATATAAGGTGCATAAAAACGATCCATTAAGAGGTAAAAATTCAAGTATCGAGGAACCATGAATAAGTTTTTAGAACTAAATATCATAACAAATTCTTCTTGTCAGCAACACTAGTTCATTGTCTGAAGAGATGTATAAAATCATACACTGTCAAGATACTGACGAACTGAAGCTGGAAAAGAATTTAAAATGGTGCAAAATAAATGAGCAGCTCCTTCCTGCAAGCCCAAAAGGTGGACCCGTTAGGCAATAAACCAGGCCATGAAAGAGATAAACAAAGCAGCAACAGTGAAAAATATATCTTCATCCTATTTTGGACACCAATAGAGAAAACAATTGACTAACAACTGCATTGCACATTTGATTCGGCATGATACAAAAGATTGAAAAACCCTTCCAAAATCTGAAAGATAACACATATGACCTAACCCTACCAAGTTAAAAAGGGGACATATGGTTAGTCAAATGTGGAGTCGACACCATGCATTCGCATTTGTGATTGTCTTTTTTCATATATGTGTCTGAGAAAAAGAAAGCAAGGCAATTGGATAAAAAAAAAGAAAGCAAGGCAATTGATTCATCCAATTGCGTTTTCGTCAACGTAACAATATGATGCTCAACATATTTTTACAGCATCAAGAGCAGGTCGATAAAAGCCTCAAATAAAAATGAACTTGCCCTTTAGAAGCATAATCTTCCAACAGAAAGTCATCAATCCATCCATTTGCAGCAGCACTAAGACAAAATATCATCTTCTACAAGAATTTCCCATAGAAGACTAAAATTGATTGAGTAAAAATATGGAAAAACATGAAAATGAAGAAAACACAAACTACTAGGATGCAATACGACTTTTAGATCTCCTAACAAAGTACTTTAGCATAGGACTTTAAGCCTGAACGTCCAAAAATCATGCAAAATGACTGACAACATGACTTTCTATAATGTGAATGATAGAAAGCCATACTGCAGTCATTTTTCCTTCAAGTATAGCTTGATGGCCCGAGCAAACAGTACACAAAAAAATCCTAACAAAAAATTTTATCAAACAAATATAAAAAATTGGAAATTACCCATATGGCTTCTGAACTATCCTCATTTAACAGCTTCAAAAGTGGTTGAATCAGTTTTCCAGCAAGAGAACTCCCATCTTTCTTCCCATTTGGTAATTTTTCCAATCTATTTCATGAATGAAATAATCCCAGAAGTCAAGTAATTAGATGTAACAGATGAAAACAGACTTAAATATTGGAAGGAAACATTGAGCATTGCAAGCCATAATCCATTTGAAAGGAAGCAAATAGTATATTATATTCAAAATGAAGCAAAGACAAGAGTGGACCTGATGTTCACAAAAGAATGCAAAATCAGTCCCTGCTTAGTGTCTAGATCTATCCCAAATATCTTTCTGGATACCCAGCTTCCATATTTACCTGTGCAGTGCATCAAGGAAGTTCCTGGACCTCCGCATTTAATATGGCTTCCAAGAGCACATTTTGCCTTCAATCCTCAGTTGACATATTAGAGTTCAAATGCTAACACTAGGTCCTCACCTGTCATCTAGAACTTTTATTTTTTTCCCTTTTTTTCAAGTAAATTGTCAAAGCCAGATGGGCCAAATGGAGCTCTAATTGAATCTCCTCATTATAATAATCTATTTATTATTTTAAGTCATGAGCAATGCATGAAAGAAAGAGCTTGAAATACTTTGAAACATGGGCCCAAAAGAATGCCATGTAAATGTAAATCTTGTGTGAATGAATGCATTGAGAAGAAGAAAGCAATCTAACCTTGTAAGCAGATCTGATATTGAGTGACAAGAAGCCACCTTCACAAATTGAGATTCTGATGATTGCTGATTGAGACAAATGACATCATAATGTCAGTCATGAGTTAAAGATTAGAACCGACATAACAATATTTCTTCGATAAACAAAGACACATCAAATTCTTTAATGCAAGCAAATTTTCATCAATAAATTGGTCTCATAAATAAAGTCCAAATTCTTACATCTAGCATTATTTAAATATTTGCAGGTTCTAATATCCAGAAATAAAAAATTTCACCAGTTACAGGTTCTCATATCTAGAAATCAAAAGCTTCACTAGTAGCATTTGACTTGTAGAAGGATTAAATAAGAGGTTTACATACCATAATGATACATAATAAAGGCTGAAGATGAGAACTACCCTATGTTTAATATTTCATAAACCATCTTAGTAGTTAGTGCCATAGTCAACGATGTTCATGGCTTATACAGTTTTGAGACTAGAACTATAGTATCTCATGAAATGTGTTGTTACTTCATACATTTACAATATGCTTAAAATTTAAATGTGAATAAATAAAGAGAATTTCAACTATTAAAGTAAAAGGAACAAGTATCTTTTTCCTCCATAAATAAGAAGTAAAGTCAATAGAATATACTTATCATGGATATATCCTAAAAGAGCAAAGCAATTTTGCTGAAAGTTTATTTCTTTCACTAAATTAGGCCAGCACAAGTCAAAGAAGGAAATTTGGTCGAAGGAAATGTTAATTATCAAGTGATTTTCAATCATCATACTCTAGGACAGCCAATTACATACCTGAAAGACGATCATTTATTATGCACAACAAGAAAAAAAAAAATTATATCACTTACCTGAATATGTAAGTAAAGCTTGTTAAACCAAACTGAGTACGATGCCCGGAAACGATCATAATTGCACTCTTGACAAGTCAATCCGAGCAAACAGATTCCAGTCCAACATTTATCAGGCTACAAAGACGTAAAGATAAGCATTCAACAGAAGATTTTAAAGACAGAGAAACATTCAAGTTGCATTTGAATAATATTAAATTCAAAATAAATTCCCTGGTGCAACTCCAAAAATGGATTTAAAAATAGAATAGCATCCCACTGAAAATGCTAACTAGAAATTGCAAAATTATAATAATCGGTGTATCCCTCTGCACGCTATTAATTTTGCTGAATACAATGATCAGAAACTGTAGATAGTTAACTTACTCAGTCAAAATCAGTGTGGTTTTTGAATTTCTCATTTTTCATCTTAAAAACATATGATGAAGCGAACAAAAAAAAAAAAAAAAGATTCTAAGTATATAATAAAACAAAACAATGATTTTTACCATATTAGATGAAACAAGACTTGAAACTTGAACGACCCATTCATCAACAGCTGATTTCCAGCTATCAACAAGCTTCTTCTCCTTCGAATCATTAACAGATTCTGATAACAATTTGTGAGTTCTTATAAGAAATGCAATTTTTGACAGCTCGTATAGGATCCTAGTGGGTTGAGTTTCTTCCGGAAAATGCTCTTCGATCAAACCTCTGAGCATCCGAGGCTTCAATTTGACATCGTACACATTCTTGAAATGATCCATGGTCGGCAATGTTTGAAACTGAAATACAGTTCCAGTTAGGGTTTTAGGGTTCTTTTGTTAAACCCCATGCCTAAGAAATTAATGGATCATCAATTTACCAAACTACCCATAATATTAAATAATATAATTTTCATTAACTAAAAATAATAATAATTAAAATAATAAAATAAATAATATTTAATAATAATAATAATAATAATATTTATAATAATTATTAATATTTATTATTAGTATTATTAAATTTATTATTTTAGTTATTATTAATTATTATTATTTTTATTTTTATTAATATTATCATTATTAAAATTTTTTATCATTATTATTATTATTATTATTAATATTATTAAATTTTATTAACTTTATTGTTTTAGTTATTATTAATTATTGTTAATATTATTTTTATTAATATTATCATTATTAACATTTATTATTATTAAATTTTATTTATTTTATTATTTTAGTTATAATTAATTATTATAACTAAAATAATAAATATTATTTTTATTAATTTTTATTTTTATTATTATTATTAAATTTTATTTATTTTATTATTTTAGTTATTATTAATTATTATAACTAAAATAATAAATGTTATTTTTATTAATTATTATTTTTATTGTTAATAATGATAATATTAATAAATTAATAATTAGAAGGATACAAAAATAAATTTATCTTTCATTTTTATTCCCATATTTTTATTTTCTACCCCTCATAGAAATGAGATTTTCATTCTTTATTCTCAAATTATGTAAGACCTACATATTTTATTTCTATTTCTAAATTTTATTTTACCAAATAAACATAAATTTCATTCTCATTCTTTTATTCCGATTCCCTATGCGTATAAGCGAACAAATTAGTTGAAACTCAAAAAAGGTGAATCATCAATTTGATAACTTATTTTAGGGTTGTTTTATAGGAATACCCCTGTGTTTGATTAATTATCATAAAAGCCACGAAGTTTTGAAACTAATAAAGTGATTAAAGGATGTGGATCTATGTGAGTATTTTTAAAACTAAAAGAGTCCGTGTGATGATTGAAGTAAACATTATATGTCGTAGTGTCTTTTAGGGATGTTTACATGGATACCCCTGTGCTTGATTAATTATCATAAAAACCCATAAAGTTTTTGAAACTAATAAAGTAATTAGAGCGTATGGATCTATGTGATTATTTCTAAAACTAAAAGAGTCGATGTGACGATTCAAGTAAATCTTATAGGTCATAGTGTCTTTTTCTCTTTATTTATTTTTTAAGGTATTCATTCAATTTATGGCTTGATTTTAATTAATTTGATTGGATTTTCATTGTCCTCTTCGGAATTAATAATCTATCTCCATAAAATCAAGCCATCTTTTGGTTATTTTGGTAATACTATAACTTTTAAAATAATTGAAGAGAATCAGTTAAATATTGAGTAAAAATAAAATTTATTTCTAAAAGTACTATAAATTTTAAAAATAATTGAATTTATTTGATAAATGATGTAAGATGATTGCATGAGATGATTTGGAGGTCATAACTTAGGTGTATGATATATTGTTTCGGAGCTTGTGATAAGACAAACCAAACCCAAAACCACTTACGCTATTCTACCCCAAGGTTGAGATAAAAATTCTACTTCTTTCCTGATTGCTTTTAAGTCTTAAAAATATTTTCTTATTTTTCCTATTTCTTTTAGGTTTTTTATTTTTTAGATATCGGATTTAGGCACCGTTTGTTTTGAATTTCTTATTTACATTAAGAGAATTTTATTCTAATATTATACTTTGAATTTGCCTATTTTGATAAATTTATGATATTATAAAGGGCCCAAACCCTAGTTTTGGTAATTCAAACTTTTCTAATAAAATTTTCAATATTCAGAAACCTAGTTTCTTCTATCAATCAAATTTTAACGTTTTTTGCATCATTAATTGGTGTTGCACAGCTTTCTTAAATACCATATCCATCCTCACCAAAATCCATCATTGAAAAAAAAAAGAGCAAATTAAGAAACCACAGCCACCACCGCCACCGTTGTTCACATTAAGTAACCGCCATCACTACCACATCTCACCATAATCAGCCATCACAATCACAATAGACTTCCACATCATCATAAATAACCAAAATCCAGCCACCACCATTAGAAACCACCACAATAAATTTGATTGTTAAACTATTATAAGAATGTAAATGATTGAAATTGACATATTATTGAATAATTTTTTTTTACACATTTATAAACATATATGTATATAATATTTTATATATATATATAACAATTAATAAATAAAATAGATATTTTTATTTTATTCATTTTTTTATCTCACTTTTTTATATCTCAAAAGTAATCTCAAATGGGCCTTCTATCTATTTTCATAATAACTACATGCAATTGCAACAGAAGGATTATATTCGGCATTGTAATACTAATTAGCACAAGATTATAAAGATTGAATGGTTGAATTGTGTTTATTTATTTATTTATTTATTTTTCATGAAAATAATAGACGGAATAATTAATTGATTAAAACTATAATAACTAAAGTAGTGTTTACCATAAATAAAAATCAACTAGAGTGAGGGCAATTCTCATTAGAGTACCTTTTATATCTTTTATATCAAGTGCAATGTCACCAAAGATTATGATAGTACTAGAGAAGACCAACAGGTCGTGCAGTGCCGTGCCAGCCCAGGCCCATCAAAGAAAGCCCACACATGCTTATGCTCGTGTCGTGCAGTGCCTACTATGCGTTTCATGCTGTGCCGTGCCGTGCCGTGCCTAATTTTTTTTTCTTAGGCCCGGCTTGGCACACGTGCCGTGCCTAAATAAAAAAGCCCACTAAGTTTTTTTCCTTTTCTATTTTTTTAAGAGCACATGCTAAGTTGTTGTCTTATTTTTTTCAAGCCTATGTACTTTTTTGGATCCATGTGCTTTTATTCAAATTTAATAGAATAAAAAATTCAAAACTCAAATCCATATTCAATAATAATAAATTAATTATTAGTTACTAAGTTTGACTCTGTGGTATTAGAATTCTTTTTTATTACTTAACAATAACGACAATAATAATTTTTTTTAAAGGTTAACTTAATTATTAATTTAGAATTATGTAGAGTCATATATCATAGTTTATAATAATATTAATACATATTTATAAGATCATAATATTTATAATTTTATTTATTAAAATCATGATATCAATTATTTGTTTAATAAATTGTAAACATAAATCAATTATAATTTTTTTGAAACTAAGAATTAAATAAATTTAAAAAACTTGAGCTAATAAAATATATTAAAAGATTCAACTTCAAGTTATTTCTAAAATCATAAAATTTTAAGTTTACTTTCATTAAAAAATGAAATATGCTTATTGCGTGCTTTGGCCCATCTCTAATCGTGATGTGCTTTTAAGGCTCATGTGCCTAAAATTCTAAGCCTCAAACGCGTGTGCGTACCATGCCGCATGCTCAAACACTGCTGCCGTAACCCACGTAAGCGCCACGCCATGAGCCTATGCCGTGCCGTGATTAGCCACCTCTAGATAATTTAAGAAAGTCAAATTATGAGAGGATCCTTATTCCTAACACATACAATGATGTAGTTAGAAATTTAATCTAGTTGGAAGATATTCGATGAGATATAATAAATTTTTGTAAATCATAAAATAATAATATTTAACACCACAACTATAATATTCATTGATTATATTTAACACACAACTATATAATGTTAGAAAAATAGCATAAAATTACTATTTTAAGGTCAATTTTGAGTAAGGTGAATATTGAAAAAATATATTTATATAGATGATTCATAATGTCATCCATGAGCTTTTCATAATGTATCATAAAACACTCAAATTGGTACTTAAGTGAATGAAAAATTGGATCTCAAAGAGCACCCATTATTTTAGAGAAATGAAGAAAAATCAATTTGGTTTTACCATTTTTTTTATTGCACTATAATTTAATTGAAATTAAATATGAAAAATATATAGAGATTAAAGTGCTATTACGGGATAAATGTAGTTGGTTGTTCATGGAAAAAAATATATATATATAGCACGTGCTGGGGATTGGATCTCTTGTTTTTTTAACCTATGATGAAAGGAAATTGAAACTTATGATGAAAGGAAATTAAAACTAAGTGTTTAAGGTTAACAGAGGAATCGTGGCGTCTACAACACAAGTTGATTTAATTTGAGATAATCGAATAATTGACACAACCTGCCCTTGCCCATATGTTTGCTACAACTAAAAGAGCTTTAGCGACGAATAGTTTGATACCAAAACTTATAATTTTCGTCGCTGAATGCTATAGCAATGAAAAACTTTTTGTCGCAATAGAAGCGTTGCATTAGGTCTTTGATGTTGAATTTTCAGATTTTGTCACTAAAAGTATTTTTAGCGACAAATAATACTTTGTCTCTAAAAATGCTTTTTAGTGACGAAAATTATTTCATCGATTGTTAGAAGTGCTTTAGTAATGAAATAATAATATTTGTCGCTAAAAGTATTTTTAGCGATGAAAATTATTTCATCGTTAAAAGGTATCATTTTTCTAACATTTAATTCTTATACTATTTTAAAAATATTTTTATTTTTAGACTAAATTACAATGATAATTAATACCATTATGATAACAAGAGAATTAATTAATTTAAAAGTTATTATTATTGATGAAAAGTACAACAATAATTACAAAATTCAATATCTATTTTTTTGAAAGAAAATTTTTACAAATGAATATAATTTGCTTGATTTTCTCCTTCTTGGTGTAATTGATCTTAAATATTTCCTAATAAATACACAATAATTAGTAACATAATAAACACAAACATAATAATAATATAAGTTGTAATAAATAAGGTAAGTAAAAAGAGAAAAAAAAAACACTATGTTAAAAGGAAAAGAGAAATGATGTAGAAATAAAACTAGAAAATGAGAATTATATAGTTAGAGATGGTAGAATTAAAGAATTGAAGTAAAGGAGTAAGAGGATGAGAGAATGAGAGAAAGAAAAGAATGAAAGAAATGAAGTAAATGAGATATAAATAGAGAACTAGAGATTTTAGTGACGAAATGTAAAATTCATCGCTAAAAACTTAATTTTGCCTGAACATAATCTGAATTTTCTTTTTTTTTTTCTTAGTGACGAAACTTAATTTTCATAGGTGGAAAGTTAACGACCTTAAATCTTTAATTGAATATTTTCAATTACAAGTTTAAAATTTCATTACTAAAAATATACATGTAGCGACAAAATCTGAATATCATATCTAAAAATTCATTGCTAAAAACTTGAGATAAATATTAATATTTTTCCTTATTTATTTGGTGACAAAAATAATTTCGTCACCAAAACATACCTAAGGTAATGAAAACAATTCATCGCTAAAGACCTGAATTTTTGCAGTCGTCGGATTTGAGGCGAATCATGCAATCTTATATCTAAAACTCATAACATAAACTTGATCCATGAACATGTAAAACTAGTCTCGGGCTCTACCATAAACATATAATAACATTTGTGCCTCATCTAAAAATATATTCAAAACTTGCACAGTTCACGTATCACTGTACATACATACACTTCAAATATATACATTTAAATATAGATGTGCTCAAATTGCAACTCATACAGTAATGCATCTTGTAGCCCAACATCAACTGTTTAGAAACCGAACTGCACAAAATCTTGTGGAAAACCTAAGAAATATGGGGTAAATATGAAAATAGTGAGCCTGAGATTCAATGAGTGGATATACTTATATATATATATATATATATATATATATATATATATATATATATATATATATATATATATAAATTAGTGTATTAGTGATTATACATAATTCTATGACATAACTCCACAATAAACACATAACACAAGCAAATATGAAATCATACAAAAATACATAACAAAACTGCATCAAATAGTGCCCAAGGGCTATAACTCTCAATACTCACCGGGATCATCATCACACGAGTAAAGTGTGGAAGAAACTATCAATACCCTAAGGAATTTAGGTACATTGAAGACAGAGTAATCTAACTCTTAATATGCATGCACAGAGCCTATGGGAGAGGGTACACATATGGTGTCTGACAATCACATCTCATAAGTCAATCAATCATATAACATGCTTACATATAATCATAACATGATACTCCATAATTCTATTAAATGTAAATTCTTCACAAAATGCATAATAGTAACAATAGTAATTCACTCACAATCTTGTTTTACTCCAGGGTTTGTTGGGACTTGATAACTCTATGAAATGATAATTATCATGACACTTTTAGACTTAAATTAATAATGCTTAGAGAGTAAATGATGTGTTTGCATTGCATTTTTGTCATATTTTGCATAAACATTCTTCTTAGTTAATTCTTAATAAATATTGTTTGATTTATAATAAATTATGTGCTTAAATCATATGCATAATTGTAGGTGATTGGAAGCTCAAATTTCAAGGAAGGAATGCTATTGCAATAAGCTTAATAAAGATGAAAAAGAACTTGGGTATAGAAGAACAAATCTGGAAAGTGCAGTTGTTGTAGCCGTTGATGTGGCAATCATTGCTGTAGCAACCATAGCCATTGCTGTATTAATGAAAATCTTAAAGAATATTGTGATCTGCAGTTTCCTAATCTGGAAGATACACAACTTAGACTTCCGTCTACTCTAATTTTCAACTATAAAAGGAGCACACATCTTAAGAAAAAGGGGGCCATCATCCAAGAGATTAAGGGCTGCACAAGAAAGAATTACAGAATCAACTAGGGGCGCAATTCTTTTTATTCTTCTCTTGTCTTCTTGTTTACTTTTGTATTATGAAAATGTGTTTGATGGATGAAACTTTATTATTCATTTTTCTTTTACAAATTATGAACTAAATCTAATTGTAGTTGAGTGACAAATAATCTAAATGGGTAATTAACTGATTTGTATGAGTTACTGCATCTTTGCTGTAGCATTTTACTATAATAATTTATATTACATTCATTATTTCAGTTGACCTTCCATTTAATGATAAAAGTTAAAAGAGTGCCACAAAAGGGCCTTTCTTAATGGAACATATTAGAGTGATACTTGGTCTTAATTCGAGTTTCTTAGATTGAGTTCTAACTTGAGTCCAAAAAGGGTTGTGCTTGATTTAAGACTTGTAATGAACTAGATATAAGGATTTACCTTGTAGGGTAAAAAGAATATTAGATTGTAAAGCCATATCTTATGTTGACATAACACTTGATCACTATTAGGTTGCATAAAGGTATAAGATGTCCAACATGCGGTGGCTGAGGATACATGAGAATTCTACCCAGTGCTGTAGTATATGCTGCAGTATATACTACAGAAACTGAACTTGACATGAATTAAACAGTCAACACAATCAAGAGAATTTGCTCACTCAACTATTACATGCTCATTAATTCACCTTTGTGTTTACGTGAACTTTAGTTTTATTACATTTTAGGTTGTTTTGTTATTCCTTTTAGCTAATTGATCTTTCTATTATTTTTGTCTATTGAATTGGATAAAAGATTTCATTGTTGAAGTGGTTGTAACAACTCTAGTGGCATCAATCCTTGTGGAGATGATCTTGATTACTCATTACTTTATTACTTGTTGTGTACACTTGTACATTGACACTAATAATAATTGAATTAAAATAATACAACAGGACTCCTGTGGGTCCTTAGATTCTTGGATTTTTTTCTAAAATATAGGGTTAAAAATTAACTATTAGAACTGATATAAAACTTATATGTATAACGTAAACTAAATCACAATTGTTCAAATTTTATAAATGTGTAACTATTCACTCTGTGAATATAGATTTAACTGCCCAATTTTATTTCGTGTAACATTACTCTCAATTCCTTTTTTCAACTTCTTTTCACTCTCGGTTTTTCTTTCTTTTTATTTTATTTTTTCTCTTCTTCCTTTTCCTTCTCTTGTTTTCCTTCAATTTCTTCTTTCTTCAAATTGCTCTGTTTCGGTATGATTTGTGAAACAATGAGAGAGCTACTTCAATTCCTTCACATTATATAAGGCCACTGATTCAAGCAAACACGTGAAGCATATCGGTGAAGCATGCATGTGCTTTGCATTAAACTAACAACTTGCTGTTGCTTTGATAATTAGCCACATGTGCCTCCTTTAAGCTTGCACGTGAATTACAGTAATTCTTATTAATTCATGTCTTTTATGGCTTATATAGCCATTGAATGCAACTGAAACTAAGGTATAGATATTACAAAATTAAATCCCAAAGAAATATAAAAAGAAAATTCTTCCCACAAGACTTCATCTAACTTACCAATCCTTGACTCACTTGACTCAAACTCAATTCATGGACTTATTATTAAAAAAAATAAATAAAAGATGTATTGAAAAAACAGCATAAAAGGCACGAAACAGAATACACCTTACAAGGTTATTACTAGTGAATGAAAGCTACAGATTTTATTTCAAAACTAAGTTCGAATAATAAATTGAAAAGTAAATGTTTGATTTTCCGGACCAAAATGCCCTTTGTAATTTCTATAAATTGGCTTCCAATTGTATTTGGAAAACATACTAAAATTCAAGTGATTTTTTTGCTCTCCTCTCTCAAATAAATTCTCTCTAACTCAAGATATTAGTGTGATAGAGTCCCAACATTAGTTTGAAATTCTTGAGAATAGTAAGGTTATGCTACCAAGACTATTCGACCTTGTTATATCGTGGGAAATAAACGTCAATAGAACCTAAGTGTTATTGAAAAAGTGACGAATCTATTTTAAGGACATTATAACTGTATAGGCCTCAGATTTATGTTTTTTTCATTATGATTAATACATATTGTTATAATATATTAGCGTTATTAAAATTTTGTCATTATAAACTTATGACAAGTATGTAACTAGCTTACTACTAAACTTAAGTACTCTAGAAAGATTTTATAATAAAAATATTGCCTAAAAAGTCTGGGTTCTAAATAAGATCATTTATAAACCTTTAGTCTTTCCTTAAAACTGAACTAGTAAATATTTTCATGCATTATGAACTGTTTTATGTTACTTACTAATAACAATTTTGTAACATATACATCCAAACTTTACCATTATATTGCTTTAATCCAAAAGACTTTAGAATCAGATCACTCACCACAATCTGTGCACTGTGATAATGATACAGAGAGGATATAGAATAAGGGCAAGTCAACGGAAATGAAGGTGTCTTCACTGTTTAAGTACTACAAGGGTGGGCACTGGCCTCATTGCTTATAAGAACAATTATCGTCTCGTGCATTAATGGGAATAAATTTTGAGTTAACATTTGATATATTTTAGATAGAACTAAAGAGTATATCTACCTAAACTTCATATGATTTTTTTTTGGCAGCACCAATGTAGATTGTTGACTAATGCCAAATGCATATGAATGCGGTCAGATACCTAGACTATGGAAAATAATGAAGTATAAAGTGATAGATCAGATTGCTGGAGTATTAACATTATATTGAAGTCCATAGCAAGCATGCAATACATAAAAATGATTAAACATGCAAACTAACATAAAAGGAAATAATAAAACTAAGTGACAGTGCACTTGTTTAATCAGTGGTGGATCGAATAAATTGATGTGGTATAAATCTATTAGTTCGATGAAAATATAAAAAAATAAAAATAAATTATATGATCCAAGAGGTATTTTAATTATCTAACTAAGTTAATCATATCACATTAATTTGTATAAAATGAGTTTATACAGCAGTTTGTATCTTTATGGATTATAATTATTCATTAGTAAAAGAAAAAGCACTTACGCAGGAAAAAGTTTATTTTTAAATCATCCACCACACTAAAGCAAGCCGTTGTCATTCTAAGGGAGAGAGTAGAATGTATTTTTAGTTTCAAGTTGGTAACCCTATACCTTTTAAAATAATCAATTGTCCAGAGAATTAGTCAAATATTTGATTAAATTTTAATTAGATTTATTTTTAAAAGTGTTGTGAGTTTTAAAAGTAGTCGGATGTATTTGATAAATCGTATTATTAAATTGTTGTAAGAATGTAAATGATTGAATTGGATATAATATTGAATAAAATTTATTTGCACATTTATAAATATGTATACAAAATATTTTTTATTGTCTATATATAATAATAATTGATAACTACAACAATTATTTTATATTATTAATTTTATTTTTTATTTTGTTACCTCAATATAATTGGTCATAATAATAATCTATTTAAAGTTAATGATTTTATTTTTTAATTGATAAGGATTTTTTTATTTTTACTATATATATATGTATGCATGTATGTATGTACGTATGCATGTATGTATGTACGTATGCATGCATGCTTGAAAACTATTCCTTTCTTACTTTTCAAAATCTATTGTAGGACAGGATAATTTTGCCAAAGCGATTTCTAAAAAAATTTAGAAAGTACTAAAATAAACTTTTAACTTTTTAAAATCATTTTAAAATCTCTAAAAACTATTTCAAATAGGCCCTAGGCGTTTAAATCATAAAGTTTAATGCTTTTACTTTCTTAAAAAAATTATTCTATTAAATTTTTAATATTAGAATTGACTTTTAGTATTCTAGTATTCTTTTAAACTTTAATTAAAACCTCAAAATCAATAGACATTGAATCAACAATAATCTCTACTATAAAAGTTTTTGATCTTTTTTCTACGAAGAAAATCATTCTCTTCAAAATTCATTTTCATCATCTAATAATCATATTCATCTCAATGAATCAACTTATTAGGTACTATTATTCGAATTATTAAATTTTAACTTAGTATTTTTCTTGTTTTAACATATTTATTTTTTTAATTTTTCTATCATTATATACTTTAGAAAAAGTTAATTTTGAGATATTTTACTTTCCTTTGATAGTAGATGTTGTTCAATGGATAGATCTCTGAAAACAAAAAGTTCATCTGGGCCCTCGAATCCTTTAGGGTCGGTACTAATATAGTAAACTATGCATTTTTAAAGTTAGGTTAATTTGATCCTATACTTGTACAATGAAAAACCTATAATATTTTATCGAATCAAATTTATAATTTAAGAGTCATATTTCGTACATATAATCTATTTTAATTCATAATAATAATAATAATAATAATAATAATTGGTATTATTTCGTAGTAAGTGTGCTTAATAAAACAAGCCTAATTTTTAAGGGAGAACCTAGTTGGGTTGTCTTTTCAAGGAAATGTATATCAATTAACTTTTTGAACCAACAAGAAGGCTTGAAATATTTTCAGGTTCGATTTTGTTACCTTCATGTGGATATTCTTTCTTTTCAGGTAGTTTTTGACCTTTAGCTTGCTAGCTCTGCTTTTGGTTTTTAAACCTTATCAGTTGAGGGATGGTTTGAATACTCAAATTGGGAAGAGTTTGCAGATTATTTTGCCTCCTTGGAGGCCAATTCATTTGGTTTCTTGGTTGAGGCTGTCACTTAGGGTGGTAAAGTTGAGTGTAGATGGCTAACCATCTACATTGGGGAGTCCTAGTATGTCTGCTACTGTTGGTGTTCTTCTGACAGTTGGGAGTAGTGTTGGCTGCTTTTAGTTCTTTTTTGGGACACCAGTCTATTCTGTTTACTAAGGTGATAACTATTCTTGAGGGTTTGGATCTTGCTGCTCAGCTTGGATTTTTGTTCTTAAGGTGAAGTCTAATTCGGCCATTGTAGTTTCTTAGGATATTTCTCATGGCTCAATGTGATGGGATTTTGAGTGTCCTTCGCTAAATTTGTGCTTTATTTTGTAGTCCTTTTGTTAGGAGCATTTGATTTATGTATCCTATTAGCCTAAAGGGCTATAATTTTGATGATAACAAACATATGTATTAAATGTTTTAATAATTCTTGTATTTCACAAGCTCACTAGTTTTTTTAAGGACAATTTTTATGCAAGTGAAATCAAGTTCAAGACACTGAAAGGACAACGGCGAAATCAAGAATAGGAATGAAAGCTCAACGGATAAATCTAGTGCAACAATTTCTTGTAAAGCCGATATGATTTATTTTATGCTTGGTTCAGCATTTGTGAAGCTTAATAGATGTTTTAGTAAAAATTATTTTGGATTTGAGAAATTTGATTTAAAATGAAAAAGTTTTAAATTTCGGAGTTGGACTTATTTGTCAAGTTTTAAACCTTTTGGGCTATATTGTGACTTACAAAAGATTGAGGGTCTAAGTGAAAGATTTTGAGAATTTTAAACTTCTTGATAATTTGGTTAAAACTTAAAAAGGACCTATTTGAAAAGATTTACTATAGTTGGGGCCATACCATAATTTTAGAAAGTTTTAGGAACTATTTAATTTTAAAAATTCCGAAATTGGATTTATTTGAAAAGTTTTGTGACTTTCTGGGCCATAGTATAATTACAGAAAGTATTGGGGCACAACTATAATTTTGAGAATAGTGCATCAGCCAATTTCAAAATAACAGAATATCATCGCTCACTCCGGCCAAGTTAAATCAAGCCAGTCATTGAAATCGAAATTTGTCTATAACGGCTAGTTTTTCGGGTTTAACTATAAAAACTCAACTCCAACTTCATTTTAAAGATCAATGCAAGCATAAATAAGATCTCATAACATATATTGAGCTTCCAATTCGCAAAATCATCATAGATTAAATCATTTTGTGCTATCCTTTGTGAATCCACTCTTATAGAGAGTTTATTGTGTAATTTTCATTTCTTATCAAATTGAGTGTGTTCAAGTGAGGGAAACACTTGGGATAAAGAGATTAGGGTGATAATATCTTCATTGCGAAGGTCTATTGACACCTTGAAGTCAAGTGTAAAGAACTTAAAGTCTTGGGAGGCTTGGATAGTGAAATCCTCAATCTTGGTTGGACGTAGGCGGGGATTGCTGAACCACGTAAAATTTGCTGTGTTTGCATTCTCTTCCCTTACACTTTTATCTTTGAGCATTGTTTAATTTATTGTATTTGATTTAATTGTTGCAAGATTTATTTTTTTTGTGTGTATTAAGGCATTAGATTAAATTGGTGGGCGATTTGCTTAGCTTAAGTTTTAAAACCCAATTCACCCCCCCTCTTGGGTTGCATAATTTGTTTTTCATATCCCTCCTTATATTTGTTTCCTTTATATGAGTTACATAATAGTGGAGATCTGGCCTAAATCTCCACCTTCTTGGTGGTTTTCTTTTTTGAAAAAAATTATTGGAGGGTATTTTTATATTGTTGAGGCCAATGGCATATAGCCAAGAGTGAATTTGATAGCGGCCAGCACTAATATATTTTTCTAAATCAAAGGACTATACACATTCATAAATTTAACCATACCTAAGTGAGTCGTTACTTGAATTAAGAAGTCAATTTTAAATAGTAATGATGAAAATCTCAAAATTTTTTATGCCAAATTTCACTTTAAATGATGTGTTATTTATTAAGTGGTTGACAGTTCTTTCTAATATCTAATTGAATTAATTGTATTATCTTATCACATCATTTGCGATAGTGTTTGAGATAAACAATTTGGGATATGTAACACTACTCAATCTTAAAATTTGATGAACTACAAATTTTGCTAATGAAAATTGCTTATAGTGCTTTTTTTTGTTTGAATGAGAAAATCTAACAAATGAAATAAAATTCAATAATAAACTTTTTTACGGTTTGTAGAAAATGATTGGGGAGAGTTGATTAATTTCATTAAGAGAAAGAAAGAAAAAACTATATTATATAGAAATTATATATAATTACTTATAAGGGATAAAAATAATATTCCTAGAGGCAATGTTAACATTAATTAAAGGCGGGACTTAAGTGAAATTTTCCAAGGTACCTGGGCAGCACTCTCTATCATTCACCTTTGGTTAAGACATTGACAGAGTTGCACTCTTCTTCAAACTTATTTTATACAAATTGATGTAATATATATTTATTAGTTAGATGAAAATATAAAATAATAAAAATAAATCATGTAATCCAACTAGTTTAATCATACCACGTCAATTTATTCAAAATAAGTTTGTATAACTGTTTGTTGCTTTGTGAATTTTGATTACTCATAAGTAAAAAGAGAAAGGGCTTAGTAAGAAAAGGTTTATTTTTCAATCATCCACTAAACCAAAGCAAGCCGTTATCATTCTACGGGAGAGAGTAGAAAGTACTTTTAAACTGTTAAAAGAATGGTCGGGAGAGCTAGAACGCAAAATAGGAGGAGGGTTTTGGGATTTACTTTTAAGAGGAATTTGAGATTACAAAGTACTAAAAATAAGAAGCATGCGATGAGTGAATCTCAAAGGCTTTTTAGGTACTACAAGGATGGCCGCTGGCTTCCTTGCTTGCAAGGACAAATATCTTCCAGTGTATTAGTGGAAATAAATAGATTTTAGCCCAAAATACAAATTACTTCTACTTAAACTTCATATAGATTTTTTTTTTAAAAATCTTGTTGGACAACCAATAGATTGTTGATTAATGCCAAATGCATGGGAATGTGGTGAGATACCTAGATTATGGAAAAATAATGAAGTTTAAAATGATAGATCAGATTGCTGAAGTATTTGTTGTGGATGAATAACGACCAGACCAGCCCCACGAGAGTTTCCTGCCCTTTATAGCCAAGGATCCCTGGACGTTGTCTTAACAGAACCGGAAGTTCCTGCTCGACATGGTGCAGCAAGATTTCGGCTCGCCCCATTAAAAGATTCTCCACCAGGATGCCGTCTCGAGCAAAGATCTCCTACTCTGTCCCGGAAGGGGTCGTCGCACAAGCAGAGGTAGCCGGTTCGCTCCACACCGACCGTTCGAACGCGCATCACTCGGCAAGATCCAAGCCACGAGGCCCGTTTACCACCCCCACCTTTCGGAACTCCAGGCACGAGTCTCTCAAACCGCCACGTCCGCCATCAACCGCTCACAAACCCATGACGCACGCTAAGTGGAAAGTGGAAAACGTGAAGAGTGGAAACCGAATCCGCAAGAAGCCTATAAATGACGCAATCAAAGAAGGTAAAAGGGTTGGACAAAAAACACAAAAAGGGCTTTTTTCAGGATAATCAAAGGAGCCAATAGAGATTTCTTGCTTTTTTAAACACTTTTCATATTGAGCGAAAGCCACGGGATTTGTGGCTAAGGTTTTCCAAACCGACTTGGCGTCGGTTTGAGGTGAAAGGAAAACCACCACCCAACAGACTGACCGGTATTTGTGCACGCAGGATATCGGAGAAGAAGGAAGTAGATTTCTGCTCGCGATAGCAGAAGAGATTACCGAAGAGGCGACCAGAGGGTGACATCAGTAGATCAGGCGAGGAGAAGTTGCAGTTGTTGCCGAGCAGACAGATTTGAGCATCAACATTTTGGCGCCGTCTGTGGGGAGCTGAGCAAAAAGCTTCCGTACATCGAGAGAAGGAGGAGGAGAAGGCTGAGAAACTTATGGACGTAGGAGGGAGTAGTGCCCAGGGAGGAGACTCAGGGCTGAATGAGTCTGTGACCCTGAGAGAAATAGCCAACGAGGCACGAGAACGGGGAATGCATGAGGCGATGGAACGAATGGAAAGACAGATGGAAACCCTGACAACCATCCTGTTCGAATTGAGAAATGGACAAAGGGAAGCCTAGGAGGAACGAATGAGAAACGGTGGGGGAATGCAGGATCGCGTGGATAGAAGGAACGGTGATGAGAGAGTTACACAGATAAGGGATAGGGTCCTAGGAAGGCCAGATCAAGGGGCCAATGATCCCATTCACTGGAGAGGAAGCCAAGCGAGAGGGGACCAATTCCCTGATAGGCTAGACATTGGTAACAATGAGCGGGTGGTGAACGAGGAGGAAAGGGAGCTCCAACAACACCTGCATGATGTCGAGCTAGAGCGAGACCAAGTGGCAGCACGCGATCCTGGTCGAGCTATGCAGTTGGAGGAGGAGGTTCGGAGGTTAGCGCAGATCATAGACGACATGAGGGGCTGTAATAAAACACCCAGCTGGAGGATAATGCTGGACAATGAGTCACCCCTCTCTGCAGAAATTATGGGAGCAATCATCCCGAGGGATTTTCGCCTTCCCGACCTCAGATATGCCGGACGGACTGACCCGCTAGTGCACATAGAGCGGTTCAATGATATAACTGGAGTACAAGGACTCTCCCATGCTCAGAGATGCCGGGTGTTCCCACTAACATTGGAGGGACGAGCACGGGAGTGGTATCGACAGCTTGCTCGAGGGAGTATAAAAGCATTCGACCAGATGTGCCAAGTGTTTGCTGAACACTTTCGAGGGGCGATGGCACCAGAGGATGACATGATGGAGCTGATGACCATGAAGCAAAGGGAAGATGAAACCCTGCGGGAGTTTATTAAGAGGTACCACCGGGCGGTGCTCGACCTTGGAGCTTTTAATCATCCTCAAGCTCTCAAGGGATTGAAAAGTGGAGTGAGAATAGGCCGTTTGTGGTATAACCTGAGAAGCCCCGCAATACAGTTATACTCAGCAGCATATGAGCAAGCAAAGAGAGATATGGAGATCGAGGAGGAAAAGGTTGCGAAAATTAGAAGCGAGTAGATGGAAGGGCTAAGGAGGAAGGAGAAGAAAGCCTCGGGAGGAGGCGGGCCAATTAAACGGAGGGAGCACCAGGCTCTGGGGGGAAGCACGAGCAACCGCACCACTCTGTACCAACCCCACCAGAGGCCGCCCCAATCCCAGCACAGCAGAATGCAATCTGCTCACCATCCACCCCGAGATTCTTGGAGAAGGACGGAGCAGGCGTATGAACAGCCTTACCGTCAATCACCGATGAGCCAGCTCATGGATGATGGAAGGATGAGCAGGCCCAACGCCCCGGCCCCACCTCATGGTCGAAACAATGCATCCAGAGAAAGAGCAGTGCACATGATCGATCGAGCCAAAGTTACGGGCAGTATACAGGCCTGAAAGCACCATTGGACGAAGTGTACCAGGCGATCAGAAATCGTGACCTGCTATACCCTCCAACTCCAATAACCAAGTTACCCAGCAGGAGAGACAATGGACGATTTTGTGAATTCCACGACACCCATGGCCATACAACCGTGCAATGTCGAGACTTGCGAAACCAGGTGGAGGATTTGGTAAGGAATCGATACTTGGATGAGTTTATAGATGGAACACTCCCAATCACTGAGTCATCACGGGGGGCCGACCAGAGGGACAGAAACATGGGTAGTGAACAGCCTGTTGTGAGAGTTATTTCCGGAGGACCAACTTTAGCTGGAGATTCGAACAGATCCAGAAAGAACTATGCCAGATATGCTATGACCAGCAAGGAGGTATTCTTTAATACTCCAGTAGCAAAGCGAGCTAGAACCAGACAGGTGCCGATAATGTGGACGGATGAAGATGAAGAAGGGGTGTTGTATCCTCACGAGGACGCGCTGGTTATCGAAGCCACCATCACTAGTAAAAGGTTTGATAGAATCCTGGTGGATACGGGGAGCTCAGTTGATGTCCTTTTTAAATCCACATTGGAGGAGATGGGAATAGCAGATCTGAAGATAGAGCACACCAACACTTCCCTGAAAGGGTTTGGAGGAGGGAGGCTAAAGCCCATTGGTGTGGTCGAGCTACCCATCACAATTGGCTCGGGTCCATCGGAAAAAACCATGATCCTGGATTTCGTTGTTGTTGATGAGAAGAGTCCTTATCAAGTGATTTTAGGCCGCCCTTTCTGAGATCGAGCAAGGCAGTACTATCTATCCATTACCTAGCCTTCAAGTATCGGGTAAATAGAATAGTCGGGGTCGTGCGGGGAACCAGAGAGTTGCTCGGAGCTGCTATTCTACCGCAGCAAAGGAGGTGATACAAATCACTTCACTAGATGCCCGAGCAGAAACCAGAGGAGGAAGACATGAGTCAGTTGAGGAATTGGAGGTAGTGGATTTGATATAGAACAACCCAAGGAAGACGGTCAAGATTGGATCGAGACTAGAGGAGAAAGTAAAGCAGGAACTGACAGAGTTTTTACGATCCCATGCTGATGTGTTAGCCTGGACGCATGATAATATGCCTGGGATCGACCCAGAAATGGGTTGCCACAAGTTGGCAATAAAGAAGGGCGCTCGGCCAGTGAGGCAGAAGAGGCGATGTTTCAATCAGGAGAGGTATGAAGCTATAAATAGTGAGGTGGAGAAGCTTCTGAAAGCAGGATTCATTCGTGAGGTGAACTACCCCGAATGGATATCAAATGTTGTCCTCGTGAAGAAAGCTAATGGGAAGTGGAGAATGTGTGTTGACTTCACAGACCTCAACAAGGCATGCCCCAAGGACAGTTTTCCACTGCCTAAGATTGACCAGCTCGTCGATTCCACAGCAGGCCATGGCTTGCTGAGCTTTATGGATGCCTTCTCGGGATACAATCAGATCCCGATGAGCGAACAAGATGAGGAGCATACGGCGTTTATTACTAATCAGGGTTTGTTCTGTTACAGGGTAATGCCGTTCGGCCTAAAAAATGCTGGGGCAACATACCAGAGATTGGTAAACAAGGTTTTCAAGCCGTTGATAGGGAGAACAATGGAAGTATATGTGGACGACATGATCACCAAGTCAAAAAATCCAACTGAGCATGTCGAGCACTTGCAGGAAACGTTTGAACTTTTGAGGAAATATAGAATGAAGCTCAACCCGGAGAAGTGTGCTTTCGGAGTGGGATCAGGGAAGTTCTTGGGATTCATGGTGAGCCATCGGGGGATCGAGGCAAATCCTGAGAAGATTTAGGCGATAGTGGGGATGAGGTCTCCTCGTAATTTGAAGGAGATACCGAGTCTCACAGGGAAGCTGCCAGCACTCACCCGGTTCATATCCAAAGCCACGGACAGGTGTCACGTATTCTTTCAAGTGATGAGGAAGGGAAGAAAAACAGAATGGACCCCTGAGTGTGAAGTTTTCTAAGTCAAGCAATACTCAAGCAGCACCATTAGCCACACCACGAGAAGGAGACAAGCTCGGTCTATACTTGGCCATTTCAGATCATGCTACCAGCTCGGTGCTAGTAAGGGAGGAAGAAATAGTCCAATAATTATATACTATACGAGCAAATCTACAGCGAGTATACCTCCATCGAGAAACGGGCAACGCCCGTAAAATGTTGCCCATTTCGCTGCTACAGACAATCATCTTAAATATACCACATGTCGGACGCTCTCGGCTAAATTATCGGAACTTAGATCTTAAATTTCCAGCCCGACAAACAAGAAAAGCTCAAGAATAGCAGATGTATTTCATCAACATATGACAATCGAGCTACCAGACAAAGGGAACAAATTCGTGTCTTGACGGTCCTAAACAATGGTTATTTGGATCAAAAGTCCAGAGGGACGAGATTACGCGCTAGATAGATTTACTACAAACAACCAAGCAATATATCTTTAATAAAGTAGGTTGAACTAAAGCAAGAAAGGCAGACAGTGAAAGTATTAATCGATTCTCGATGGCCAACTATATAAAATATTCATTAAAAGACATAAGATGGGCAATACTCAAGAAAGAAATGATGATCAAGATGTTCAAATCAGTGAAAGTCCCAAGGAGCGAACTTTCGAGACATATCCGTAATGCAAGATCCAAAGATGCCAAAATGGGCCCCTGAACCAAGCCCACCCTAAGATCGAAAGTAACTCGATAATGAGAATATAGGCCCATGGACCCAATAATCTCGCATAAGAGATGCTACCACAGATAAAATGGGAAAAGAAAATCAGTGCATCGAGGTATACACAATGTGGTGTTATATCGACGGGGTATACCCTACCACTATGTGTCCGACGAGTAATGCACATGTAAGGGAGGAGGGAGTCAGGAAATCATTATGTACAAGACAGCACTCAAGCAAAGGATTTTGCCAACGACATCATAATAATGGAAGCATCAGGTAAAGCCGCCAAAACTTTATGAAAGCATCCGACACCCAAAAGCTCACCAAGATGATCACCATCACTGTCAACGGGATTGATCTAATCGCCTACAGAGTCGCCACGCGTGGTCAGACTATTTCATTCGATAAGTAGAAGATCAGTAAAGAAGATAACGGATTTTGTAGAATGGTCTGCTACGGAATTTACGCCTTAATAACACAACCAGATTGACAACCACAACTTGCAGAATAACCTAATCGAATGAGTTCCGCTTCCCGCCATCCAACGGGTGTCAAGACAACAAGCATATATTTTCAAAGCAATGGTGTTTCAATTAATGAGCCACTGTGGAGCGCAATACGTAACACAAACCGCGATCGAGAACTCCATTATGCTGAATAACATTCAGAGATCGGCACCCATACATCGAATAAGCATTTTAATGAAGAGAACGACAATCAGTGCTCGAATCGATTTACTACGGAAGAGATTATTATTCAGTCCCATTACCACAGAAAGTCGCTCGCTATTACAAATAAGCACATCTACGTAGTGTGATCGATAAGTAACCAAAATACGATTCAACATGTGCTTGCCTAACTGTACCATAAAAGAAGGTAATGTGGCGATAATTGTTCGTCATTTGATTCGGTAAAACCACCATGGAACTGAGCCCATCTCGAAGTATTTCTAATAAAACGATATCGCGAGTCATGTCAATTCATATCTCATCGCATCGTTGCTTCATAATCGATAACATGTATGACGATCGCACAATTAATGAATATGATGAATTTCATGAATTATATCAAAAACATTCTAAGGCGTACAAGTCTCAAAGCGCTTTATGGCGAGACACTAATTCAAGCCGCTGACAATGTAAGAACACGCCCAAATTCATGAAAATATCCCGAGGCAAGTACATCAATCTCAAAGCTCGGCGAGACACGGTGCTTGCCAGTCCTCGCCGATCAGACGGCAGACGCCAAATTCATGAAAATATCCTCAAGTACAAGGCTCAATGTCTCAAAGCTCGCCATGGGCGAGACACGGTTAAGCTTGATCCGACCACGAATGGCGAGCGCAGACATTCCTAAAATGTTCTAAGGCAAGCACAAGGCTCAAAGTCTCAAAGCCTGCTCTATGGCAAGACACGAAGCCAAGCTTGCCAGGATCTGCTCGACCATGTAAAGGCGAGCCGACGCCTGAGTTTCCTAAAAATATTCTAAGGCATGCACAAGACTCAATGTCTCTTTACTACAGAGCCAAATTTGCTGTGACCGCCGACCGGAGCAAACTCGAGCCTCATAAGTATTCGGAGTCTCAAAATCTTCAGCTTCTTCACGCTATCCTCGCAATACTGTATTTAGAGATTGCTCCACCGCTTTAAATTTCGATGTTCTCCCGGCCTTTCTTTCTCATCAAGACATTTTTGCCGATCAATATCATCCTTCATTTTACCCATACCGACCGACCCTTGTAGTAAAGTGGCCGACAACCCAATGGAAGGCGCCAAATTGCATACCTGCAACTAACTCGCCAAGGGTGTTTCCATCAAACTCTTCCAAGTCCTTTGCCACCAACTTTTCGCTCACATAGCGCCAACTCGTCGATCCTCGACGCCGCAGCCCATCTCGAGATGAGGAGGCAGAGACCACCGTCAAGCACCTCACCACCGAGGGACAAGGAGGTTGCAGTGTTTTTAGGGGAGCAGCCTTTTCCACTATATTAATTGGTAGAGGCGCTTTACTAATTTCAAGAACTACATGGCGACAACGCTTCCTACTCAAAGCCCCAATCACATCATCTTCCATGACCTCACCAGCAGATATATTTGACCGATTTACGAGGAGAAATGATCTGATACTAAGATTGGCCAACGCCGTCTAACACGCATTTAGTACAAGATCGAATCTCACCCCAAGAACTGTTCAACCAAAAATCGTGTTACAAACGATGTGGTATATATATAAAGAAAAGAGGGGAGGGGGAACTGGAGATACAAAACGTCCAAAAACAAAGTAGGCAACCTGGAACTACGAAACGAGAAGGGACATAAACAAATGCACTGTAGCCTCACCCATTGTGTTACCGACCAGAGCTCAACCCACCGAAACAAAATATGGCTGCAACTAAGCCTCATCCCAAACTTAAACTCTAATGACAGGTAACGCATTCTGGAGTTGGGGGTATCCTTTTTCCAGAACCGGGTATGTCCCTGAATACTGCACTAACTCAAGCTCCTCGAGGTCTTCCACCTGAGCTAACCATGGGTCTATATAAATGTTCTACTAGGTTTCACCTACTTTTTCTTTCTTCGTCTCTTCATGAGGATGCCTCACCGACTCTACCGACTCTCACTCATGGTATCCTCCGAAAACGAAAATCATTATTACCACCACAAAAGGTTACCTCAAAGATGCCCCATAAGACTACTCCCACCGAGGTCGGGTCCGATAATTCTAAAGGAACCCCAGGAACGAAAGGAGACGCAACCCATAATCTCGGTGGAGTATCTGACTCGTCATCATCTATCTCAATTATTTTCTCTTTCCCCTCCGACATCTCCAAAACTCTACTCACAACCACTCGAAAAGCAACTACCAAAAACTTGTTGTAAATTTTATTGAACTCGCAAGCGCACTAATCTATTGTAATAGATCAACGTGGTGTCGATCCCACGGGAGGTTGATTTTAATTGTTTGTAGAATTAATTTTAAATGAGGTTGGATTGTGGTGAAATTAATTTAAACTATGCGAAATTAAATTACAATGGCAAGAATAAATTGAAATCAAACTATCAAATAAAGCACTGGGTATCCTGACCGGATCAACATGCTCCACGGCTAAATATTCCATATTAATACTAATTAAATTAGGGGATTCCACACCATGAACCACGCCAAATAAATACGGTGCAGGAGCATGTAAATAATAATAACCTTGTACTAGGGCTTAACTATGATTCAGACAAGACTATTATTATTATTTGTCGACTAAAAAGTCAAAACAACCACAAATATTAGAGGAATAGAAAATAAATTTACCAAATAAAGCCCATGGAACATGTTGAGACTTCACCTTCAACCCAAGCTTGAAAGAAAATTAGCTACTCATATTTGAACTAAGGGTAAAATGGAATTTATTAAAATACATAAAAATACAAGAAAGAAGGAATTACGTAAATCTAAGCTTACAATGAATCTGGATATCAAATTGGGAAGCCCCTTTATAGTACATTGAGTGAATCATGACCATCGGATTGCCGCTGACGCCGATTGCGCATCATCAACAATACCCACTATTTGAACAAGAATACTATTTGCCACACGTCAATTGACCACTATTTGCACAAAGAACGGTTTTGCACAAGAATACTATGCATCACACGGTTTGACCACTATTTGCACAAGAACCGGTTTTACAAGAATACTATTTCAGATAAGATCAAGCATTATAATCGTAGTGATGTAATGACATTTTTCCTTTTATGCCTTTTTCTAAGGTTTTCGATCATTCCGAGTTCAAACGTGACGTCCGCTTTGTCATTCCGATCACCCGCTCATCGCGAAATGATCGTGATAATTTCCCAAAATACATAAAATAACTAATTATAATGAAACACACGTAATTAAATAACAAAATACTTAAATAAATAAAATAGCAATGTTATGAGACTCAAGTGTAAATGACGTTTTTCTCCATTATAAAAATACACTTTCTAACAATCAACACACCCCCCAAACAGCTTATTGCGAGTCCCTACCAAATAAAGCGAAGATTAAATTCAAAACCAATTTTTTTTTTTTTTTAAACACACGTGTTTATTCAATCAGATTAACGATAAGAATCAAAGAAAAGTACAAGTATTATCTCCGCCTAAAGAAATATCACAACCACATCAACAATCCACATGCATCGCCCAAGAGACTATAGTAATCGCCACTTTCAAGAATAACATGTCAAACCCCAAAATCTCACCCCAGAAGTAGTGACACTCTCACAAAGAAATTAAACCCAATAAAATTGTCACTACAATGAATGGTGAATTGAGAGAAAATAATATTGAAATACCACACACTCTCACCAAGATGAAAGAAATATGCCCACAGCTTAGAAATAATACGACCTCAAATAAATTACTAGTCAACCCAATTTATTCTTTTTTTTTTTTTTTTTTATAAATGCATCACTACATCTTAAAAGCCCATATAACTAGCTTTTACTTCAGACTATAGTTCTCTAAAATCAAGAAGGACTTTTATTAGGACGTAACGTAGGCTAGGGACATGGCTTAACAAAGAAAGGAAAATAGGGAAACAAAATATATATGTTTGAGAAAAATTTCAAGAACTTTTGAAAATTACAAGATGCGTTTTGCTTATTTATTGCTATTGTATATCCCTTTTTTTTCTCTTTTTTTTTTCTATTTTTTTTTCTTTTTGAAAATTTTTTTTTATATGGCACAACTTTATTGAACAAAATAATTATTTATCCTTTTTCTCAAACATGAATAGGTGATGGAACTTGTATTATATCGGGTAATACTCCAAATTGGAGTGGGTCAGGATGATAAGTTAACAAAGAAAAAGCTTTTTTTTTTAAATTTATTTATTTAGGCTCAAAATGGCTAACTATAGATATTTTACAATAGGGATGGCTTGAAAGGCTCAAACGGATCAAAGATGGCCTTCCATCGTCTCTTAGAGCTCTAAATAATCTTCCATATCTACTAGTTAGGTGGGCCTTTAGATGCAGCAACACACTTTTTTTTTTAAAGGGTTGACTTAAAGGAAATCTAGAGATCATGTATAAAATAATAAACTGCTAAGCTGCATGAATAATGGGCAAAAAGGGTTACTCTCCAAGAAAAATTAATAGGCTCAAAAACTCACTTGGAATTTATTATGACATGTGCATTCTTTCAAGCAACTCATATTTGTCCCCAACATCAACATGTAGAATAGTAAACATGGTGTAACATCACTCAAGACCAAAGATAATACAAATACTAAAATTCAAAAGTCATCATATCATCCAATATCAAAAACTCACACAAAATTACCAAATATTTTTTTTTTTTACGAAATTCTACCCCCCAACCTATTCTAAACATAAAAAGAAAACATACATGTAGAAAAATTAAAGAAAAATGTCTGAATTTTTTTTTTTTTTTAAAGAAGATGCTTAGAGTAACTACACTCCATATTCAGCCATCTTCGACTCAAAACGTGAAAATGTATATTTATAAAGGAGAAGTCAAAAGAAAAGTTAAGAAAAACAATTTTTTTTTTACTAAGACAGATGCTTTAGAGTAACTACACCCATATTCAGCCATCTTCTACTCAAAATGGTTAGTTCTACAACAAAAATTAGTAAAACTTAACCAATATTCCACAATTGTCAACTATTCCTCCCCCAACTCGAATGAAACATTGTCCTCAATGTTTGAAAGGAAAGAAGTAGAGTTTAGTAAGACATCACCGGTAGTGCAACACGTAAGAAAATATTTACAAGCGGAGAGTTAAATCTAATTTGTACTTTATCATGCCATCGTTACCATCATTATTTGAACATTCCAACACAACGGTCCTGGGATCTGTCTCTGATTGATAAGCTTGTAACAGATCAAGTAGCTCATTAGCAGTATGTGCGCAAATAAAGATTTTTTTAACTGAGGAAGGAATGAAATAGGTTTTTATTGCATGGTTAAGAAATGCGATAAAGTCATCATAAAAATTATTGACATTTAACAAACCGATGGGTTTCTGGTGGATGTTCAGATGGGCCCAAGATGCTAATGTGATTAGTGCCTCTAGAGTTGCAAGATCTCCTGGAAGGAAAATAAAAGCATCAGCATGATTTAGCATTTCGCCATGCTGCTCTTGCATACCTGAGACAACTAACTCTTCTCCGGTTGATGAGTTAGACAAATGCCCAAAGGTTTTAGGATTGTTGGGATGATGCCTAACACTTGGCTCCCTCTGACATAAGCAGCTTCTGAGACCATTTTCGATAACCCTCGGTCACCTCCTCCATACACCAAGTGCAATTTTCTCTCTGCTATTCTTCGACCAAGATCTATGGCTGCCTCAACGAACTCTTTATGTTTGCCATAGTTAAATCCAGAGAGCACACAAATGTTCTTGAATTGTTTGCTGGGAGTAGCTGCCATTAGGATACTGCTCAAAAACAACTTGTGAGTGCACAACAACAAAAATTATATTTAAGAACCTTGGTGACAACGGGTCACAGCTGTATGAGGCATTATGTCAATGTCAATTAACACTAAGGCACATGGCTCGAGAGTCAAAAAGAAAACAGTAAAAAGAAAAAGCAAAACAATGATAACAAGAAAAAATTATTACAAGCAATAATGCGATGGTAAAATAACAGTAAAGTAAAACAACAATAAAGTAAAAAGGATATTCACGGTGTAGTGCGATCGGCTCACATCTTCCTCTCGGTTTTACGCCCGTAACGGCTTGAACGCCTCTATGGGTCGAGGATAGCTTCCCATCCGCTTTTCTTACAAACCGCAAACAGGTCGTTATACGATTCGAGATCAGATCGCGGCACGTTCTTTCTCAAATAATGGCCATAATTGGAGAATCGCTTTGTACGTATCCACTTGGATGCGTTTTAAAAGACAAAAGGATATTATCCAATGACTCTTTATTCAAGCCATCCATAATGAATTTAATCTTATCTTCCACTGTTATGGACACCATTCACAAGAACATGGTTTTATTGCATATCGTTCTGGCACACTTATGACAAGCAACAGAAAGTCTTTTAGCTCGTCGTTTTCTTGCATAATTTCCTTTACCACAACCAGGCATGTATGCAATAAATTTAGGAGGCAACTCACCTGCCAAGCGTACTTTGGCCTCGATTAACCAGCGGATGTCAGGTATGCCATTCTTCATCAGCAATCGCATGCGTTCGGATCGGGCTTTATAGATTGAAAAGAGTGCATTCTGAGGAAGCGAAGGGAATCGTTTGTGAAGCTTTGCTAAAATCTCATCTCTGTCCATGCCTTCGTCTCAGAATATCAGTTATTGTGGGAAAGCGAAAGACTTGATTGTCACGAATCTGGTTATCGCCTCTTCACCGGGGTGACAAACTTAAACACACAAAGCAAACTAAAACACACAGAAAAACAAATTAAAACACACAAAGCAAATTAAAATCGTCCTCTTGTCGAATTACCTCGAGTTCGATTCGGATCAAAAATACCATCCTCTATTTACGTGAGTTGTCTTTCTAGATCTTTAACGTAGAATACTAACTCACGGCGGTTGTAGATCGAGATAGGATGAAATTTACAAAATCGTATACTGCTTTACGAGATGAGTTTGGATACGTTGAAGTGTTCTACAATCGTGTACAAGAAGTCTTGTCTCATGATTAAAATGATAAGAAAACTATAATGGTTAAACAAACACACTTAAACAAAAATAATTTCAATCGACAAAAGAACAATCAAAGAAAGAAAAGAATCAAATCAAATTACGAAAAGAAAAACCTCAATTTAAACTTGGTGGGTCCTCGGTTGTTCCTCTCCTCTCCAGTATGGTTGGTATTCTAGATATGGCTTTAATCTTTGACCATTAACTTTAAAATAGCTTGTAGTTCTTTGGATCCTTAATTTCAATTGCCCGTGTGGAAAAAGCGATGTGAACAACAAATGGGCCAAACCATCGAGCGTGACTTACACAGGAATGGGTGCAAGCAAGAATTTAATAAAAGCACTTTCTGACCTGGAGTGAAAGATTTCCTCATAATTGATTTTCTCATAATTTGCTTGTCGTGAAGGACTTTTATTTGTTGCTTGTAAATCTTGGCCAGCTGTAATCTTCTTTTTGAGCCAGCTTGTTGCATGTCAAAATTGAATTTCTTGATGGCCCAGTACGCACGATGCTCGAGTTTCGGTGGTGATTCTGATGATGGGCTGAGTTTCTTTTCTGATGGCACTAGTTGTTCAACTCTTGACTTCCATTTGTTTGTGTCCATGGATTGTGCTGAGTCAAGTAGTACATTGACCTCATCGATTGATCTGTCAATGTCAAAATCCAAACCAAAGTGAGTTAAACATGCTTGTAAAGGATCATCACTTTGATTTGACAGAAAATTATTATCAACTAATGTTTCTATTAAATCCACATCAACAATTTCATCATCTGCATTGTGAGATTGTTTGACAATGTTGAAAATATTGAGCTCCATGGTCATATTGCCAAAGGACAACTGCATATTTCCAGTTCTGCATTGAATGTGAGCATCGGCAGTTGCCATGAAAGGTCGGCCTAGGATAATGGGGATGTGCTTCTTTGAATCATGTACTGGTTGAGTGTCAATTACAATGAAATCAACAGGAAAATAAAACTTATCTACCTGAATAAGCACGTCCTCCACAATACCACGAGGTATTTTTGTGGACCGATCTGTTGTAACACCAGAGTTGGGTGTAATTCTCGATCAAGTTTCACAAATCTGAGAATAAGGCAACAGTTACACTAGCTCCTAAATCCAACAAAGCATTCTCAATTGTGTGGTTCCCTATACTACATGAGATAGTGGGGGAGCCTGGATCTTTGAATTTTAGAGGCATTTTATGTTGGAGTATAGAACTAACATTTTCTGTTAAAAAGGCCTTTTTCTGAACATGAATATTTCTCTTTTTAGTGCATAGATCTTTAAGAAACTTGGCATACGATGGCACTTGTTTTATAGCTTCAAGCAAAGGGATGTTAACACTTACCTGTTTGAAGATTTCAAAAATCTCACCTGTGGATTTTCCTTTCTTCCCTTTAGCTAACCTCTGAGGAAATGGAGCTTTAGGAATGTATTCTCGTGAGTTGGTTTCTTCTTTCTCCTCTGGTGATGGATCCTCAGTATTCACAGGTACAATCTGAGTTGATTTTGGCATCTCCACTTTGTTGTCAACTTCTTTTCCTATTCGTAAGGTCATGACGGCTTTGACCTCTCCATACTGCTGTGTGGTGGCTGGAACTTGCTTCATACCTTTGCTTTAGGGTTGAAACTTTGGTTGACTTGGAAATTTACCTTTTCAACGGTCATGGCCAAAGTTTGAGCCCGAAGAAGCAAGTTGTCCTACCATTTCTCGATGTTTGAAATTGATTGGGCTTGTGAGTTGAAGCACTCATCTCATTCATGATTCATCAATGGTGCGGTTCTGTTGATCGATTCTGGAATTAGTGAGATTTTTCATATTTTGGAACATATCCTCCCATGGTCTGGGTTGAGAGTGGTTTGGGTTTTGATTGTATGGTCTAAATGGTAGCTGAGAGGCTTGAGAAATTTGAGGAATTGGTGGAGGTGGAGCTGTTGGTTCATTTTGTTGGAATCCTTGAGACCATGAAAAATTGGGGTGATCTCTCCATGTTGGGTTGTATGTGTTGGAGTATGGGTTGTAATTTGATGGTTTTCTCATGACTCCTATGGCATTGACTTGATTTGAATATGAGTCATGGTCATGTGGTTCTGTAGAGTTGGCTGTCGTTAATGATGCTATTCGTCGAGAAAGGCCTTCAACCATCTCTTTGACTTCTTTAATTCCTGAGTTTGACTGTAGCGTGAACCTCATTAACTCCCTTAATTCTCCCGGTATTTACGGTGATCGACTACATTGTTGGGAATTATCCGATTGGCGGAAGAATTCCCAAATCTACGATCTTTTGGACATTAACTCTCCTCATTTGGTGTATTAGCCATTCTTGCACATGTGGCAATAATCCCTCAAAAGTATTGGCATTGGTGCCATTTCTCGTACCATGATGTGGACACTTCAAGAGTAGCCCATTGAATCGCTCCCATGCTTGAAAAATTGCTCGTCTCTTTGGGTAAATTCTGAAATTTCCTGCGAATAGCATTGGTTTTATGAGTGGGAAATATTTATTTAAAAATTTTGTTACCATTTGTTCCCATGATGTAATGCTATTAGCACCATGAGCAGGCTTTATCCTTTAAAGAAAATGGGAATAATCTAAGTTTAACATCATCATCTGAAAAATTCTCATATTTAAAAGTTTGACAGATAGCATGTAAATCATTCAGATGATTATATGGATCCTCATTTTCTAGGCCATAAAATGTTGGGAGACAATTTAGCACACTAGGTTTTAATTCAAAACTCCTAGCAGCTACATTTGGGTACCTTATGCATGATGTGCTCAAATTAGCTAAGGGACTAAAATAGTCCTTAAATGGCCTCTCCTGTGGTTCTGGTTGGTTTTGTAAATCCATGTCAAATTTCTTTTTAAATGCGGTGTGTTTATGTGTGCGAAGTGTTTTTTCTAATTCAAGGTCTAAAGGCTCAAGATTAGGTGATAATGACCTTCGACCATGCATACAAAGAACAAAATAAATAAAAGCAAAACAAATAAAAATAACGAAGAAGGAGAAATTACAATACTAACCTTGCCCGCGTTATTCTGATCTTACTATGAAAATAAACTCAATTGCTATAAGAAAAAGAAATTATGTGAAACAAATATTAACTACAATTAAAATAAATTACAAAGAAAATATAACAAGATAAACAAAATTAAATTACAAAGAAAATGATAGGAAAATTAAATTACACAAATTTAAAGAAGAGAAAATGAAATTCTAACCTTAATTTCTTTTTCTTTTAAATGAGAAAAGGAGAAAAAACAATTACAAGAAAGCAACTAAAATAAAAAAATAAAAAAAATAAAAAAAAAAAACTAATTCTACGAATTAAAATACTTACCTCCCCGGCAACGGCGCCAAAAACTTGTTGTGCAAATTTTATTGAACTCGCAAGCGCACGAATCTATTGTAGAATAGATCAATGGTGACGAGTGTCGATCCCACGAGGAGGTTGATTTTAATTGTTTGTAGAATTAATTTTCTTTTAAATGAGTGGTTGGATTTGTGGTGAAATTAATTTAAACTATGCTGGAAATTAAATTACAATGGCAAGAATAAATTGAAATTCGAAACTATTGAAATAAAGCACTTGGGTATCCGGATCTGCATCAACATGCTCCATGGGCTAAATATTCCATATTAATACCAATTAAATCATGAGGGGGGATTCCACACCTCATGAACCACGCTCAAATAAATATGGTGCTAAGGGCTTATCGTGCCAAATAATAATAACCTTGTACTAGGGTGCCGGTTTAACCAGGGCGGTATCTAGACAAGACTATTATTATTTGTCGACGAAAAGTCAAAACAACCACAAATATTAGAGGGGAATAGAAAATAAATTTACCAAATAAAGCCCATGGAACATGTTGAGACTTCACCTTCAACCCAAGCTTGAAAGAAAATTAGCTACTCATATTTGAACTAAGGGTAAAAATGGGAATTTATTAAAATACATAGAAAATACAAGAAAGAAGGAATTACAGAAATCTAAGCTTACAAATGAATTCAGGGATATCAAATTAGGGGGGGAAGCCCCCTTTTTATAGGTACATTGAGTGAATCATGACCATTGGATTAAAAACAGTTTGGGCCTTTCGATTGCGCCACTTCATCAACGATCAACATGACCACTATTTGAAAGATATACTATTTGCACAGTTCACACGGTTTGACCACTATTTGCACAGTAAATCGGTTTTTGCACAGTAATACTATTTGCGCAGTTCACACGGTTTGACCACTATTTGCACAGTAAACCGGTTTTTTGCACAGTAATACTATTTGTATAGTATCACGAACAGTACTATACGTATGAATAGTTCCGTATATGTGAACAGTGACATTTTTCCTTTTATGCTCTTTCTAAGGTTTTCGATCGTCCTGAGTTCAAATGTGACGTCCGTTTTGCTGTCTGATCACTCGTTCATTGTGAAATGATCGTGATACCCCTAAAATACATAAAATAACTAATTATAATGAAACACACGTAATTAAATAACAAAATACTTAAATAAATAAAAATAGCAATGTTAGTGAGACTTGAAGTGTAAAATGACGATTTTCTCCTTTATAAATATACACTTTCTAACACTCAACACACCCCCCAACCAGCTTACAACGACGCCACTCAAGGAGAAAAGAAACGAAAGAGAAGAAGACAACAGCAGAAATCAAAGTCGAAAGAGGGAAAAATGATACCTGAAAGGATGACCCGATGAAAATTTCAGAAAAGAGAGAAAAATTCTATTTAGGTTAATCGCAGTTCCCAAACAGGTAAGGACGCTCTCTTATTTATACCAATCGTACGGCACGCGCCCCTAGGGATCCGTAACCGTCAGTTTGAAATTCAAACGGATGGATAGATCAATGCCACCTCACCAGCATTAAATTATCACGCGAGTCTTCGAGGAGATAGCCGGCTATTGGTGAGACCGAGTGGGCTGTGTATCATTCCAACAAGAAGTCAAAATTACACTACGAGCAGGACAGGATTACCAAGTTTCTAGTATTAATCCATTTCATTACAAATACCAGAAACTGGGGGACTGGTGTTGTGGATGAATAACGACCAGACCAGACCCACGAGAGTTTCCTGCCCTTTAGGATCCTCGGCGTTGTCTTATGCAGAAGGAAGTTCACCTTTCGACATGGTGGAGCAGGATTTTAGCTCACCCCATTAAAAGATTCTCCACCAAGATGCCGTCGCGAGCAAAGATCTCATACTCTGTCCCGGAAAGGGTCGTCGTAGGAGCAGAGGTAGCCGGTTCGCTCCACACCGACCGTTCGAACGCGCATCACTCAGCAAGATCCAAGCCACGAGGCCCGTTTACCACCCCCACCTTTCGGAACTCCAGGCGCGAGCCTCTCAAACCGCCACGTCCGCCATCAACCGCTCACAAACCCATGACGCACGCTAAGCGGAAAGTGGAAAACGTGAAGAGTAGAAACCGAATCCGCAGGAAGCCTATAAATGGCGCAATCAAAGAAGGTAAAATGGTTGGACAAAAAACACAAAAAAGGGCTTTTGTCAGGATAATTAAAGGAGCCAATAGAAATTTCTTGCTTTTTTAAACACTTTTCATATTGAGCGAAAGCCACGGGATTTGTGGCTAAGGTTTTCCAAAACACCCAAATCGCTGACTTGATCGTCGGAGGGTTTACGCCGGGAAAACCACCCGGCGCACTCTGACCGATATTTATGCACGCAGGATATCAGAGAAGAAGGAAGTAGATTTCTGCTCGCGATAGCAGAGGAGATTACCGAACAGGCGACCAGAGGGTGACATCAGCAGATCAGGCGAGGAGAAGTTGCAGTTGTTGCCGAGCAGACAGATTTGTGCATCAACAGTATTATCATTATATCGAAGTCCAATATTTGGCCACCAGCAAGCACATAATATATAAAAAGGATTAAACACGCAAATTGTTGGAAAGAGACACACACAATTAAGCGGAAACAAAACTATTCTTCTCTTTGTGTGATTAAAATGGGATGTGTACTATAAATTAATAAGGCAAAAATTAACTAGCACAATCTATAGAAATAAACCAACTACAACAAACATAGAGTTTTATGTGGAAAACCTAAAGTGAGAAAAACCACGGGACCGTAGTTCGATATAATCTTCTACTATATTAATAGGATTACAATACAAATTATTCTATATGTAACACTAGAGGTTAACAACATCAAGAATCTCAATAGTTTTGTCTTACAATAACAACTTAATATTTGTCTCTCCAACAAGTGGGTAGCTCAAATAACAAACAACGAGAGGACAAAATAAAAATCAAGACCAGTAGAAAAGCAGAGGACAGTGCCAGGGACTTACTCTCAAAATTTAGGAAAATAGGTTTACCCTCAAAATTTGGAAAAATAGGATTACCCTCAAAATTTGAGAAAATAAGAATTAAAATCGCTTTTCGATTGTCCAATTAAAGATTGAAACCCTTACTCCCAATTCTAAAAGCATGCCATTGTCTCTCTCTTTCTCTCTCGTCTCTTATGCGATTATATTATCTACGACGGGCTGCTTTCACTTGCTTTTATAGTACATTGTTTTGGTTAATTTCATCTAAGTCTAAAATCTAATAATAATTACACATCAAGAAAAAGTTTTGGACTATGAAAACAAATAATAAAACTAAACGATAGAGCACTTGTTTGGAAAAAAGTTTATTAGTCAATCCACCACTAGTTCGACAAAAAGCAAGCCACTCTCATTCTAAGTAAGCATGTATGACCAAACACATTCTAAGTAAACATATACAACCAAACACAAGGTTAGAAATGTTGGATCCTTAATCCACTGTTGGGTTTATATATGAATAATTATTTATTGAAAATTGTCATATAAAGCTAAACACAATTAAACATGATTCATTAAGATTTTTTATAATTTGACCTTTAAGTATGTAATAGGGTATGCCTCTTTAATGTGTAAAGACTTCATAGTAAATTTCTATTTTTATGATGGACTGAAAATAAGAATACCTATCTATATCAGTATTTACGGTCCCTATGTCACATGTATCTTTCAATTTGATATCTCATCATTAGAGAAAGTGGATAGGGAAACTTAAAAGAATCTCTAGGAAAATGTGTTGATCTGGAAGACAAATCATAGAGCTCTAGAAACTGATTGTGCATTATAGATCTGACTATACTTTTACATATCATGTTATTAATTTTTGGTGATAGAATATGAATGTTCCTGAAATTTAGATGTAGATTTTCACTGAAGGGTTATTTTCTAAGAAGGAATAATTTTTCAATATAGGAATCTCGAACTTATAATGTTGTGATTAAGGGCTAGTTTGGTAATGCTGTAGCTTTTAAAATAATTACTGTTAACTGTGCTGTAAAAATAATCAGCTGTGACGAGAATCAGGTAAGTGTTTGGTAAATTTTATTTTCAAAAGTATTGTGAATTTTAAAAGTAGTTATAGGTGTTTGGTAAATCTTACTGTTAAATTGTTATAAGCAAATAAAAGACTAAAATGTACATAAGGTAGGATGAAATTTACTTACACATATAAAAATGTACATATACAATATTTTTAATTGTGTATTATAATAATTTTAACTAAAAATAAAATTTATACTATAGTGATTTTATTTATTCGTTATCTTAAAACAATTGATAATTAAAAAACCAACTACAAATTTCATTAAATAACATCAAGCAAAGTATAACTATGTATTCTAAAAATAAATACAAAAAAATTTAATGAGTCACAAAAACTCAAAACAAAAATAAATAATAGATTGTCATGCAATATCATATTCACATTAAACTTGTAGCAATATTATTTCTTAGAAGGATAATTTCGGGTTTAAGTAATAATAGTAAGGATATTTATGAAATTATATTAAAAGATAAAATTGATTTTTAAAATCAGAATCAAATTCTCTTCCCCATAACTTTTGAAGTCAGGTAAGAGGGCGATTTTAAAAGTGATTTTGATTTTTTTTTAACCAAACACCAAAATTAACTTTTAAATTTTTAAAATCACTTTTAAACTTCCCAAAAGCAAATTAGTTCAAGATGTTGTACATACATGAAGAAAGAAAGTTCTTAACATTGTAAATCGGATCCCGAACAAGCTGACTCAACCCACTCAGTTTAGTGAATAACTGTAACATTGTATCCAACAATGGCGTCACCACTTTTAAGATCCATCCAATGCGTTCGAGCAATTGCATATCCTCGAGCCAATCGGAAAGCGCCAGTGCCGCCAACAATCGGCATCTCACGGACAGGATTCATTGCCCTGTTGTTGCCAAGGAGACTGATACTGCTGCCATTATAAGGACCATCGACGAACACAAAGCTCATGGACATGATGAGGCCTAGTTGATCCTGAGAAGCCGACCCGTAAAGCCCTTGAGCACGGCCAACAAGCTTTGATTTAGGATCTGGGGTTTCTGTCAACGGATCATCCGCCATCATCAGGACGCCGAAAAGAGTTGGTGATTTGTCAGTGTCACTGGCTTGAGCAATCCTTACAGCACTAGGGTTTTGCCCACTGAGTGTGTCGTGAAAGTAGAATTGCAGGTTTGTTGTTGTCTCTTTTGCGGATTCAAGCCTTGTAGCCCAATTCTCTGCTTGTAATGCTGCTGGTGCCACCATGCTAATGATGAGCAATGAAACAACTGTTGATAACTTTGCCATAGCTCTAAAACAAGACCTAAAATTAAACGGAACAGAATAGAAAGCATTTGAAGGAAAGAAAGGAAGATGATTCGTCATTTAAAGAGTTGGAAACTGTTATGATCAATGACTATTCATAGGCTGTTTAACTACAACGGGAAAGTGCGAAGAAATTTTGACATATTGTTATATTAAGCTGGCTGCCTCCTGTATATGAGGGGCTTCACGTATAAAGAGGGAACATTAATTACTCTTGGCTTCTGATTGGGAGAAAAGAAAGGAAGGCTTTACTATGTATGCCATTGTGGGGAGTTTGGGAGTGCCGCATATAAAAGGAAGAAAGGGTCAATTCAATTGGTAGGGCTGCCAAGAAATGGCCCATCCGCCCATGCATGTTGATCATGCATACGCCAGCTATGTTTTGAAAAGCCGACAAAATCTTGGGAAAAATAAATAACAGAAGTGCTTATCGTTGGAAAGCATGACCCGACTACAACAGAAAAGATGCACCAATAGTTTTCTCCACAAAAATATAGGGGCTGAAGCACGGCGCAGCTGCCCAAAATGGCGCCTTAATCATGTGGTACAAAACAAAAAGCTTTAAAGCAAAGGTATCACAAAAATAAATAAATGCCCAAAAATAATTATTCTTTAAGATCTCAGAGATTTTATTTAAGTTTGTAAGCATCTACCTATTATTACTCCCTTCATAATTATCTAAAAATTGAGTTTTATTTTCTTAATGTAAATATATATATTTTTTATAAAGATTACATTTTTGATAATCTTTGGTATAATTAATGATTTTAGTCATTAAATCTTTATTTTATTTGTCTTTCCAAAAAAAAAAAATTAATACTTTTACTTTCCAAAAAAAAAAAATTAATACTTTTACTTTCCAAAAATAAATTTTTCTATTAAAATTATTAACATGAGAGCTGGCTTTTAGAATTCCTTTAAACTTGAATTAAAACCTTAAGACTAAAAATTTCAAAATCAATAGAAATTGAATCAACAATAGTCTCAGTTTAAAATTTTTTTGCTCTCTTCTCTGAAAATAATAATAATAATAATTCTTTGTAAAATTTATTATCATCCTCTTATAATCATATTCATCTAAACTAGTCAACTTTTTAGATGCTATCATTCTTATTATTATATTTTAAATTATTATTGCTCTTTTTTTTACAAATTTAATTTATTTTTTATTTTTCAATTGTTATATGCTTGTATATTCTTGAAAACACATTTGGAAAATTATCATTCACCCACCTTTCTTTTGCCTTATGTTCATCCAACCACCACAAAATTTTAACATGTTCTCTGCACCACCTTTCTTTTTAAATTTGCATCAATTAGCCACTTTTGCACTAACACCATTAAATAAATAAAATGAAATGATAATTTTATCCCTAAATAAATTAAAAGACTATTTTATTTTATAAAAACTTTAAAAAATAAAAAATAAAATTATAAAATACGTCTAAATTAAATAAAAAATAAATCCAAAAATAGAGGTGCTCAGTTGACTTTTTTTAGATTTAGATTTTGTAAAATTTTAATAAAAATAATTGTATTTATTTATTAAAAAATTATAATTTTGTAAAATTTTATTAAAATAAATGAATTTATTTATTAAAATTTCAATAATTTAGGGGATGTTTATTAAATCCCGAAATTTTGTAATTATTTTTATAATTATAATTTTTATTAAAATAAAAATTCTAAAACAGATTTTACCTTGCTCATGTTAAATCTTTTAAGAACTCTTTCAACATATGCTTCTTGAGATAACCATAACTTCTTATCTATTATATAACGGGAAATCGCCATGCCAAAAATCTATTTTGTCAGTCCTAAGTCTTTCATTGCAATAGACTTGCTAAGCTCTCTCTTCAAATTATCAATCCTACTAGCATCCTGACCAACAATCAACATGTCATCCACATAAAACAAAAGAATGATAAAATCATTATCACCAAATTTCTTCACAACAACATAATAGTTGCACATAGTCTTGCTGAAACCATGATTCTCCATAAAAGAATCAAACTTCTTGTACCACTACCTTGGTGCCTGTTTTAGCCCATACAAACTTTTCTTTAACTTGCACATAAGTTCTTTTTTGCCTTTGACACTGAAGCCTTTAGGATGCTTCATATATATTTCCTCCTCTAAGTCACCATGCAAAACAACTATCTTTACATCAAGCTGTTCAATCTCTAAGTTCAAGCTAGCTGCTAATCTCAAAACAACTCGGATAGAAGACATCTTCACCACAGGAGAAAATATTTTTTCAAAATCAACACATTTCTTCTGATCAAAACCATTCACAAAAAATCTACCCTTGTACTACTATTGTGAGTTATTTTTAGTCTTCAACCCGTGAACCCACTTGTTATTCAGTGTCCTCTTTCCCTTAGGCAGCTTCACTAGGTCATAAGTGTGGTTCTCATTCAAGGATTTCATCTTCTCTTGTATGGCTTTAACTTACTCATTTTTATACTGATTAGACATGGCTTCTTCAAACTATTATGGTTCCCCTTCATCTGTAAGCATCACATACTCATATGGATGATATCTAGTGGAAGGTCGTCATTCTTTGATGGATCTCCTTAATTCTGGCTCAACTGGTGGTGTTGGTGGCTCTAGAGGTGGTCAACTGGTTCTGCTGGACCATTATTATTATCCTCTCCAACTACCCCATGATCATCATGAACTACAGGTAGAGAAACTAAAATTAGAATAACATAAATCTCTGGAGATGACTGAGACTCGTCACTTTTCTTTGTATCATCAACTATTTGATCTTCAAAGAACACAACATCTCTACTTTTGATCAATTTTCTTGCCACTGGATCCCATAATCTGTACCGAAATTCTTCATGCCTGATAACTCTATGAAATGAGAGTTATCATGGCACTTTTAGACTTAAATCATGATTACTTAGAGAGTAAGTGATGTGTTTTGTTGCATTTTAATAATAGTTTGCAGCAACATCCATTTTAGTTTAATTTTAATAAAGTTTGTTTAATTTTAAATAATTATGTGTTTAAATCATAGCATAATTGTAGGTAATTGGATGCTCGAATTTCGAGGAAGTGATGCTGTTGTAATGGGCTTGTAAAAAGAGCAAAAGAACACAGCTGCAGAAGAGTTGAAACAAATCTGGAACAGTGCAATTACAGAAACCATTGTTGTAGCATCCATTACTGTAGCAATTTTGGAATATTGACAGAAAAGAGTTCACTCGAGATACTTAGAAGATTGCGATATGGAGTTTCCTAATCTGGGAGATACGCGCTCTAAGCATTAATTTTACCTTAATTTCCATCTATGAAAAAAAGCTCACATGCTAAGGAAATTAGAAGGCTGTTAACCAAGAACAAAAACCAAAAAGATGCAAGATAGAAAAAGCATAAAAGATCGAAACTAAGGGTTGCAACAAGGAGATTTGAGGAGATCAATCGGCAAACTTAGTCTTTGTTATTCCCCTTTTGTTTTCTTGTTCACTTTTTAATTAAGAAGATGTATTTGATGGTTAAAACTCTTTTGTTTATTTTACTTTTGCAAGTCATGAACCAATTTAATTGTGGTTGAGTGATGGACAATTTTAATGGTTCTTTGACTGAATTTATATGTTGTTGTATGTTTGCTATAGCATTTTGCTTTAGTAAAACTTATTTTATTCATTATTTTTGCTGACCACCCATTTAATGATACAACTGAGAAAGAGCCATAAAAGGGGCCTATCTTAGTTGAACATATTAGAGTAATACATGATTTTTTGTGAATGGTTTTGATCAGAAGAAATGTGTTGATTTTGAAAAAATATTTTCTCTTGTGGTGAAGATGCCTTCTATCCGAGTTGTTTTGAGATTAGCAGCTAGCTTGAACTTAGAGATTGAACAGCTTGATGTAAAGATAGTTGTTTTGCACGGTGACTTAGAGGAGGAAATATATATGGAGCATCCTAAAGGGCTCAGTGTCAAAGGCAAAAAAGAACTTATGTGCAAGTTAAAGAAAAGTTTGTATAGGCTGAAACAGGCACCAAGGTAGTGGTACAAGAAGTTTGATTCTTTTATGGAGAATCATGGTTTCAGCAAGACTATGTGCAACTATTATGTTGTTGTGAAGAAATTTGGTGATAATGATTTTATCATTCTTTTGTTTTATGTGAATGACACGTTGATTGTTGGTCAGGATGTTAGTAGGATTGACAATGTGAAGAGAGAGCTTGGCAAGTCTATTGCAATGAAAGACTTGGGACTGACAAAATAGATTCTTGGCATGGCGATTTCCCGTTATATAATAGATAAGAAGTTATGGTTATCTCAAGAAGCATATGTTGAAAGAGTTCTTAAAAGATTTAACATAAGCAAGGTAAAATATGTTTATTCTCTACTTCCAGGCCATTTCAAGCTTTCTTTTGAGCATTATACTACAAGTGATAAAGAGAGGCAAGAGATGAGATGAGTTCCTTATGCTTCAGCAGTTGGTAATTTGATATACGCCATAGTTTGTACAAGACCAGATATTACTCATGCAAGTAGTGTAAGTCAGCCAGTTTCTCTCTGATTTGGACAAAGAACACTGGACAACAATGAAGTAGATTCTCAGATATCTCAGAGGCACTTACAAGCCATGTTTATATTTTGGTAGGGACAAACCTATGTTACAAGTGTACATGGATGTATATATGGCGGGAGATGTTAATTCTAGAAAATCTCTATTAGGATATTTGCTCGCTTTTGCGGGGGGAATAGTCTCATGGCAATCCAGACTTCAGCAGTGCGTTGCTTTATCAACCACAGAAGCAGAGTATATTGTAATTACTGAAGGTTGCAAAGAAACCTCGTGGATGAAAAATTTCTTACAAGAGTTGGGTATGAAGCAAGACAATTTTATTATGTACTGTCACAGTCAGAGTACCATTCACTTGGCAAAGAATTCAACATACCATTCAAAATCCAAGCATATTGATGTGAGGTATCGTTGGATACGAGATGTGCTTGAGAATTAATAATTGCAAGTTGAGAAGATACGTACAACGAAAAATGGGTTAAATATGATGACAAAGCCACTTCCAAAGGAGAAACTAAAAAGCTATATGCGGAAAGCGGGCATGGTGGTGCCCCCCACATAATCTAGAGGGGGAGATTTGTTAGGTCTATCTCATTTGGGGCTCAAAAGCCCAAATTCTAAATACGTTTGTTGGGTTTGTAATTATTACTAAGTCGTGGACTTGGATGAAATTTTCCATGTAATTTAGCTATAAAAGCAAGCGGCACCCCTAGTTACAGCAGTGAAAATAAAAGAGAGAGGGAGAAAAAACAGTGGCGACTCTTGTTTTGGGAGCAAGATTTTCAATCTTTAATTGGGTGATCGGAAGGCGAAATTAACTCTGTTTTCTCTCAAATTTTGAGAGTAAGTCCTTAGCATCGCCCTCTACAATCCTACTGGTTTTGATTTTTATTTTATCCTCTCATTGGTTATTATTTGAGACACCCACTTATTTGAAAGATAGTTATTAGGCTGTTACTATAAGTCAAGAATAGTGAGATTCTTGATGTTAGTAGCCTCTAATATTATTTAGAGAAGAATTTGTGCTGTAATCCTATTAATATAGTAGAAGATTATATCGAACTACGATCGTGTCGTTTTTTCCCGCTTTGGGTTTTCCACGTAAAAATTGTCTCATGTGGTTGGTTTTTACTTTGGATTTATTGGTTTATTTTTTTGCCTATTTATTTGTGGTGCGCATCCTATTTTAATCACACAAATAGGGAAAGAGTTTTGTTTCCACTTAATTTAGAACTGCTTGGTAGTCCCTTTCCCAATAGAATTGAAGTTTAAATAATTGTTTTTAAATAGAAAGCTCAACATAAAATGTACGAAACAAAAAACTGTTAAAAGGTTGTTACAAGTGAATAAAAGTTACAGATTTTATTTCAAAATTAAATTCTAAAAATAAATTCAAGAGTTAGTGTTTTATTTTCTAGATGAAAATGCCCTTCACCAATGTCATTTGAAAAACGCACCAAAATCCAAGTAACGTTTTTGCTCTCCCCTCTCAAATAAAATCTTTCTATCTTAGATTTCACGTGATGGAGTTCAAACACTAGTTTGAAGTTCACCAGAGTAGTGAGGTTATGCTACCGAGACCATTTGACTTTGTAATATCTTAAGGGATAGTTACTAATATAACCTAAGTATTAGTGAGAAAATGACAAATCCTTTTTAAGGACATTGTAACTGCACATGCCTTAGTTTAATTTATGTTCTTCTCTTTCTTATTGATCTATACTACAGAAATTATCTCGACACCAATTCTATTTTATCATATGAACATCCAGTCACGACAAAATTTTAATATATTCTTTGCACCACCATCATTTATAAATTTATAGTAATTGACTAATTTGACAGTAATAATTTAAATAAAATGACCATTTTACCCCTAAAAGACCATTTAATTAATTGATAAAATATTATTGAAAAAATCAATCTGTGAGTACTAATTAATTAATTGATAAAATATTATTGATTTTTTAAATTCTTTTGACCTAAAAAATGTGTAATTCTCATCTCAAATATTTTCGTTTTTTAATCAATCGTACAGTCACAATTATCAAACAATTTTCATTGTTTAAATTAATCACCATTATAACAATAGTTTGAAGCAATTTTAAATAATAAAAAATTACAAATTAGAAAATATATGGAGTAAAAATTATAATTATAAAAATTAACATCTTAGATTTTGAGATTTTTTTAAAATCAAAGGTATTCTTGTAATTAAAATTTTTTATTTTAAAAAATTTTGTAGGATAAAATAGTCTTTCAATTTATTTAAGGATAAAATGGTCATTTTATTTAAATTTTTAGTGTCAAAGTTGTTGACTGAAAGATCTTTAGAAACAAAGTAGTGAAAGAACAAGTTAAAAATTTGTTGTAGTTAGATACATGTATAACAAAATGGTGGTGGTGAAGAGATAATTTCCCTTCATACTATTGTAATATATTATCATAACAAACATAACAAAACCACCTACTTAAGAATAATTTTTCAATATGGGAATCTTGAAATTTTCATTAAAAAAAATCAGTTTACAATATTATAAGTACGTGAAAAGAAAGTTTATAACATTGTAAATCAGATCATGAACTAGAATCTGACTCCACCTATATGGTTTAGTGAACACCAATAAAATTGCATCCAACAATGGTGCCGCCAGATTTAAAATCTGCCCGATGCATTTGAGCAATTACATATCTGCCAGCCAACAGGAACATGCCAGTATCGCCGACAATGTGCATCTTACAAACAGGAACAGTCAACCTGTTGTTAGTAAGGAGGCTGATACAGCTGCCATTATTAGGACCATCAACAAACAACTGATACAGCTCATGGACACGATGATACCTAGTTGATACTAATATGCCGACCCGTAAAGCCCTTGAGCACGGTGAACAAGCTTTGATAGGAGGTTACTAACAAATCAAAAATCCTTACACAAATTCACGAACTAAAAAACCTCAAATTTTATTAAACAGATCAATAATTCCACAATTCAGATACTTGACATTTTCTCCCAAGTCATAAAAGTAACAAATGTCTCAAAACTCTCTAAATACAAATTCAAAAGACCAACAAACTTAAAGGTTTAAGAAATTCATCATTCTTTTATTCAACTTAGCAAGTAAATAAATCTCTACCTCCAAAGATAACCACACTTCTGAACAAGTCACTTAATTTGCAAAAAGTAATTATAAGAGGTGAGCCGCCAACTCGGTAAGTAAAACCATTCCTATCCCACTAGGTCTATCGATACTAAAAATATTGCAAGCCTTCTTTTTGGTAAAACATATATCATAATTCATATATTTCATAAAACAACATATCATGATAAAATAACATAAATTCATAGTAATTCAGAATATCAAAAGTATAGTTACTTTTGATCGCAAATCATATAACACATTCATAGGAAACAAAAAGTTAGCTCATGTCACATAGCTGTCACCTATAGTCCTGGTGAGAGCTTGAATTCTTACTTGCATCGGTTTGTTACATAAAAGCTAAAACTAAATGATTTCATTAGACAAATTAATCGTGCAATGTATCGCATTAAGCACAAAAAAGTGCAAGATGAGTTTGACACGAACCATAAGCCCCTCTTCTTATAACACTTCTACATAGCATTAAAAAACATGCGACCGAAATATATACAAGGAATATATTTTAGTGGGTTTGAATGGAGATTCTCGGTGAAGCCATACTGACTATGCTTGAGTGTGCCAAGACAAATGATTTCCATATATATACTTTGACTAAATTTCAACATTTGGAACAAAAATGGATACCGGTATTTTATAACAAAGTTATTACAATTACTTGTTCATCCAAGATGATGGAATTTACAGGTATTCAATGTAGGCATATATTTCACGTCATAAAGTTGAAGCAACTAGTTTGTATACCATTAACCTTGATTCTTAGTCACTGGACCAAGTCAGCGAAGGTGAGTAAAGTGATGCAAATGACCGCTATAGCTTCACATCTTAATAAGGAACTGTAAAAAATAGTAAAGTTTGGCTCATTATCGGTATCATGTAGTAATCTTTATCTTTTTACCGCAAAGAATGAACAAAGTTATACGATAGTGTTAGATGGTATTCAATGGCTGACACATTGCTTTAAACAAATGCTTGCCGATGATGAATCAGTGACCAAGAATTGTGTACTTTAAGTAGGTTTGAAGTTGAAAGATCCAATTAAGGTTAATAGTAGAGGTTGCATTAAAATCATTAAACAAGATGGGGTTAAAAATCGCAAATGCAGTTAATGTTTTCAGCCTAGCCATACAGAATGGACTTGCCTGCTATATCCATCAAAGTACGTATAATCTAATGACCTTGACCTCATCGTTAGGGGTATAAGTTGTGTACTGAATGACATACAGTCAAGGCCTTCTAGTTATAATGTGTTAATACCAACTGTTTCGATGGCATCAACCCCGTCAGGTTCCCCAGGATTTATGTTTAAGACAACTTATCTTTGGAGGCATGACATCTCAGAAGGCATTAATGGCCATTACGATAGCAGTAACGCATTTGGTATAACCTTTGAAACTTATGCAAGCATATACTATAATCAGTGGCCTTATAATAACTTGTAAGTGATTTCCATGTTATCTGAATTTGCTTAACTAACTTTCCTATATTGTTTAACTAATTCGGATTTACATTGTGCATAGTTGAGGACGGTACACATCCTTGGAGGATTCAAGATGTCGCTAACGAAACGCTTTGACTTTAAACCCAGGAGGGAGAATGAAGGTATTCGAAGTCATTGATTTAGTATTATCATGTATAAAGTGAACGATGGCAATACTTTCATATTTTGCGTAGTTCGTGATAATAGCAATGTTAACAACAATTATCTTTCCTTGAACATGTATTAATTATAGTCGTGACTTTAGAAACATGTTTTCCCCCAACTAGAAAAATTTGTGAAAATAAACCCACGATATTAAAAGAATAATCAAAACCGGTTTTAACTATCGGATTGCATGTTAATGCATGGAAAAACAAGCAATCCCGGCTTTCGAATGTCAGTAATGTCCGGTCAACTATCCTATACTGTAAACAACAATAACAACTTATTGAACAACAAAAAATCAAAGCAGCCCAAAAAATCCCTTAACTGAGATTGTTCATCAAAACAATGTACATGGAATTTTTGTCAACTCCAGTCAGAAGTGCAATTTAGCAAAAGTTAATAATTGTGTTTGAAGTTAGAGAACAATTTAGGATCAATTATATCCACAATATTCTTCAGCCCTTTCACTTTAAACGACCTTTCCTGGAATTATTCTTCTGACCTTTTCTAGTAGACACATTAAGAGTTTTCATTATTGATACCAACTTCGGAGCATGTAGATAAGTAGTAGTGTTACTGTAGTCTGCATTAGCCAATGCCAACAATTGATCACGTTGTTTGTTGAACGGAGAGTCCATAAGCTGTAATGCAAGCTCCGCCTGAACATTCTGTGAGTCATGCTGCCGAACTAACCATGCAATATCATCAAGTCAATGGTCCAACAACATTAGTAACATCAACAAAGATATCTAACATAAGATGAATAAGAAAGATTAGACTAAATCTAAATTAGTTTTAACAATCTAAATTAGTTTCCACAAAAGTTAACAAATTATTAGTGTATTTATACCTCGTCTTCAAGTTTTGGTACCAATTTAGGCTTCATCATGTTTTGTAATACTCATGCTAACTTTTTCTTTAGGACAACCTCTTCATCAGTGGATGTGTTGAGGTACACAGCTTTTCTTGAACTTCGACGAGTTTACGGTTTTAATGTACTAGAGATAAAAAAGTGACAATCGTAGGGATAAGTGGGTGTATCTCTATATTCGGAGATGAAAGGATTGGACCATCACTTGCCTCAGCACCATTACATGTAGGAGGTGATTAACTATCATCACCCACACTCACTCATTCCTTAAGAAAATATGCTCATTCCAACTTTTCTACCTTTTTAGTAAAAGAGTCCATTTTCAAGGCCATTTTTTTGTAGCACATTATTATTTCTTCATTACTACTAATATGGCGGTAATGAATGTTGCCTTGCTATGTTACCATTGTCAATTTGTCCTTCGCTTTAAGCAATTGATGTGCCGCAACTGATTTCTCGCATCGGAACCAATGTAAACTATAAAAATTCATAAATAATTTATTCAATTTAATAACATAGCTACAAAATAGCATACAATTATTTAAGGAAGTAGACCGTATTGCTCTCAAAGTCACCAAACTTTTGTCGCCACTTGAGAAATCTTTTTATTTCACTATCAGTCCATGCATTAAAAGGACATCCATTCTTAGCCACAGAAAAAAGCTAAAACGTAGTTGATGACATGTACAGCTGCAAAAAACAACAAATTGGTTAATATGAAAATAATGATCCATAATATCGTAATTGTTTAACTAATGAGAATACAAATTAGAAAATAAATCATATAATTAAAAATATAACACATCCGCTCATTGAGTAAACTTAATTTTCATTGAACTTCGAAACTCCTTCCCACAAGAAGTTGAAAGACCAGCTAGTCCAATTTTTGCCACAAATGTTACTCACCTCTTTTAAAGCATGAAGGTATGATGGGTTGATGTCTATGGCTGGACTTGGACACAAAATAGTTCCAATCTCAAAAAGACTGAATAAAATATGGAAATCCTCATCTGCACAACTATTTGTCTTTGATTTACCAGCTTAAGTACCTATTAGGATGCCCTTCTTTCTTGAGCAATAATTGGCCCGTCAGTCAGTTATCTCACTATCTTCTCCAACAAGCACAATCAGCGTTCCTCTATCACTGACATCCATGATGCTTGTAAAAGTTTTTAGAGTAAGCTTGTAATCGATTCCATGAAGTGTTATGGACCGCCTATATATGTTACATTACTTAACTAGCAATCAACATAAATCTTGCCTAAGTCGCCCACATCTAAAACCCAACAAGCTTTCGAAACCAATTTCTCTCACAACGTCCTGTTGTTAAATAGATAGAGAAGAAACAATGTTGGAGAACTGTTGTGCAAATTTTGTTGAACTCACAAGCGCACAAATCTATTGTAGAATATATCAATGGTGTCGAGTGTCGATCCCACGAGGAGGTGGATTTTAATTATGTGTAGAATTAATTTTCTAAATGGGTGGTTGGATTTATAGTGAAAGTGATTTAGACTATTCTAGAATTTAAATTAGAATGACATAATTAAATTAAAGTGGAAACAATTATAATTGAAGCGCTTGGGTATCTGGGTCTGCATCAACATGCACCATGGGCTAAATATTCCTTATTATTGCCAATTAAATCATGAGAGGGGATTCTATACCTCATGAACCACACTCTAATCAATATGGTGCTAAGGGCTTATTGTGCCAAATAATAATAATATTGTACTAGGGAGCCTGTTAAACCAATGCGGTATCTAGACAAGATTATTACTATCTGTCGATAAAAAGTCAAAATATCCACAAAAATTAGAGAGGAAGAGAAAATAAATTTACTAAATAAAGTCCATGAAACATGTTGAGACTTCACCTTGAATCCAAGTTTGAAAGAAAATTACCTACTCATAATTGAACAGTACTGTATATGTAAACAGTGTCATTTTTCCTTTTATGCTCCTCCTAAGGTTTTGACTGTCCTGAGTTCAAAAGTGATGTTCGTTTTGCTGTCTGATCTCTCGTTCATTATGAAACGATCATTATGCCCCTAAAATACATAAAATACTTAATTATAATACAACACATATAATTAAATAATAAGAGACTTAAATACATAAAAGTAGGGATGTTAGTGAGACTTAATATGTAAAATGGTGATTTTCTTCTTTATAAATATATACTTTCTAACACTCAGCACACCCTTCAACAAGCTTATTGTTAGTCCCTAGCAAATAAAGCGATGAAAAAATTCAAGTCTCTTGTATCAGTCTAGTAGACTTTATCATAGTTATAGTAGTCAAACCACTTTTAAAAATGACATGTCAAACCCTAAAATCTCACTAATAGTAATGACACTCTTATAAAGATTCATGAGAGGGGATTATATACCTCATGAACCACACTCTAATCAATATGGTGCTAAGGGCTTATCGTGCCAAATAATAATAGCATTGTACTAGGGAGCCGGTTAAACCAGTGCGGTATTGATAGGTCATAAATAGTCATATTATATTTAGTTTAATTCCCTCATATTTTGATTGATCTCGTGCTAATTTGTGTAAATTATGTTTGATTTGATCTAGGAGCCAAAACATGGAGATTAAGATAAAAAGTGGATAATAAGGGCTTTATTTGGGCTTTGGAACGTGGGCTGACCGTTGACTTGAAGGAGACGGTTTCCTAGCGTTAAGAGGAGAAGAAACCAAGAGAAAAAGGAAAGCTAGCAAAAGAGGAAAAGCTAACGTGAGAGAGGACTCCTACTTTGAAAGGAAAAAGGAGAGCTTGCCGTTTCTTATAAAAGGCAAAGTGAAGAAACAAAGGCAAGCTGGAACTTGAGAAGCAAAGAAAGAAGGGCTGCTGCAATTATTTTCTTCTCAAATACTTTTGTTTTGTTTGCCACCATGTGTGGCTAAGCTTTTAATTCCGGTCCAGGGGTTAATCAAATTCCAGTTGTAATTTTGTGAGGCTTTGAACTTAACAAGAATTTCTTCAGTCCAAGTAATTTTTATTTTCTTGTTCTTATTTTCTATGAATTATTTATGTTGATTAAGTTGACGCCTTAATTCAATATTTATTTTTCTATCGCTAGTCATGAGTTTATGATCCGTAATTGTCATGAATGACTGAATTGAGTAGCAAGGAGTTGGCTCATGTGTGTGTATATTGATGGCCACAATTACATAGCTTGCATGATAGGCTCTAGGGAAATAAAAATACAAATTGATTAAATTGGAGTAATCTGAATTAATTGATCTTGTTTTAGTCATTCTCACTATTCTTAATGCTATCACTTAATTTGATATGGAACGATGATGCCCAGTTAAATTAGTGATAAGTTCGGATTTAGGCGATTGTTTGAGTCTATTTACATTAGGAGAATAATTATCATGGATTCCGATTAAGTAGACTAAGTTCTTGGATTGAGTAATTTATATTTTTGCCTATGATCAAAGTTGCAATTGGATGGAATTGACACCCTTGGATTGGAAGCTTGGTAAGATTGATTTTTCCTTATTTAATTTTACATCTTGTTTTATTTAATTTTATTTTATTTTATTTTCGTCAAATTCTCAAAAACCATTAAATTCAAACATTCGGATTTCCGGTTTCCCTAAACCGGCAAACCGAAACTGTCCAGAACCGAGAGTTGTCGTAACCGGATTTCCGTTTCCCCTCATCCGGCAAGCCGAATAGCTCCAGAATTGTTACAATCCGCAACCGGTCTTCCGGATTTCTCCTAACCGGTTAGCCGGATCGCGCCCAGAATTCTTCAACTCAGCAAACGGATTTCCGGATTTCCCCAACCGGTTAGCCGAATCAAGTCAGAACCGAGAAGAACGAGAAACGGCCTACCGGATTTCACCAAACCGGTTGACCGAATAAGCTCCAGAATCGTTACAAGTCGTAAACGGCTTACCGGTTTCCATTACCGGTTAGCCGATTATAGTCAGTAAGTGACAACACCATAAACGGACATCCGGTTTCCTTATCCGGTTAGCCGGTTAAATGCCCAGAATATTTCAAAGAATAAACGGCTTGCCGTTTACAGTAAACGGTTAACCGTTTACGGGCAGAAAGCTTGAAAATATGATTTTTCTTGGAAAATTAATTGTTTTAAACTTTGAGAAATTAAATACATAGTTCTCTAGGGATTCGACCTGGTCTCACCATTTCTACAATTTTATTTAGGTGAATCAGTATTTGTTTTTGAGGAGCTTCGACAAACTCCGTCAGGTATCTAGACAATATTATTACTATTTATCGATGAAAAGTCAAAATATCCACAAAAATTAAAGATGAAGAGAAAATAAATTTACCAAATAAAATCCATGAAACATGTTGAGACTTCACCTTCAATCCAAGCTTAAAAGAAAATTAGTTATTCATAATTGAACAGTACTGTATATGTAAACAATGTCATTTTTCCTTTTATGCTCCTTTTAAGGTTTTGACTGTTCTGAGTTCAAAAGTGATGTCCGTTTTGCTGTCTGATCTCTCGTTCATTATGAAACGATCATTATGCCCCTAAAATATATAAAATACTTAATTATAATACAACACATATAATTAAATAACAAGAGACTTAAAGACATAAAAGTAGAGATGTTAGTGAGACTTAATATGTAAAATGGTGATTTTCTTCTTTGTAAATATATACTTTCTAACACTCAACACACCCCTTAACCAGCTTATTATTAGTCCCTAGCAAATAAAGCGATGAAAAAATTCAAACCCAAAAGTGATTTTTTTTTAAAACAATCGTGTTTATTCAATCAGACTAATGATAGCAATCAAATAAAAGTATAAGCATTATTTCCAGTCTAAAAAAACATCACACCCACATCAACCATCACACGCATCAGTCCAGTAGACTTTGTCATAGTTATAGTAGTCAAGCCACTTTTAAAAATGACATGTTAAAATTAAACCCAATAAAAATTGTCACTTCAATAAATAGTAAATTGAGAGAAAATAATAAATAAGTATCACACACTCTCACCAAGATAAAAGGAATATGCCCACATCTTAGAAATAATATAATCTCAGACAAAGTATTAGTCAACCTAATGTATTCATTTTTTAACTTTTTTTATTTTTTCTTATCCATCACTACATCTTTATAGCTCATATAACTAGCTTCTACTTCAGTCTATAGTTCCCTAAAATTAAGAAGGCCTTTTATTACGATGTAACGTCGACTAAGGCCATGGCTAACAAAGGAAGAGAAATAGGGAAACAAAATGTATGTTTGAAAAAAAGTAGAGAACTTTTGGAAATTACAAAATGCATTTTGCTTATTTATTATTATTATCATATCTCTTTCTTTTTTCTTTTTTTTCTTTTTTTTGGACATATATATATATATATATATATATATATATATAGCAAAACTTTGCTGAACTAAATAATTATTTACATTTTTCTCAAACATGAATAGGTGATCAAACTTGTAAGATATCAGGTAATACTCAAAATCGAAGTGGGTCAAAATGATAGGTTAATAAAGAAAAAGGTTTTTCTTTTTTAAATAAAAGGCTCAAAATGGCTAACTATGGATATTTATGGATATCTAGAAAGGCTCAAACGGGTCAAATATAGTATTTCCATCGTCTTTTAGGGCTCTAAATAATCTTTCATATTTACTGGTTAGGTGGACCTTCAGATGTAGTAACACACATTTTTTCTTTTTCTCTTTTTTTTAATCATCATTTTATTAGAGGGTTGACTCAAAAGAAATCTAGAGATCATGTATAAAATAATAAACTGCTAAGTTGTATGAATCATGGCCAAAAAGGGTTACTCTCTAAGAAAAATGAAAAGTTCAAGACCTCACTTGGACTTTATTATGATATGTGCATTCCTTCAAGTAACTCGTATTTGTCTTTGACATCAACGTGTAGAGTAACAAATATAATGTAACATCACTCAAGGCCAAAAATAATACAAGTACTAAAATTCGAAAGTCATCATATCATCCAATGTTAAAAGCTCACACAAAATTGCCAAATTTGTTTTTTAATGACATTGTACCCCCCCAACCTATTCTAAACATAAAAAGAAAATATGCACGCTGAAAGGTGAAAATGATGCAGAAAAACTATCTAGAAAAGTTATACTTAAAATCATAGAAAAAGAAAATGTCTGGAAATTTTTTTTAAACTAAGAAGATGTGTTTATAGAGTCACTACACTCCATATTCAGCTATCTTCGACTCAAAAATTTTGAAAGTGTACATTTATAAAGGAGAAGTGAAAAAGAAAAAGTTAGAAAGATCACACTTGAAATAAGATATAATTTTTTTTAACTTTCAAACTAAGAAGATGTGTTTCAAGAATCACAACACTGCATATTCAGCCATCTTCTACTTAAAAAGTTAGGCACGGTTAGTTTCTACAAAAAATCAATAAAAACTTAACCAACATTCTACAATTGTCAACTATTCCCTCCCCCCAACCAGAACGAAACATTGCCCTCAATGTTTGAAAGGAAAGAAGTAGAGAGTTAAATCTAATTTGTACTTTTTACTGCAGTTACTATTACCATCATTATTTGGATGATCCCACACAAAGGTCCTTGGATCTGGCTCTAGTCGATAAGCTTGTAACAGATCAAGTAGCTCATTAGTAGTATGTGCACAAATGAAAACTTTTTTTGCTGAGGAATGAATGAAATAATTTTTTATTGCATGGTTAAGAAATGTGATAAAGCCATCATAAAAGTTATTGACATTTAACAGACCGATGAGTTTCTGATGAATGTTAAGATGGGTCCAAGATACTAATGTAATTAGTACCTCCAAACTTGCAAGATCTCATAGTAGGAAAATAAAAGCATTACCATGATTTAACATTTTAGTTATTCTTTCTTTCATACCTGAGATGGCTAACTCTTCTCCAGTTGGTAAGTCAGACAAACTGCCCAAAGGTTTTAAAATTACTGGGATGATGCCTAACACTTGGCTCCCTCTAACATAAGCAGCTTCTGAGACCAATTTTGATAACCCTCAGTTACCTCCTCCATACACCAAGTACAATTTTCTCTCTGCTATTCTTCGACCAAAATCTATGGTTGCCTCAACGAACTCTTTATATTTTTCGTAGTTAAACCCAGAGAGCACACAAATGTTCTTAAATTATTTATTAGGAGTATCTGCTATTATCATACTGCTTCAAAAATAATTTATGAGTGCTTAACAAAAAAAATCATATATTAAGGACCTTGGTGACAGTGGGTCACCGCTGTGTATGAGGTAGCATGTTTGTGTCAATTAACGAGCAAAACATATGGCTCGAGAGTAAGAAAGAAAATAGTAAAAAGAAAAAAACAAACAATGATAAAATAAAATAATTAAAGACAATAATGTAAATAGTAAAACAACAGTGAAATAAAATAACAGTGAAGTAAAAGGATATTTACAGGTAGTTGTGACTGTGGCTCATATCTTCCTCTAGTTTACGTTCAGAAACGACTTGAACGCCCTCTATAGGTCGAGGATAGGCTTCCCATCCGACCTCCCATCCAGCTTCCTTATAAACTAGCAAATAGGATCGTTTATAGTCAAATTCTCGAGACTGTATTGTGCATATTCTTTCTGGAATAATAGCTATAACCGGAGAATTACTCCTTGTACGTATCTACTAGGATGCGTTTCAAAAGACAAAAGGATATCATCCAATGACTCTTTATTTAAGCCATCCCTAATTAATTGGATCTTGTCTTCTCTGTTATCAGGCATCATTCCTAAATAACATGGTTTTTTATCGCATCTCATTCTGGCACACTTATGACAAGCAACAAAAAGTCTTCGAGCTCTTCGTTTTCTTGCGTAACTTCCTTTACCACAACCACGCATGTATGCAATAAATTTGGAAGGTAACTCACTTGCCAAGCGTATGTTGGGCTCGATTAACCAATGGATGTCAGCAGGGATGTTATTCTTCATAAACAACCGCATGCGTTTAGACCGAGCTTTATATATTGAAAGGAGTGCATTCTAAGGAAGTGAAGGGAATTGATTGTGAAGCTTTGCTAAAATCTCGTTTCTGTCCATACCTTCGCCTCAAAATATCAGTTATTATAGGAAACTAAAGTAACTGACTTGATTGTCACAGAGTACCGTTATCTGCCACTTAACTAGGGTGACAAACAAAAACACATAAAGTAAACTAAAACACACAAAGAAAAGAAAACAAATAATTTCAGAATCGTCCTCTTATTGAATTTACCTCAAGTTCCAATTGGATGTCGTAGATACTTCCCATCAATTTCTATGAGTTGGCTTTCTAAATCCACAACATGGGAGACTAACTCTGGTGGTTGCAGAGCCTAAATACGATGCGTTTTACAAATCGCATCTAGTTTCTGAGATGAGATTGCACATGTTGAAGTCGTTTAAAAATGTTTAAGAGGATTTGTCTCATGATTAGAAATGATAAAAGAAAACTTAATGGTTAAACAAACACACTTATGCAAAAATAATTTTAATCAGCACAAGAATAGTACAAAAGAAGAAAAAATCAAATCATGGAAAATAAAAAAAAATCTCAATTTAAACATGGTGGGTCACTTAAATTTATTTCGATATCTTCTTTATGTGGATGGTACTCCAGATATGACTTTAATCTTTGACTGTTAACTTTGAAAGTGGCACTGTTCTTTGGATCCTTAATTTCAATTACTTCATGTGGAAAAACAGTATGAACAATAAAGGGACCAAACCATCGAGAATGTTAGTTACCTGGGAATAGGTGCAAGCGAGAATTGAATCAAAGCACTTTCTAATATGGGGTGAAAGATTTTCTCATAATTTACTTGTCATGAAAGACTTTCATTTGGTGCTTGTAAATCTTGGCATTTTTGTATGCATCATTGCGAATTTCTTCAAGTTCTGCCAGCTGTAATATTCTTTCTGAGCTAGCTTATTGCATGTCAAAGTTGAATTTCTGAATGGCTTAGTACGCACGATGCTCGAGTTCCATAGGTAGATGGCAAGCTTGTCTATACACTAGCCTGTAGGGTGACATCCCAATCAGGGTCTTGAAAACCGTTCTATATGCCCATAATGTATCATCGAGTCTCAATGACCAATCTTTTATGTCTGGTCTCATCGTCTTTTCTAATATGTACTTTATTTCTTGATTGGAGATCTCAACTTAGCCACTGATTTGCGGATGATATGGGGTTGTCACTTTATGAGTGATGGAATATTTTGTCAAAAGGGTTTTGAACGATTTGTTACAAAAGTAGGCACCACTATCACTGATTATTGATCGAGAGAATCTAAAACGTGAAATAATGTTACTTTTCAAAATCTTATCACCACTTTATGATCATTGGTTCTACATGGAATTGCCTCTACCCATTTCGATATGTAGTCAATAGCAACCAATATGTATTGATTGCTAAAAGAGGGGGAAAAGAGTCCCATGAAGTCGATATCCCATACATCAAAAATCTCAACCACTAAAATTGGGTTTAGTGGCATTATATTCCTTCGTGTAATGCTCCCTATTCATGGACACCCATCACATGAAGAGCAAAAGATGTAAGCATCTTGAAATATAGTTGGCTAATAAAAACCACATTGTAAAACTTTAGTAGCTATTTTCGTAGCGCTGAAATGACCTTCACAAGCTTGCTCATGGCAGAATAAAAGGATATTTTAAAATTCATTTTCTAGGACACATCGTCTGACAATTTGATCTGCACAATACTTGAATGGATAAAGGTCATCCCAAAAGAAATGTGTAATTTCCATAAAAAATTTTGGTCTTGTCCTACTTAGTCCAATGCTCTAGAAGTTTACCTGTAACAAGATAATTAACGATATCAGGATACCATGGTAACACTTCCACACTCATTAATTGTTCATCTGAAAACGACTCATTCAACGGTAATGGTTCTATAATTGTGTCAAAATGGAGACGAGAGAGATGATTAGCCACAACATTTTTGTGCTTTTCTTATCTTTGAATTCTAAGTCAAATTACTACAACAGTAACACCTAATGAATTGGTCTAGCTTTTGCATATTTCTTTGTGAGAAAATATTTAAGAGCAGCATGATCTGTGAATACAATTATTTTACAACCACTGATATAAGATCGAAATTTCTCTAATGCAAACACTACTGCTAGTATTTTTTTTTCAGTGGTTGAATAGTTCAACTGTGCATCATTCAATGTCATACTAGCATAGTAAATAACATGGGAAATTCGATCAACTCATTTTTCTACTACTGCCCGAACTGCATAATCAAATGCATGACACATAAGTTCAAATGGTAAGTTCTAGTTTGGGGACTGAATGATGGGTGATGATGTCAACAACTGCTTTAGTTTTTTAAATGCCATAAGACATGAATCATCAAAGACAAAAGGTACATCCTTAGCAAGTAGTTGCATAAGGGTGTAGAAACTTTGCTAAAATTTTTAATGAAACATCTATAAAAACCAGCATGCCCAAGGAAAGATCTTACTTTTCTAACTGTTTTAGGTAGAGGAAGATTGGAAATGAGGTCCACCTTTCCTTTATCAACCTCAATACTTTTGCTCGAAATGATGTAACCGAGAACAATACTTTGTTTTACCATAAAACGACATTTCTTCTAATTTAAGACCAAATCTTTCTCAATACATCTCTGCAGAACTAGTGTTAGATGATGTAAACATTGATCAAATAAATCACCAAAAATAGAAAAATCATCCATAAAAACCTTAAGGAATCGTTGAACCGTATCAGAAAAAATATTTTACATGCATCGTTGAAATGTAGCAGGTGAGTTACATAATGCAAATGACATTTTCCTATATGCAAAAGTGCCAAAACAGCAAGTGAAGGTGTCTTCTCTTAATCTTTTGGTACTATAGGAATTTGATTGTATCCTGAGTAGCCATCTAAAAAGTAATAAAATTCATGACTTGTTAATCTATCAATCATTTGATTGATAAATGATAAAGGAAAACGGTCTTTACGTGTGACAAAATTTAACTTTCTATAATCAATGCATACACGCCATCCTGTAGTCACTATAGTGGGTATCAATTCATTATCAGCATTGGTAACTACTGTGACTATTGACTTTTTAGGGACAACTTGCACAGGACTAACCTATAAACTATCAGAAATTGGGAAAATGGTACTTGCATCTAATAGTTTAAGGACTTCAGTTCTAACAACTTCTTTCATGTTAGGATTCAACCGACGTTGCATTTCTCTTGTAGGTTTAACATTTTCATTAAGGTGAATGCAATGCATGCGATCTACTGGGTTTATACCTTTTATGTCGGTTATGGTCCATCCTAATGCTCTTTTGTGTTCTTTTAGCGCTTCTAACAACTTAACGTTTTGTTCGTCCTTTAGGGATGATGAGATGATTACTGGTAGAGTGCTTTCTTCTCCCAAGAATATATATTCCAAAGTGTTAAGTAATGATTTGAGCTTGAGTTTTAGTGGTGATTCTGATGATGGGCTGAGTTTCTTCTCTGATAGTGTCAGTTGTTTAACTCTTGACTTCCATTTATTTGTGTTCATGGATGGTGTTGAGTCAAGTAAGCCATTAACCTTATCGACTAATCTGTCAATATCAAAATCCAAGCCAAAGTGAGTTAAACATGTTTGTAAAAGGTCATTACTAAGGTTTGAAAGAAAAGTATTATCAACTAATGTTTCTCTTAAATCTACAGCAATAATTCTATCATTTGCATTGTGAGGCTGTTTGGCAATGTTGAAGATATTAAGCTCCATGGTCATATTGCCAAAGGACAACTGCATATTTATAGTCTTGCATTGAATGTGAGCATCGGCAATTGCCTAGAAAGGTCGGCCTAGAATAATGGGGATGTACTTCCTTAAATCCTAAACTGGTTGAGTGTCAATTACAATGAAATCAACAGGAAAATAAAACTTGTCTACCTGTGTACCTGTGTAAGCACGTCCTCCATAATACCACGAGGTATTTTCGTTGACTGATCTGCAAGTTGTAATACTAGTGGAGTTGGGTATAATTCTCCCAGTCCAAGTTTCACAAAAACTAAGTAAGGCAATAGATTTACACTAGCTCTTAAGTCCAACAAAGCATTTTCAATTGTGTGGCTCCCTATATTACATGATATAGTGGGGGAGCTTAGGCCTTTTGAAATACAAGTGTGCAACCCAAGAGGGGGGGTGAATTGGTGTTTTAAAAATTATCCTAATCAAATCACACAACAATCCACAACAATCAAAATCTAATGCCTTAATAAAATTGAAAACAATAAGTTTAATAAAAGCACAATAATAAATGAGTAAGAGAGGAGAAAGAAAACTCAAGGATTTTTACGTGGTTCGGCTATCCCCGCCTACATCCACGCCTCCAAGCAACCCAAGCTTGAGGATTTCACTATCTAAGCCTTTCCAAGGCTTCAAATACTTACAATTGACTTCAAGGTGTCAATGAACCTTTACAATAAAGAGATTATCTCCCAATCTCTTCACTCAAGTGTATCACACACTTAATCACTCACAAATTTGATGAGAAATTGAAATTTACAACAAACACTCTCTCAAAGAGTAGATATACAAAATGAAGAACAAAGATGGCTCAAGGATTTTTGATTCACGAATTGAGAGCTCAAGATATCTTGTATGCCTTTTGTTTGTGCGTGCTAAAGAGCTTGAAAATGAGTTGGATTTGAGTTTTTATAGTTGGAGCTCAAAACTAAGAAGCTTATGCATTTTCGCCGTAAAACGGATCAAGGTTAACCCTTAACGGTTAACCGTCATACCGGTCAAAGTTACCGCTATTGAATTTCAAATAAACGGTTCGCCGCTTTCTTGTAAACGGTGAAGGGGTAATTTCGCAGAGACCCGCAAAATAATTTAACCGCTTCTTACTAAACGGTTAGCAACTGAAAATAAACGGTGCACCGTCAGAACGGTGAATGGGTAATTTCGAGACCTGCAAAATAGATTTGGCTTAACCGCTCTTACTAAACGGTTCAAGGATAACATTCGAATAAACTGCTCACCGCTTTCAGAACCAAGCGGGTAATTTGCAGACCGCAAAAATAGATTTGGCTTAACCTTTTTACTAAACGGTTCAAGGTTAACATTCTGAAAATAAAAGGTTCACCGTTTTCTTGTTAACGGTGAAGGGGTAATTTCCATAAAACTGTTTACCAAAAATTATAGTTTTGCCTCAAAACTTTCTATAACTGTACTATGGCCCAAAACGTTATAAAACTTTACAAATAGGTCCAATTTCAGAATTTCCAAATAATACTTTGTGAAACCCAAAACTTTCTGAAATTATGACAAAGCCCAAATGTATAGAAATTATAGTATGGCCCAAATCAATTTAAATATTTTCAAAATGAATCCAAATCCGAAATTCCAAACAATATTTATTAAAATCAATTATTGTAAAATTCTTTCATTTTAGTTCACAACTTGAAAAACAACTTAATTCCATAAAATCATTTTTCCATTAAATATAAAACATTTATAATGTGAAAATAATGATTTATTTAAAAAGTATAAAAATAATTTAACCTTTTAAAAACTTAATCAATCTTAATCATATTTGTTATCATCAAAATCAACAATATGTAAACATATATGTTAACAATCTCCCCCTTTTTGATGATGACAAATCTTTCATGTTTTTAAAGAATGATTCAATAAATTAATCTTGTTTGTTATCATCAAAAACAATATTATGAAAACATAAATGTTAACACCTTTATATTTTAAAAGCATTTTGTGTTGGAGTATAGAGCTCACATTTTTCTGTTAAAAAAGCCTTTTTTTAAATGTGAATCTTTCACTTTTTAGTATAAAAGTCTTTAAGAAACTTGGCATAATATTGCACTTGTTTTATAGCATCAAGCAAAGAGATGTTAACATTTACCTGTTTTAAGATTCTAAACATCTCACCTGTGGATTTTTCTTTCTTCCCTTTAACTAACCTTTGAGGAAATGGAGCTTTAGTTTCTTCTTTCTCCTCTGATGATGAGTCCTCAATATTCACAGGTACAATTTGAGTTGTTTTTGTCACTGGCATCTCCACTTAGTTGTCGACTTCTTTCCCTTTTTGTAAGGTCATAACGGCTTTGACCTCTCCATGCTGCTGTGGTGAACTGGTACTTGCTTCATGCACTTCTTTAGGATTAGACACTGATTGACTCAGGAATTTGCCTTTTTCCACAGTCATTGCCAAAGTTTGAACTGAAAAAGCAAGTTGCCCTACCATCTTCTCGAGATTTGAAACTGATTGGGCTTGTGAGTTGAAGCCTGCTCTCACCTCATTTCGTAATCCATTAATGGCGCGGTGTTGTTGCTCGATTGTGGAATGAGTAAAATTCTTGAAATTCTGGAATGTATCCTCCCATAGTTTAGGTTGAGAGTGATTTCGGTTATGATTGTATGGTCTAAATGGTGGCTGAGAGGTTTGAGGAATTTGAGGAATTAGTTGCATTGGTGGAGCTAGAGCTGCTGGTCCATTATGTTGGAATACTTAAGACCATGAACAATTGAGGTGGTCTCTCCATCCAGGACTATATATATTAGAGTAAGGGTTGTAGTTTGATGGCTTTCTCATCATACCTATGGCATTGGCTTGATCAAAATATGAGTCATGATCATGTGATTCTGTTGATTTAGCAGTCGTTAACGACGCTATTTGTCGGGAAAGACCTTTAACCATCTTTTTGACTTCTTTAATTCCTGAACTTAACTCGCCAATGTGAATTTCATTCACTACCTTAATTCTTTTAGTATTCCTGAGTGATGGACTCCGTTGTTGGGAATTATCTGATTGTCGCTAGAAGAAATCTCAAATCTCTTATGCACTTTTTGACATTAGCTCCACTTATTGCCATTAGCCATTCTTGCACATGCGGCAATAATCCCTCCAAAAAATATTGGCATCGGTGCCATTTCTCGTACCCATGATGTGGACACTTCAAGAGTAGCCTATTAAATCGTTTCCATGTTTCGAAAAATTGCTCATTGTCTCTCTAGGTAAACTCTGAAATTTTCCTACGAATAACATTGGTTTTATGCACTGGGAAATATTTATTAAAAAATTTTATTACCATTTGTTCCCATGATGTAATGCTATTAGCAGGGAAAATATTAAGCCATGAACGAGTTCTATCCTTTAAAGAAAATAGGAATAATCTAAGTTTAACATCATCATCTGAAAAAATCTCATATTTAAAAGTTTGACAAATAGCATGAAAATCATTCAAATGATTATATGAGTCCTCATTTTCTAGGCCAAAGAATGTTGGGAGATAATTTAGCACACTAAGTTTTAATTCAAAGCTTCTAGCAGCTACATTTGGGTACCTTATGCATGATGTGCTCAAGTTCGCTAAGGGACTGAAGTAGTCTTTAAATGGCCTCTCCTGTGGTTCTAGTTGTTAGTGTTACAAATCCATTTCAATTTTATTTTTAACAGCAATATGTTTGTGCGTGCGAAATGGTTTTTCTAGTTCAAGATCTATAGGTTCAAGATTAGGTAATAATGACCTTTGACCATGCATGTAAAGAACAAAAGAAATAAAAAAACTAATAAAAATAAAGGAGAAGAAGATATTATAAAGAAAAATAACTTGAAAATTAAATTAAAAAATTTAAAGAAGAGAAAAAGAAATTCTTACCTAAAAATATAGGGTCACTTCTTCTTTTTTTAAATTAATTAAGAAAAACTTACAAGAAAACAACTAAAAAATAAAAATTATAATTATAATTTAAAAAATTAATTCTACAAAATAAAATAACTTACCTCCCTAGCAACGGCGCCAAAAACTTATTGTGTAAATTTTGTTGAACTTACAAGCGCATGAATCTATTGTAGAATAGATCAATGGTGTCGAGTGTCAATCCCACGAGGAGGTGGATTTTAATTGTGTGTACAATTAATTTTCTAAATGGGTGGTTGAATTTGTGGTGCAAGTGATTTAGACTATCCTAAAATTTAAATTGGAATGGCAAAATTAATTAAAGTGGAAACTATTATAATTGAAGCGCTTAAGTATCTAGATCTGTATCAACATGTACTATGAGCTAAATATTCCTTATTATTTCCAATTAAATCATGAGAGGGGATTCCACACCTCATGAATCACACTGTAATCAATGTGGTGTTAAGGGCTTATCGTGCTAAACAATAATAACATTGTCCTAGAGAGCCGGTTAAACCAATGCAGTATTTAGACAAGATTATTTCTAACTATCCACGAAAAGACAAAACATCCACAAAAATTAAAGGAGAAGAGAAAATAAATTTACCAAATAAAGCCCATGAAAATGTTGAGACTTCACCTTTAACCCAAGCTTGAAAGAAAATTAGCCACTCATAATTGAATTAGGAGTAAAATGGAAATTTATTAAAATATGTAGAAAATACAAGATGGAGAATGAATTACAGAAAATGGAACTCAAAATTGAAATCAGGGGTCTCAAATTAAAGGGGAGCCTTCTTTTTATAAGTACACTGAGTAAATCATGGTTATCGAATTAAAAATAATTTGGATGCTTAGGATTGCGCCACGTTATCAGTCAACAGTACGCGGTTTGAATAGTGCCGCGATTTGAACAGTGGCGGCTTGAATAGTGATGTGTTTTGGTTATAAATAATCCCGTGTATATATATGTACCGTTCGCATGATTTTTGGTCCACTAAAATGCTGCCACGTCATCGACCAACAATACATAAGAATTTTAGCCCAATAAGATTGTGACACATCATCGGTCAACGCCACATAAGTAGTCAATAACACATCATTCGTCCAATTGAATACTGTTACGTCACAGGTCAGTGCCACATCATTGGTCAATGCCACGTCATCGGTCAATACAATGTCATCGGACTGTATATGTGAATAGTATCATAAACAGTATCATGAACAATACCGTACATGATAACAGTGCCATTTTTCCTTTTATGCTCCTCCTAAGGTTTTTGACTGTCCTGAGTTTAAAAGTGATGTCCGTTTTGCTATCTTATCTCTCGTTCATTATGAAACGATCATGATGCCCCTAAAATATATAAAATACTTAATTATAATACAACACATATAATTAAATAACAAGAGACTTGAATACATAAAAGTAGGTATGTTAGTGAGACTTAATATGTAAAATGACGATTTTGTCCTTTATAAATATATACTTTCTAACACTCAACAAGAATCGCAAAACACTACCTCGAGATGGGTGATTATCTTTATCAGAATTGTTCTCTGTTGTTGGAATCGATTCACTTAACAATCCATTAGGCAATCTTGACTTAATTTCAGCATTTTCGTTATAATTATTAACGAAATCGGCTTTCTCTTTCGAGCTAAGCTTCAACCATTTGTCTCCTATACGCCCCATGACCTACACCCAAAAGAAAAAATATTCATTTATCAGTCATCAATAAAGTTGTTAGTGACTAGGATGCAACACAGAAAAGTTGTTTATAAACCGTTTCATCCATCTTCACACATTCCTCCTTTAACTTTTGGGATTCTATCTTATTGTAAATAGAAAAATAATATCATTTCCTTATACGTCAACTAAAATTATTGCACTATTAAATTGAAATCACTACAAAATTTAAAGAAAAAATTCAACGATGAATTAGTAACTTACAAGTAGTATACGTACGAATGTAAATAGAAAAATAATATCATTTCCTTATACGTCAACTAAAATTATTGCACTATTAAATTGAAATCACTACAAAATTTAAAGAAAAAATTCAACGATGAATTAGTAACTTACAAGTAGTATACGTACGAATGCTTGCCCAACCTCGGAGGTTTGATCTTCTCAGACTAAATATTAATGTCATCTGCAACATTGGCCTTATGCTTAACTATTAAATCGTGTACATTAAAAATTAAGTCCCTTGTCAATGCACACTAATAATGTCATCTAACTCTCTTCACGAATTCTAAATGCATATAAATTATTACATAACCCAAAAATACGCACTAATAAACTTACATAGCCAAAGTTGTAATTTATAACATCGTATTCATTAAAATATATATATATATATGCCCAACTATAAAAGCAAAATCAGCTACCATCGTTGCTTATAACTTCATTCATAAATACAATACCAATATAGATAAATCAACTAAGACAAGCATGAACCTAAATAAAGAATTAGAACAAGAAAAAATGTACATTTATTCATTTTAGACTTTGAAACGACTCAACTCAAACCCCCAGGGCGAGTTTACCTAAACTTGTCTAGTTGAATCGGTAATAAATCTAATATTTAAGGATTCTACTGAAAGTTTGACAAAATCTCTTATAAATTTAACACTTTCCAACACTTGCAAATTATAAAATTAACACTTCCAAAAATAGCTCAATATTCAACCAACCTCCACAACAACTTCCTCAATCAACATACCGAATATTACCCAAACATTATAATGTCAAAATACAATAAATTATCCTTAATCACAAATATGTAATATATTATATAATCCAAAATATCCCAACAAAATCTCTATGATTTCTAGCACCATCACGTGGCCATAAAATCAAATCTAACTATTACTGCTAGGTCGACTGATGTACCTGCAAATCTCCTGTGGGGGGAAATATAATAAAAACGGAGTGAGTATAAAAACTCAATAAGTTCAGTGAGTGGATAATAATTTTTAAAAATAAACAATTTAAAAATAATTTAATCTTTCTCTAAACAATCTCATCAAAATATCATAAGAACTTAAATAAAACTTATTTAATTCAAACCATGTACTCGAACAACAATATCACATAAATTCGCATAAAATCAATGAAATCATAACACTTATAATATCAAATACTAAATATTGGAAACTATCAACAAACAAGTACCCAGGGGAATAATCTCATCATATTCGAACCTCGACAGACGGGCAATCAAGGAACTATCATGCCCCGGAGCTACAACAGATAGACGGGGAAATGCCATCTCATATCTCATATGTCTCATCATATCTGTACACATAATCTAGTCCCCAAAGGACAATGTACCCAAGCACACGGTCTAAAGCCTTTGTGTGTACTCAAACGGGCCCGAAAGGCCTATATCACATCTGTATCATTATATCTCATTTGTATCATCATATCTTATTTGTATCATCATATCTCATCTGTATCATTTGTATCTCTATAATCATCGTACTGCATTCATATGCCCCTAAAAGGCAAAAAAGCCCAAACACACGGCCCAAAACCTCTATGTGTGTTCAGACGGGTCCCAGAGGCCTCTCATCTCATATCATCTGTATCACTGTATCTAGAGGGGCAAGGTACTGTCCAATGATTTTGCAAACAACCTTTTATACGCATGTACACAAACATATAATTATATCTGAAATCTCATTTCCTTTTTATTTAACACATCTCAAATTCACTCAATTCTATTGTCATGCATTTACTCAAAAATGATAATAAAATCATTAATCAAACTCATTCTTAACAGCAATAAATATCAGCAGATAAAATCCCATTTTCTAGAAAATCATTAAATTAGAGTATTAAATATTCATTTATCAAAACATGTTGTACTGTATTGTAAAATCAGAATATATTATCAAAAAAGATTTTGCATATTCCACTCATAGTGACGATGTCCAGACTCGGTATCAATAATGTCTGCGGGTTGATTCTCGTTTACGGGTCCTCCTAATTAAATAAACAACATAATAATTCTCCGTAAATATGAAATACAACTAAGTTTACGGAATAAATCTCAAAATGAATATCTATCCACATTAACTATTCTCGTATGCATAAAAGTACTAAAATACCCCAACATGCCAAAATTACCTAAAATGTCCCTGACATCAATATTTATTAAATTATCCATAAAATCCTAAATTACTAAGCTACCCTCAGTGGATCATAAAAATAACTACAATGTTAGAAATTATGAAATTACCCTCGGAGTGTAAAATTACCAAAAATCCCTTAACAACATAAATTACTAAATTTCGGCGATGAAAACGGGTTGAGCCGTGGCCTTTCAAGCTTTGATCACTGGCATTCTGGCCATTTTTCGGCAACAATGACAACGAGGATATGACCAGCGTCGCTCAAGCTTCATATAAATGCCAAGCTTGATTGGAATAGTAGCCGAAAACATGAGTTACGACCGGGTCAAGGTCGCGGGTTCCGAGTCAAATTCGGGTCAAAACCGGGCCTCTCTCTTTCTCTTGTGTGCCCCTTCTTTTTCCCTTTTTGGAAACCAGCTACCCTCTTTCCATTTATAGAAACTATCTTCCAATTATTTTTCAGTTTACTACCAATTAAGCAAATGCCGAACCCGTGTTGAACAACCATTGAATCATGTTCAAATTGTCTCAATTTTATGTTGTGAAAAATTTAAAATAATCGTGTTTAAATTGTCTCAATGTCGGATAATCGTGTTGTATCAACTTCACCATAATAATTCGAAACAAATCTGACAAATTTAAAATAAATGTCGAAGGGGAAAAATTAAATAGTACACTTAGGAAAAATTAAAATACATATGTTACAATCCTCCCCCTTATAAAAATTTTATTCTCAAAATTTATACATCTGATGACAGGTGAGGGTATTAGGCTCGCATTAAATCTTTGCATTACCAAGTAGCATCTTCCCTTGTGTGATTCCTCCGCAACACTTTTACTAACGAAATGGTTTTGGAACGCAAAACCTAATGCTTCTATTCCAGTATTTCCATCGGCTCCTTTTCATAAGTCAAGTCTTCCTTCGACTCAATTGGTTGTCTCGATAACATATGACTGGGATTATATATGTACTTTCGGAGCATCGAGACATGAAACACATCGTGAATTCTAGATAACTCATGTGGTAGAGCTAATCGGTACGCCAACTGCCCAATACGATCAACAATCTCATATGATTCAATGTAACGTGGGCTTAGCTTTCCGCGCTTCCCGAATCGAAATACCACTTTCCAATGAGATATTCGTATGAAAACCTTATCACCCACTTTGAATTCAAGTTCCCTCTTACGCTTATCTGCATAGCTCTTTTGTCTGTTTTGGGGTGCCTTTAATTCATCCCGAATAATTTGTATTTTTTCATTAGTATTATGAACCAATTCAGGACCAAAATGCTTCCGCTCACTAACCTCATCCCAACATACTGGAGTTCTACATTTCTTGCCATACAAAGCCTCATAAGTGCCATCTCGACGCTAGCTTGATAGCGGTTATTATAAGTAAACTCCATCAAAGGTAAATAAATGTCTCAACCACCCTTAAACTCTAATAAACAAGCTCTCAACATATCCTCTAGTTTCTAAATAGTACGCTCTGACTATCCATCAGACTGAGGATGAAAAGTTGTACTAAAATTCAACGTGGTGCCTAAAGCCTTTTGTAAGCTGGTCCAAAACTTAGAAGTGAACCGGGAATCTCCATCTGAAATAATAGACCCAGGTACTCCGTGAAGTCAAACTATCGTAGGCACATAAATACTTCCCAACTTATCCATCGAATAGATGGTATTGAATGGTAAAAAGTGAGCAGATTTTGTAAGTCGATCAACAACTACCCAAATACTATCGTAACCTTTTCTAAGTACGTGGAAGTCCTGCTACAAAGTCCATGTTGATATGCTCTCATTTCTACTCAGGAATAAGAAGCGTCTGCAATAACCCCACAGATCTCTGATGTTCAGCTTTAATCTGTTGGCAAACTAAACATCGAGATATAAATTCTGCTATCTCTCTCTTCATACCTTGCCACCAGTAATGATCCTTTAAGGTGTGGTACATCTTCGTACTACCTAGATGCATCAAATAGGGTGAACAATGAGCTTCTTCCATGATCTCTTTTTTTTTTAGCTCCTTAATATCGGGTACTCAAAGTCGATTACCCATAACTAAATATTCATCATCTCTCAACACAAAATTTGTTCGTAAACCTTTCTGCACATCCTTTCTCAATTTCTTTAAATGCGGATCCTGATCTGGCATCTAATAGACTTTATCAATCAAAGTCGGCCTAACTCTAAAATTAGCTATCAAAGCTTTGCAATTATCAACTTTCAACTCAAGTCCTAAAGATCTTAGCTCGATCAATAAACACAGATACGTCACTTACAAGTGAGCTATAAAACTGGAGGACTTCCTATTTAACGCATCAGCTACCATATTTGCTTTACCCAGATGATAATCAATAGTGCAATCGTAGTCCTTAGTCAGCTCGATCCATCTCCTCTATCTCAAATTTAATTCTTTTTTAGTAAACAAATACTTCAAGCTCTTATGATTGGTGAAAATCTAACATGTTGCCCCGTATAAATAATTTCTCCATGTCTTGAGTGCAAACACAACTGTCGTTAGCTGTAAATCACGTGTTGGATAGTTTTGCTCATGCTTCTTAAGTTGTCAAAGCATAAGCCACTACTTTCCCATGTTGTATTAGCACACAACACAATCTCTGCCTAGAGGCATCACTGTATACCATAAACCCTTCATTACCAGATAGAAGTGTAAGAACAGGTGCTGAAGTAAGACGTGTCTTAAGTTCTCGAAAACTCTTTTCACAGTCATCATCCCACTAAAACTTAGCATTCTTTCTGGTTAACCATGTTAGAGGAGTAGCAATCTTGGAGAATCCCTCTACAAATCAAAGATAATAACCCGCTAATCCAAGGAAACTCTAAATCTCTGTGACATTCGTAGGCTGTTCCCAATTCACAACAACTTCGACCTTTTGAGGATCGACATAAATACCTTCAGCTGATATCACATGGCCTAGAAATACTACTTTATCTAACTAGAACTCATATTTGTTGAATTTGGCATACAATTGTTTTTACCCTAAAGACTGCAAAACAATCAACAAATGCTCTGAATGTTCCTCATGGCTCCGAGAATACACTAAAAATATCATCAATGAACACAATCACAAATCAATCTAAGTAATGGTGAAATACCCTATTCATAAGATCCATAAAAGCTACTGGAGCATTAGTCAACCCAAATGGCATCACCAAGAACTCATAGTGTCCATAACGGGTTCTGAATGTTGTTTTAAGAACATTGGTCTCTTTAATTCTAAGTTGATGATATCCCGAGCACAAATCAACCTCAGAAAATAATTTCGCTCCCTGAAGTTGATCAAACAAATCATCAATACGTAATAATAAATATTTATTATGTACTGTAACTTTATTTAACTGCCTGTAATCAATACAGAGTCTAAGAGTACCATCATTTTTCTTAACAAGCAAAACTAGAGCTCCCACAGAGACACATTTGGTCTAATAAATCTTTTATCCACCAATTCTTGCAATTAAACCTTAAGTTCCTTTAGTTCAGCTGGAGCCATCCTATACGGTGCTATAGATATAGAAGCCTTCCCAAAGACTAAATCAATAGAAAACTCAATCTCCCTATTAGGTGGCATCCTTAGAAGTTCATCTGGAAATACATTTAGAAACTCCTGAACTATTGGAATATCCTCCAATCTCAACTCTCGAGCTTCAGCGTCTGTTACGTGTGCAAGATAAAACCTTTTCTTAGTAACTGTTTGGCACTAATAGCCGATATGATACATGAAGGTAAAACTCCATGCTCACTATAAAATTTCACCTCGGTTTCTCTTGACTTATTGAACACAACTTACTTTTTGAAACAATCTGAAAAACAAATTATGCAACCCAAGAGGGGGGGTGAATTGGGTTTTTAAAACTTATGCTAAGCAAATCGCCCACCAATTTAATCTAATGCCTCAATACACACAAAAACAATAAATCTTGCAACAATTGAATCAAATACAATAAATTAAACAATGCTTAAAAATAAAAGTGTAAGGGAAGAGAATGCAAACACAGCAATTTTTACGTGGTTCGGCAATCCCCGCCTACGTCCACGCCTCCAAGCTAACCAAGCTTGAGGATTTCACTATCCAAGCCTCCCAAGGCTTTAAGTTCTTTACACTTGACTTCAAGGTGTCAATAGACCTTTACAATGAAGAGATTATCACCCTAATCTCTTTATCTCAAGTGTTTCCCTCACTTGAACACACTCAATTTGATAAGAAATGAAAATTACACAATAGACTCTCTATAAGAGTGGATTCACAAATGATACCACAAAATGATTTAATCTATGATGATTTTGCAAATTAGAAGCTCAATATATGTTATACGACCTTGTTTATGCTTGCATTAGTCTATAAAATGAAGTTCGAGTTGAGTTTTTATAGTTAAACCCGAAAACTTTATATAAATGTTGCTGTCAATTAGTCATTGATTTAACACAAATGAATGAACAAATGATGTTATTAATTACATAGATTAACTGTTCACAAAATTACAATTTTGTTCGAAACTTTGTATAATTATATTATGACCCAAAAAGTCATAAAACTTTTCAAACAAGTCCAATTTCAAAATTTTTAAAATTAAATAATTCCCAAAACTTTCTAAAATTATGGTATGGCCCCAACTATAGTGAATCTTTTCGAATAGGTCCTTTTTAAGTTTTAACCAAATTTTCAAGAAGTTTAAAAATTCTCAAAACCTTCACTTAGACCCTCAATCTTTTGTAAGTCACAATATAGCCCAAAAGGTTTAAAACTTGACAAATAAGTCCAACTCCGAAATTTAAAACTTTTTCATTTTAAACCAAATTTCTCAAATCCAAAATAATTGTTTACTAAAACATCTATTGAGCTTCACAAATGCTAAACCAAGTATAAAATAAATCATATTGGCTTTACAAGAAATTGTCGCACTAAATTTATCCGTTAAGCTTTAATCTCTATTCTTGATTTCTCTGTTGTCCTTTGAGTGTCTTGAACTTGATTTCACTTGCATAAAATTTATTCTTCAAAAAAACTAGTGAGCTTGTGAAATACAAGAATTATTAAATACTCAATACATATGTTTGTTATCATCAAAATTATAATATGTATAGCCCTTTAGGCTAACACAATCCATAGTAGCATGGTGAGATGCAAGCCAATTTATGCCCAAAATAGCATCAAAATCTTGAATGTCTGAATAATCAAATTTGCTACAAATTCATGTTCACCTAATTGAATCAAACAATCTCGAAACATACTCTCAGCAAGGAATGACCCCCAGTAGGTGTACTAACAACTAAATCACATTTCAGTGATTTAGGCTCTTACCCTATATTTATAGAAAAAGTACGGATAACAAAAGAATATGTGGATCCAGGATCAATAAGAATATGGGCCTTGCGACCAAAGATAGATAGCATACCCATAATGACTTCTGGTGTAGCATGAGCCTCCTGTTACGTCAAGGCAAAGACTCGAGCTTGAGTGCAAAGTTGACTAGGTTGAACTCTCTGCCCTGAAGCAATGGCCTGACTCCCAGATGTGGAACCCCTTGTCTGCATACCTTCTGACCCTAATTTGGTCCAGAGTAAGACCGACATCGCTGGTCCGCCTCGAGCAAAATCAAGTACTCGAGACAAACGTAAGTAATCTCCTAATATGTCTAGGTTGTCCATATAAATAACACACATTATCTCCAACACAATAGTAGCCTTGATGGTTCCTGCCACACGAAGGTCAAGAAGTCTACTGTATATTCCTAGAACGATTACCACGGTGTCCTCTGCTATTTCTGTCATACTACCCCTAAGCCTTGACAATACTCCCTACTAATGGCTGCACCGAATTGTGACTGACAGCCTGTCTCTGATCTCCTCTGAAGCCTGAACTCTGGCTCTTCTAGACGCCAACAAAGTAATTTGTATGGGAGCCTCTCTTTGGTGGCCTACTACTTGAGCCACCCTCTGTCCAACTCTAGTTACGTTTTTGTTTCAAGGTCTGAATTCTGTGTCCCTTTGAGATACTATGCTCTATTCTCTTGGCTGCCTCAACAACCTCAGCAAACTCAGTATACTGTGATGCTGTTATGGTATTACGAATCTCAAATCAAAGACCCTCTTCAAAACATATGCATCTCTCCCTCTCATCACCAACTGCTGAAGTAACAAATCTAAAAATATCTAGAATTTCTTCTTATACTATTCTATTGACATAGATCCCTGGACCAATCGAAGAAATTCACTTCGTTTTATATCTTGGTACACAATTGGAAAATAATGATCATAAAATTCTTTACAGAAAATAGCTTATGTAATGGCAACATGTCCTTGGTATCGACATTCCACTGTCTACCACCAATGATAAGCTCAATCCTCGAGTAAGAAGGTGGCAAAAGAAAGTCTATCGTCCTCTGAGCATCTCATCACATCGAAAATATGTTCTAACTTAACAAAACACGAATCTGCCTCGGGTGGATCTCCAGAGCCATTAAAACTCTTTGCCCCTAAACTTCATACGCGCTCGATTGTGCTCGCATGACCAGCATACGGATGGGTCTAATTTTGTACCACTGTGGTCATAATTTAAGCTAGCCTATCTAGTGACCGCTCAATGTACGGCACATTCCTAGGTGCTTGTTGTGCAACCTCATGCATTGAAGACTCAACTGCTCTCTCGTTCACGGGATCATTTTCCCAAGAATAAAAATAATAAAGTAAAATTTTGGTCCTAGGAAAGTCTAATTTCTAAACACAGGGGAAAAAAAAGTTAAAAGAAAGTAAGATTTATTTTGCAAATTTTACTGTGCTTCCTTTGTGTTACTATATATATATTAAAAAAATAATAGTAATATAAACTTCATAGAAAATTTAGTTGATTTAATCATGTTCATTGATCTGATTTAACAATGCCTTATGAATATATATGTATATATATATTTTTTAACGAAAGATTGATAGAGCAGATAATAGCAAATTAATCTATTTAAGATTTTTGTGTCCTCTTATGTTAGCTTATTGGGTAGGCTTTCATTATATGTTTGTAATTTGCTTTGTTTATACCAAATAAAATTTTTCGAAGCTGCATATTCTTTTTAATTTGTAGAATCTGTTTATTCTTTTCTTTTTGGGGGGGGGGGGTATGCATAAAGATTTGGGTGCATGCATTATTCCCTACACTTATCATTTTTATATAAATGAAACCATGTAACACATTAACATCACATGCAGCTTTACTTTCTCAAAGATTTAATCCAACAATAAAATAACATAGTATAAAAATAAAGGTTTAATCCAACAATGCATGCAACTTCACGTGAAGTCAAGCTCAAAACTATATCCTAAGTTTGATTTACAAATAAAATACTTTTTTTTTTTTATAATGTTTCACTGAATTAAGAAGAAAATTGTTTTCTAAGTATGAAAAGTGCTTGTAGTAATTTTCTTTTAAATAAGACACTGTGCTTTTAGTAAACACACAAACTTGTTTTTAATAGTTTTCATTTATAGTTCTAGCTTTTACGTAATGCATTTGAGTTTTTCTTATTACATGAAAAACCAACTGGCTTTTGAGTTATATGCATCTTTTTCTTGTAGCAGACACTTACAAAGCTGTTGTTTTCAAGAAATGCTTTTATAAGAGTAAGACAAGGAGAAATTTAAAGTAATATGGAATTCTCCATAGTGTTGGTTTCCTTGATTTGCTATTAGGCAGGTTGCCATCCAATGCTTCAAGCCTCCTCGTAGGCATTGCATTATTTCATCTGTGGAAGCAGTAAGTTGCCCAATTAATTCATTGTTTTATACTCAAATGCTCTTTCATTTGTTTGCATCAATTTGTAAGATTGTTTTATATGGGTATAATTGTTTTGTGAAAATATCCTTAAGTACAAGAAACCAAAAGAAAGAAGACTACAACATGAGAGATGTATTAAACAGACTAATTTATTATGCCAAATGAGATATTACAATCTAAAGAGTCAGTTAGAAAATGAAATGAAAAATGAAAAATGTGTATGGCATGTTTTGTTGGTTTGCTGAACGTGTACATGTATTTAAGTGAGTTTAAACAAATAAAACTCAGCTTTGTTTTGTAATTTATATTTTTATTTAAACTTGAAAAGTTTAATCTTGCATATGCTAACAGGGCGTTACAACCTAGATCAGATTAATTACATGCTTGGTTTAGGTACTTTAATGCATTAAAAAATATATTTATCATTTAAATTTAACTATGAAGCTTAGAAGTATTCATGCACATGTATGAAGTTTATTTATGTAGTCTCTATACTCCTTTTTTTTTTTTTTGGTTAAATTTCAAATAAGGTTTAAAATTTTAGGAGTAACACTTTTTGCGGTTCTATAAATTGATTGTGATGAATATAGATCTATAAATTGATTGTGATAAATTTATTTAAGTTTTACTCTGTTTTAGATAAATGTTTGAGAACCTCCTAATCATTGTTTACTTCATGACAAGTGAACCTAATGGAAGGGTGCTTTTGTGCTATTTATATTTGAAAGGAGGGGCTTTGATTTTGATCAGTTATTTTTTTTGACTTTCTCAATTTGGATTTCTTTAAAAGGGACATGTAGTACCTTTTATTATGTTGTTGATATGTTAATCGTCACTCACGTGCTCTTGTTATTTTCATTTATCATCATTATTGTCAAGGTCTACTATATATTATATATTTTAACATTAATATTAGGAAATTTCTATAAGGTCTACTATATCTTTGCTTTCTTGTTAACAGAGCTTTAGGATTGAATACATCAAGAAAATGATTGGTGATTGGTTTATAATAGAGTATTTGTAGTTTTGAACTAGTCAATAAACCCATTTGATATATTTAGATAGAGTAACTTGCTTCTGTTGAAACTAGATGTTACATTAAAAACTTGTTTATTCGTAACTAGCTTATGAATATTTCTGCTTTGGAACAAAATGTTTATTTTTGTTAACTGTTGTTTCTTTATTGCTTGTTAATTATTGTTGCAGTCGAAAATTGGCAACGATTTTTATTTTTGATTTTCCTTGTATTCCTTTGCAGACTTTGTGAATGTGGTTAAAGTGCTTCTTCCTTAACTTCTCATGTATCCTAATCTATCCAGTCCATTGAATGGAGAAGCTATTGCTGTGATATATGTGATCGCACTTCTTCTATTTAAAAGAGTGAAAGGCAATAATCCTTCTCAATTTAGCTTATAGATTTGTTAAATTTAACCCCTAAATTCAGCTACAAATAGAAGGAATTTAATTGGATTATAGAAATTTTCATGTATAGATTATTCTGTTATGAGAGGTATGTCTTGTTTATTGAAGCCTTTAGAATGTGTAATATATACTAATAATATTTGGATATATAATGAAAGATTTTGCAATATAAATTTTGTTTTTTTTTTTTTAATTTCGTAATGCCTCTTAATTTTATCAATAAATCAATGGACAACATGTCATGTTATATTTTTATTTTTTAAAATAATAAATCAAATATTGATACTATAGTAACAGTAATCACAAACACTAATATAGTATCGTAATATTTTGATACTATAGTAAAAATAATCACTGATACTAGATTCGTGACATCACAAATAAGTGTTGCTATTTTTCTAACTGACAAATTACTAACACAATTAATAAGTATCAATAGAAGTTATTAGTGACACTATTTTAATGTCAATAAAGACAAATTTTCTAGTAGTGTTTTTAAATGTCAATAAAGACAATTTTTTTTCTAATAGTATTTTTAATAAGTAAAGTTTGCAAAGTCTTAAAAGTAGGAAGCATGGGATGGACGAATCTCAATGGCTTTTATAGTACTGCAATGGTGGCCGCTGGCCTTGTTTATAAGGATAAATATCTTCTCGTCTATCAGTGGGAATAAATTTTGAGTTAATGTTTGATAAATTCCGGATTGAACTACAAAGTATATGTACCTATACTTCATTTAGATTTTTTTCCTCCTTTTTGGAGGACCAACAGATTGTTGATTAATATCAAATGGATAAGATTGTGGTCAGATACCTAGATTTTAAAAAAAATAATGAAGTTTTATATAATAGATCAGATTGCTGAAGTATTAATAACATTATCTTGAAGTCCAATATTTGGTTAACGTCGAGCACATAACATATAAAAATGATTAGACACGCGAACTAACATAAAAAGAAATAATAAAACTAAACAACAAAGCACTTGTTTTCGAAAAAGTTTATTCTTCAATCCACCGCTAATTAAACAAAAGCAAGCCACTGTCATTCTAAGCAAACATAAATAAGTAGACACGCAATAAGGAATAATTTTTCAATCTGGCAATCTTGAACTTACAATGTCGTAAATAAATCAGTTTACAAATGTGGTGAAAAAGAGAGTTTATAACCTTGTGAATCCGATCCCCAACTAGAAGATGGCTCCACCTACTTAGTTTAGTGAACAACTGTAACATTGTATCCAACAATGGCGTCGCCAGTTTTAAAATCCATCCAATGCGTCTGAGCAGTTGCATATCCGCGAGCCAATCGGAAAAGGCCAGTGCCGCCAACAATTGGCATCTCGCGGACAGGATTCATCGCCCTGTTGTTGCCGAGGAGGCTAATACTGCTTCCGTTGTAAGGACCATCAACGAACACAAAGCTCATGGACATGATGAGGCTTAGTTGATCCTGACAAGCCGACCCATATAACCCTTGAGCACGTCCAACAAGCTTTGATTGAGGATCCGGGGTTTCTGTCAACGGATCATCCGCCATCATCACGATGCCGAAAAGAGTTGGTGATTTATCAGTGTCAATGGCTTGAGCAATCCTCACAGCACTAGGGTTTTTGCCACTGAGTGTGTCGTGAAAGTAGAATTGCAGGTTTGTTGTTGTCTCTTTTGCGGATTCAAGCCTTGTAGCCCAAGTCACTGGTTGTATTGCTGATGCAGCCACCAGTCTACTAATGAGCAATAAAGCAACCGCTGATAACTTTGCCATAGCTCTAAAACAAGACCTCAAATTAAAAGGAAGAGAATAGAAAGCACTTTTGCAGGTAAAGAAGAAAGATGATCTGAGAGTCATTTAAAGGGTTTACAGAGTGTTTTCATACATGAATATTCAAAGACTGTTTAACTAAAATTGGGGAAGTGGGAAGAATTTTTGACATTTTCTTATATTGTGCTAGCTACCACATGTTTGTGAGGGGCTACACCTGTACACATAAAGAGGGAAGATTAATTACCCTTGGTTTACGGTAAGGGGAAAAGAAAGAAAAGCTTTATTATGTAAAGCCATTATGGGGGCGCCTGTGAGTGCTGCATATGAAAGGGAGAAAGGGTCAGTTCAATTGGTAGGGCCGGCAAGCAGTGGCCCGTCCTCCTATGCATGTTAATGATGTTATACCCCAGCTATGTTTTGAAAAGCCGACAAAGTTTTCGAAAAACAAATAACAGAAATGCTTATTTTGGAGTAGGGAAATGATAATTTGTAAAGTTGGATACAAAATTTGAATTTTAAATTATGTGTCATTAATTAACGATTGATACGTGTTAAAATTTTATTTATTTTTTATATTATCAGTAATTTTATATTGCAAATAAATAAATAACGTGTCAAGAACTACTGATATAAACTTTTTAAGCATCTGGAACTTTTACTTGATTTTAGAATTTTCAATAATAAAAGTGGGATCCAGCTATTAAATATTTTGAAAATTATTACAAAAATTATTTGTTGTAATAATTATTACCAAAATTTTGAAAATTTTTATTAAATATTACAAGATAATAAAATGTATGTCAAGAAACTTTAGGTCGGAATATGTTATATATAATGTAACATACAATAAATTCATAAATTATGACCGATGATAATTCAACCATATGAGAATTCAAGAGTTGCTTATATTTCAGATAATATAACATAAAATCGCCCAGAAACTTCGCCACTAGGATAAAAATATATTTTATAATTCTGAAATTCAATAGTTTTGAATTGAGTCGGTGATTGTCAAAAGGAGTCAAGAGAAAAGTAACAGGCCGCTCACCTAACTCCTCGCTGGTCAAATCTTTCAATTATAGGAAGGAATATGTAAGACGAATTTCACCTAAACTAAGCAAGAATATCAATTGTTAAGACTCTCAACTTTGGTTGGTTATAAAGATTTTATTTATCATGGAACCCACAAATTTAAAATTGATGGAATCCACATAATTTAAACTAAAAAATTTGTGGTTCTCACCAAGGCACCCATTAAACATGCCATAAATGGGCCTTTTACTCTGACTACACCCGCCACATCGCCTTCCCCTCTTTTTCCGCTCCAAACCTTTTGCTTTGTCGAATTCAAAAATCAACACCCGCCACTAGGGTGTTGATTTTGTCTCCTATTAATAATATGGCTCATGTCAGTCGAATTCAAAAACTTTTTTTCTATATTAATTTACTCTTAGTGAAATAGCAAAACCAACTCATAATATGATAAATGCTTTTCTAGCTCCTTAATTTTAGGCTAATTATCTAATTGATTTGGTGTTATAAAAAAAATTGTTGTATATAGGATTTTTTCCGTTAAAATCGATTTAACTATCATTATTTTTAACTTAAATATTATGCTTATTTCGTCCATTGATTGGGGTATGTTAATAATTAATAATAAAATCAATTAATGGCATACACATGAGAATAAATAATTTATGATATCTCATTAAAATATATGCACGTATAAGTTATTTGTAATATGAGTTATCTTTAGGAGTAGACGCGTGCACATTTCATGAAATATGAACTAACCCCTTTGCTGTTAAGTGTGGATACCCTTTATATGTAGTGCTATAGAAGATTAGAAGTAATCTACACCGCTATAATGGGATGAATTTACACTTGATTTACGTAGTGGATGTCCACATTTAACAACCATTATTTGTTATACATTACCCCAAAATCTCATAAATCTAGAATATAAATAAATACCCCGATTTTTAACAGGGTAACTCCATTGATTCAACCTCCTCTTTTCCTCTCTCCTTAATTCAATTCCTAAACCTCATTCTCTTCACATGCAACTAAAAGGGCCTTCGAATTTGACCGCATCCGCCACCTCACCTCTCCGGTCTTTCTATCTGGAACTTTTGTTTTGCAAGCTGGATGAGGATTTCTTTCCAACTATACATTTACCTCATGTCAATTGAATCCAAAAAATTTCTCTGAATTAATTTACTCTTTATAAATGGCAACAACCAACTCATAGTATCACCGCCATTGTAAATACTTTTTTAGTCTCCATAACTAGGGTTAATTATCTACTAATTTATGTATTTTAAAAAATTATTTAAAATGCCTCTGGTGTAAATTTGTTTATGTTAAAAATTATCATATCTTTTTACATATTACATACGTGTCAAATTATTTCAATTTTTAAGTTACATTAGAAAGAAATATTATTTTAACCATGAAAAGTTTGAAGCCAACGGTTAAGAAACTAACCAGAAAAGTATTTTGGATAATTTTTTAAAATTCGAAGGAAGAGCATTTACCCTAATATAACACACACAAATATTTAAATTGCACACTAAATTCAATCTTTTTCAAATCGGATCTTTGCATTTATGACTGTCGCCTCAATTGCTAATAAATGAAACGTAACGTAATATTTTAACTTTAATAGTCACAAACTTATATATATAAGCAAATCAATAACTTCGAAGGCACTAGAATTTTTTTTTTTTTTAAATATGAAAACAAAGTTAACCTTGGCTTGGGTTCTCACCGTCTGTGTCAAAATAACCTGGGCAGCTGCTCATGGCCAATACTACTCAAAAACTGTGCCGTACTTTCCCATGAAAGAGCAGGTCACCAACCTGCACTTCTTTTTCCATGACATCCTCGGTGGCAAAAGCCCTAGTGCTGTACTTGTAGCCAAAGCCAATAACACAACCATCGGAGACAAGTCGCCGACGCCCTTCAGCACCGTGTTTGCCGTTGACGATCCACTCACCGCTGGCCCTGAGCTGACATCGGAGGTCATCGGAAACTGTCAAGGGCTCTACGCGTCGACGGGACAAGATAACTTGAGCTTGGTTGTGTATTTTGATTTTGGTTTTACAAAGGGTGAGTTCAATGGGAGTGCAATCAGTGTGTTTTCAAGGAATCCAGTGTTGGAGACGGAACGTGAGTTGGCGGTGGTCGGCGGCAGAGGGAAGTTTAGGATGGCTAGAGGTTTTGCTCAGCTTAAGACTTTTTCTGTGAATCAAACTAATGGTGATGCGATTGTTGAGTATAATGTAACTGTTTTTCATTACTAAAGAGATTAACGGTTGTATAAGGTTTCATTTCCTCAGTTTTCAAGGATTTAATGATATTGATTTGGATTCAAATCCAAGAACGCTCAAGATTGAATTATGTGATACTTAATGAATTCACATCCAAGACTGGTCAAGATTGAATTATCCACATGATCCACTTCATTTATCTTAACTAATACAATTATGACTCATCAATTAAATCTGTATGGTGGTGGTGGCTCTATCACTACCCTTAAATCTGTATCCATTTTATCTAACTCAACATGATTTTTTTAAAAACTTTTACAGTTTAAATTCTTTCCCGCAATCATTCGCACTTGAAACACTCCCCCCTCGTAACTTTTTTCTGTCCATTCTCTTTTTGAACCTTGGCTGGACATGTCTCTCTCGAACAATTTAAACTGAAATGAATAATGATAAATATCTTAAAATATTTTTCAAGATATTTTAAGATTTAAGTGAATTAATTGTATTATCTCACTATCCAATTAATGAATGTCATATCATTTAAGATAGACTTTCAAGATAAAATTTTAGGATGTGTACTACTCATATTCATTAGTAAATTGGTGACAAATTCCAAATTTGTAATAAGCAGATATACTAATATATGTAGATCATAATCCTTCCTAAACTGTATTTATCGTAATGAGCACAAGAACGTTGATATACTGGTTAATGAAAATAACAATAACTTTCGTATTACAAAGATGGACATGCACAAGCACAAATGCATGCATAAATTAAAAGCTCACAACATGAGATATCCGTATAATATTTAAAATCTTTTCTATTTTATTAAATACTGGAGATTTGATTTCATTGAAATAAATAACTAATTACTATTACTTCTATTCACTATGAGAGGCGAAACTGACGACTATCCTTGAAATGGTTGATTTTTCAATTTGTTAAATTATTTTTCCTTTCCAATTAACAGTGGACTTGTCATTTATTTATATAATAATTAGGCCATCAAAGGAAATAAAAGAAATTACTGTAGGATTTTGTTGATTATTCTTCCCTAATATATATTCAAGCCAATTAATTAAAAACAGACGATAAGGCCCTATAAATTGTTTGATTTGATTCATTGTCGTTATCCTTACAAAATTATTCCGAAGAAATAAAAACCAGAAAAAAATGAAGAGCAGGGTAATTTTTTGTTTGGCTATGATTCTCTGGGTCGCCGCGGCACCGGCACGGGGTGAGTACTATTCCCAGAGCGTGGCAGCTGTCCCCATGCAGCAGAAAGTAACCAAACTCCATTTCTTCCTCCATGATATCCTCAGTGGCCAAAATCCTAGTGCAGTCATGGTAGCCCATGCTAATTTCACCGACGGCGACAAGTCGCCAACTCCATTTGGCAGCGTATTTGCAGTTGATGATGCCCTCAGAGTGGGCCCTGATTCCAATTCAGAGATCATTGGCAATGCACAAGGGCTCTATGTATCATCCAGCCAAGATGCAAACAATTTTGCCATTGTGATGTACATTGATTTTGCTATAACAAGTGGTGAGTTTAAGGGGAGCTCGTTCAGCGTGTTTTCAAGGAATCCGGTATCGGAGCCTAGCCGTGAGTTGGCTGTGGTCGGAGGGAAAGGCAAGTTCAGAATGGCTAGAGGGTTTGCTGAGCTTAAGACTGCTTACTTCAATGGGACCAATGGTGATGCCATTATTGAGTATAATGTTAGTTTGTTTCACTACTAAAGTAAATTAATTGAGTATAATGTTATCTTCAAAATAATATTTTCCTTTACCAATATATATGTGCAACGGGGAGATTATAACTTGTATTGTGACTTCTGAGTTTGGAATAATCCAATTCTGACTAAGTCGTAATTGTCACGTTTAAAGTTTCTACAAGGGAATCAAGTCTGGATTTGAACATAAACTTTGTAATATATTGTGTTTATTATTAGGAGGGGATTATTTTAATCTAAATTATTGAATTAAATGTTAACACAAATTTTGAGCCATTAATTTCAAATAATTTAATGGTGGATGAATAATCATCATTAAATGTTACTTTTACTTACAATATCTACTAATGGATTGTTTGAAATCAAAGATTTAAAATTTATGTCAAAATTTCAAGTCAATGACTTAAGTTAAAATAACCTAACCTTATTTTTTTTAATCAAGGGAAACATCGCATTAGAATAATGGTATGAGAAATATTTGAAATCAATCGAGTTCGAAAGATTAGTGTTAGTGGTATTCTTAGTAGGGGTAGGCATGGGTCGGATTGGATAGGGTGAAATAAAGCTCTAGAGGACAATTTGTAAGCCTCAGTTTTTAATGAGGTTCATATTATATATGCTTTACTTATATGCAAGCTAAGAATACATATGATAAACATTAGCTTACAAGATAATTACAAGGATAATTACAAGATTACCTATAATGATATTGATATATCATATTTAAGTTTTATCTTTATCATTATCACACCCCCGCAAGCTGGCAGGACAAAAGCGAACTAGAAGCTTGGAAATTAAATAGCAAAAGCTAGAAGTGGACAGGCCTTTAGTAAGACAATCAGCAAGTTGACCTAAAGTTGAGATATAACGAACATCAAACTCTCCGAGAACAACTTTTCTCAAACATAATGATAGTCAAACTCTACATGTTGGGTTCGTGCATAAAACACAAGATTGGAGGCCAAGGAAATGGCACTAATGTTATCAAACCATAAGCAAGGACAAGACACAAGAATAGGTAAGACTTTGAACAAATATCGAAACCAAGATAAATTAGCAACTATATATGCAAGCGATCTGTACTCAACCTTTGTACTGGAACGAGAAACCCTTTTTTGCTTCTTAGAACTCCAAGAAATGAGATTAGGTCCGATAAATATGTAGGAACCCTCTGTGGATCAACGATCATCAGGATCACCAGTATAGTCTGCATCAGAAAAGGCTTGTAATTCCATTGAATCAAATAAATAAAGCTGACTACGAGTAGTTGTACCCTTCGAATACCGCAAGATACATTTAACTGCACACCAATAAGCCGTTGTAGGGCAATGTATGTATTGACAGACCTAATTAACAATGAACGAAACATCTGGACAAGTGATTGTAAGATACTACAAAACGTCAACAACGTTACAATATTCGGTGGGATTTGAAAGTAAATTACCATCAAACATATTAAGACAATGACCATTCATTGTTGTTGTTTTCATAGGCTTTGAATGCATGAACTTAGTGTGACATAAAAGACCTAGAATGTACTTGGTTTAAACAAGTGGAGCCCTATTGTTGGTTGAGTTACTTCAATACCTAGAAAATAATGCATAGGGTCAAGATCTTTTATAGACTATAATTTGCTCATATGATCTATCCTTTGAGAAATATGATATGAACTATTTCCTGTAATTAAAATATCATCAACATAGATGAGTAAATATAGAAGCACTGAATCATGGGAATAAATAAAGAGAGAATAATCTGCTAATAATTCATGAAAGCCCAATTATTCTAAATAAGTAGAGAAACATTGAAACCATACCCTAGGAGCTTGTTTAAGGCCATAGAGAGATCCTCAAAGCTTACATACAAAAGTAGGATATTGTGGATCAACAAAGCAAATAAGTTGGCGCATATAAATATCTTCCCGTAAATAACCATGCAGGAAAGCATTTTGCACATCTAACTATTGAATGGGCTAGCTATTGGTAGCAAATATAGCTAACATGAGACGAATGGTATTGTGATTAATCACTGGACTAAACGTCTCACCAAAATCAAGGCCGGGCTGTTGATGAAAACCATTAGCAACTAAATGAGCTTTATAGCGCTCAATACTACTGTCAACTTTTTGCTTAATTCGATACACCTATTTGTTTGGAAGGACATTGTAAGATGGATATGGAGGAACTAATTCCCAAGTACTGGCTCTTTGAAGAGCATTAAATTCATGACCTATTGCCTGCTGCCAACGAGAATCTTTATTTGCCTACACAAAACCACTAGGCTTAACAACATCATTAGTAACTATATTTGCATATTTTGGATTTAGTTTCACAATACCAGCTTTTGCTCAAGTGACCATTGGATGAGAATATAATGCATCCAAAGTAATATTACCACAAGGCATCGATGGTGTTAATGTAGAGGAAGATAATTATTCTGGAATTGTATTATAATTTGAGTTGGTAGCAGTTGAATTGAGGCTAGGAGAATTTGTATTTGAGATGGATGGAGTGGAGAAAGACAAAGAGGCACTAGTATGTAATATTAGAGAATTAATTGGAGAAGGTGGGGAATGAGAAAAAGGTGATTTAGATGAAGATGTTGATGTGGCTTGTGAAATAAATTGTGATTCAGGTTCTGCTGGAGTTGGATGTGAAGTATTAGCATTAATCCAAAGGATATTAAGTCATGCAGAATCTGACAGTGAAGTACTCACCCTCAAAGGCCTAGCAGTAACATGGTCAACAAAAGGAAATTTATTTTCATTAAAAATAACATGACGAGATACAAATACAGTGCCTGAAGAGATATGCAAACAACGATATCCATGTTGATTTAATGAGTATCCTAGGAAAGCACGCTCTTTAGAACGAAATTATAATTTACTTGAATTATAAGGTCGAAGATAAGGATAACATGCACATCCAAAGGTTTTTAGAAAATCATATTGAGGAGTTTTGGAAAATAGTAAAGAGTAAGGTACTCGAAATTTTAAAGATTGAGATAGTAGATGATTTATTAAGTATACAACTGTCTAAAAAGCTTCAATCTAATAAGTAGTAAGCATGGATGCATGTGCAAGTAAAGTTAAGCCCATGTCAAAAATTTGTCTATGTTTACGCTCAACAATACCATTTTGTTCTGGATGATGAGGACATGTGAGGTGATGATTAATGCCATAAGTGTTTAGATAATCCTTAAATTAATTATTAACATATTCACCACCACCACCATCAGTTTAAAGAGACTTACTAGTAGAAGATAACATATTTTCGACCAACGACTTAAATGTTTTAAAAATTATAAAAACATCAGATTTCAATCGCATAGGATGAAGCTATGCATTTCTAGAAAAATTATCAATAAAGAGAATATATTATTGATAACCAAAAATAGAACGAATAAGAGATGTCGAAACATCAGAATGTATTAATTCTAAAGGAGAATGATAAACTGAAAAAGAACTTGTAAAAGGTAATTTCTGACTCCTTGCTAAAGAACATGACAAAAACAAAAAAGATTGAGACGCTTATTAAAAGATATAATTTTATTTAAAACTACATACGAAGGATGTCCAAGCTGTGAATGCCAAATTCGAGCATCACTGTGAACACCAACATAAATAAATGGATGACTAAGCTAAAAAATTCGACTAGAAACAGGATAAAGACCATTACTGCTCAGTCTGCAGATAAGCATCTTCTTCGTTGTTAGGTCCTATACAACAAACTAATCAAGAAAGAAGGTAAAACTACAATTATTATCATTAGCAAATTTATAAATGGATAATATATTATGGGAAGCTTGTGGATAATAATGAACATCATTTAAAAGAAAAGAGGAAGAATTAGCAGACAAGTAAGAATGACCAATGGATTTCATAGGCAAACTTTATCCATCTACGACACCATCGATGGTATCATGACCATTGTAATCACGAGGATGCACTAGATTCCCATTATCTGGAGTTATATGAGCATTAACACCAGTATCTGTTAACCAATTTGGGGAACCAAAGTATGCTAATGTGGAAATCATTGCAGAAAGTTGTTGGGGAGGGATACGACCCTTGTATGCATAATTCATGTGATTATAGCAATCAATAGCAGAGTGACCCATTTTCTAACAGATTTGGGATTGAATCCAATTACCAGAAGAAACAAGACCCACCAGGGGTTTGTTAATATTGCCATTACAAGGATTGAAATTTGATGAAGATGAAAAATTCCCACATCTTAGAGTTGGCAATAGCCCTCTATTTTAGTAGACCATCCATTAAAACCATTACCACTATTGAAACCCCCAGAAAAATTATTAACACCACCACAACCACCTCTACTATTTGGGCCATTTCGAGTGCCGTTCATGACAACTGTTGAGTCTGATAGGTAAGGATACTATTTAATAGAAGTGAGACATCACTCAGCAGTCAAAAGTAAAGCTTCAAGGCTAGAATGATGGAGACCAAGTCTTAATCAGAAATAGAACTGCCAAAGAGAGAGAGATTGTCGGCAAAAGAGTGAGTTTTATCCAAAAAATCAGAAATAGAAAGATCACCACCTTTAGTAGTAAATAGCTCAGTATGCAACTTGATGATTCATGGTTGATTTTGGGAAGCAAAACATTGTTCTAAAGAAGACCAAACATCATGAGCATAAGTGTAACGTGCAACAGTACTTAACAAGGATTGAGAAAGAGAGCCATTAATCCAAGTGAGAACAAGTTGATCATTTTAAAATCCATTCCTCATATGTTGGATTAATTATAGTAGTTACTTCTCCATTTTTGTCTTTTAGAAAAGGAGTAAGACAAATGCTTGTGCCATCAACATATTTTTGCAAATTATGACTGCAAAGAAGGGGCACAATTTGAGTAAGCCACAAAGGATAATTACTTCGATCAAGACGAACATTGACTGAATTGGTAATATAAGAGGGCAGAGATGAACAATTAGCATGGGAAGGGGAAGAACAACTCATCATGAAATGATTGAGAATTTTAACACAAAGGTCATTTGACTTTTAATGCTCTGATACCATGAAACAATAATTCTCTAGAGAATAATTTGTAAGCCTTAGTTTTTGATAAGGTTTATATTATATATGCTTCACTTGTATACAAACTAAGAATACCTATGATAAACATTAGCTTACAAGATAATTACAAGGATAATTACAAGACTAACTATAATCATAATGATATATAAGATTTGAAGTTTTATCTTTATCGTTATCATAGGGTTTGTGAAAATATAACCAAACCCACTATTGAATGGGTTGAAATAAAATCAACCCAACCTAATTAAATAAATGTGTTTAACCTAATCCAACCAAACCTTTAAATCATTGGGTTGGGTTGGGTTGGGTTAGATTTGATTGAAAATAAATCAAAATTAAAATTAAATAAAGCATAATACATGAAACTTGAAATGAAATTTATCAAAATCAAATATATGTCTATAATAGTATAAAAATTTAATTTACTATCAAGTGTTCGAAAAAAAAGCTAAAAAAGCTCTTAAATTTAAGAAAATTTCTACAATGTGCTCCTAAACTTTATTCTTAGCCCCCTACATCTCTTATTCGAATTCTAAATTTAGACCATTTTGTTGATTAACTAGTATCATGTCTAGTAACAAAATAAAAGTGATAGATAATTATGTACTATTAAATGTTTACTAAAAAATAAAGAGAAATTGAAATAAATTTTCTTTCAAAATTATGCTTAGAAGATAATAAACTTACTTTTATGAGAGAGTGGATTTAGTTTACAATTAAGGATAAACATATCATCATCTAAAGCCGGTATGATTTAATATATAAATGGTTAGCATTTGAGAAGCTCAAGTTTTTATTTAATAAATTATTACTTTTCATAAATCAAAAGTTGTCATATTTATAAGATAAAGTGTTTTAGATTTGAGTAATTTGGATTAAAATAAAAAAATTTTGCAATCTTTGATTTTACTAAATATTATTTTGAATTTCAGATTTGGACTTATTTGCAAAAGGTTGAAATAATTTGGGCCATACTATAATTTATGAAATCTTGAGGACTCGAATGTAATTCAAACATTTGAAATCCAAAATTGAATAGAGAGTGAGCGGCTAACCGCCTAAGGGCTAGCGGCTAGCCGCTTGAGGAAAATTTCATATTTTCAAATTTTAGATTAAAGTAAAAAGTTTTGAAAACTTTGAAATTTAAAAGTATTATGTTAATTTCTAAAAAGAATATCTTTGAAAAATATTATTATATGTTGGGCCATAGCATAATTTTAGAAAGCTTTAGGAATGATAAGTATTATTTAAAAAATTCTGAAATTGGACCTTTTTATAAAGTTTTATGATATTTTAGGTCGTAATATAATTACAAAAATTTTTGGGCAAAAATATAATTTTATGAACAGTGTTACTATAGCAAAATTCATATTTAACAGTAATTTTACTAAACTGGAGCGGATAGCCTGCCAAATTAAGCAGTTAACTGCTTGGGCGCTGGAATTTACCTATAACGGCTAGTTTTCGGGCTTTAACTATAAAAATCCAACCCCAACTTCATTTGAAAGACTAATGCAAGCAAAAACAAGATCGTATAACATATATTAAGCTACCAAATCACAAAATTATCATAAATTAAATCCTTATTGTGCTATTATTTGCATATCCACTCTTGAAGAGTGTTTTTGTTGTAATTTATATTTCTTATCAAATTATGAGTTTACAAGTGTGAGAAACACTTGGGGTGAAAAGATTGGGGAGATAATCTCTTGATTTTAAAGGTTCATTGACATCTTGGAAGTCAATTGTAAGAACCTGAAGTCTTGGGAGGCTTGGATAGTGAAATCCTTGAGGTTGGTTGGCTTAGAGGCATGGACATAAGTGGAGATTACCGAGCCACGTAAAAATTATTATGTTTGTTTTGTCTTCTCTTACTCTTTTATTATTATAATTTACAGAATTTATTATTTTTTGCATTTGATTAAGGCAATAGATTAAATCGTTGTGTGAATTATTGTGCGTAAGTTTTAAAATCTCAATTCATCCCCCCTCTTGGGTTGCATAACTTATATTTCATTTGGTATCAGAGCTTGGTTCTCTTTTTAGGACTTAACGGTCTAGAGTAAAATATCTATGAGTACCCAAAATGACTCAACCTTTAGGGAAGGACAGTCCATAACTAGACCACCCTTCTTTGACAGAAATGACTACCCGTATTAGAAAACTAGGATAAGAATTTATTTACAAGAACTAGACTATGAAATTTGGGAAGTTGTATGTGATGGTCCATTTATGCCTTTGACTAAAAATGAAGTCGGAGAAGATATTCCAAAACCTTCACGGGAATGGAATAAATTGGAAAAGAGAAAAAATTCTCTAAATTCCAAAGTTATGAATACTTTATTTTATATACTACATAAGAAATAGTTTCATAGAGTATTTAGTTGTGAAAGTGCTAATGAAATTTGGCACAAACTTGAAGTTGTTTATGATGGCACGAATTAAGTGAAAAAGTTTAAAATTAGTTGGTACACTCGACAATATGAATTGTTCCAAATGGAACAAAATATGAGTGTGTATTCTATGTATACTAGATTTACGGACATAGTGAACACTCTAAGAGCCATAGGAAAGACCTTTTTAAATAACAAGAAAATTAAGAAAATCATTAAGTCGCTACCTAAAGAATGGAGGAAAAAAAAGATTGCCATTGAGGAAGCCAAAGATTTAAATATCTTACCTATTGATGATTTGATTAGTTCTCTTATTTCTTATGAGGAAGATTTAGCAACCGAAAGAGGCAATGAAGAGAAGAAGAAAAGTATTGCTCTCAAAACCGCAAAATATGAGAGTGATGGGGAAAGTGAGCTGGATGATGAGGAGTTACTATGCTAGCAAGGAGGTTCAGAAAAATTTTCAAGAACTGGTGAGTGAAGAAAATTTAGAAACCTCAAGAACCAAAAGGAGAAGAAGGAAGTAATCATATGTTATGAATGCAAGAAGCCTGGTCATATAAGATCGGGGTGTCCACTACTCAACAAACTCAAGAAAAAAACCATGGTTGCTACTTGAAATAATAGCGATGAGGAATCAAGTGATGAAAAAGATCTGCAAGAAGTGTCAAATCTAACACTCATGGCTATAGGAGATGATGATGATCTTGATAAGGTAAGGGATCTTACCTATGATGAATTACATTATGTTTTTAAAGAATTGTATGATGAGTGGATGAAACTTGGTAAAAAGATTGCATACTTTAAGAAGAAAATGCTAGAACTTACAAATAAAAAGGATGCCCTGCAAAAATACATTGATTCTTTAAATAAGAAGATAAAGGAATTAGAATTAGACAATAAATTGTTGCATGATAGGATTGCATCTTTTAAAGGTAAACAAAATACTTCATATGAGCATGAAAAATCATATGTTGATGAATTGATAAAAAGGAATGAAGTGTTTAAGAAGAATAATAATGAACTAAATGAAATTGTGTTAAAATTCACAAATGGGCAAAAAATATTGGATAACTTGCCTAATTACAAAAATGTGTGTTTGACAAAGGGGGTATTGGCTATAAGTTAAATTTGAAACAAAAGTATTATAAGAATTACTTTGCGAAGAGTACTTTCATTAAAAATCAAGTTATATGCCATTATTGTAATCAAGATGATCACATTAAATATACATGTCCAGTGCAAAGCAATACATACTTTGGAGTAAAATGTATTTGGGTTCCAAAGGAAACCATTGCTAACACTTAAGGACCCAAAAACGTTTGAGTATCTAAGATTTAAGATTTTCTTTGCAAGGCTTGAAGAAGAAGGAAAATAAATAGTACTTGGATAGTAGTTGTTCTAGGCATATGATTGGAAATTGTGCATGGTTCTCAAGTTTCACCATAATCGAAAATGGTAGAGATGTATTCTTTGGAGATAACTCAAAAGGAAAAATTTTTGAAATTGGTAATGTCGGTAAATTTCCTCAACCCTAATTGAAAATGAGTGTTCAGTTGAAAATTTGAAACACAATTTGATTAGTATTAGTTAATTGTGTGACAAAAGTTATAAAGTTGTTTTTGATAAATCTAGATGTGTTATTGAGAATACAATTAATAGCAAGATTTAATTTGTTGAAAATAGATGTGGTAATGTTTATATTATTGACATAGAATGTGCATCTACTCATGATAAATGTTTTTCAGCGTTAGATGATGATGATTGGCTATGGCATTGAAGACTAGGTTATGCAAGCATGGATTTGATTTTAAAAATTTCAAAAAATGATTTAGTTAAAGGTCTTCCAAAAATTGGTTTTCAAAACGATAGAATTTGTGAAACTTGTCAATTTGGAAAACAAATCAAAACATCTTTCAAAACAAAAATCATATTTCTACTTCAAAACCACTTTAACTTCTTTACATGGATTTATTTAGACCTTCTAGATATGCTAATTTAAGTGGTAAATATTATGCATTTGTGATTGTGGATGATTATTCTAGATGCACATGGGTATTGTTCTTAGCTAATAATGATGATGCGTTTAGAGTTTTCTGTAAAAAAGTTCAAAATGGAAAAGGGATATATTATTTCCTGTATTAGAAGTGATCATGGTGGAGAATTTGAAAATCATGCATTTGAGAATTTTTTTAATGATTTTGGCATTGAACATCAATTTTCATCACCCAGGACTACAAAATAAAATAAAATTGTTGAGAGAAAGAATAGGTCTATTCAAGAAATGGTTAGGACCATGTTAAATAAGATGCTGTACTAAAATATTTTTGGGCCGAAGCCATCAACACCGCTTGTTATATTTTAAATCAGGTGTTGATTAGATCTTATCTCAATAAAACTCTGTATGAGCTTTGGAAAGATAGAAAACCCAATATTGGTTATTTCAAAGTTTTTGGATGCAAATGTTTTATTTTGAACACAAAAAAAAAAAAATCTTGGTAAATTTGATTCAAAATCTAATGTTGGTATCTTTCTTAGTTACTCAAATACAAGTAAAGCTTATAGAGTGTATAATAAAAGGGCCATGGTTGTTGAAGAGAGTCAATGCATGTTATATTTGATGAATCAAACCCTCCTCTGTGGAGAAAGTAGTTGTTAATGATGATGCAGATGGAGAATTGCAAGAAGAATCATCAAAAGATAAACAATAGAATGCATTACAAGAAAATCAAGAGGATGGACAAGAAGAACAAACAAATATGGAGCAACAAGAAGGTGCTTTTCAAACACTCCCTAAAAAGTGAGGTATGTTTCCTCTTATCCTAAGGATTTAATTTTAGGTAATCCTTCAAGAGGTGTCACCACTAGATCATCATATAGAAATACGTGTGAGCATGCTGCATTTATTTCTCAAATTGAACCAAAATCCTTTGTGGATGCGGAAAATGATGGATCTTGAATTATGGCAATGCAAGAGGGGTTGAATTAATTTGAGAGAAATAATGTGTGGGAATTAGTTCCTAAGCCAGAACATCAATTCATTATAGGTACTAAATGAGTATTTAGAAATAAGATGGATGAATCTGGTGTGGTTGTAAGGAATAAAGTTAGATTAGTGGCTCAAGGTTACTACCAAGAAAAAAGAATTGATTTTGATGAAACATTTGTACATGTAGCTAGATTAGAATCCGTTAGGATGTTGTTAGCATTTGTATGTCATAAAAATTTCTTTTTATCTCAAATAGATGTCAAAAGTACTTTCTTAAATGGTTATATTACGGAGGAAGTTTATGTGAAACAACCCCCTGGTTTTGAAAATGAAATCATGTTTATAAGTTGTCAAAAGCATTGTATGGATGACAATAAGTACGTAGGACATGGTATGATAGGCTTAAAAATTTCTTGTTGGATAATGGTTTTTCAATGGGAAAAGCGGATACTACTATCTTTGTTAAGCATAAGATCCAAGATATACTTGTTGTTCAAATTTATATTGATGATATTATTTTTTGTTCTACTAATGAGCTTTTGTGCAAGGAGTTTTCATCTTGTATGAGTAAGGAATTTGAAACGAGCATGATGGGAGAATTGAAATATTTCCTTGGACTTCAAATCAAGCAAAACAACGAGGAAATCTTCATCAACCAAGCTAAATATGTAAAAGATTTACTCAAGAGATTTGACATTGATGACTCAGACACCAAGAGCACTCCAATGAGCACAACAATCAAGCTTGACAAAGATGAAAAAGGTAAAAAGGTTGACATTAAAAAATATCGAGGTATGATTGGCTCTTTATCTTACTTAACAGCAAGTAGACTAGATATCTTACTTAACTGCAAGTAGACTTGATATCACGTTTAGTGTATGTTTTGTGCAAGATTTCAATCATGTCCCAAGGAATCTCATTTACTTGATGCTAAAAGAATTTTTTGTTATTTGAGTGGAACCACATATCTTGGCCTTCGGTATCCTATAGGAACTTATATAGATTTAACTTGTTATTCGCATGCCAATTTTGCTGGTTACAAGGTCGATAGGAAAAGTACTAGTGGAACTTGCCATTTCCTAAGTCATTCACTTGTTTCATGGTTTAGTAAAAAACAAAATTCAGTTGTACTCTCAACCACCAAAGCAGAGTATATTGCCACAGGTAGTTATTGTGAACAAGCACTTTGGATGAAACAAACATTTAGAGATTATAGCATTAATCTTGAACAAATTCTTATTGAGCATGAAAATACTAGTGCTATAAATCTATTAAAGAATCCCATTCAACACTTCAAAACTAATCATATAAAGATTAGACATCATTTCTTGAGAGGTCATGTTCAATAGGGAGATATTGCATTAGAATTTATTTCTACAAGAAAACAACTTGCCGATATTTTTACCAAACCCTTTTCCGAAGAACGATTTTAAAAAATTCGGCATGAACTTGGGATGATAAAATTTTCTCATTAACATCTCTAATTATGTTATTGTGTCTATTAAAATTGATTGATTGATGATTGTTGATGTTTATGAAGTGTTGAAGCATGACAAATACGTGATATGTTTGTAATTTCATTCTTAATGAGTTAATCGTAATTTATAATTATAATGTACATGCATAATGAATATGTTATAAATTTGATTTTTATAATCACTTCAATGTCAATTATATTGATTCATGCATTAAAATGGTCTCGGGATTGCTCAAACTAAGCCGGAAAGCAAACTTGGTGTAGGAGGGCAGAGATCAAGCAGCTGGCCGCTTGGGCGCTGTCTCAAGCCTGCTTGGTCACAGGTTTTCACCCTCTTCTTCTTTGTTTTTCTTTCTTCTTCACATGTTCTTCTTTGTTCCTCTCTCTCCAAAACTGTGAGCAACTCTCCTCCATTTCCATTCAATTTTTCTTCATTTCTCAACCATTTTTATGCTGAAATCAATTATTCAAACCAATACCCATGCATTTCACTTTCATTAAACACGTCCCAATCATAATTTTTTTTCACTTGTTCTTCTTTCTCTCTCTCACGCGTGAATAGTTCTTCATTTTTCTCTCAAATTTCTTTATCTTGCACTCATTTTCTTGCAAAATTAATCATTCAAATCATTATTCATCCATTACTCCTTTAATTTTCACTCTCAAAACATTATTTTATAATCTCTCCACAAAAATCCTAAATAAAAAAAAAACCTCGCTTGACCGTTTCTCTCTATTCCATTTTAAGCTTTCTTTCACCAATTTTTGTTTCATTCACATTATATCTTGCCTTAAATCAACTCTAGGATCAATTTTATTAGTTCAAAAATATCCATTTCACTCAAAATCCTAGACATCTGAAATTGCATATTCAAGCGTGTTCTTGCTTTTTCAACAATGGTGGGTGGTGACAAATCCAAGAGCAAACAAGTGGCTAAAAGACACAAAAACAATTATGGGGATAATACGGAGTTCATATCAACCCATTTTCCGCATCTACCTCTTCGGAAATGGTTTCATGATAATTTCTTATCGAGGTCGGTTATTGCTCTCTACTTTGTTAATCTTCGTAATTTAAAGAATTTAGCGATTTGTAACAAATCTCTTAGCAATTTTCTCCTTCCTATGGCTGGAAAAATTTTTTAATCATTAAGGAGCGATATTATAAAAATTTAGTTAAGGTGTTTTGTTCAAATATGGACATTTCCTCGCAATCTTCAAATAGAATTGTTATAAGTGTTGGGGGAATCCATATTGAATTTGGTGTTGTTGAGTTAAATCGTATTCTTGGAACTCCACATGAAGGATTAGAACTATAAGTGCTAGAACTAAAGTAGATTATCCATAAGAAAATTTGTCAATGCTCCGAATTGTTCTCCGAGTTTTGTCGATCTCCTTTGAAATCTCAAGTCTTACCTCTTTAAACTAGAACTCTTCATTATGTTCTTCATCATGTTATTACTCTTAAGTATGGTCATGGAGATAAAGTTAACTGATTAGATATGGCCCTATTGGATTGTATTCTAGAGGGTAGAGTGCTAAATGTTGGTTATATTATACTTTATCATATGCCTAGCACTCCATCTTTAGCCAAGAGATCCGTCCTTTATGGAAGCATAATTACTCGCATTCTCAAATATTTCGGGAGCCAACCTTTTTTATTTTGAGGGAATTAGGAGATGAAGCTATAGCTAATTTGGGGTTTATATGGGTGGAAGATTAGGGGTATAAAGATCAGAGGTACAAAACCAAGGTTACTGAACTCGCTCCTATAGATCATCGTTTCTTTAACGATGTTCTTCCACTAGAGAAGCCCCTTGATCTTAGTGCCCCACAGGGCTCACATGCTCTACCTTCCAAGGGTCCTTCCCACTCTACTTTAGCCGACCCTGAGGATCCAATGCAGCAGCTGTTGACTAAAATGGACTGTATTTGTGAACAACAGAGCCAACTTCAACCCCAACTTGAGGCCTTTCAAATTCAGTCCATTTCGAAGCAATAGTGACTCTTTGAGCAACAACAATAATTATTTGATCAACAACATTGCCTCTTTGCTCAATAGCAGCAGATTCTTGATGGCCAGGAGCAACTTTTTGCTGCTCTTGGGTTTCCACCACCATCCTCTTCATCATATCCACCATCTCTATAGTGCTTTGTTCTTAATTTTAGTCATCTGTCACTCTACACTACATTTTCACATGCATCGTTACTTTGATTGTGAATTACTGATACTTGTTATTTGGTATTTGGATCTGTTATGTTTGGTTGATATTTTCTGAAATCCTGGATTGTTATAATATTTTCGTTAATTGTATGCTTAATTTATATTTACTTTTTGCTTAATCATTGAGATGCTCTTTTTGGTATAAGCATCGATTTATAGTACTTTTGATGATGAAATGGGAGAAGACATGTATTTTAAATTGAATTCAGAGATAGGTAACACATATTTTGATCTTGAAGTCTTTGTGTATAGTTTTGAAATATTAAGGGGGAGCTTACAAATTGTTATAGACCATATATTTAGGGAGAGTTTTTATTTTAAATTTCATTTATATGTTGAATCATGCATGCCATGTATTAAGGGGGTATAAATGTCAGAATACATGAAATGTTTGTCATCATCAGAAAAGGGGATATTGACACAACTTAAATTATTTGATTTACTCCCAAATATAAGAGTGCCTAGTTATAATATAACTCGGTGAGTCCGAGGTCGATCCACAGAGAAAGGATTTAATTTATTTATTTAAATTTATCTAAAAAAAATAAAAATAAAATTTAAAAACACACAATTTAATTTGAGAAAAACTATAAAGTTGAATTAGTTAGGGTTATGGATCACTCTTAGTAATAAATACAATTTAATAAATTATTTTTATTTTTATTTTATTTCCCAAAAGATTAATTTTATAAATTAAAATTATTTTCCCATTTATTTTATTATGGAT